>CAWUFW010002921.1:1200000-1800000 GCA_963921515.1 Calotriton arnoldi
TGGTTGTGATCCATCTGAGGATTGCCCTGGAATCTCGGTTGGAATTGAGGTTGGAGTTGGGGTCTCCAATTGGTTCGTCTCGTGAAACGCCTCCCTAAAAAAGGCTGGACAAACCTTTGTCTTCTTTTATTGAAACCGTTACCTCTAGATTCATAGTTACTCATGGGACCTTCATTATCCGAATCTGAGGTATCTGAAAAGGTCGTAATTTTGCGACCATATTGTCTATTAGTTGGTTGGTCATAGTATATACCTTCTGATTGATTATAATAATTTTCTGATAGGTACGGATAGGTATTCTCTTTGCTATAGTACCGGATGTCTTTTTTTAGTTTGTCCACCTTCCTTTTTGTTAGATATTCAGTGTAGGAAAGTAGATCTCTTTCTATGTCCTCTAACTTTTGTTTGGCTTCCTCTAGAACACCTGATGCTCTAATTTTGTTCTCCAGATCTAATATTTCAGATGCCAGTTGAACGATGACCTCCTTGGCTGTTTCAACAATGAGCATCATAAAGTCACGAGAACATCGATTAGCAATCAATGACCATCTTTCCAAAAACTGTTTGATTTGGACAAACAGTCCTACGATGTTTCTGACTCTCAGACCTTGGGGAATAACCCCTGCCTTGAGGTATTCCAACATGTATTGTCCATGTAATTCTATCCTTTTAATCTTTTTTCTCAGGGCTAACAATGCTGCCGTGTCCTCACTTTTTTTTGTATTGTTTGTTATTTGTTGACCAAAATTAGCTGTACTACCTACCATATCGCCAACTGTTCATCAGTAAAACCAAAGGTTTGCCATCTTTTCTAACTGTTAAACAATAAATAAAAGATACAACAAAGAGAAACCCTCCACCAAAGGCTAGTGAATCAATTTAATAAAAAGAATTAAACTAGAGATTTCTAATTAAAGACGATTTAAACGTGAAATACTATGTCAACCAAAAAACACCAACCTCATGTCTGATATGTGATAGCTGAAAGTACATACAACACTGATTAGGACTGAACAACCCCACACAGACAGGCTGCGGGACAACTATATTGGAAAAAAGGGGGGCCCCTGAATATGAGATAAATGCCTCGTCAGGGAAATACAATTAAGGGGAAAAAGGGGGGGCACCTAGGCAAGGTGCATTCAACACATAACAGGCATATCAACAACAGATAATCTTAGAAGTTACATAACATATGTTGAGCACTTGACACACCAATATTCTTTATATTTCTTTTATTTTTTCACTTAGTTTTGATGATATAAATATATACTTATTTTTTACATAAAAATTATCATTTCAACTATTATCACTTGTTAAAAACACATAGTTTAGTGTACAAACAAACAAAACTGATAATTACATACACATTTCTTGGTTGTCTTGTTTCTACCTTCTTTATATATTAGCAGGGAACATATATAAAGAAGGGTAGAAACAAGACAACCAAGAAATGTGTATGTAATTATCAGTTTTGTTTGTTTGTACACTAAACTATGTGTTTTTAACAAGTGATAATAATTGAAATGATAATTTTTTATGTAAAAAATAAGTATATATTTATATCATCAAAACTAAGTGAAAAAATAAAAGAAATATAAAGAATATTGGTGTGTCAAGTGCTCAACATATGTTATGTAACTTCTAAGATTATCTGTTGTTGATATGCCTGTTATGTGTTGAATGCACCTTGCCTAGGTGCCCCCCCTTTTTCCCCTTAATTGTATTTCCCTGATGAGGCATTTATCTCATATTCAGGGCCCCCCCTTTTTTCCAATATAGTTGTCCCGCAGCCTGTCTGTGTGGGGTTGTTCAGTCCTAATCAGTGTTGTATGTACTTTCAGCTATCACATATCAGACATGAGGTTGGTGTTTTTGGTTGACATAGTATTTCACGTTTAAATCGTCTTTAATTAGAAATCTCTAGTTTAATTCTTTTATTAACTTGATTCACTAGCCTTTGGTGGAGGGTTTCTCTTTGTTGTATCTTTTATTTATTGTTTAACAGTTAGAAAAGATGGCAAACCTACAAACCTTTGGTTTTACTGATGAACAGTTTGCCGATATGGTAGGTAGTACAGCTAATTCTGGTCAACAAATAACAAACAATACAAAAAAAAGTGAAGACACGGCAGCATTGTTAGCCCTGAGAAAAAAGATTAAAAGGATAGAATTACATGGACAATACATGTTGGAAAACCTCAAGGCAGGGGTTATTCCCCATGGTCTGAGAGTCAGAAACATCCCAGGACTGTTTGTCCAAATCAAACAGTTTTTGGAAAGATGGTCATTGATTGCTAATCAATGTTCTCGTGACTTTATGATGCTCATTGTTGAAACAGCCAAGGAGGTCATCGTTCAACTGGCATCTGAAATATTAGATCTGGAGAACAAAATTAGAGCATCAGGTGTTCTAGAGGAAGCCAAACAAAAGTTAGAGGACATAAAAAGATCTACTTTCCTACACTGAATATCTAACAAAAGGAAGGTGGACAAACTAAAAAGACATCCGGTACCTTAGCAAAGAGAATACCTATCCGTACCTATCAGAAAATTATTATAATCAATCAGAAGGTACATACTATGACCAACCAACGAATAGACAATATGGTCGCAAAATTACGACCTTTTCAGATACCTCAGATTCGGATAATGAAGGTCCCATGAGTAACTATGAATCTAGAGGTAACGGTTTCAATAAAAGAAGACAAAGGTTTGTCCAGCCTTTTAGGAGGCGTTTCACGAGACGAACCAATTGGAGACCCTAACTCAACCTCAATTCCAACCGAGATTCCAGGGCAATCCTCAGATGGATCACAACCAGTATCTTGTTACTCGAAACGCTCAATACTGGAGGGAATAGTATCTATTCCCATTTTTAATCTAAGTGATTCCTCTTTTCGGATTCAACTTATACTTTACTGACAAAAGGATTGTCGTTTGCTCTCATTCAGGCCTAAATAAATTTGAACTATTGAGAGATCTGATGGCCTTTTTCAGAAAAATACGCCTACAAATTTTCTTTGCCAATAAAGAACTACTATTAGACACAGGGAATAGATCTGGACTCTCCCCAAATCTACTTTTACCCCCACTCTAGACCAGCTTCCACCAGAAGTGGTGGTGTTTGAACAGGTGGTTTATAATAAGATCACAAATATCACCAAGCATGTACAGAAGACACCCTTTAATTTGAGTAGAGAGGAACATCAAGCTTTAGAAGATCTTAAACAAACTCCCACTATCACAATTAAAGCATGTGATAAAGGGGGTGGAATTGTCCTCTTTGACACCCACATGTATGTCACCAAAATGGAAGCTATGCTGGGTGACATTCACTTTTACAGTAAAATAACAAGAGATCCTACTACCAGCATTGCTACAAAAATACGTAGGCTTACAAATAGAGCACTTAGGGAAGGCGATATTTGTGAAAAGGAATGGATTTTTCTAAATGTGAACAACCAAAGATGGCTAGTATTTACGGCATCCCAAAATCCATAAAGATGAGGTTAATCCACCATTGAGACGAATTGTAACAACGATTGGCTCAATTACAGAGCCCTCTCTAAATATGTCGATGCCATCCTATGTCCCCACATATTCGAACACCAGCTTATGTCAAAGACACAAGACATATAATAAATTTAATTGAAGATACACCCTTTGTCCTACCACACAGCATCTTGTAACAATGGATATAGAAGCTCTTTATAGCAATATTCCTATTAACGGAGCAATAGAAGCTGTAAAGTGGTTTATCAATACATACCAGATTTCATGCCCGACCATCTTTGTGCTTGAATGTTTAAAAATAGTGCTAGAAGACAATGTGTTTGAGTTCAACACCCAATTATTCAAACAGAAACAAGAGCGTCAGTATGGGGGCATCTTGTGCCCCCACAGTAGCGAACATATACATGTCGTTGTTCGAGAAAAAATTCATCTATAATAAAATAGCACAATTTTTTGAATCTGTGGTCAAATGGGCTAGATTTATAGATGACATTTTTTTCATCTGGACAGACGCACTGGACAAACTAGATGAATTTTTTGACTGGCTAAACTTGTGTGATGAAAATATCCATTTTACAAACAATGTCAGCAACAGTCAAGTCGAGTACCTTGATGTTATCATTAAAAATGAGTTGGGTTCCCTAGCGGTAGATCTGTACATCAAACCGACCGCGCGTAATACGCTGTTGCATTATGACAGCTATCACCCGACGACACAAAAGAACAGCATACCCTTTGGGGAGTTTTTACGCTTGCGTAGAAACTGCACAAACATTAAAGACTTTGACATCAAATCAATAGACATGAAAAACAAATTTCTGACTAGGAGTTACCCTAAACGTCTTGTTCGTGACTCCTATAAAAGAGCCAGGTTTTTGACAGACAGCATTTATTGCATAACACTCGAGCTAAAACCAACACATCGGTAGTCTTTGTGACCAGGCACTCTATGATTAATGAGAGAGTCAAACAGGCGGTATGCTCAAGTTGGAATATCCTAAATATAAACAAGTCGAATTCAATGCCTAGACCGCTTTGCGTACCGATGAAATAAGAACTTAAAGGACCACATAGTTAGGTCAAGGATGAAGCAGAATAATACGTTTGTACAAAGAAGTATTGAAGGTCCTAATCCAGTGGTAGGGAACTATAAATGTAATACCTGTAAATCCTGTGCCACAGCTATAGAGTCCTCTACTTTTCAATTTAATGGTCATCATATATCATCAACAAGCCTTACTAACTGTAAAACAACAGATGTGGTTTACCTTTGATCTGTCCATGCAAACTTGGATATGTAGGTGAAACCAGTAGGGCAGTCAGTACACGCATGACAGAACACAGGTCTGCCATTAGAAATCGGAAATTAACAGCTCCGATTGTTCAACATTGCATAGATCATGAACATACTCCAGATGACTTACAATGGTATATCCTTGAAAAAATTAAAAGCAAACCTGGTATGACTACTGAACCAATAAGAAAACGTAGAGAAGTTTTCTGGATATACACTCTGGAGACTGCCACAAAGGGGTTAAACCAAGAAATACCCTGGGATCAGGCCATCAAATATAACGATTAATGGATGTAGTATTTGCTTATCATTACCTGGGCTTTACCCGCATATATCTGAACAAAATTTGAACGCAGGCTCCATGCTTATTAATATAGTGATTGTGCACAATAATTAAGATCTGGCTTACTGATATAGCGAATGCACACAATATTTTAGATCTTAATCATTACATCTTAGGAAGACGTTTAGGTAGTAGATATTCCACTCATATGCGTTTTGAATCACATGGATTTGCCCTGAATCTCCATGTTTTTACTGCCTGTTTAGATGTAGATCAAATACGAGCTAGGGTACAGCTAAGATGGCGCCCTCGTTAGGAACCTTTTGACAGAGATGCGGCTTACCCCGGAAGCATTTGTACGCAACGATGTCAGGGGTCATTATCCGTATTTAAATCACTGTGGCGTACACTCAGTTCCACCGGCGTTCCCACCGAAGACGATTAAACAATGTGTAAACGGCAGGTAAGCAGGACTGTATAAATATAAGTTTAGGGAAAATAGGTAGGGCTATTAGTTGGTGCCGCGTAACAAAGTTTCAAGATATGTTAGGTTCATGCTTGCGGTCTCTCCAAGTCTAGCGTTAAAATGATCAACACAAATAGACGGTAATTGAGTTCATTTATAGCTGAGGCTTCACATGACAGTGAAGGTTAAACTAATAAAGTCCGCTGTATCGCTTCGTCAAGAATTAAGTTCACTAACCATCATGAGGGAAAAGAGAGGAATTATATGTTACTAACAGTTCAGGCCTCGCTCTACCTTGAAGGGTAAAACTTAACAGTCTGTAGCACCTTTCATAAAGAATGTGGCAAAGTAACTTACACCAGATATAAGAGAGGATAATCAGGTAGTGCTATATGGCACGGTTTGACAGGGGGCAAGTGTCTCTCCCCTCACACGTAGGAGCGGCGTTATATTATACTTCTCCAATTGGTCAAATTTGACATCAGTTTAAATAGAGCTTTAATTGTAAGCGACCGTGCCTCTTGCACAAGATACTACACACCATATAGAAGAGGTCCAGCAAATCAATCGCATTCACCATGCCTAAAAGATAGACATGTAACCAACTAGAAAAAAACCTCTTCTTTTCTGATAAAAGATAAAAAGTTAAAGTGCCAGATACGTGTGATACTAAATCATAGGAATTAACATCGTTTTTTTTTTGTTGTTGTTTTTTTTTGGTTCACAGTTATAGAACTAGAAAAGGAAGAGTTCTTGCTTTATAAATGTGGGTACGATGTGTACCGACTAAAACAGATACTTCAGAACCTACAATTGAAAAAATGAAGGGTCAGTATATTGCATTTTATGCGATTACTATCATTCACACCTAGAATCAGGTGATCTTATAACTTTTTATCCACCTGACTCTCCTTCACAATTTCTTTTTTATTCTTTTCATCTTTTAGATCACTAATAAAAGTTTTTTCCTATTCATTCGGACCGAGTTCAGTCCTACCATAGAGTAAGGAATGGAAAGGATCATTCCTTTAACAGGTACGTTCCAGGAACATGCCCAGGCTTTAACTATAGCAGCGAGGTTAATATGCTGCATAAACACCGAATATATAATAAGATAAATGAATAAGAGATTGAGGTGAAGTCAGATATATTTTATTCAGATAATTTATATGCTCTTACACTTTTGATTCAGTCCTTTAAAGGTCGCAGGAGGATCAGCCATATAGGTTCCACAGGAAAGATTTGCAACTTCAAGGATGATAACGAGAACTATAAAAGGTATTATATTAAATTGTAGATCAAAAGAAATATGTCAGATAAAAATATCCATAACCTACTGGCTAGAAAATAATAATTCTTTATTTCTTAAACAGTATAAATAAAAGAGCTGCCGCAGATAACCTAAAAATTGGGATGAGCAGGGCACATCCACACCGCGCCTGAGCCAAAGGTATATCCATAATAGGATTACATTTTTAAGCATGATACAAATAAAGGTCTGGTGAAGGAACTTGGATTACGTTATTTTAATACTTCACACAGTCACTGTCTAATGTTCTTTGTGCACGCAATTCTAAACAGAACTGATCACACAAAAACACTTGGGTATTAGGTCACTATTCTTGGGCCATCATTCTTTTGGCCATCACCCTTGGTCTTTGTACACCATTTCATTTTCATGAATGTTACTGTGTCAACTAGATAAAGCCTCTCATGTGCAACTAATTTTAAGTTCAAAGTAGAACTAGTTTCAATAAGTATTATCAAATAGGCATACTAACACCAGACTATATTGTTGTCTATTTTTCCTTTTAAGAACCTGTGACGGAGTCCTGACGAAGGCCTAAGCCGAAACGCGGGTAGTTGTTAGATCACAAACCGCCAGTCTCCTTATGCCATTATAATGATGGATGTTTATTGAATATATTGCATGCATAATTCATTGCAGAACAAAAGAACTCATTTGTCTCCACAGTTAAAATTTCAGTAGGGTTTTAGTCATTAATTACATGATTAGACTATATGATAATTCTGTTCCCTGCTAATATATAAAGAAGGTAGAAACAAGACAACCAAGAAATGTGTATGTAATTATCAGTTTTGTTTGTTTGTACACTAAACTATGTGTTTTTAACAAGTGATAATAATTGAAATGATAATTTTTTATGTAAAAAATAAGTATATATTTATATTATCAAAACTAAGTGAAAAAATAAAAGAAATATAAAGAATATTGGTGTGTCAAGTGCTCAACATATGTTATGTAACTTCTAAGATTATCTGTTGTTGATATGCCTGTTATGTGTTGAATGCACCTTGCCTAGGTGCCCCCCCTTTTTCCCCTTAATTGTATTTCCCTGACGAGGCATTTATCTCATATTCAGGGGCCCCCCTTTTTTCCAATATACTATGAAACAGCTCCTCCTCTTTAGTAGGGGAGGGACAAAGGTTGGAAGGGTAATGGATTGACTAAGGAGAAATGGTGCCACCACCTTAGGGAGGAAAGCAGCCCTGGTACGCAACACAAATTTGTCCAGGTAAAAACAGGTGAATGGAGGACGACAACTAAGGGCTTACAACTCACTCACTCTTCTAGCAGAAGTGAATGTCAACATACATAACGAGCATCTAGGTAGAGTCTCAAATCGGGTCCCTATTAGAAAAGTCAAGACTAAAATCCAATCCAATTGGGGAACCACAAAGGGAGTTGGGAATAGAGATTGGTCAATTCTTTGAGTAAGCGCATGACAGTGGGAGATTTGAAAAGAGACGGCTGATCTGGCAGACAGAGGAAAGCAGACAAGGCTGCTAAATACTCCTTAACAGTTCCAACTGCACAGCCCCTCTGTGCCAAGGAAAGCGCATGTTGCAAAACATAGGATTATTTGGCACGTAATGGGTCCACATTATTGTCTGTACACCATGATACAAAGTTGTTCTATCTGCCAGAGTATGCCGAGTTGATGGAGGGAAGACATACAGCTAGGATAACATCAACCACCTCTGGTGGCAGCTAGAAGGAACTCAGATGTCACCTCTGAAGTCTCCAAGCATGTAGGTTTAGGCTTCGGAGACTGGGGTGCAGAACCGCCCCCCCCCAATGGGAGAGGCGATCCGAACTTAATGGCGGGCAGAGCAGGGGATATGTGGAGAGTCGGAGAAGGGCTGCATACCACACCTGTCTCAGCCAATTGAGGGCGATGAGAATAACTTGTCGCCAGCCTTGACGAATCTTCCTCGAAACCAAAGAGATCAAGGGTTAGGGGGGGGGGACGTATAATGCAGCTGAAAGCTCCACCTGAACTGAAGTGCGACCCCCAGAACTTCCCTCAATAGCTCGAAGTTACAGAGCTGTTGGCATTGAGCATTATTAGAGGAGACGAACAGATCTACCTGAGGATTGCCCTACTGGGTGAAGATGTCCTTGACTACCTCCGGCAGGAGACGTCACTTGTGATCGGCAAGATGACGCTAGCTCAGGCTGTCAGCTCTGACATTCAGAGACCTACTGTGGCAGTGTGCCCAAGATCACAGTCTCAGTGCTTCCAGACAAAGGAGCTGAGACCCTGCCCCGCCCTTGCTTGTTTACATACCACATTGCTCTTATGGTGTCTGCCAAGATCTGGACGGACCAACCTTGGATGGAGTGGAGGAAGGTCTTGAGGACCAGCCGAATCGCCCACAGTTCTAGCAGGCTGATGTGAGGAACTTGCTCTTCTGGAGACCAGAGGGCTCTGATCTCCAGGTCCTCAAGATGTGTTCCCGACCTGAGGGTGGAAGCAACCGTTACTACCGTGGTCACTACTGGAGGGGGAGGAGGAGGGAAGGCCATCCCAAAACTCAGATTTGCCTCTTTCCCCCACCAAGCCACTTCCACTGCAGCGCTGGAGGGGATTACAATGGAATACAACAAACTCCCCAAGCACTGAAGCCACTGCCTGCGGAGGCAGCATTGCAGGACCCTCATGTGCCAATGTGAGTGCGTGACCAGGAGAATGAGGAAAGCGAGCAGACCCAGGAACCTTAGGACCTTCGGGACTGGAATTCATGAGCCTTAGGAAAACAGTGAGACTATTTCCTGAATGTCAGTGATCCTCTGCGGAGGAGGAAAAGTGCAAAGAAGGTTTTGTCCAGTACCAACCATATGAACTGGAGTCGCTGGGAGGACCACAGGTGAGATTTGGGCTTTTGATTGAGAAGTCCAGGTCGAACAACAGGGATACTGTCGACGGCGCAAAACCAACTCCAGCTAACTGGCTTTGATCAACCAGTTGTCCAGGTATGGAAATATAGAGATACCTGACCTTCTGAGATGGGCTGCTACCACGGCCATCACCTTGTGAAGACTCGAGGCACTGAAGTCAAACAAATAGGTAGTACAGTAAATTGGTAATGCGTAGAACCCACCACAAATCGCAAGTAAATCACTGTGACTGCACAATAGGGATGTGGAAGTACACAACCTGCAGGTCAACAGACACCATCCAGTCTCCAACTTCCAACACCAGTAGTACTTGAAATAGGATCAGCATCTTGAACTTTTTCTTTTTGAGGAAAACTTTCAGGTCCCTGAAATCTAGGATCAGACGCAGACCGTCGTCCTTCTTGGGTACTAGGAAGTAACGTGCGTAACAGACTAGCTTCTTCTCCTGCTCAGGTACTAGTCTCGCTGTTGCTTTTGATAGCAGTACTACTTTTTGTTGTAGCATTTCCAAGTGATCCAGACTGGGGGTAATGGGAGGAGGGGCAATAGAATGTTGGGCCTGCAGGAAGGAAAGGGTATAATCCCTTTCCACAATTTGAAGGAGCCACCAGTCCGAAGAAATGGTCTTCCAAACCAGCAGAAAGGAGTACACCCTTCCACCTGTGTGAATTGAGATGGTATTCATTCTTGCCCTTCATCTACCCCATAGCCCTTTCCGATACTTTAATACAAATATATCCTGTTCTCCGCTACCCTCTGCTACTTTCATATGGCCTGCCTTTTCTCCTTCCGCTGTAATTAATTTTTTTTATATATTCTGCCACCAACCTTCCATACCATTGGCCAGCCTTCCCGTCATATTTCTTTATTCTACCTGGCCTTTCTGCAGCGCTCTCCCCGCCAAAGAACATTTACAATCCCTTTATGACTAAAGGCAGTGCTCTTCACCGTCAACGAGAAAGCATAGAGCAGGTGCTGTCCTAACAATGACTTCATCAAAGCCACTGGAAGCATGGAGAGAATTGTGCTGACAGTGTCTCTGATAGAGATACTGTGAGGTTCGAGAGGAGTCTCCTTCCTGTCACTAGACTGCAAAAACTCATAGAAGGTAGAGGAAATGGCAGTTGGCAGCACCTGAACATCACCCATCCTACCCCAGCTCCCTCAGACCTGCAGGTCTACAGAGACACAGAGAAGGATGGGTAGGCAGGGGAATGGGCAGTCAATCATAGACATTCCACTGTTCCATTCGATTCTCTTATGATCCGGGAGAGGAAACAGACACTTTAGGACCAATACTAGCTTTAGAACCTGTTATTCACTCTTCAGAGAAATGAATAACCTAGTTGTGAATCAAGTGTTGTGTGTAAAGACTTCTAATGGAAGCCACATCATAATTGCACAACTCACTGCATATTAATCATGTTTTAAGTTGCAAACTATCACTGGGCATGCCTCTTACCATCTACCCCAACTGGGAGGTTATGAATAACCTGTTTCGGCAAATCTCATAATTACAGTGGGCTCCTGTAATTTTCAAAGCAATAAAATAGTTTGCATAAACCACATGCTCTCTTTGTGACATAAATATATAACCATTATCATCATCGAAGCGTGATAAATCTTAGGGAGAGGCATTTGATAAACTACCCATATTCCCTCCCAAATATCCAGCTGTAGTATTCTCCACTTTTTGTTGCATAGTCAGATTTTACCTCCAACTAAGTAAAGTCTAGGGAGGATATTCACAAGGACTTATCTCCGATTTATCTCCACCTTAACTCATCAAAAGTGGAGATATATTTAACACCCCATTCACAAGCGGGTGCAAACTGCAGACATCGCCAGTATTCCCGAGATAACTGCCCCAAAATTTATCGCCACGGTGGACACCACCAACTAACCCTAATGAGATGCACAGTAGGCGTTCCCGTGCAAAAACACACGAAAAAACCACAACACCACTTTCACAACGAACTGCCAGATCCGCGATGCGAATCAAAAACAGGCGATAAGCCGCCGTAGCACCAGGGATTTAACACCTGCCTTTTGCTGGTGCTAAGCAGGACGACTACCTGCAGCATGAAAGCGAGCCCAGCCAAGAGCCACACCTGAAGACCCACAGATGCCATGGAGACAATGATCATGCAGCTCCGATACCCATGAGGGCCACAACACCCACCTCCACCACCCCCAGCCCCCCGACCCCCACCCGGACATACACATACCGTGCACGACACAAGAGCCACAAAAAGCACATGATGACGCACATTGCCAAAAAAAAACACACATGTGTGGCCAGAAGAACGAGAAACAGTCACACAGCACTGAAGTAACAACCAAAAACTTTATTGAAATACAACACAAAACACCAATGCGGAAGACTCCTGTCGGGTCCGTCCGGCACAATTTCGACGTCACAGCCTGGAAAATAAAGCACAAAATCAGAACATGTGTCATGCGCACATCAAAGGAGCGAGACACAGAGAAACAGAGAAGGAAAGAAAGGCAGAGAGAGAAAGAGAGGGAAGTAAAGGAAGGGAGAGAGAGAGAGAGGGAAGGAAGGGAGAGAGAGAGTGAGAGATGGCCGTCGGGTGAGGAGCTTCGGCCGGGAGCTCCCGGCCAGGGATTGCCTTTTTGGCGTAAATCCCCTGAAATCCTCCCTCCATCGACCCTCTCTACTTACCTGGGGACTTGTGTTTTGTGCGGCGGTTCTTGCCTCCCTGGTCTCCCTCTCTTGGACTTGAGACCTCCCATGGAATCGTGATTAATGCTACTGGCGGCGGATCCTGAACAACATGCCCGATGTCCGGTGGAGCTGCCCCGACAGCTATAGAGGAGATCAGCTCCGGTTCACTACCTCGGTGGTCACCTACCCAGCCGGACATCGGGCACAGTGCTCGTCTTCACTCCGCTGGTTCTCCTTTCTTCCTTCACCTCCTAGCGAGCTCCTGTGTGTCTGCCGGTCGCTAGTTCGCTGCATTGCTGCGGAGGCCTGGCTTTGCCGCCATGGTGGCCCTGCCGATCGACGTTTCCTTTCCGGACCTTGGCTGGGAATTCTTGCCTTTGGCGCCTCTCTGGTAACTGCAGCTGGGACGCATGGCTGCCCGCCTTCCTTTCTGGTCCCGAGACACAGTGCCTGCCATCCCGCAGCTCAGCAGTAATAAAAACAGCGAGAATGCGCCGAGGAGGTCTTGCCTTCGCCTCTGTGCTGGTCCGCTACGTGGCAGCCTGGAGTCCCACTGGCACCTCGTCCGGAGTTTCGACGGGGAGACGCGTGGGTCCTGTCTTCCCCTCGTCAGAGCTGCCTCGAGAGTGCCGCGTCACGGCTATTCCTGACCACCGAGTTGGCTGATGCTCCCGCCTGACCCATGGCTGCCTTCCCCTATGAGGCTGCTGCCTTGCTCCTCTTCTTCCCCGGACTTCCGATGTGTCGTGGGCGATCTCCGACCTCTTGACTTCCTTCATTATGCATCCGGTATTTGCCCCCTCTCAACCCTGCTCGTGGGGTAGGTTTTCCTTTTTGGGAATTTTTCACCCGGTTTGTATTTGCCCGCAATGCCGCCATTGTTGATTGCGAGGAAACTGAAACCGCCATCTTACGGTCTCGTCATTCCCCTGAACTGACTCTTTCTCCTGATCAGCGCCTTGTTCCGCCTTACTGACTATCGTCCTGATCTAATCTACATTTGCCTCCTATGTAACGTCCTTGCAACTGATGTAACTTGTATCTGATGTATCTGATGTAGCTTTGTAACTATATGTAACTCATGTAAAGCGCTCTGATACCTCCGGGTCTAGCCAGCGCTATATAAAACTCACCAAATAAAAATAAATAAATAAATAAAATAAAATAAGGA
This sequence comes from Calotriton arnoldi, assembly GCA_963921515.1. NCBI lineage: Eukaryota > Metazoa > Chordata > Amphibia > Caudata > Salamandridae > Calotriton > Calotriton arnoldi. The sequence continues at coordinate 1,213,624 of CAWUFW010002921.1, forward strand.
AGGGAGAGAGAGAGTGAGAGAGAGAGAGGGAAGGAAAGGGGAGAGAGTGAGAGAGAGAGAAGGAAAGGAAGGGAGAGAGAGAGAGACACTGCCGCCCCTGCGCACCCAGGCCCCACTGTTCACCTGCTGCCACCGGTGTGTCTCCAACCATGTGCCGGGATACACTGCAAGCCACCAGGTCTGCAATCTGTAATCGAGGCCAGAGTCAATCATGGCAGAGTCCATCACACAGCACACGGCAACAACGCATGTCCGTCCCTGCGCACGCATGTAGCCGCACCCCACCCCCTCCCGCCGGCCAGCGCTGGCTGTCCGCACTTGCGCACCCCGGGCCCACTGCTCACCTGCCGCCAACGGTGTGTCCACCAGCAAGGCTTCGGGTGCCACTAACCCTGTGCGCAACAAGTCATGGGCCCTTTATGATTGAGAACCGTGGAGCGTCCGTCATCCAGTCACCACCGGCAGAAGGGAATGTGACGTTGTCGGCCCCTTATATTGGCGGGGTTACATGGCCTGTGACGCCTGTGCCGGATGGGTGTGGTGTGTGTGCAAACCTGCCCTCAGGGAGTGGCCGTGACATGCTGATAACTAGACCAGTGACCTGCACACCACCAGCGAGTATGCCTGCGACAGGTAGCTATGTGGGCCCCCCCTCGGAGCGTAAGCGGAGTGGCCTGGCCTGGCGTACGCCGGACCAGCGCAGGGCTTGCAACAATGACTCGGGGGCTCTGGGCGTGGTTCAGTCCATGTCCGGACAAGGAAGTGACTAATGTGTGTGCCCCTGTTGTAGTGTCCACGGCAACCGGAACACAATAGGCAACGTAGCACACTGTGACTGGCATCCCACTAGATGAGCATCATTGACGTAAGGGAAATCACTGTCCCTACATTCATCCACACATTCATACATGAATGATGAAAGCCATGACACAGCAGTGCGTTTCTGGATGTTTATTGCACATCCAGTGGAGTTTTGCAGCTGGAGAGGTACAGGGCCATGCAAAGCACACTACACAATATGGGCCCGTGGAGTGCCAGCCAGAGTCCATCCGGGGATGACAAGTACTGCGGAAGAGGAAGGGTACAGTCCGCAGTCTGGTCGCTGTGTCATTGGTCATCAAACAGGATATGGCAGTCCATGTCGCGGTCCAAGGTGAGTGCAGCGGAGTGTATCAGGGGTCAGTGGAAGGTCATGGGGCCATGTGCGGCACCAAGCAGAAACAGGCAAGGTGGCGGAAATTAATGCTAGTGCCTCCTTCTGATCTCAATCCCATCCACGTCCTCGGATGTGTGCTCTGCCCCACCTGTGGGTGTTGCAGTACAGGCTGCGGCACTGTGTGCCACTGACACATCAGGGGCCGGAGGAGGATTGTTGGCCGCACTGTGTGGCAGTGACACATCAGGTGCCGGAGTGGATACGCCTGCCGCACTGGGAGGCACTGACACACCAGGGGACGGAGATGTGGATGGTGTGGGGGCAGCAGCATTCATCATCGCCACGCCTTGTGGCAGCAATGCCATGATGAGGATCTGCAGGGCATGGTAGATCCCAGCTACATTTCGCTGATGTGCAGCGGTGGCTGCCATCCTTTCCGCCTCCAACCGCACCATGTCCTCCATGAGCCTCCGCATGTGTGCCAGCTCACGGCTGGGATTGCTGGAGCCACTCTGAGCGGACAGGTGTTCTTGTCTCCGAGTCATGACTCCAGCGATGTCAGTCAGGGCTCGTTGGAGACCATGGAGCGGGCCGTGGGAGTCCGTTAGGGACTGGAGCTGGTCCCTGATGGGACCTAGACACCCATGGATGGCGTCCAGTTTGGTAGCCATGAGGTCGAACCCCACCCGCACCTGCTCAGCCGTCTCCCTCTGGCCCTCCAGCACACGGCGTTGGAAGGCCATGTGTTGTTCCTGGGGGTCTTGGGAGACTGCCTGGGCTGTGGGTGCCTCCTGCTGGGTGGTTTGGGTAGTGGGTGGGGTCTCCTCGATGCAGCTCGGCTGCCCTGACCCTGGAGGTGAGTTGCGGATGATGTCAATGATGTCTTGGAGGGCTTGGGTGTCGATGCTGGGGGTGTCCTCCTCGTCATCAGTGAAGAGTGGCTGGGACTGCTCTGCAGGAGGTGTTGACAGTGCCCCTGCAATGTGAAGGGGAGATGGTGTATTACAATGTGTCCGCATGTATGTAGCCGCATGGTACAGGTTCACATTCAGACAGCATGGCATTGTACATTGTGACAGTCTGTGGATCAGGGCCATGATCCAGAGTCATTGTGGGTGTGCACTGTGCTCTGCTTGATTGTGCATGTGTGCCATTGTGGCCATCTCCACCCATCCCCCCAGTACCTGGTGGTCACTCACCCTGTTGCGGTTGTGTTGTGTCCAGTCGAGCAGTGTCCGGTCCCCCGACTCCTGCCACGGTCTCCACACTGATGACTGTCGACACCAGCTCCTCCATGTCATCCAGCTCCAGCTCCAGCTGTGGCGCTGGGCTCCCACCTCCAGTCTGCATTGCTGCCTTCTGGTTACCTGCGAGTTTCTCCTTGGTTTTGCGCTTGATGTCAATCCATCGCCTCTTGACCTCGTCCATTGACCTCTTGTGCTCTCCGACGGCATTCACCTTGTCCACGATGGACCGCCATATTCCATTTTTGGTGCCCAATGACACGTTGGAGGTGACGAACAGTTCTTGATGGTGTTCCATCACCTCAGTGACCAGGATCCTGTTTTCCTGCGGACTGAACTTCGTCTTCCTCTTCTTCTTGCCCTTGCCCTTCCCTGTCCCCGAGGTCCCAGGCTGGTCGTCCGGGGTGCTTGTGGGGTTGCGCTCGTCCTCTGCGCCTGCTCCGGCTGCCTCCATGGTGCTTGGGTGTTGGTCATTTTGTGTTTGTGTGTTTTTTCTACTTTTATAGTGATTTTTCCCGCCTGCCATGTGTGTATTGCAGGCCTGGCGCTGCTTATCGCTGATTTACTCATCGCGCTTTGGCCCATCGCATGTTTTTTAGCGTTGAGGTTTGTGTTTTTATCACCGTCGCGGTTGTTGTATCGCGGACATTGTCTGCGTTTTCGGCGGACTATCGCATGGTACCGCCGTGTTGTGAATTCCACGTTGACACAGGGTTATTTTCCTGTGATAGGCTGCGATGTGTAAAGTTGCGTTAACATTTTTTGGAGATGTTTAGCACATGTTCTTGTGAATATACCCTAAGCACAGTAAAAAGCATTGTTTATTTGTGTCATGTTGATTAGTTGATTATATTACAGCACAAAAGCAACAATACTGATGCATTTGTGTAACAGGTTATTTTCCACTTCTGTTGCATCAATATTTTTTTTAATGAAAATTATGCAATGTGCTACAATAGTATACCCAGGAAGAAAATAAGCAAAGGGTCAAACTGGGTAAAATCTTTAATCCCTATGTGTAAGTTGAACTAAATTTATGTTATGCTTTTATTTTCATGTTCTATTTTGCACACAGCATTTATGAGAAAAGATGCCTTTTTTCACAACTAGATCCAATACCATAAACAGAAACAATGAAAAACCCATTAAATCAGATAATGTACCAAACAAAAATTCTATCAGGTTTGAAAATCATGCAAATTGAGAGAAAATCCTCACAAACAAATTAAATAGACGAGAGCTAGTTACCTCGAAAGCATTATACAGTCATTGTGACTAAATGTAACTGAATTGAATTCTAGAAGTGCTCGAAGCACTAAGGCCTTGATTTTGACATTGGTGAAGGGAGACAGTAGCCACACTCAACCAAGCCCAGTACACTCTACCAATTAAAATGAATAGCGGCAATCAGATACAGAAACCAGTACTTTCATCCCCACCACGTGGCCACGAAATCCCTACCATGTAGGAAGAGGGTGGTGGTGTTTGCCGCTCCATTTCTGCAGGGTGTGATGGCGGAATTGCAGGAGAGTGGAGGTGGTGTTCATCAGTTCAGAACTGGTGGTGGCCACCTTAATTATTTTCTTATTTTTACCCACACTAAAGCTGTCTGGGCAAACGTTTCATCTCATTAGTACCAGCTTAACAACCAAATACAGCAATAAACAGCTGAAAGGTAACCAGTCAACTTTTTCTTAGAGTTTCCACAGAACGGCAATATGTGAAACAGTGTTTGTATGAACTTTTTATCCGTTTGAGCTACAAATATTTTTTTGTTAAAATCTGCCCATTATGCAGCAGATGATGGATAAATGTGGCAAACGCGTCAAATCCATATTCATGCTGAAAATGCCACATAATCGTATAATTCCAGTGGCTATGCCTAACGTTTACAAATGATCTACTTGGAGCTTTTCTGAAATGTACAGCTCTGTTATTCAGAATAGTAAAGAAACGGTATATCGATGGCATTTTTAAATTTTTGTCAAGTTGAGCAAGTATTTACTGTCATATTTATAAGGCCTGGTCAGATTTTCAACATAAACATAGACAAAGTAAATGAGCTATAGTTATCCCATATGGAAAGCCAGAAAATCAGGTATGGGTGTGGCCCTCCTGGTCCTATGTTGGACCCCCCTGGAATAGAAGTTGTATGTCAGACCTTGTTCCTGATTTAATTGGCAGTGTAAGACAATCCACAAAAGCGCTTCATGCAATTGGATACTTTCCACCCACAAGATAACGCGCAATAACATGCAAAGAAAGGAAAAGGTGTCTGCTTTTGTCCATGTTATGATTTTTGTTTTCCCACGCATCTGTGAAATGACACTGTGAAATTACAATATAATCATGAAAGTGCACCGTCTCACTAACAAAAAAAGTGCATCTCCTAGTCGCAGAGACATCACTGTGCAATTTCCTTCACTCATTAACGTGCGCCTGAGAGCAACACTGAAGTCACCAACTGTATTCTGCTTTAGGAACACAGCGCTACGAAAAGTTATTTCCCCTACCTAATGCAAGCAAATACGAAGAAATACACTTGAAATCAAGGCACAAAGTTTTTTGCTTCCGTGCTGCGAATGTCTCAGAACTGGCATCACTCTCACTGTCAGCTGCACAGCAGGCTGAAACTGACCTCCACCGCCAGCTACACCCTACCTCGTGCCCACTGGCCAAGTAAGCCTTATTGTTCCTGTCTGTGCAAGATGTTTCAAAGCATTAACTAACCACTTCTCGAACTTGATATTTTTACATTTCTGCATTCAATGAATCAGATGGTTACTAAGTACAAGACAGATGCTTACACCATATTGCACCAGTTATGACTTCCAGTTGAGGGAATTATTGGAAACGAGGCATAAAATGCGAAAATGAGAATGCAAAATGCATTTGTCTGTTCAGAGACGACACAGTATCCTGACGCGAAGATCCATCAGTATTCAAGGCGACATCCCAGCACGCTAAGCTCAATTTAGCAATCAGCATTTCCCATGGACACAAAATGAAAAAATAGAAAGATAAATCAGAACTACTTTTTTCTATCCTATATATTTTCACAAACACCTACGGCCATATCGGAAATGCTAACTTCCATCTTCCTTCTGATAGAAAATGGGAAAAATATTTGATAAGTCAGGCCTCATATCTCTTTGAAAATCTTTCACAGCAGAGGGACAGGTGATGATGTATGAAAAAAATCAAAGACGGACATATGGGAAGAGAATGTTTTTGCAAGGCCAGCCACTCAATACTTACCGCTGTTATTCAATGACATGGCCTATAGGATCCCACTAAATAAAAAAGTAAGCCCAAAACCGGTTACCATAGCCTTTATATAAATTACTTGTGTTTTATAAGTGGAATCTTTGGTTATTCTTTTTCATGTAGTTGTAACAACGCCAAAGTAGTACTCAAATATAAAAGAAATTTGTGCGGACATGTACATATCTGAAAAATACTTACAACAACATAATTACAAATGGGCATCTGGAACTTCCATCCTTCGTTGTTGTTGTATTAACGTTAACTCTGATTGTAGGACGAATGGTGTACCTTTCCTTGACACCACAGATGGACCATTTTTTATGAAAGAACCACCGACATCACAAAAATGCCTAAAGCCTGGCGATTCCCATCTACAAACAGCATCAGGTGCAAACATTTGTATTAAGTATTACATTGCATATCATTTCAGAATCAGAGGTTGTAAAAACAGAGGTCAGTTTACATAGAATGCTCTGAGGTAAGGAGGTTAGGGCAAAATATATTATTTACATGTCACAAACTACTGGATGCTATTTGCAACCAGTATTTTTGCGACAAGTAAAGAATTTTAAGAACCCACCTATGTACTAATATTACCAATGAAGCACCACTGCTCCTCACACTCCATCTTCTATCACTCAACCAGAAAACAAAGCTGGACAACTTGATAGTAATTTGATACATTTGGAAACCCCAGTAGAGGTTTAGAAGTAGCCTGGTCTGCCAGAGTCTAGAAACCTTCAGATATATCGCAGCCTAGCTAAATCCCCTATCTTATGTTGCAGTAGTCTTATAATTGTGGTTCTTTGCACAAGACAACCTTGAATAACAAATTCATCTTAGAACCCTGCCACTCCATCCAGGCATGCTAGGCCCGTGTGCCAAGATTGCACATTCTTCCAAAAACATGCACCAGTGACCCATAAATAACCTCAATCATGTGTTCCAAGCATTATGTTATTTGTATTGCCAAGTATTACATCTGGTGTAAGACCCAGCTAAAAGGAAACCAGGCTTTTAAGGCATCTATCTGGGGTTGCATGATCAAGAGTGTGAGAAATTAGGTTGTTGGTTGACTGGTGTGTGGGCCCTGGTCAAGCAGCAACCACAATCCTAGTCCAGGTAAGGCACAAGCAAACCCCAAATTAACCTGTGCTCAATCCCCTGGTAGCTTGGCACAGAGCAGTCAGGCTTAACTTAGAAGCAACGTGTAAAATTTTTGTGCGCCAATATAAATAGTAAAACTGAGACAACAACCACACAAAAGGAGCCCACACCAAGTTAGAAAAACAAAGCAAAATGTAAATAGTAAAACAAGACCAAAACAACAAAAATCCAATCAATAGAACTGGAGTCATGAATTTTAAAAGATTAAAGAATGAAATAGCACCATAAAGCGCCAACCGGGGATATCTGGTCTCTCTGGACCGGGCCAAAGTCACACTTTTAGGCCGACCACAATGGAGAGTGGGTCAGATACAGTCACCAGGTTAGAGTCACTGAAGTTTACTTTCCCAAGTTCGTGCAAAGACTCCCGTTCACCTTGAGGAGGTCGACATGGAGCAGGGAAAGCATTGCGAGAGGCTGTAGGTGCAGCACGAGGAGCCTGCTGAAGTCACAGGTGGGTGCTGCTGGAGCTTCGTGGTGGGGGTCCACCAACAAGTGTTCGATGCTGAAGGCGAAGAGTCAGGCTGACAGAACTTCGAGTTGATTTGCGGTGCAAGCTGCAAGGTCTTGGTGCGAATGGGCCCATTTATGGTCACGAAGAGCCCAAAAGCTTGATTCCAGCACCCTTGAGCAAAATCAAGGGTCCAGGACCTGAGAAGCTCCACTTGGGGGTCAGGAACTCACTGAAGTGGATCAAGGGGCTGGTGCATAATACTGGGGAGCCTGTTATGTCCCTGAGGCTCAGATCGGGTGGCCAGCAGACTAGCCCTTGGAGTCACTCTTGCATCCTGGATTCAAGATGAAGTTTTTTTTTTATAATCTTTTTATTTGCATTTCAAAAATAATAAACACCAATTCTGCGTTACAAAGCATCGTTTGTGTTAGAACAGCCAAATGTAACATGAGAGCAATCAACACCACAGTACCACAAAGAAGAGGACAACTCAGATTTCGAGATCCAGCGTTCCACAGGGCGGATGAGACTCCCGTATGTGTGGGGGTCAATACGCCACACTTTGCGTGCCTGTGCTGGTTTGTCTTTGCAGGTACATACGTAGTGGCTCCCAAATGTCTCTGGGCTTAGAGGAAATCGGCAGCTCCTCCGCATAAAGTTCCAGTGTCTCTTTACAATAAACCATATCTCTGATCCAGTTCGCAACACTGGGCGCCCGTCTGCAATCCAACGTGATGGCTACCGCTCGCTTAGCCATGAGCAGGGCAATACGCACAAACTTCCCCAGGACTCCCTTTACATGAGGGACGTAGCTCAAAAGGCAAACTGAAGGTGTACACGGACATCCAAGCCTGACATTTATTTTATATGCTGCACCACCTGTTCCCAGTAACAACCCACCCTCCCACATTCCCAAGCGAGATGCATAAAATCAGCCTCCACCCGCCCACAGCGTTTACATCTGCTATTGTCCCTCAAACCAGCTTTGCATAGACGAAGGGGCGTGTGATATGTCTGGTGTAAATATTTAAAATGTATAATGCGGAGGTTCCCGTTGGGAGAGAGTCTGCGGGTGAGATCACACACATGCTCCCAGTCTTTCAGCATCAAAGGTATGGGCAATATCGCATTCCACCTTGCTAAACTCTTGTCTGGCTTACCCCTGATTGCCCTGTACAGCCTTGTGATTAACTTCTTGCGTGTGGGAGTGGTCAATAACATTTGAAGAGACTGGAGTGTCTGCGGTTCAGCTGGGTACGTGGGGTAATGCGATCTGATAGCATGCCTCAGGCGGTGTATAGCAAAACGAAAGAGTGGCGTGGGATTAGTAATGTACTGTAGATCTGCAGGGGACAGGAAGGTACCGCCCGGGTAAAGGTCTTGCATGGTGGTCAGTCCCGCTTCCCGGAGCAAGCGCATGGGGCCGACCTCCTGTGTCACCGAAAGCGCCGCGTGGTATTCTATTGTCATCGCTGGGGCATAGAGTGGGAGCCTGTTCGTAAGCTGCCCAATTGCACGCCAGGCTGCTATTGTAGTGTCGATCGTGTTTATTTCCGTTTTTGGAATTTCACGCCGCGTGTGAGTGAGGATACTGCGGAGAGGCACCGGCGATGCGTCCCCATCCTCAACCGCCACATGGGGTATGAAGTCATGTGTGTTTACCCAGTAGTACGCGTATTGCGCCTGCGCGCTTAAGTAGTACATATAGAGATCCGGTACGCTAAAACCCCCTTTAATATAGTCTAGAGTGAGAGTGTCCCAGGCCACACGGGCCTGTTTGCCTCCCCATATCAACCTGAGAATAGAGGTCCGTAATGTGTTGAAGAACCCTTGCGTCAATTTAATTGGAATGTTAGAGAAAAGGTACAGGAAGCGGGGTAGCATCACCATTTTGAGAATAGCAATACGATCCGCTAAGGACAACGGCAGTGTCGTCCAGGTATCAATATGGCGATCCAGCGCGGCGCAGGCACGCCCATAGTTCTCCCTCACCACTATCTCAGGGTCCCGGTGGACCCAGATTCCCAGATACTTAACTGGGTCCACAGTCCACAATATAGGGTATTCCAGTGGGGGTGAGGTGACTGCCGTCAGGGGGATGATAAGCGATTTGTCCCAGTTGATGGTGAGGCCTGAGATTAGTCCGAATCTGGTGTATTCCCGCAACACCTGTGCTAGATAGCGCTCAGGCTCCCTTAGAAATAAAACCATATCATCGGCATAGAGTGAGATGCCGACCGGTCGATGGTTAAAATTTAGGGCGGTCTCTCTGTGCCTCTGTCGTATTGCACACGCCAATGGCTCAATAGCGATGGCAAAGAGCAGTGGCGACAGGGGACATCCCTGACGTGTGCCTCTCTCAATAGAAAAAGCCTCAGATGTCAGCCCCCCAACTCGGACTCTAGCCGACGGATCCGCATATAGAATCCTAATCCATCCCAAAAACAATGGTGGAAAACCCATGCGCTGTAAGATGCGAAACATATAGTCCCATTCTATGGAATCGAACGCTTTGGCAGCGTCAAGCATGACAGCAGCAGCGCGCAGGTTAGGATCTAGGACATGTAACATAGCGAAAATGGTTCGCACGTTGTGTGAAGTGGAACGTTCTGGTATAAACCGCGATTGGTCCGGTAGGACCAGACACGGCATTAAGGGCTGGAGTCGTGTGGCCAGAACCTTGGCTAAGATTTTTGCGTCCGTGTTGATCAAAGATAGAGGCCGATAAGATTCACAGGCATCAGGGGGCTTATCTTTTTTAAGGAGGGTTATGATAAGAGCCTGCCGGAGGGATGGAGGCAACACACCAGCATCGTGCGTCTCATCGAACATCTCCAGTAAGTAAGGGGCCAGGAGGTCCGCGTAGGCCTTATAGAATTCCACGGTCAGGCCGTCCGGGCCCGAGCCTTGGCATTCGGCAGAGCATAAATCGGGGCCTTGATGTCCGCCACATCCAGCGGTTGATTCAGATATTCTCTGTGACCGTCAGCCAGCCATGCGCACGCAATGTTTTCAAGATATTCCTCAGATGCGGAGTCTGGTCCCGTCCCGCGTGACGCGTACACACTAGCGTAGTATTCCCTGAACTGCTCTAATATGTTCAATGGGGTGTAGTGCTCCCTGCCTTGAGAATCAACTATTTTGTCAACATGGTAGTGGTCTTCGACCGTTTTGATTTTCCTAGCCAATGTGCGGCCCGGTCTCCCGCCCTCACCATAGCGCCTGGCCACGTGTCTGCAGTTAATGTATCTTATTTCTGTGTCCGCGGCCGCATCATAGTCGTGAATCAGAGTTTGGATGCGCGATAGCGTGTCCAGGGAGGGGCTAACTGTGTAAGCTCTCTCAAGGTTTTTTAGGGAGGCCTCCAGCTTGTGGAGTTGTGTTCGTAGATCCTTCAATATACCGGCGGTAGTACTCATACAGACTCCTCGAATCGTTACTTTGAACGCTTCCCATAGCGAGGAGGCGCTCTCAACGGTGCCCTTATTTTCCAGAAAGTAATTTTCTATGGCCTTGCGAACAGTATCGTTATACAGTGGATCGAGGAGTGCCTCCGATCGGAAGCGCCATATGAACGGACGGCGGGTAGGAGTAGGGACACAGAGGGCAAGCTGTACAGGATTGTGATCAGAAAGCGTTCGTGGGTGGTTAGTGACCTCTGTCACCCATTCCGCTGCACTCTTATCAAGCAACCAATAGTCCAGTCTGGACCAACTGTTGTGCGCAGGTGTAGCGTGTGTGCCCTCCCTGGTTGTGGCATTGCGCAGCCGCCATACATCTACCAGTCCGAATTCCAGCATGGCCTGGTTAACGCTCCGAGCTACTCTAGGGGTGCGGTTGCTCTGTGGGTTGGACTTATCAAGTGCGGGATCTAAATATGTGTTGAGGTCCCCACCCCACACTATAGCTGTCTCGGGCCACCGTTGGAGTTCACTATACATGCGATAGAACACCTCCGGCTCATCCGCTATGGGGCCATACATAGCTATGAGAGTGAGTAGTGTATCTCCCAGCTTGCCCTGAACCATCGCGCATCTACCTTCCTCATCTGTGTGGGTACGATGAGGCACAAACGGGACACCTTTTTTAATCTGTATGATGACCCCCCTGGCATAGGATGAATAGGAGGAGGCCAACCTGAAGCCCGCCCAACTACGCGCAAAGCTCACCGCCGATGCCCTGGTCAAGTGCATCTCCTGTAGGAATACGACTTGGGCGCCATGACGATTTAAATATGCAAGCACTTGTCGGGATTTCTTCGGGGAGTTGAGCCCTCTAACGTTCCACGTTATTAGTTTGTAATTCTCACCCATGGAGCCCTGTGGTATCATAACATAAAGGCACAGCAATCATCTGAGTGTCATGATGCATTAAGTGAACAGTACAATAGATAAACTTGGTACCGATACAGTCATGAAAAACATCCTTCAGCACGGCTGTATAATTACATTGGCTACTTACAAACGCACGGTGCCCCCCTACCCACCCTCCTCCCACTCCAACCTCCCAATTAGGTCGAGAAAAAGAACCCCTCCCCATCCCAAAGATTACCCCAAATATATCAAAAATTACAACCAAGTAGGGGATCACCCTCTAGGGGGGAGGAACAGCAGCGAACACCCACCGATAGGCAGGGTGGCCAGACTGCATGAGCAGTGTAGTTAACTCTCTCTGAGACCCCAAAAGGAATAAGAAACAGCAAAACAGCCCTTTCATGCAGGTTAGAGACACATCAACTATGGGGAGGACCCTACAGGAGCAGGCCGCGAACCCATTTCAGTATCACATTTGACAGTCCGAATTAACAACCATGGGAAGTAAAATGGAAAAAAGACAGCCCAGGTGGGCCTGCATCCTAGCTCCCCCAATGGGCACTGGTGTGACTTGACCATCAGTCAGCATCGCTGTGGGACGGTGATGAGGCTGCATTCTGAGAAACAGTTTTGTGAGGTTTGCGAGGGCAGATGTGTTTCGCAAATTTCAAGGCCGATTTAGACTCTGTAAAAAAGTGTGCCTTGTCTTCATGAGTGATTTTCAGTTTGGCCGGGTAAAGCATGGCATAAGGAACAGAGGCGGACTGCAAGATTCGTTTCACCGGCTGAAACTCCCTGCGAGCTGCCTGTACAGTCGGTGTGTAGTCTGGCTAAAAGGACAGGGTGTTGCCTTGATGAACGACAGGACTTTTAGCTCTCGCTTCACGGAGTATAGCATCTCTATCCGCATAGTTCAGAAGGCGTGCTATTATCGGTCGCGGTGGAGTTCCAGGAGCCGGCCGGGGGCCAAGGGATCTATGCGCTCTCTCCACGATCATAACCGGAGACAACACTGGACCAAACAGCTCACGAAGGAGGTTATCAATGTAGGTCTCCATCTTTGAGATGGCCGTCGATTCCGGAAGGCCAAGAATACGGACATTGTTTCGGCGCGATCGCGCCTCTAAATCTTCATTTTTCAGCTTTATGACCTCAAGTACTCGCTACATGTTCAAGACCTGCGTTCTCGTCTCAGCAGTGGCGTCATGCGTGTCCGACAGCCTGTTTTCCAGGACATCCAGTCTGGTCTCATGCACGTCTACCTTTTTTTTAACGGCGTCCAGGCTGGTCGCAAGAGCATCGATCTTGCTGTCTATTGTTTTCAGGCCGGTGCGCACCTCGAGCAGTATTTTTCTCAAGTTTTCTTCCGGGTCATCAACATGGTACGGTGCGCTCTGAACAGCACTCGTCTCCAGCGGAGTTTCCGTAGTGCGGGTGCGTCTCGCACTCTCGAAGGGGAGTTTGGGCTGCTTGGGGTCTGTTTTGCCCATATTCGCAGATCGCCGGTGTCGCAGCGGGCTGTACTGTAGGTAGTGGGCAGTATGGCAGTCAATGACAGGGGAGACGAAGTCGGGCCAGGCAGCCCACAGCCGAAGAAGGCCGGTACAGTGGCGTTCCCACGCTTGGTAAAAACAGAGAACCAGTCTACCATCTCAATTAGCCGTATTTGTGGCCGGACCCGGCCTACTCCCAGAGGATCAAGCAGGGGAGGTCGACACTGGTGCCAAGGCCGGAGGCAGCCGCGGACAGACGACGGCCCCACCTATGAAGGGGCGGACATGTAGCAGTGGGGTGACCTCGGAGGGCCGCCCGTGGTCACAACCGCCGTCCAACCATGAGTGCCACACAGGAGGGCCCCCAACCCGGCTACCATGCGGGGGTAGAGCAGGAACGGACGGCTCGCGCACCGCACTAGAAACAATCCCCCCGTAAACCCTGCAGGGGGGGGTGTCAGACGGTGCCCGCAGTCCTCCGCGCGCCGCCCCAAGCCCGCAACAGCAATCAGGGGGGGAGCACCTCAGCTGTAGGAGGCAGACTAGACCCCAAATGCCCGCACAGGCCCTAGCATATACGGCGCTGACCGCAGGTCCCCCAACGCAGTAGCCGCAGTGCAGGTCCAGGCCGCCCCGCAATGCCCAGCACAGCACCGGCCGAATAGGGCCCCACCGCTCCTACCTTATTGGCGTTGGACTTCTTAGGAGGGAGTTCCACGGCTCGGGCAGAACTCCACAATCTCGTCCCTCCGCCTCGCGGTCGGCACCGGTCCCCCGTTCCTCCGGCCCTCCGACGATGGCGATCACTGCTCCTGTCGCGCTGCACGTGTGGATCGGCAGCTGTCCCCAGGCCGCCTCAGGATGTCTTCTCCGCCACACAGGGCACCTCGCTCGCAGCCGGCCACGCCACAGCAGCCTCTCGGCCTCCAGGTACGATCCACAGCCGCGGCTTGGGTTTAGATGGCGGCGGCCATGTTCTCGGCAGTTCCGCCGATCCGCGCCGCCTAGCAGTTTGGGGGTTCTAAGTCGAGGCCAAGCTCGCAGACTGCAACCGCTGGAGCAGGAAAGGTTTGGTGATCAGGGCATATGTTGTTCTCGGTCTCAGACTGAGTTTAGCAAGTGGTATTTGCCGGATATTGCAGCCCGGCCTGCGGAGCTCCCTCAACAGGCAGCCATTTCGCAACGCGCCGTAGCCACGCCCCCAAGATGAAGTTGCAGGTGCATCTCCTTGTTATTGCAGATTCTTTCAGCTAGTATCTCTATTGTGACTTGTAAAAGAATGTGGATACGGGGCAGCACTGTTGGGTACTGCACCTGATTCCAATAAGAGGGGACATGACCCTATTGACTGTAACAAGTACATGTGGCTCTATAGCTACAGAGGGTCCAGGTTCTAAATCTATGTCCCAGCCCAACCATCTCTAGGGTCTATCCTAGTAAATGCAAATCAATCCTGTCAAACGTTTACCCCCATTTAAAAAGAGCAGGATTGCCAACTTCTGGGTTCTGTGGATATTGTCTAAAATATGCTTACATTTCTTGGTGTTATCACCTCAACTTTGTTCTTTGATAAAGACGAATTGGTCCAGGTAAGCCAAACTCAGTGGGCCTCGCCTGGCTGACTACACTCCTTTAAGGATCATAGCATCTATATTTAGTAAAGAAATGGGGTGGTATTGGGCAGGGTCCTTAATGGCTTAGTGATCTTTATTACTTTGGCCTCCAACATGGTGCAAGTAGTAAGACCTAATAGGGAAATGTGTTAAATAATCTGGTTAGGATTGGGGTGAGGACATTGTACTAGGACTTGCAAAATAGTGGCATAAGCCCATCTGCGCCTGTTATCTTATTGTTCTGTAATTTAGAGATGCATGTGATGACTTCCTCTAGTCTAAAGTATTGCTCTAAACTTTCCCTCCTTGTAAGGGCCTGCACCCAATGTCCCTCAATGTTGGAGGTTGTCATTTCCCCGCTGTACAATTTACCATAGAACTCATTTTAAGCAGCAGCTATCTCACAATCAAATCAAATCAAATCAGGGATATTTATTGAGCGCACATATCACCCAAAGGTCTCAATCTACTTCTGTATTCAATCCGTTCGGGTCACTGATTGTTCGCACGCTCACTCTCTTGATTTTGGCCCATATGTTACCTGGTAGTAAACTACCTGGCCTGTTGTCTCCACTGAACATTTTTTGCTTAGTGTGGGGTAAGGTATATTTCACTTTGCCTCATTCCAGGGCCTTCACCTGCCCCCTAACAGCTACCAACTTTCACCATATTTTCCTGGCATCTGTCCATTTATGTGCCTCTTCCAGATCTTTCATCTGGGCTTTCAACCGTATACGTTTGTCTAGTCTATTTCTATTCAGCTCCATGGAAGCTGCCACCAGGTGTCCAAGTACCACTACTTTGAGATTCTATAACAAAGTTCCCAAACTCTTCTCCCCGCTATCGTTCTCTTCCAAGGTACCATCCAATCCTTTCAAATAACCCTTTCCACATGTAACTGTCTTGAAGTTGGCTATTCCTAAGGCACAAACAGCCTCTCTCCATCTGTGTCCCAGTGTGACTAACCTCAATGAATATCGGTGCATAGTTTGGCAAAATTATTCACCCTATGTCTGATGAGGAGTGAAGTGGTGATTAAAGAGTGGTCTAGCCTGGTATAGGTTTGATGAAAGTGTGAGAAAAACATAATCAGCAGAAAATGGGTGTTGCTCTAACCAGATATCCAACAGCCCAATCTGAGTGAGACATTCCTATATTAGTGTTGTGTTAGTGCCTGTGTTACCTGCCGTCTGTGTGTGTCTGTCCCTACCCCTGTTTATCATCAAGACTAAGTCGCCATCTGTAACCACATGACCTACCCCATTTCCAGTATGAAAGGTATCATCTCCTTAAGCAATGATTCCTATTTCAGATTTGAGGTGTGCTACAAACACTGTTCTGGATTTACCTTTCGATTTCAGTGCTATCCGCCATCATTTAACAGTCACCAGTGTAACCTCCCAGCAGCATTCCTGAGAGATAAGCATCGCCTTCCCTATCTTAGTCAGGGCGGAAGAGAAATCCTGCCTGTGGAACTATTTGGATCTAAGACGAGGACAGATCAGCATCCAAATGTGCATTTCTTAGATCAGATGTTACCTTTGATTCTTTCAGCAGTCGCAATACTACTAATAATTTTGTTGTGATGTTTAACTCCTTTGCATTAAAGGTACAAATTTTCATGCCTGGTACCTAAAAAGGAAGGATTTTTTGCTCACTGCTGCAGAATTGGGTGTGTCATCTGCCTGTGTCGCTGCTAATACGTATGGTCTTTGTGCCCGGTCAACTAGGTTTTCCTTTGGTCAAAACTTCTGGGTCCCTTAGGCTTCTTAGTCACAGCTCTCCTCTGGCAAGACCCACTTTTTTGACTTCTGGGTTTCTTCATGATTGCTCTCTTTACAAAGTCTTTATAACTTCATGTTCAGATTTTGCGATATCATCTGGTGTGGGCTTCCTGTTTTATCAGATTCTTGTCACTACTGTCCATCGCTCCCTTCATAGCTGTGGGGAGCTATCCTGTATTGTTCATGGTGCCTCTTGTTCAGCGCCTGAATTTGCCTTGTTTAGATGAAGGAGACTTTTTGCTTCTGTCAAAGCGTGCATTTGATTCTTTTGATAATTCCAAGTGAGGATCAGCCTAAAGAGATTACCCCACTTACAGTTTATGTGTTATGAGGAAATCTGTCTGAAGGACCTTGTTTTTTGTAGCACAACTGCTGACAAATGTAGGTAGATCTGGGTCTTATGACCCTCAAACATAGTGTCCCCTTTTTTCTCTTGTGTCTACCATTACTTCTTCCTTTTCTTCAAATCAGTGAACACTCGTGAGGATGTCTGCTTGTGCATTGTTATGTTCTGGTGGAGGAAATATTCTATGCATTCAGTCCAGCTCTATTGGGACCTTCTTGACTACTCCCAGGATGTGGTCAAACAGCCTTTGGACATATTCTTCTATGATCTGCCTCCCTAAGGTATTTCCCAGATTCTGACATCTGTTTTGATATCATACAAATCTTGGTTCTGTTGGCTCTCTAGGCCACAAAGTCATCTTAATGTCCCTGGAACAGAGATTCCATATGGTATCTGGTGATGGAGGCTTCTCCTTGCTCCTCCCTGGGCTAGTAGTTGCCTGACCTCTGGAGAGTTCAGATTTTAATTCCAGCAGCTTCCATCTTGTTTCAGGGTGAGGAGTGGGGTGCAGCTTTGCCAACATCTCAGTGGTGTCTGAGTTTGAAGAATTTCACATATCTGTCTTTCGTGGGATATGTGCCTTGGTCTCAATTTGAGGGCTTTAATTTTGGGGCTGCCAGTGGGTCCCATCCTCTACAGTTCACCAAGGCATCCAGTGCAGTCTCACACTATTCATTATGCTAAAAATTGCTGCCTGCTGACAAGGTCTCAAGCCCTTAGCCTCCTCCCTTGTGTCAGCCCCACATCTAGCCCACCCATCCCGGCTGCCTCACCTGCCGGTCTCAGTGTTAACATTTATTGGCCTCAGGTGACATTTACTGCTTGGGTCGTTCAGTGGGGCACTGAAGAAGTGCCCCACTGCAAATTTTCTATTATTAGATGCAAGGCCACTTAGGCTAACTGCACTGTCCACTCTGCTTTGTATTATTTCAAAATTAACGTGCTCATTTTAAGTCTTGCTAACAGCAGTCTAGAAAGAATTCTGCCAAAACAAAAGGAAGTCAATTTTCTAAGTTCTAAAGGTAGTAATTTCAAGAAATTAAAGTAAAAAGTAACATTCCTCAAATAGATTATGAACTGAAATATATCCTTTTAAATTATGTAAATGCAAACTCTTTGCCGTGAACTTATTGACAATGATTTAAACCCAGTGTCTACTTTCAAAATCAACACTGACATTTAACTTTGGATTCCACGCATTTCTTTTTTGCGCAATTGCTTTTCTTTTTTTCTTAGCATGTAAATGACTTTTCTTTTAGTTCACACTGCAACAAAGGTCCTTTTAGGGTCAAACCCATACTTTGTGCAATTTAAATAGATTGCAATTTGTGTAGGATTTTTGCATGATGTCCTGTAGTACACATTGGCAACAAAAGTATACAGTTACACTAGGAACTGAGACAATGATCTTTGCCATTGCCTGAGCTGTATGAATCGGTAGGTCCCATAACAGAACTAACCAGCCTAATGTTAAGGCTAAATGTGGAAGCAATGACAAAGCCTTGTAACTATGTAACATGAATTTTAGCATCACCAAAGTTTTAGCAAAACGTATCTTCAAATATGTAATAAATGCTTACATTACCATTATGCCGTATTTTATTTGTACATTGTGATTGAGCAGTCTATAGGTTCTTAGGGATTGTTTCCTAATATTGCGACTTTGGGTTAGTTTGAAGAAGTGGTGTTAATGTAAGATTTCATATTAGGGATCTGATAGGGTTATTCTCACTTTAATATTCTTTATGTATGCTAAGCTGGCTTCTGCTTGCCTGTGTTACTGTCTTCTGGCCCTTTGCACTGTGTCAAGAAGTTGTTCTACTTTGTCTATTCAAGTTTTTGGTACTCATGTCTAGCGAACTCAATTTTTCCCTGCTTCTTCGGACAGCAAGGCAGTCCTCTTGGAGCAGCAGAGCAGTCCTCTGAAGTACACAGCAGGGCAGTCCTCTCAGAGTCCTCCACAGGTCCAGAAGTGAACTGAAGAGCGGGTTTGAGGGTCCAGTATTTATACCTGGTGCCATCTTTGAATTAGAAGAAACTTCTTGAGTTCTCCCCTAACATAGGGTGTTGGAATTTCCTTCCTCCGTGTTCTGGTCCCAAGATGTCTGGGAGCACAAAAGGCTAGTGTGAAGTTCTTTGTCTGTGGGCTGAGGCAGATTTTCTGAAATACAAGTGGGGGTGTCACAGCTTAACCCCTTCCATCCTGCCAGGATGGCCCATCCAGCCAACACACAGTCCCCTGTTTATGTGACTGTCTGTGAGGAATACACAAAGGCCAACTGCCAATTACACCTAGTCATGTGACCCGGGAAACAGGATGCAGGCACCAAATGGTTAGGACAAGAAAATGCCAACTTTAATAAAAGTGACATTTTCAGAATTGTGACCTAAAATTCGACTTTATCACAAAGAGGATTTTAAATTACAATTTCTTAGACACCAAACATGATATTCCTCCCTGTTCCCAAATAAAAGTTAGCACTTATTTAATGTAATAGGTCCCGCTAATCAGTGCTTCCTGCTGGGTCTCTCTCGCGGCCGGAGCCGCTGACACCGCATTCCGCCAATCAGAGCGCCAGGAGGCGCTTCAAAATCGGGCGCGGGCTCCCGCAGCGCGGGTCCCGCTAACCACTGCTTCCTCCTGGGTCTCTCTCACGGCCGGAGCCGCTGACACCGCATTCCGCCAATCAGAGCGCCAGGAGGCGCTTCAAAATCGGGCGCGGGCTCCCACAGTGCGGGTCCCGCTAACCACTGCTTCCTGCTGGGTCTCTCTCGCGGCCGGAGCCGCTGACACCGCATTCCGCCAATCAGAGCGCCAGGAGGCGCTTCAAAATCGGGCGCGGGCTCCCGCAGCGCGGGTCCCGCTAACCACTGCTTCCTGCTGGGTCTCTCTCGCGGCCGGAGCCGCTGACACCGCATTCCGCCAATCAGAGCGCCAGGCGGTGCTTCAAAATCGGGCGTGGGCTCCCGCAGCGCGGGTCCCGCTAACCACTACTTCCTGCTGGGTCTCTCTCGCGGCCGGAGCCGCTGACACCGCATTCCGCCAATCAGAGCACCAGGAGGCGCTTTAAAATCGGGCGCGGGCTCCCGCAGCGCGGGTCGCGTGCGGGCGCGAAGCCCGGGCGGGCCCGTCTGCGCCCATCAGCGGCCGGAGGAGGCCCTTGGCTCTGGTTAAAAAACGAAGTAAATCCGGCTTCAGGACATCACTTGGCTCCAGGTCAGTGACTCACTAACTCTACATATTTATACAGTATTGGTGGGCTCACCTGAATCACTGGGCTGCACTTGAATCATTTCGGGACTAGTTGGTATACGGCCTAAGATAAAAGTTGGGGCTTCACTGGATTATTTCTTTTAGAACATTAGCAGTGAATTCAGAGTAACGGAAGTAATTAAGTACCTAGAAATATTTTTTTTAAATGGGCAAGCGAACCTGTACTGATAAGAAACAACCAGTTCCCCCGAAATCAAAATCTAAAATCCAACCCACTTCCATCGATAGGATGCTGGAGAAAGCAATAGGAGTGGTGGCAACTGAAATTGAACGGACTGAGAGACGGCTATCACTCACTCCAAATCTGGACCTTCCTTTGATAGATTTGGAAAGATCACTAGCTTCACAAGCCTCCGGCCCATTGATTAGCAACACCCCTAGGGCCCTGATATCTACTGATGACATGCCTAATGCTGACCTACACACGGAGGCAAATCCCCCGTGCCAAGTGAAGAGGGGAAAACCTAAAGCTCCTACGAAAACAGGAACAAAAAAAAAGAAAGTAGTAGAAGAAATTAAGGATGATAAAGATAGTAGGGAAGGGTGTTTGTCCAGTAGAATTGAAAGGGGTAAGGAACAACCGGCATGGGTTACAGATCTAGTGGTGAATTTACAATCTCAAATAAGGGCCATTGTAAAGGATGAACTTAAAATGTTGATAGAAAGGATTGATAAGTTGACCACGCTATTAGAGGTTAGGGTAGGGGCCACAAATGGAAGAGAAGGGATTGGTAGTGGTCTAGAAACACTGGCTACACACAATATTAGTAAGGCTGCCCCGATCTCATCCCAGAATAGCCCCCTACCCTGCACTGTTAATGATCAAGCAAAACAGTGCACTGCTACCCCTAGCAGGGCAAAATCAACATCCGTCCCTCTACAGAACAGTGACCCGCAACAAGAAAGCCGACAGCGGGAGAGGGTAGGTTCCACTAAAATTGCTGAAACCCCTACAGAAAATAACCCACCACTGTGTATTAATCTACCACCAGCCTCAACCCCCTACGTTGTTATCCTGTCGGGCATCCCCGAGCTTGGGAGGGGGCAAAAGGAATCCCACCAGGAATTAAAAAATAAATGTATGTTCTGGTTAGTTAATGTCAATGTTAATGTTATTGACATTTCTAAAGCGCGAACTGCTACCCGAAGGTGTCCTGGCACTGATTGAAATCCTACCTGGGTCCGAAGGCGAGAAAGGGGAGATACCACAGAGAATGAGCCTAGCCAGCAAAAAGCCACGTCTTCAAAGCCTTTCTAAAGGCCTGTAGGCTTGGCAAGGCTCTAAGATGCATCAGGAGGCCATTCCATGCCTTAGCAGCCCCCACCACAAAGCTTCTTCCCCCCAGTTGGCTATTTTTTGCAAAAGGCACAGCCACCAGTTTAGCATCTGAAGAGCGTAAACTTCTAGTTGGTGTGTACCATTGAAATTGCTTTTTAAGATGGTTGGGCCCAGTTCTATAAAGTGCCTTGTGTACTGTACACAGAGCCTTAAACTGTACCCGTTTTCGCACTGGCAACCAGTGGAGCCTTCTGATTTCTGCTGAAAAGGAGGCATGTTTGGGAGTGCCAGTCAGCAGTCTGGCTGCTGCGTTCTGCAGGAGTTGCAATTTGTTCATTAGTCCTTCCTGGTTGTTGACATATAAACTGTTGCAGTAATCCAGTCTGGACATTACTAGAGCCGTGATGATTAACTGATGACTCTCTTTGGGCAGGACTGGCAACATTTTCTTACAGGCTCTTAGGATGTAGGAGGTAGAAGAGACCACTGCATTCACCTGATCCTTGAGGCTAAGTTTGTTGTCTATCCAGACTCCCAAGTTTTTAGCCTTTTTGACAGGAGTGGGAAGGTGACCTAGTGTGTCTGGCCACCATTCCGGGGTCCAGAAGTTGACATCATTACTGAATAAAACCACCTCCGTCTTACTAGAATTCAGTTTGAGGCAGTTTTGGGCCATCCAGTTACCCACTGCTATCATGCAATCATGAAATCTGGATGCTGTTTCCTGCAATTCTCCTGGCCTTAGTGACACCACAATTTGGGTGTCGTCTGCATATGATGTCAAATTGAAACCAAGTGATTCAATCAATGGGGCCAGAAGCGACACATATATGTTAAAAAGTGTCGGGCTTAATGATGATCCCTGGGGGACCCCACAAGGTAGAGAGTATGGTTTGGTAGCAAATTCGCCTAGGGTGACTGTCTGTCGTCTGTCTGACAGAAATGATTTAAGTAGTCTCCACGCCATACCATGTACTCCGATCTCTCGCAGCCGGTCCATCAACAGAGCATGATGGACAGTGTCAAAGGCCGCAGAGAGATCTAACATAATCATGGCTGCTTTTCCTCCCTGATCTATTATGGCCCTGATCTCTTCGGTCGATTTAAGAAGCGCAGTTTCCGTACTATGGCCACTACGAAAGCCGTATTGTGTAGGGTCTAATACCTGGGCTTTTTCCATGAAGGAACTAAGTTGTTCGTTCATGATCTTCTCTGCAATTTTTGCGGGAAGAGGGAGTCTGGATATAGGTCTGTAATTGTTCACGTTTTTAGGGTCCAGACTTGGCTTTTTGAGCAGGGGCAGTATCGATGCCTCTTTCCATAGTTTGGGAAAGTATCCCTCTGTAAACATGGCATTTATAATAGTGGTCAGAGTGAGAACAACAGGCTCAGCTGCTTGTTTTAAAAATGAGACTGGACATGGTATGGTTAACAACAAGCAATTCCACTACAAGGATGCTGGAGAAATTCTAACGATCCGTCGAGTAGGTTGGGTGGGCTGGAGACCTAAGGTTTTACGGGGAGATTGTGCAGTTATTAATTTTAGAAATCCATCAGTTGCCCGAGCAATCCTAATAAGGGATGACTGGAGACAGGAGGGGACTATAAGAGCCATCCCGTTGGGTTATTTTTATCCCCCACGGGGTCCACAACATTGTGGAAATGGACGGGAAGGAAGGCCTCTAAACCAAAACTATCAAACAGACATTTTGGGATTCCAACCGCCGAGGCAACCACTCTTCACCATTCCCACAACTAATAGGTTCGGGGCCCTTGAAGGAGTGGATTGACTTGTATCCGAGGGGTGCGGGGTGAAGGAAAATATACATCAAGTAGGGGTGACCACAGATCAGTGCATGATAGAAGAAGAGGGTGAGTTCAGTGGGAGACAGAGAGTGGCAGTAAGAGGCAATAAGTTGGAACCCGAAGGGGCTAAACCTAACAGCCAACCCCGCGTTTCCAATTGTAAGTCTCCCCAGAAGTTAGGTTTGTGTACAGGCGGGATTATGCCCCCCCATCCCTAGAATGTATGAACAATGATAGTTGGCCAGGTCTATCGAGGCTGCGAGTTATTTTTTGGAACGTGGCCGGCCTTGCCCCCAAGATGGATAGTCCTGACTGGGGGAGTTTTATTGAACAATACGAAATTTGCATATTCCAAGAAACATGGGTAAGGGGGATCTCCTCAAAATAGGTTATGCCATATATACCATACCAGCGACATCAGGAGGAAAGGGGAGGCCGTCGGGGGGGTTGTGCACTTGGCTGGGGACACACCTGGGTTGTACATCCACCCAGCTAGAAACAGCCTCAAATGATATACTGTGTGTCCTCCTTAATTTCCCCCCAAGGATTACAGTTGCTCTAATAAATGTCTATTCTAGACCAGTTAGCCGTAGTCAAGAGTCGAAGACCCTTGACGAGCTAACGACATTCCTTGCTACCATCCCTGACAACTACCTGTTGATTGTAGGGGGGGATTTCAACTGTCAGTATGAGCCCCTAGATGGTATGAATAGGGATACCCCGTGTGAAGAAGATCTGAATTAGGCTGTTCCAGACACAACCTGTCCATCAGTAAAAGCATGGACTCCCCTGGTACTCCAGATGAATTCTCTGGTATTAAAACATTCATTGAGGGCATGTAATGGCAGAACTAAGTCCGACACCCCTGGTAAGCATACTTTTAACAGAATTGGCCAAGGCTGCTTAATCGATTACATTCTGGTCAGTATAACTTCATGGCATAGGGTTGCTGATTTTAAGATTGTGCCGCGCCACGATAGTGACCATAACGCGCTAGTTTTAGAACTACTCACACTAACCCCTGAGAGTACCAACAAATTGGCTACACCTGCTGACAGCAGATTGACTATTACTAATTGCAGGAAGAGAGTCCGATGGGCGGAATTGAGTAAATATCAAGAAAAGTTAGGCGCCCTGTATCAAACAGTTATCCCGTTCCTCATGGACTCTATTCAATCTGTCACAGCCGATAACACCCAATTCGAATTACTGAAGGTTGCCCTGAACCATACCAAGCTAACAGCCACTATGGCCGACTTTTTCTTTCCAATAAAAAAAGTTAGTAATAATAGAATACCCCGTCATCCCTGGTTTAATGGAAAATGCAGAAAAGCCAAAATAGCTCTGGTTTCTGCCATTAAGGCTAAAAATAGATCACTGATTAAAATCCGCAGAGCGGCCTATCGAACAAGCACTGCGGAGGCAAAAAAAGAGTGGGAAAGTGAAAAGTGGGAAACCCTTAGAAGCTCCCTGGGAACCCGTGACATGAAGACTTTTTGGAATGTGGTGAATACGGGTAGGCCTGAAGGTAAATCGGCAATAGAGCCAAACCTAGGGGCAAATGTGTGGAGGGATCATTTTGAGTCCCTCTACTCGAGAGCAAAGCCAGAGGTTAATGTAATGAATGATATATGTCACTCTCCGCAGGCAGACTTCTCTAACGTAATTAAGAATACCCCTAGAGCGGTGGAAGATACCCCGATGATAACCCTCATAGAGGTAACTGGTGCTCTAAGCCAAATTGCGCCTGACAAGGCACCAGGGTTAGATAAGATCCCCGGGGATTTGTTCCGAAGCGAACCAACTATCTGGGCTCCGTACTTCTGGGTTTTATTTAATGCTGTTATGCAAGGTATGGCAATTCCTATTAGTTGGGCCGGGGCTGAAATAATCCCATTTTTTAAAAAGGGTTCCCCGATGTTGCCCACAAATTATAGGCCCATAAGCCTTATTGACATGAGCCAAAAAATCTTTGCACGTGTATTGCTACACCGTCTGCAGAGTTGGATGGAGGAACATAAATGTCTTAGTCCGTTTTAAGCAGGGTTCAGAGACAAAATGTCCACTTTAGACCAGATCTTTAGGCTACAATTACTACACTGGAAGACCGTGTGTATAGAGGGTGGCAGCCTCTATTTAATTTTTGTAGACCTAAAATCTGCATTCGATCTGGTCCCAAGAGAAAAGTTGTGGGCAGTCCTGCTAGAGATGGGGGTTCCACCATATTTGTGTCAAGCAATAAAACGGCTGCACGAAGAAAACTACGCACAAATAAGATTTGGCAAGCATGGGGAACTCACTACTCCCATCCCTGTAGATAGAGGAGTACGACAGGGCTGCGTCCTCGCCCCGACCCTCTTTAGTCTTTTTATAAATGGGTTAGTTGACTTTTTAAATTTTGAGAAAGATTTAGACGCACTGAGGCGGGCAGCACAAAATATCCCGGCCATGATGTTTGCCGATGATACCCTGTTATTATCCAAATCCCCAATGGGTATACAGAGGGTTTTAAATAAATCTGATGCCTTCTGTAAAGAAAGGGGGCTTGAGATTAATTTGCAAAAAACCAAATTCATGGTATTCAATTCAGCAAAATGTACTCGATCAAACCCATGTTTAGACGGTAGACCATTAGAGAGGGTATCCACTTTTGATTACCTCGGCATTACTATTACTGAAAAAATGGACTGGGGAGCACAGATTAAAAAGACAAGCCTGAAGTTAGTGCAAACAACAGGGGGTTTGTCCAAGGTGTTTCGAAACTCTAGCCACAAACCAGTGGGCCCAGCAGTAGAGATATATAGGGTTCAAGCTAGAGGTGCTGCCCTATATGGAGCTGAAATTTGGGGCCACGACCGCACCGATAGTCTAACACAAACAGAACATTTTTTTGTTAGACAATTGTTTGGTCTTCCCCACAGCACCCCACTTATTCCGCTACGACTAGACCTGGGGGTTAGGTCAATTGCAGATGAAGTCTCTCTGAGACCCCTTTTATTCTGGAGGCGCCTGTGGGTTACTCCAGAATTGTCTGAGTACAGGGAAGAACTTAGAGAGGTGTTGAACCTACCAGGGGCACGGAGACTACCATGGTTTACACACGTCAGAAACACCCTTACATTCATGGGTCTGGGTAATCTTTGGGACAATCCAGTAATGACATGCCCTACGGTCCCAAGGAAAGAGCTAAAGGATCGCTACTGGGAGAATAAACTGATCCAGCTACAGGGGAACCATTTAATGGGGAAACTCACTGTAGCGTTTATGGAAATCAAAGACCAGTACATATTAGAGCCGGCGCTTAATGATATCAAACCGGCTGCCGCAAGGAAGCTCTATTTACAGTTTAGGCACGGGGTATTGCCACTGTGTGCTTTTACGAATAAATGGGCGGGCCTACAAACACTGGGTTGCCCGGCATGCAATTGCGCAGAAGAATCTGAATGCCACGTGTTCTTTGTCTGCACTGGCTTTAAGAAAGCAAGAAAAAGATGGCTTGTCCAGATATGCAGAAATTTAGGAACTAGGCAATGCTCAGAGGCCTTTAGGCTACTGAAATATAATGCTAGTCTCCCCATAGCTTACTCGGTGGCAGACTTTTTATTCTCCATGTGGTGTACTCGAAGAGTTTTTGCTAAAAATGCCCCCCAAAGATGGTGACTAAATTGGCGTATACCCTTTTCCGTTTTTTAACTGATGGAATTTTATATGAACTCTATGCCCATTTTAGTAGTATTTTAATAATGTATTATATTTAAGGTATACATCACTTGGTCATAAAGACTATTAAGAACCAGGACTGGTGTTAACGGTCTACAACAATGGTTTTATTTTCTTTTTTATTTTATTGAAGTAAATTGTCATTATATGAATTCTTTATCTATATTTAAGGTTCTGCAAACTTCGTATTATATTTTGCACAAGCACCTTAATGTAACCAGTTATGTTGCTAATAATTGTTTTAACGACTGATACAAGCACTTTATATATAAACTTTATACATTATTGTTTGAGTTGATCTGAGTGTCACATTAAGTGCAGAAAAACATCTTGTTATTGTAAATTGAACCTAAGTACTGTATATATAGGTAATTGCAGACCGTGATATCAGGACTGACTGCAAATTAGATTTTTGTAGGCTATACTATATATTTAGTTACAATGCAACTTGATGTTTGTATACCTTTTTTAATTGTTTTTAATACAAATGAGATGTTGGATTTTGTTTAAAATGCTTTTATGGTCTTATTGATTGAAATAAAGTTTAAAGAAAAAAAAAAAAAAGTAACCCAATGTTATCCTTTGGGAGAGGCAGGCCTCACAGCAGTGAAAAACAAATATGTGAGGTTTTCACTACCCGGACATGTAAAACTTATAAGTACATGTCCAATTTGTTAATTACAATGTATACTGCCCTATGGACTGTTTAAGGTCTACCTTAGGGGTGACATTTGTAATCAAAAATGGAGTTTTAGGCCTGGCAAGGGGTTTATTTTACCAAGTTGAATCCCCAGGATAAAACTGCAGACAGGCTGCAATGGCAGGCCTTAGGCATATTTTAAGGGACTACTTAAGTGGGTGTGGCACAATAAGTGCTGCAGGCCCACTAGTAGCATTTAATTTACAGACCCTAGGTATATGGTATACCACTTTACTAGGGACTTACAAATAAAGTAAGTTTAGTAACAGCACCAAGAAGCCAGTGAAAAAAGTCAACCCTGTTATTAGACTAATCACCAGGTATAACAATCATGATAACGCTATGAGAAGTATCATTCGAAAACACTGACATGTAGTATAAGGAGAGCCCGTCATTGGCAATTGCTCCCTAAAAACCTTTCTACCACATACAGAAGAACATACCCCATGGGAGACGCTCTGATTAAGAGTGGTCCTGAAATGACTTTGCAAACCACCTGGCTTCAACAAAACAAGGGGTTTTGAAGGTATGGTAAACACAAAGTCTGCAGACTCGGAACTGACACTACAGATTATTTGACCCCCTTCCATGATAGTTTTCAAAATCCAGGGAGGGTATCATTGTAAAACAGACCATGCAGTATATGTGTTAAATTGACGAGGCAAACTCAGATACGTGTGGAGTATGACCCTTCAGGGGCACAAAAGAATCTTGCAGCACATTAGGGCTATCATGAACAAGGAACACTCCTACCCAGTGGCCAGACATCTTAACGAACAACACAATAAAGACGCATCATACTTACAGTATTATTTGATTGATGCAGTACTTAAACAAAAAAGGTGGTAATCGAGAGCGGACCCTTAAACAACTTGAGGTCAAATATATTATTAGTCTTGACAGCAAGCTTCCTTATGGTCTGAATGTTGACGAAGAACTATACTCATTTTTATGATTTTTACACCATTATTCATTAATCACAAACCTTCTGTCCCCTATATTAAATGATGATGTGGAACTGTACGTGAATGATTGGAACAGTTACAGTTCTTTTGTTGTGCAGAAAATTGTGATTAGCACTCTTGTGCAAAATTTATGCAGTAATGAATGAATTATTTGCATTTTAGGAATTTGTGTTTTCACGTTATAAATGTGTGCCCCAAGAAGTCATAGCATGTCACAAATGTGTGAATAATTGGAAAAACATGGTCTTGTCAGATTAAGACAAACCAAATGGAAACCATGAGAAATATCATATAGTTCAATGGATACACAGCAGTAAATCATACATTTTGATAACACTTTCGTAAAACTGCAACTCTATTAATCATTATTTTGGACCTGGTCCTTTTTGAAAGGGTTATCCACAAACTTTTTGCCTTCTTCCTCCTATTTATTCTGACCTGTTTTTGTTGATTTTAGGACTCTGGGCACTTTCTCACTGCTGGCCAGTGCTCTCTGTCTAAATTGTATTGGTGATACGATTGGCATATTTGATTGGCAAATATGATTGGCATATTTGATTCACTAGGAAGTCCCTAATAAAGTGCACCAGGTATGCCCAGGGCCTGTTGATCAAATGGTACTAGTGGGCCTGCAGCACGGATTGTGCCACCCACATGAGTAGCCTTGCAAACATGTCTCAGCCCTGCCACTGCAGTGTCTGTGAGTGCACCCACTTGCCAGGCTCAAACCTTCCCTTTTACTACATGTAAGTCACCCCTAAGGTAGGCCCACGGCAGCCCCATGGGCAGGGTGCAGAGTATTTAAAAGGTGTGACATGTACTGATGTGTTTTGCATGTCCTAATAGTGAAATACTGCTAATTTAGTTTTTTATAATTGCAACGACTATCTCTCTCATAGGGTAGAATGGGGATTGCCTTGAAATATCTTTTAAGTGTATTTTCCCCTTGGGATCAGATAGAGATTTGGAGTTTAGGGTCTCTGAACTCACAATTCAAAAATACATCTTTTGGTGAAGTTGGTTTTTAAACTGCGAGTTTGAAGGGAGCTGAGGTGTGCCTTGCATATCCTGATGGGCCATTACCAAGCTGATGGACCTTCCTGAGCTAGAGTGGTAGGAGGAGTTGTCACTGACACCTGAATAGGGCTGTGCCTGTCTTCACACAAAGCAGTCTCTACCTCCCTGTAGTGTGTCTGGAGCCAGGTCAGGGAAAGGCAGGATCTTGTGCACTACAAAGACTTTCCTTTGAAGTTTGCCTACTTCAAAGGTAGAAAGGGGTATAAGTATTGGACCTCTGCCACCCCAAAATCAGAACACTTCTGGACTGAGGACATTCTGCCAGGAAGAAGAGCTGGATGCTGTAGGAGGGACTGCCACTTTTCCTGTTGCTTTGTTGTGCGGGCCTGCTGCTTGCTGCTTCTGTCCTGGGAATGAAAGGACTGGACTTTGCTTTCCACATCCTGCTTCCAAGGTTCTCCAAGGGCTTGTGCATGCTTGCCTCCTGTTAAGAAATATCAGGGCCATCAAAGACTTCACAACCAGTGCCTGGGCTCTTCTGCTGAGAGCCCTGACTTGCCAAGTGGTGCCAAATCCAGTTCATGGCCCCTCGGAAGTGTAATCTGATGAGAAAATCCATGCATCTATTCTAAGCGGCTGTTTTCTCGATGCAGCACCTGCTTTGCGGCTGAAAAATCGCTGCAGTGTGAGTAGCAAGCACCTAGTCAATGAAGTCCATGGCACTCGCTCCTACTCCAATGCAGCCCCTGTTTCACTGCTAAAGAATCAACACAGCACCTGCTTCGCAGCTATGAAATCAACGCGGCACCTGCATCGCTATCGACGCAGCGCATCTGGATTTTCAACGCATCAGCCCTCGATCTTCATCAACGTCGCACCACAGTAAGGAACCGAGGCAGGGTGTCGGGAGATCGATGCATCACCTCCACTTCCAGTAAGGTACCGACGCATCACCTCCCTTCACAGTAAGGAACCAACACATCACCTCCTCTTACTAGCAGTAAGGAACTGATGCATCACCTCGACTGGCAGTAAGGAACTGATGCATCACCTCCCCTGAGGAGTAAGGAACCACTGCATCACTTTGCTTTTCCGGCGCTTCACCTGCACTGCGCCTGCTTCGTCTTAGATTTGTGATGCATCCAAGGTACTTAGTGCTAAAAGATAAGCATCCATTGATTTCTATGGACTAAACTTGCATAATCTTTGAAAAGTGATATCTTGACTTGTGTATGTTGGATCTTTGTCGTTTTGTTTTTGTTTTATTCAGATAAATATTGGCTTTATTTCTAAACTGGTGTGGAGTCCTTTTGTAGTGTTTTCACTTTTTTACTGTGACTACATGTACAAACGCTTTACACATTGCCTCTCAGATAAGTCTGACTGCTTATGCTAAGCCACCAAGCGGGTGAGCAAGGGTTACCTTAGCTCTGTGACTCACTTACCCTGACTAGAGTAAGGGTCCCTACTTGGACAGGGTGCAATCCAACTAGAGACCTCATTTCTAACACACTGCACAATATGAAATGAAATTGAGTGAAAACATGTAAGTCACAGTATTTCTTTTATATCTGTGAATCATGTGCACGAAATTTAAGGGGAAGAAAATGGAGCCGCAATTGTATATGATCACGGCCGCTTGAGACGGCCTAAGAGCGTCATGGCAGGACGCAAGTAAACACTTTTTTAACTTGTGTTTATTCCCATTTTTGTGATAAACATACAGAATACAAGACATTGCATCTTCAAGTCCACCCAACCAATATTCAATAGGCATGCACATCCCAACAATGTTTGGACAAATGGTTAACTGACGAATACAAAACTTCAGGACCTCTGCAGTGGGGTTTGCAAGCAAATACAGGATTAATTCCTAACCAAATGAGTAACTGGCTACTGGGAACTTTCACAACTGTGCAGCCAGGCCACCCATCTCCGTTCCACCGCATCAGGGTCCCCCTTGTAGTGTACATGCCAATCGTTTCAAAGCATGGCCTCTGTATTAGCATATGACTGTGATATCCTGTGCGGTCAGTAAGATATTGGACTTAGAGGGAGGGAAGGGGAAAACATGTGAAGAAACTCCAAAAACAAACTGTCTTAGGGTGCTTGTGACTCGCTTGAAATGGAAAGTATAGAGGGAAGTGCAATCGGGTAGCCCCCTGTAGACTGTGAGTACAGCAGTGTACAGGATCTATTGCAATACTTCC
Source organism: Calotriton arnoldi (assembly GCA_963921515.1). NCBI lineage: Eukaryota > Metazoa > Chordata > Amphibia > Caudata > Salamandridae > Calotriton > Calotriton arnoldi. Next base: position 1,245,432 of record CAWUFW010002921.1, read on the forward strand.
GTAGAGAGAGGGTATGAGCTCTCAGGGTGACTGTGTTGGGGGGGGTCCTGTAATAGGAGTGAGAGGGGGGCAGCCTAGTCTTCACGCGCCCCATCCCCATCCCCATCTCCTGATTCGTTTCCCAGGTCTCTTCTGGCCGGATCATTCTGCCCATCGGGCCCTGCCTCAGGGACTCCCTCCAGGTGCTCCCAAGCCTCCAACACCTCTGCCCCTAGTCCAGCTATCAGGCGTTGTCTCACTCCTCCTAATGTCTTCTCTAATTAACACTCTTTTCTTTGCTCTAGCCCACTTGGTGACATCTCTCTCCCAAGTCTCCATTACAGGTCCCGCTGCTGACTTCCAGGCCATCGCTATCCATCTCTTGGGCAGTATAAGAGCCAAGTCTAGGAATCTAGTGCCCACCTTCCAGGGTTTGGGTCTGGGGAACATCCCCCAATAGGTATGTTTCTATCATGCATGTGAGCGTGCAACCCATTGTGGTATTCAGTCTGTGTAATACCGTGACCCAGAATGGCTGCAGGGCATGGCAGCTCGAGGTCATGTGACAGAAGTCCGCATTTGGGTACTGACATTTGGGGCACCCACATGGCTCCCCCCCATAAAGGATCCAGATTCTGTGAGGTGTCAAGTAAGTCATATGAACATAATTGAATCGGATAGATTTCAGACATGTATGATGAGAATGAACCCTCAAATACATTTCTTGTAAGCAACACAGCGGTGTCTGCACCCCTGGTCCTTTGGAATTGGAGAGCAACGACCAAATTTACGGATATATATGTGTGTGTGTGTGTATATATATATATATATGTATATATATATATATATATATATCCTTGACGTTTGATGGTAATTATTCTTAACAAACGGAGCCGACTTCCAATGCGGTTTCTTTTGTTCTTTATTTACTCGTTAGCCATGACGCGTTTCAGCCGACACGGTGGCCTTGGTCACACACAGTATTACCTGCCAATCACTGGCCTTAACATACCGAGGGTCAGACTGGCAACAAGGAAAGACTACCATTAAACATAAATTACATGGTATTTTCTTCCTACTCGAGTTTCAATCACTCGAAAATCAAACAAGGGTGATAAATGAAAACACGATGTTAAGGGTATCCTGGGCAGTACATAAATTAAAATTACATATAATGTGGAAATTTCCTGTACATAGTGAATCAGACTTCGGGTGCCATGCAATGCACGACTAGTGTCAAAGTACAGTCTGTCCACTCAATTTAAATACACACTCGTGTAACTGAAGAATTCTTTTTGTTGATATAAGTCAAATCAAAACTTCAAATGTTTTTTACCTACTCAAACAATGTCAAAGTGCACTGCACCATTCAATTGCCCATCTTACATAAAACATCGCAAATTTCGGGCTAGTGCCCATTTGATCATAATGTCACCTGGAACAACTCTACTTAAGGCAAGTGCCTTATAATATTAGTTGCAGATCACAACCCCAGAGGTGGGCCATTTTCACAAGGAGTCACTTTCCGTTTCCTTTCCGATTTAGTACAATTAATGCAATTAATTGATGCTTTTGGAGTACAGCAATTCATACAGCAAGGAAATTAAATTGAATTAAAGACATGAATAAAATTCTTCATCACAATTAAGCCCATTAGGTGTTCTGCTGTCGAGCATGAGGATATACCTCGTTTCAAGCTCTCGCAATGTTCTCACTCTGTCACCACCCCTCTTGCTGGCCGGGACAGCATCTATCACAAAGTATGTAACTTGTGTGGGATCTTGCTGATGTGTGGTTTTGCAGTGACAGGCTACCGGGTATGATCTGTCAGCGTGGGTGATCGCCCTCATGTGCTGCAGGATTCTTTTATGCACTTGCAATGTGGTGCTTCCCACATCCTGCAAATTGCATATGCAGGTTAGGACGTAGACTGCAAATTCAGTCTTACAGTTGTAGGCCCACCTGATCTTCACCTCCCTGCCACCAAAGGGGGTAGAGTAGACTGAGGTGTTCTTGCCTATACTGCATGCTCTGCACCTGCTACATTTCTCAAAGCCAGGGGCAGGCCTTAACCATCCTGGGTCACGTTCCATTGTGAGGCTTGCTTTGACAACAGCGTCTCTTAATGATGGAGCTCTATGATATGTGAGGGGGGGGTGTTTAGGTAATACCTTCCCAATAACTGGATCCGTTTTAAGAATATGCCAATTTTTATTGACCAGATCCCTGAATTCTTTGTTTTGGGTGTGGAATGTGGTGAGGAAGCGCATCTGGGGTTCTACCTTTACCTTCCTGACTTCCTTTTTGGCAAATAGGATCACCTCCCGCTTTCTACTATTCGCTGCAAGCCTTGCTGCCTCAATCGTTGCTCCCCTGTAGCCTCTCTCACAGAATCTCTGGCTCATCTCGTTTTGACACTTAATTAGCGCATTGGGTGTGCTGCAATTCCTATTTGCTCGCAACATTTCACCGTATGGGATACTCTGTTTTGTGTGGGCCGGGCGAAAGCTCGATGCATGCAAAGTTGTATTGCCAGCTGTCACCTTCTTGTAGAGCCTGGTCTCAAGTTTCCCTGCCTCAAGGTATACCTCCACATCTAAGAATGTTACGTGGCTTTTGCTAATGGTATGGCTGAATTTCAGGTTCACCTCATTGTTATTTAGACGATTGACAAAGTGTTCAGCGGAGTCAGTTGTACCTCTCCAGATTACAAACAAATCATCTATAAATCTAGCCCACAATACAATGTGGTTCTCCCATGACTGTGCGAGTTCTCTGCGGAGCACCTGTTCCTCCCACCAGCCTACATGTAAACATGCATAACTGGGGGCGAAACAGGTGCCCATCATAGTTCCCCATTTTTGCTGATACAGAACACCATCAAATAAGAAGAAGTTGTCTTCTAGGCATCTCTTCGCCATAGTCAGCAACATTTGGGTATGCTTCCATAAGCTGACAGGCCTGTCACTCGGGAAGGATTCCATAGCCCTCAAACCGTCGCTGTGGGCAATGCTGGTGTACAAAGTTGTTTTATCCAGTGCAATTAGTACATAGTCATGTTCCATAGGTATGTCATATATCATTCTCAAAAAATCACTGCTATCCCTTATGTATGATGTCAACTTTTCTACGTATGATTTTAGAAAGAAGTCAATGTACTTTGATGTATTCTCCATCATACTGCCATTGGCAGAAATTATTGGTCGTCCAGGGGGGCAACTGATATTTTTGTGCACCTTTGGAATCAAGTACAGCACTGGGGTCCTGGGAGTCTCATTTTTTAAGTATCTAAATTCGTCATGTGAAAGCAGGCCATCCTTAAACCATTGCTCTAATTCCAAGATGTAGTCCGCTTGAGCTTTGATCATTACTTCACGTTTTCATTTTTTGTAATAGTCCCTTTGATTTAATTGGTTACGGGCCTCCTGCAAGTACATACTCATTGGCCATAGGACAACGTTGCCCCCCTTGTCAGAGTTTCGAATGACCACTTGCTTGTTCTTTTTGCCACCAAATCATGATACTTCCATTCGCTGGAAGTGCGCTTCCTGATGCTTTCATTAATGCCTTTGTTGATCCTTTTCAGACCATCGGTGATTAGTTCATGAAATGTATCGATATTATCTTTGGCAGAAGTTGGGGTTGCTCTAGATCGTGGCCTGAACGGTGTGGTTACTATTTCTCCACTCTGCAAGTTTTGTTACGCTATGATGTCCTGAATTGTTATTTCAGCATTTGGGTCCTCAATTTCCAACTCCAATTCTCTCATGGTTCTCAGAAATGATAAATCTGCATGGTAGTACCATCCATAGATGCCGCTGGTGGAACTGTACTACTGGTGACATCCATTTCTCTATTGAGTGTATGCATTTTCAGGAGTTTTAGTTTCCTTGTATATTTGAAGGTATCAGTTCTCGCCTGGGGATAATCCATTGTATTTTTCGGACAGTATGATAGTCCCAACATTAGAATCTGTTTGTCCGCCTTAGAAAATACTAGGTCTGTAAGGTTTATGATGGATTTATCCAGTTCTTCTACATTTACAATCACTTGCGCTTCCATATCTTTTTGGTATTTTTGTTTTTGGTCTGTTTTTCTGTTTCTTTGACGTTGCTGCCTCCGTCGTCCCCTCCTCCGGTAGGCTTTTGAGCCCTTGGATTCTGAGGTCTGAGTGTTGCACGGCGGTCCAGCCGTAAAAAATCCAGCTCATCCGATATGGTAATTTTTCTTCTTGTTGCAACTGTGCTGCCCTGACCATCATTTCTGCTCAGATCTTCATTACTTGTTCCCACTTCTGAACTGAGTTCCGTTTCTGAGTCCATCACTTTTGCTGGGTCACTTGTTGTCACATCCTGTTGTTGCTGCTGTTTTCTAATGCGCACAAATCTTTTTGCGAATGTGAAGATCTGGCCTGACTCATAATCTATTTTATCCCGTGAGAATTTCACCACTTTCCTTCGCTTAATGATGTCTTCCTGCTTCTTTAATCTGGCCTCCATGTCGCTTTTGCATTTTGTAATCGCTTCTGTCTCGGACCTTGCAGCAAGATCAGATTCCAGGGCTCCCAGTTCTTGTAAGATCTTTGCTCTGTCCTTATCTGCATACTTGATCAGTATCTGTACTAACCGTGCTGATGCCTCGAGGTTACTTGTTGCCCACTCTTCCAACATATTAGGGTCCGGATTTTCAAAACTCGGCTCTATAAGTATTCTGAGGCCGCGCTGAATTCTACCCACCTCCAGGTATTTCGTGAGGGACTTCACTTCCCACCATTTTGTCATTTCCTTGCGGTTTAATTTCTCGAGTGTTCTTAGTAGTTGCTGTAAATCCGTCTCTTGGGGGGGATTATCATTGCTCTGGGCCCCCCTCCTTGCTCCCTGTAAGGCATGCTCGCTGAACGTCTGTTCAGCCTCCTCCTCTCTTTCGCGCACTGTAGTGGCTGACATCCTTCTTGGTATATGAAATAATCGACTGTCAATAGATTTTTGTTGGATGACAGTTCGAATCCGCCCCCACACCCGTGCTGTATCGCTCACCTGGGGTCTTCACAGTTTTGCTGTCAACCCTCCGGTCGACCGCTCACCGCGTTCTGTTCCTCCAGTAGTCCAGTCCTGGTTTTACAGCACGGGGGGCCTGCAGCTGCTTTATGCTTCGCTGTGACCTGCAGCGCGGATGCACGGCAAGCATTTACTCGGACTGAGGCTGCTGGTCCAATTCGCGGGTGGTCAGATCGCGGGTACAGTCTCCCCGCAAATATCTCCTTGACGTTTGACAGTAATTATTCTTAACAAACTGAGCCGACTTCCAAAGCGATTTCTTTTGTTCTTTATTTACTCGTTAGCCATGACGCGTTTCAGCCGACACGGCGGCCTTGGTCACACACAGTATTATCTGCCAATCACTGGCCTTAACATACCGAGGGTCAGACTGGCAACAAGGAAAGATTACCATTAAACATAAATTACATGGTATTTTCTTCCTACTCGAGTTTCAATCACTCGAAAATCAAACAAGGGTGATAAATGAAAACATGATGTTAAGGGTATCCTGGGCAGTACATAAATTAAAATTGCATATAATGTGGAAATTTCCTGTACATAGTGAATCAGACTTTGGAAGCCATGCAATGCACGACTAGTGTCAAAGTACAGTCTCTCCACTCAATTTTAAGTACACACTTGTGTAACTGAAGAATTCTTTTTGCTGATATAAGTCAAATCAAAACTTCAAATGTTTTTTATCAATTGCCCATCTTACATAAAACATCGCAAATTTCAGGCTAGTGCCCATTTGATCATAATATCACCTCGAACAACTCGACTTAAGGCAAGTGCCTTATAATATTAATTGCAGATCACGCCCCCAGAGGTGGGCCATTTTCACAAGGAGTCACTTTCCATTTCCTTTCGGATTTAGTACAATTAATGCAGTCGCCAGTAGATAGTTATAGTTAGGGCTGCTTTTCCAAAGATGGAGCGTTTTTTGGTTTGCTTATAACTTTGGCCCCCTTTGACAAATCTGCCTGGAAAGTTTCGGGGTGATCTGTCCAGAAGGAGCAGTGAAAAAAGGAGGGTCCCAAAATGCAAAATCCCCATGCATTTTCCATAGACAAGGCTACAGGAAAAACTGCTGAACAGAATTACACCAAATTTGGCAGCAAGCTAGATTGTGCTTTTTGTGATTTGGTGTAAATCTGTTCAGCAGTTTTTGAGATATTAATGGTCAAAAATTATTGTATACTCTGGCAGTGGGCTCGCGAGAGTCCTGCGGTCATCCTGCGAGAGTGCGAAATCAAAAATGGAGGCTTGTGATTGGTCAAGAGGCCAGATGTTCCTGTGAGCCTTCACACAAGCGCTCTGATTGGCTGGCTATTGGAATGTTAGAACTCAAATGGCCGCCATTACTGTTTACTGTGAAAAACTGGAGTTGTTGTGTAAACAAAGGAAAAAAGCTATATAAGGGGGCAGCAGAAAGCTGTGAAGAAAATAAATGTATATTGTTTTTAACTAGTTCTTACGATCTTGCGGGACTCTCATGGGATCATGAATAGTAAAAAGGAGTAAATAAGTTTTCCATACACTCTATTAGTAGGAATGCATATTGTGGTCCTTTTAGTTGAGAGAAAGTTTGCAAGACATAAGTACTGTGATGATTAGAATGTTAGTTATTTTTTATTTTAAATATTACAATCTCGAAAGACTCGCAAGATCATTAAAAGTAGGAAGGAGAAGTTGATGTTTGAATACACTCTGCCATGCACACTTGTTACTGTAGGAAGGAGTCTTAATGGAGATGGTTTTTTATCAAACTCTACTATTTATGGTTATTGGTTCGAGAAGAGTTGTGAGCACAGTTAAGGCTCATCCACAGACCCTGCTATGCACACCCATCATCTGGGAGAGAGGTCCGAAAGGAGAGGCTACTCCCTCCCCACACCCTACAACTTACACCCGTCATCTGAGAGAGAGGTCTGAAAGGAGAGCCCAGTCCCTCCCTAAACCCTACTTTGCACACCAATCATTACAGAAAGAGATCTCAGCAGAGAGGGCAGTCCCTCCATACAACCTACTACACACACCTGTCATCTGAGAGAGGGGTATGAAAGAAGAGGCTAGTCCCTCCCCGCACCCTACTATGCACACCCATCACCTGAGAGAGGGGTCTAAAGGAGAGGCTAGTCCCTCCCTACACACTACAATGCACACCAGTCATCCAAGTGAGAGGTCTTAGCAGACAAGACAGTCCCTCTCTGCACCATACTACACACCCGTTATCTGAGAGAGAGGTCTGAAAGAAGAGATCAGTCCCTCCCCACACCCTACTATGTACACCTATCATAACTAACGGTGGGCGGTGAACTCTGCTCCGCCAGCAGAGTTTGCAGATTTTTCCCACTCCGCACTCTGCTTGGAGTGCTGAGTTTAGCAAAAATTCCACTATCCACCACGGAGCGGAGTTCACCAGTGCGCCTCTCAGCTCAACTGAAAATTGGTCCGACTCCTTGCTTCGCACTGCAACCTTTTGCTGGCATTCCAACACATAGCCCGAGTTTCATGAGCTTCGGCGTCTAGGACGGTTGCTGTGATGACCGTATGGCCATGCCCCCTCTTCTGTCCCTCTTTGCACACCGTAGGCCCTGGAAACGCATCTGCTCCAAGCCTCGGTATGACTAGGCTGACATAGCAGCAAGGCTGTATCCTTGTTGCTGCCCGCCCCTTAGAGTGCATCAGCGATCCCTCCTGACCCTGACCATGCGGTGCACATGCAGATCCCTTGACTGCTGCTCAACGGTTAGGCTGCCATTGTGGCGCCTCCCTATCCTCAGAGCCCAACCTGAGAGCGGCTGCAGCACCGGGAGGAGGAGGCTCGGGCTGTGTGGCAGGACAGGACACCAGCGACAGCCTCCATCCACCCCCAAAGGCCTCTGAGCCGCCGCCCTCCCCTGAGCCCCCAGCCATGGCAGTGAGCGCAACAAACCACCCAGACTGCCATGCCAGATGACACCCCACTGCCCCTGTGGATTTTGGAGATAAGAGGGAGCAGCACAGGTGTGGGATCGAACTTGCAGTATTATTTAACACATGCACTGGCTGGGGCTGGTGACATGTATTTATTTAGAAGACTCGAAAACGTTGTTCTGGCATTGACTGGTGTAGCATGCAGCAACATGCTTTTGCATGCAGGAGTCACCAGTTTAATTCAATGCTTCGACAGGGGTAGTAGTACACACTATATAAAGGAAATTTAAACACAGGGGTATTTATTTTTCATTTGTTTTTCTTTAATGGTGGCAATATAATATATTCCTCTGGCAAGAGAAGGCTCAGACTGTAGAACTGCATGTCCAAAACTCGGATCTTTTACAGATATAATCATATAACTCAGCGAGCTCCGCCCACCCTTAATCATAGCAGAGAGACCCGTCCCTCCACACACCCTACTATGCAAACCCGTCATTGGAGAAAGGGGTCTGAAAGAAGAGGGCAGTCCTTACGGCACCCTACAACCCACAGCTATTATCTTAGAGAGGGGACTGAAAGGAGCGAGTAGTCCCTCCCCACACCCTAAAACGTACACCCGCCATCTGAGAGAGGTCTGAAAGGAGAGGTAGTCCCTCCCCACACCCTACTACGCACATGCGTCATCTGAGACAGAGGGCTGAAAGGAGAGCTCAGTCCCTTCCCACACCCTAATGCGTACACCCGTCATCTGAAGGAGGTCTGAAAGTACAGGCAGTCCCTCCCCACACCCTACAACGCACATGCATCATCTGTGAGAGAGCTCTGAAAGGGGAGCCCAGTCCCTCCCCACAGCCGACTATACACACCCATCATTACAGAGAGAGGTCTCAGCAGAGAGGCCAGTCCATCTACACACCCTAGTACGTACACCAGTCATCTGAGAGAGAGGTCTGAAAGGGGATCCCAGTCCCTCCTCACACCTTACTATGCACACCTATCATTACAGAGAGAGGCCTAAGTAGAAAGGCCAGTCCCTCCACACACCCTACTGCACACACCTTTCATGTGAGAGAAAGGTCTGAAAGGAGAGGCCAGTCTCTCCCCACACTCTACTATGCACACCTATCATTACAAAGAGAGGTCTCAGCAGAGAGGCCAGTCCCTCCACACACCCTACTATGCACACCCGTCGTTTGAGAGGTCTGAAAAGAGAGGGCAGTCCCTTCCCACACCCTACTATGTACACTCGTCATTTGAGAGAGAGGTCTTGAAGGAGAGGCCAGTCCATCCACAAACCTTACTATGCATACCTGTCATCTGAGAGAGAAGTTTGAAAGAAGAGGGCAGACCCTTCTCACACCCTAGTTTGTAGAGCTATTATCCAAGAGAGGGTTCTCAAAAGAGAGGCTAGTCCCTTCTATATACTACTATTTTCCTAGAATTGAGTTGCGATCCCGCGAGAGTCTCGCAAGAGAAGTGTGCAAGCTTCAGGGAGTGAAACTTGCTGCGTGAGGCTCGGTCCATCCCACAAGCGTCTTGCATGACCCACATGGAAAAATACTTGGCTTGCGACAAGGTGTTTTACGATCCTGCAGGAGTCTCATGAGACTATGAGAAATATACGGGTGGAGGCAGGTGTTTGTGTGCTCTCGCTCGCTTGAGTCATCAGTTTAAAAAATAAATAAATAAATATCCAACCATCTTTTATTCACAACTCTATTATAGATTAGCATTAAATACTAACTGAGAACATGATGAAGAACCATATACAATAAATGACAATGAAATTAAGAACTTTACGTTTTAATGAGTGTCTGAAAAGCGATCCTCTCACGAGAGTAATGACACCTCAAAACAGATTGCTGGTGACATGTCTTGCTATCAGTGTTACAATAACTGGGCAAATAAACAATTTCTATTTTAATATTTATCTGTTTAATACTCACACACATTTTACAAAGATTTTGCAAACTGTGAACCATATCCTGTTTTGTTGTAATAAGAAAAACATTCTTTTACTAAAATAATATCCGAACACAACAGATATTATAAAGACATTCTATCATACATACACTCACAAAATAAATTAAATATATTTTTTTAAACGAGAAATTCAAGATATAAACAAAGATTAAAGTAATGTTATAGTTAGGGAATTTCTCAGTGACAACGTTAACGTTTTAAACTAAAAAAACACAGAACTTCAGCAGCTATAATTAGTAGCACTAACTATAACTTGCGCCACGCCATGCACTGCTTATGACCTCACATACGACATCACTCATGACATGTTCTATGACATCATTTATGACATCATTGATGACACCTCAAATGACATAATTGACGACATCACTGATGCCATCATCCAAACTTCACTTTCACACATATTGCTCTATAAGTTAGTATAACATTAGAGGCCTGACAGTAAGCACAAAATAGCTCAGGAGAAAATCCCCCATTACTACTGCCACCACACAAACAACTCACTTAGATATTGAAAACAAACAATCTTTATTTGCAACATTGAGCCTATAGCTTACACTTTACAGGTAGTATAGATCAAATTAACAATCGATCACGGATATACGAGAAACACCCATTGACTGTAGTGTTTAATATCTATACAATTGTTGCCAGAAAGCCACAATAGGAAATGCCAGCTCAAAAACAAATGCCCTACTATGGACAGCTTCTATCTGTATCAAACACTTTACACTCACCGAACCTACATTGAGAAATAAAGTTAATATGAGCCGAAAAGAGGGTACTGTAAACCGTATTTTCCATGGAAAGAGTTTACTCTGTATCACACTGTTTGCAGACAGTGAAACTCTCATAACAAATGCACCAAAGCGTATTGAAAAAAAATCTACTAAGAACAGTGTACACTCTATGCAACAGTTGTCAAAAAACACTATTTGCTAAAAAATAACCATAGTCTGAAGGTGCTAAAGAACAGACTACTTGCACCCTTCACACTGTGGTGAAAGCTTTACAAATAGCTCACTACTCTAGCGAAACTAGAACACTCTTAGCTCCTGGTACACACAGTCTTCTATGTTAACTATAAATGATCATGCTGACAAGATTCTCTCTAATAGCTCAAAGCAGCTTACAAAAGTTAATATGTACTAAGTAGAATCTTTCTCCTTTAGGAAACTTTTCTATAGAACCAAAAAACATATGTGAAGCATAAGGAACACAAGTCAACTGTCACATGCACACAGAGTTACTCTTAAATAAAAAAATGTATAACATGTTCAATACCTACCTCTACACAACTATGATGCCTAAGAAGCACATGCATTTTGCAAACACTTACACGCATTAGCTGAACCCAAGCTGTACACAATTAGGTAGAAATTTAATATGACAGCTACCCACCACTAGGTAAACTATAAAATAAACTAGCACACTCATTGGATGAGGTCATCAATGATGTCATCAATGATGTCATTTGAGATGTCATCAGTGATGTCATAGAACATGTCATGAGTGATGACATGTGAGATCATAAGCAGTGCAAGGCAGCGGTGCAAGTTATAGTTCGTGCTACTAACTATAACTGCACAATTCCTGTGGTTTTTTTTTGTTTAAAAAGTTAGTGTTGTCACTGAGAAATTCACCTGTGTGTGTGTGTGTGTTGACAGTGCAAACTGTCATCTCTCATAATGCTGGTGATTCTTCATTGACAACCCACTGTTCGACTCTGAACTCGCTTCTCCCACTAAACAGGACCTGACTGAATACAATCATGAAAAGCAGTACAACTTTATGCCAGTTTTTTGGCTTCGGTAAATTAGTCATAGCTAAGCATTAAACATCATTCGAAGTAAATGAGGTTTTATCATACATAATTTCTTGTTCCACACACTGCTCACTATAGTTACTAACCGAATGCAGTAAGCATTACACGAGAGGGATTATTGATTTCGCACATGTATTTCTCTTAATTTGTCCATGCACGCTCTCTTAGCTGTTTGATCATCTCCACATAAAGGGATAAAAACGAAACACCACACCCTTACAAAATCATCTCAAAGACACAATATTCTCAGTATTTGTTACAATATTATATTGTACTGTAAAGTGTTTTGTGCTTTTGTAAAAGCAGAATTAACCAATTTTGACTCAAAATAATTGTTACGTGATGTCACCATGGAACTATTGAGTTGTTCTACAACATGCTGCTTATATTCACACCCATTGCAAAAGCCACATAAAAAAATAAGTATTTTCTTTCTTTCATCGTTCTTTCTTCGTCGGTTTCTCTCTATGTATTCTGCATTGTACATTCCGAGAAAAAGTATCTTCTCTCTAATCAGAACAAATGAAAATAAAGTACTCCTGGCCCAAGCCTCCAGATCAGAGAACAATTTGAAAAAGGTGCCCTGGCGAGCGCAATGGGATTCTGGATGTTGGCTCCAGAGACCTTGAATGATCCAGGATGTCAGAACAAAAGCCAGACGAGACAGACGGATTCTACTTGAATAAAAATCCCACTTCTTAAGGAAAAACAGATGCTGTTCTTAGCACAGAAATCTGTGATTCTGCGTTGGCTTTCCGGGGGTAACATAAATAATTAACAATAGAGATCAAGAATATGAATTAACCTTAGTTCGAGCTGGTGGTCTCCTGTCAGAAGGTGCCTAAAATGGCGCGCAAGCTCCTGAACTGACCAAAAAAAGTAACTAGACATCCTCTGTCTGGAGAGCTCTATGGGACGCACAAAAGAAAAATGTACTCAAAGGGACAGGCAGAGGAGTACGGTGGGTTAAAAGCATATATGGATAGATCGAAGAAATCCGAGGTGCAAGTTATTGCTCAATGCTTGTCCAAAAGGAAAAATCTAGAAGAGGAAAAACAAAGAAAGCCACAGATGTGTGGAGTGGGACAGGGACAAAAACCAGAGCGTTGGAGTTATTTTATAAGGGACAAACTAGCAGAGTAAAGTGTTCTTCACTTATGGAGTGGGGTCAGAACAAAGACAGCAGTGGGAGAAGGGTACAGCAGTCAGAAGGGGTAATCAAGATTCATGTGCACATGTTGACTGCAACCTTCGAATGGGTTGTTTTAATGAAAGAAAATCCATTCGCCGTGGCCACTGATTCGCACATGAGGCCAGCGTGCGAATGTGTCATGATGCATGGTAGCCATTTCCAATTTACCTCCCTATCATTGTGAGTGGTACATTAAAGTGTAACAAAAAGAAAAAGAAGCGTGTGTGAGGCACAAAAAAGAAAGTAAAAGGCCCGGGAGCACTTTGCAGCTGCCAGACCCTTCTCGAAAATAAAAAAAATAGATTTTTTTAAAATAACAAATTTAACAAGAGGAGCAGGGATTGAGGAGGAAGCAGGATGGGGAGTGAACTGTGACTGCCCGGGGAGGGGTTAAAATATGTGCTCATGCAGATTGAAAAAATAATAATAATAATAAAAACATATTGGAGAGAGGGAGGGGAAGCCGTACAGGGAGCATTGGGGGAGGGCAGAGTGAAAAGTGAAATGGGAGCCTTAGGCAGGGTAAGAAAGCAAGGAAACACAAACACTTTCCTAGAGTGTTCGATGCTAAATAAAAAAGATCCCCTCAAGTATGCAGTGAAAGTATACAACTCATCCAATCAGAACACTGTGAGACTGAAATACTCCTGCAAGGCACAGGCAGAGTAGGGAGGAAAACTATTGAATCAAGAGCAAACAACTGTGACAAAAAAGCTATTCCCTGAGCAAGGTGCTAACCCAAAGTCCATTCTAAGTTTATGTTACCTACTGGTAGTGCTTAATTTGTAATAGAATGAATGCTGGTGCCCAAAGTTCTGCTCAGAAGCCGACGGCTGATGCTATTAAATGTCGGTGTGCTGAATACCAAGGCTATGTAGTTTTAATCCACCTCCAGACACTTACGGCTCCTTTATCTCACTCGTGCAGGTTCCTCCTTTCTCCCTTTGTGACCGTGTTCCCGTCTTCCCCTTCCTCCTTCTTTCCACTTGTGTGTCTCTTGCTATCATTAAATGACTGATGAGGAAAAATAAGTGCTGGTCCCCAAAAATTAGTCCAGGCGGGCCCTACTGGCAACCACAGACTCAAATTAAGCACAGTATACTGGTAGCCATAGGTTATGCTAAAAGACAGCTATGGCTGTCTGTAGCCGAGCCCTAAAACAGTAGGGTACCTTTGAAAATATTAATAAAAAACAAGAAAGAGTCCCCCACCTAGGACAACAGAATGAGGAACTAGCATGGAATAGAATAAAGGAAAGTCAGCAATGTAAGACAAAATGGACATCATCTTGTTTCACACACCGAATGCACCTATTTTATAGCAGCAAGACCACCTCATCCTGCCTGCTCCATGAACACCTGAGGTTCAAGCAGGAAACACTTCCGGCTCAAAGAACATTTTATGCTCACTGGCTATTAAAATATTGTTTTAGTAGGAGTATCTGTCAGCATGCAAAAGAATCACAATAGCGTAAACGTCTATAATTGATATTAAGAAGCAGCTTTTTCTCAAGTGAGGCATTTAACATGTTTGTATTGCACTTATTTTGTAGATACTTAGAGCTAAGAAAGTAGAAAAATAATTTGCTTGCCAGAATTAAGACAATACTCAGAAGAAAGGGGGTATTTCTCAATGGTTACAGTGCCTCGGTTTGCACAGATATGTACAGTTTCCTTGCACATTAGCACGCTTGTAACGCGGTCTCTTGCCACTTGTAACCCGGTCTGCCAGGCTTGGTAGTTCAGCTAACCATACTGGACTTTATAGTTTTTATTGTCCGATTATCTGTTTGTGCCCCCACCCGAAACACTGTTGCCTAAAGAGCCACAAACATTTTAATGATAAATTAGGGGATACATGGCAGTTGTGCATTATGGCATATTTTATAACTAGCCTTTTACGTGCCCCATTTCCCCGTTAGAATAATCTATCAAGCGTATTGATATGAACTGATTGCAGTAAATGCAGTAAATGCAGAGCGCAGTTTTTAAAAGGTGGTGGCATTTTCAGAGAATAACATCAGAATTTTACAGCTAACATGAAATTTCATTAATGGCCTTTACTAAAGTCTCCTTTTTTCTCGTCATTGCCTGACATTTTAATTGGAACTCTAAAACAACTGCATTACTTAAACAAAGAGATCAAACATTCGGTCATTCTCTTTACTCACACATTGACCTCAAAAGCCATCTCCACAGGAACAACGACACGACATAGTGATATATATAACTATTATGAGGGAAGGGTGCAGACTAGAACAGTAATACTTTTGCTATTTAAAGCATCCACACAGCTCAGAAAAGCGTCAAACTTGACAAATTATATTTTTCAAATGGCGCATGCATTGCACTATTCACCATAGAATTGCTTCTATTGTCATAATCCGTTCTAAACAAATTTGTTCTTTTCCGACAGCAATAATGTATTCATATTCTAACAGAACAGCCTCTGTTTGAAGTGAAAGGAGGCCATATTATTTTAATATCTAATTTGCGTTTTGGAGAGTACGTTATCCTTCTGAAAACAGTATGAAGTCTTTTGACCATTCTTTAAATGGGAATACTAATATGCCTAACCATGGGGTAGAGGAGGTGGACGGCTATGTGGTGGTGGTGAGGGGGAGGGGGCAATGGGGTGGGCGGATTGACACATTGAAAGCCCACCTGCCTACCATGGGGGAAAAACTGAGAAAAGGGATGGGGCGAGGCACTAGACCATCTTGGCATTGACTACCACCTAGGCAGTATTTCTTCCCTATGGCGAGACTGAACGAGTGTTTATCGCCACTCTGCCAGAACTAGTTTTTAGTTTAGTCAAAACTAAGCCCAAAATAAAAAGGTTCCGGAAGTCCCAAATAAATGTTTTAGATGTCAGAGAGATGGGGAAGGTGGATGGCATCATATTTTTTTTACATGTCCCCGCCTGAGTTCCTTCTGGGAATCAATTTTCGCTGATATTGGACAGGCTTTGGGAAAGAAAGTGCCGATAGAGGCCGATGCTGCACTATTTGGATTTTGCAAAGATAAATTGTTACTAACTGAGGCTGAGAAAGTGTTTTTGTGTATTTCCTGCACGGTAGCTCGCTCGTTAATTCTCCAGAACTGGAACTCGAATGAAATGCCTTCCCATCTAAAATGGTTCAAGAAAATGCAGAGAACCTGTAACTTTGAGGAAGCCTATGCAAAACGACTAGGAGCGATAAAGAAATTTAGAAAGAATTGGAAGTTTTTAGTGATTTAGAAAAATTGAAGGATATGAATATTTGATAAATATTGGATATGTACCAGTCAAATATATTTATATTTATATTGCATTTGCACTTTTTTATCTTCTTGCACTGTGTAAGCACTAGCACTTTTTTCCTCGATATCATTCCATATGTACTGTTGTTTGAGATTATTGCACTGATGATGTTTTTTATATTTTTTTTTTATATGTAAAATTGGGCTGTTGTTGATATGATATTTAAGAATGATGTTTGTTTATATACCTACTGCTCCGCTTAATAAAAAAAATAAAAAAAAAATAAAAACTAAGCCCAAAAAAATTCCAATTTCTCTCAGTGGTCATGGTGATTGTCTGTGCTATTTGGGCTCTGGGTCAGCAGGGAGCTGAGGAACCCTACCATCCGAGGGCATTTCTGAAACCTAGAAACGTAGGGGAATATAGGGTGATGTGGCTTGCATGGATCTCAGCACGTTTTCTTACCCAGAATACCCTGTGAACATCAATGTTTGGGTCAAAAGGCTATTTTTCCTATATTTATGTGACAGAAAACTCAGGCAGTTCCAGCCTATAGGCAAAGTTTTACCACACAGAATTGCCACATTTATCCCCATTGAAAGCCTGCCTCCCATGTGTGGGTGGACCTAACACGTCACAGGATCAGACTAAAATCTTTAACCATGTGAACACCTCATTTTCACCATATTGACTTCCCACGGTTCAAGTTTTGACAGGTTCCTGTAGTGGGCAATAGGCCTACCCACGCACCTAGATTACTGTTTTTGTTGGGAGAAGTGTGGGAATGCTGGGTGGTAGGAATGTTGTTGATTCCTGAAAATTTTGGAACATTTCCTCACAGAAGTGTAAGGAAAAATCTATGTTTTTAGCAAAAGTTTGACTGTGCAGGGAATTCTGGGCATGAAAAGTTAGTGGAATCCACCATTCAGGTCACACTGCTCTGGACTCCCTTCTGTGTCCTGATTGAAAGGATGCCTCCCATGTGTGTGTGGATCTAACATACATCATAGGAATATACTAAAAAACTGTAACCATGTGAGGACTTATTTTGTGCCTTATTGACTTTACACAGTCCAAGTTTTGGTAGGTTCATGATGTAGGCAACAGGCCTACCCACACTGAGGGGTACTATTTTTTTTAGAAAAAGTGTGTATAAGCTGGATGATAGGAATTTTGTTGATCCCCGGGGATTCCGTAAATTTCCCTCACAGAAATGTGAGAAAAATCCATGTTTTTAGCTAATGTTTGACGTTTGCAGGGAATTCTGGGTAAAAGAAAAATGTAGTGGGATTGACACAAGCGAATTCCAAAATGAAAAACCTGATGTTTGCCTGTTGTGTTTTGGGGGTCTTTCCTGACAAGGGTGACAGGCCTACCCAAACAAATAAAATACTGTACTTATCTAGAGTGGGAAGACTGAGTGGTGGGAATTTTGTTGGCCCCACCCCAGATTCCAGTACGTTCCCTCAAATAAATGTGATCAAAATCCATGAATTTAGCCAAAGTCTGACGTTTGCAGGGAATTATGGGCAAGAAAACTTAGTGGCAATTATGCAGGTCACACGCCCCTGGACTACCCTGCGTGTCTAGTCTCCAGAAACGTTTAGGGTTGGTAGGTTTCCCTCTGTGCTAGCTGTGTTCATGTCCAAATACCACAGCTACCCACATCACCAGAAAGAGTGAATTTCAATGGCAAAATCTTGATGCTTCCTTGTTGCAATTTGGGACCTTTCCTGTAGCTGAAGATAGGCCCACCCACACAATTGGGGTGCTAATGTTATTGGGAGAAGTGTGGAAACACAGAATAGAAGAACATTTGTTATTATCAATGACAGTTCTCTACATTTTTGGCTTCCAAATGTAAACTAGTGGACAGCAAGAACTCATTTTAGAAAATTCTATCTGAATCTAATGATATCAAGGGTAACCCCAAAGTATGAGTTGTACAAATTACCACAATTCTTGAACATATTGCCTTGGGCACATTTAAAAAATGCATAGATTTCCTTCCTAAATATTTTTCATTCATTTAATATGAGATAATATGAATTGATGCATAGTCGATACACAATGAAAAGTCATTGTAAATTGTAGCTCAGGTGATGTTTATAGGAATCACATGTTTTTGGACAACCAACAAACACCATATATCTCTGCAATCAGAAGAGTCAGATGTATTTTTAGGTATATTACCTTTTTCTAGAAACATTTTATTTTAACAGAGTACACAGTGCATGCCAACAAGTACATCGTGAAATGTTACGTTGTCACCTTTGTTTTTTTTAATGAATTTCTGTGTTTTTTTCTTTTTAGAGCCAAGTGATATTATGTTACCATATGTAAAGCCAACCACCCTGCGGCCAGGCCCTCTTAACAACCCCCTGAAGGCATCCATCCCCATGTTTCACACAGCCTTTGTGCGCAGCGGGGGATTGGCCACAGAGCCTGGCCTGTGGCCTAAGCCCAGCGTCCAATCCCTCGCAGGCAGCCAACCCACACTGCGCATGTGTACATCTGGGGGTGGGCAACAGAACGAGGCCTGCGGCCAGGCCCTGCAACTATCCCCCGGAAGCAGCCATTCCTACGCTGCACATAGCATTTTGGGTTAAAGCAGCAGGGGGTTGGCCACAGGGCCTGGAATGCAGCCAGGCCCTGCGTTCATCCCTCCACTGGCAGGCCTACCCACGATGCACATGGCCTTCAGCCAAGAGCAGCAGGGGTTAGTCGCAGAGCCAGCGGTGAGGCTTTGTGCCCAACACCCCGCAGGCAGCCAACCCCATGCTGTGCACTGCCATTCAGCCATGCGCAATAGGAGGTTATCCCGGAATGTCCCTGGTTGGTGCTTTATGCTTTTGAGCACTATATTTCAATGTAATCTTTAAAAATTCATAACTCCGGTTCTACTAATTGGATCTTTGTCATTTTAGTCTTGTTTTGTTCAATAAATTAAGCTCTATTTTTCTAACCACTGCTGGTGTTGATTATTTTCGTGTGGTGTTTTCACTATTTTACTGTATTAAGTGTTGCACAAACACTTTACACATTTCCTCTTAAATTAAGCCTGACTGCTCTGTGCCAAGTTACTAGAGGGTGAGCACAGGTTCATTTAGTGTGTGTATCTAACTTACCCTGACTAGGATTGTGGTCCCTACTTGAACAGGGTGCATACCTCTGCCAGCTAAAGACCCAGTTCCAAACATCGATGATCAGCAGTGAGGATAGGACTTGTGTTTGTGCAGTGACTTACAGTAATTTGGTGTACACTACCATCCACATATAAGATCAATTCAAATCAATTGTTTCTGATCATCACTGGCATTTTTTGTTCATACTCTGATTGGCAATTTAAATTGTTCTATTCTTCCTGATTTGCATTTTTGCTTTTTTCTAAAATCATGTATCTGATAGGAGGTCCTACATCTGCAAAAATGGATTTTGAGCTGGCCAAGCTGGAGAGTTACACTGTGTCCCAGCTCAAGGATTTCTGCAGGGTTTGAACCTTCTACTAAGGGTTTCACCAGGAAGGTGGAGTTGCAAAAGGCAATAAGGACCTGGATAGAGGCTTGTGGTGCAGCAGCTGTATCACCCCAGAGGAGGAGGAGGCGGTGATGGATGATAGTGAGGAGCTGGACCAGAATTCACTGGAGAATCTGGGACTGCATGTGGGACAGGAGGCCGACACCCTGCAAGGAGCAGTGGTTCCCCCCAGGGCAGGGACCAGTATATTATCCAGAGGCCTGTCCCCAGAGTTGCTGGAGGACAGGAGTGAGGAAAGAATTTGAAATTGCAGCTGGCCCAGTACAAATTGGAGAAAGAGAAGGCTGGGATAGCCTTAAAGGAGAACTGAGTGGCCATGGAGGAGAGGAACCTCATGTTGGCACATGAACTGAGCATGAAGGAGCTGGACTTAAGGCAAGGTGGGCTGACTCCAGCAGTAATGGTGGCAGCAATTCTTCAGTGCCCTCTGACAGGAGGGTCCACATAACCAAAGGTCTGGTGTCTTACTTTGTAGTGGAAGGCAACATAAACAGATGGTTTGAGTCCTATGAAATTGCTTTACAGATGCACTAAGGAGGATTGGGGAGCTAGACTCTGGAGGCATATCCCTAGTGAGGGGAGGGACACTTTACTGGCCCTAGTGGGGAGTAACAGGATGAGGTATCCCCCCATGAAGGAGGCCCTAATCAGGAAGTTTGGTTTAACTCCAGAGAAGTAGTACAGACAGAAGTTCAGGGACAGTCAGAAGCTATCCCACCAGACCTGGGTGGATTGTGTGGATTCCTTTTGCAAGGCACTGGATGTTTCGGTGAAGGGCAGCAAGATAAAGGATTACCATGGGCTTTATAATTTGTTTGCACAAGAGCATATGTTCAGTCTTTGTTTTCTGGCTCTGTGCCAACATCTTGTTGATAGTAAGCTCACTGACCCCAGGAGACTTGATAAAGGTGGACAACTGGGTCAACACCAGGGTCCACATGAAGGTATCTGAGGGGGGGATCACCACAAAGGTAGGCAGGGTCCTCACCAAAAGAAGGAGGGGGTGTCAAAAACAAAAGCAAGGAGTTTCTTGAAGGGTTCCAAAATAGTTCTTTGAGTCAGGATTCCCTTCCCTCTACTGAGAAGAAGAAGAAATGGTTCCCCGACAGGAGGACTGTAGGGAAGGCACACCCTAAGTGTTACAAGTGTCAGCAAGAAGGGCCCTTCAAGGGAGATTCAAAGTGTCCCAAGCGGGCACAGCCCCCCACTGATGGGCAGTCACTGGGGTTGGCTAGTGTAGTGCTTGGGGAGGAGATTGCCCCAGATAGCTTGGGGGAGAGCATAGAGGTTACCCTAGTGTCCTTGGGTGAGAGAGAGATGGAGCAGAGAACCCACATGCCTGACAATACTAGGAAGTTCAGTCAGTGGGTCACCATCAACAGGCAGAGGGTGGGGACTCTGAGAGACACAGAAGCCAGCATGACAACCGTTAGGTGTCGTCTGGTGTTTTCAGAGCAAGTAGTCCTTAATGTGCTTCACCAAGTTGTTGCTGCTGAAAACTGTGAGAAACACTACCCAGTGTCTCTAGTTCCCTTTGAAGGGGAGGGGGGGTCTCAGGTTCCTTGGGGGTAGTTGAGAGTCCATCCATTCCTGTGGATTGTCAGCTTGGCAATGACCCTGAGCATACCACCTGGAATGAGGTGGCGTTCAGCTCTCACTTGGAGATGTTAGAGTTGCCTGAGAGGGTGTGCCTGACCACACAGTTCATGGCAGCACGACAGGGCGGTCAAGAGAACCTTGCGACTAGAAGAATGGCCCAGGTACCTGTCAAAAAGAGGAAGGGCAAGGGGTGTGGGAAACCTGCTCCTGAGACTCTCATGGTCTGGGAGGAGGCTGAACCTGAGGGAGACACCCTGGTACCGACAGGGGAGGATGTGGCCGAACAGGGGAACCTGCCTGAGCTGTTCAACTGGAAGCAGGAAGGGGGTCACACCAGGGAGGAGTTCTGCAAGGTGCAGAAGGAATTCCCTACTCTTGTGGGTCTGCGGCAGCAGGCAGAGACCTTGGCAGCTGGTGATAACTCTGGCAAGCACCTGACTTACTGGGAGCATGGTCTCCTGTATAGTGAGCCTAAGCCTCCTGAGCCTGGTGCAACACTTGTGCTGGTTGTCCCCCAGTGCTACAGGACCTTCCTACTGGGTCAGGCTCATGATATGCCACTGGCAGGTCACTTGGGGCAAGACAAGACCTGTGAGAGGTTTGTCACCCACTTTTATTGGCCTCAAATGAGGAAGGCCTCAGATGCATACATTAGGTCCTCTCCTATCTGCTAGGCAAGTGGCTAGACAAGCGGGAAGGGCATGGCCCCCCTGCACCCCTTTCCTGTTGTTAGCACCCCGTTTGAGAGGGTGTGCATCAACATCATTGGGCTTCTTTACCCCAAGACAGTCATGGGCAACAGATCCATTCTGGTCTTGGTGGACCATGCCACCCGGTACCCAGAAGCTATCCCTCTGAGGACAGTGACTGCGCCCGCCGTGGCAGGACACTGATGGGGATCTTTACTCATGTGAGTTTCCCCAAAGAGGTTGTATCTAGCCGGGGTACCATCTTCATCTAATTTCATGAAGGCCATGTTGAAGGAGTGTGGGGTAACCTACAAGTTCTCCACTCCTTACCACCCCTAAACCAATCGGTTGGTTGAGAGATTCAACAGAACCCTAAAAGGCATGATTATGGGTCTAGCGGAACCCATGAGGCATAAGTGGGACATTCTCCTGCCATGTCTGTGTTTGCATGCAGGGATCTACCCCAGAAAGGGGTTGGCTTCAGCCCCTTTGCACTTCTGTATGGGCACCCTGTGAGGGGGCCTCTCAGTTTGGTGAAGGAGGGCTGGGAGAAAGTTCCCAGGAGAGCCCCGCAGGATGTGGTCAGCTGCATGCTGGTCTTTCGCAACCAAACAGTCCACTTCTGGAAACTTGCCTGTGAGAATCTGGAAGCCAGCCAGGAGAACATGAATTGCTGGTATGACCAGAATACCACTGTGGTCGAGTTTCAGCCTGGCCAAAAATAGTGGGTGATGGAGCACGTTGAGCCCGAGCTCTGCAAGACCGCTGGTCTATAAGGTGATGGAGCGCAAGAGCGATGTCACCTACCTGGTGGACATCAAGACTCCAAGGAGCCCTATGAGGGTCCTCATTGTTAATCACCTCAAGCCCCACTTCGATAGGTCTGAGATTACCATGCTCTTGGTCACTGATGATGGGGTGGAAGAGGAGAGTGAACCTCTCCACGACCTCCTATTTTCCAAGGAGCAGTATGGGTCAGTAGAGGGTGTGAGCCACTCCCCTACACTGACCATAGATCAACAGAGAGACTGCCACCAGGTTTTAGGGCAGTTTGCCTCTTTATTCTCACTTACCCCAGGATTTACTGCATGATGTGCCCATGATATTGATATTGGGGAAAGCACACCTGTGAAAACCAAAATGTACAGGTTGTCTGACAAAGTGAGAGCTAGCATTAAGGAGGAGGACTCCAAGATGCTGGCATTAGCAGAAATTGAGCCCTCATACACCCCTCGGTCCAGCCCAGTGGTGATGGTCCCCAAGGCTGCAACTACAGGTGTCACACCTGAACTTAGGTTCTGCATGAACTACCGTGGGCTCAATACAGTCACTAAGACTGACGCACACCCCATCCCCAGAGCTGATGAGCTCATAGATCAGCTTGGTACTGCCGAGTTGCTCAGCATGTTAGGCCTAACGTCTGGGTCCTGCCAGATTGCCTTGCCCATGAAGGCTAAAGAGAGGTCTGCATTCTCTACACCATAGGGGCACTTCCAGTTCCGGGTCATGCCCTTCGGATTGAAGAGCGCCCCTGACACCTTCCTCGGTTGGTGAACCTGATCCTGGCTTGGTTGGAGAACTTCAGTGCCGCCTATCTAGACGTCAGTGCTATCTTTAGGTCTAGCTGGGAGGACCACCTTTGACACCCCAGGGAAGTGCTTCAGGCACTGCAGAGTGCAGGACTAACTATGAAGGCCAGTAAGAGCCAGATAGGGCAGGGGTCTGTGGTCTACTTGGGTCACCAAGTGGGATGTGGCTAGGTGCAGCCCCTCCAGGCCAAGATTAAGATCATTCTGGCTTGGGAACCCCCAAGAACCAGACAGAAGTGAGGCCTCACTGGTTATTACAGGAGAGTCGTCAAAGAGAGTGGCACCATTGTTGACCCCTTGACAAAGCTGACTTCCAGGAAGCAGCCATGTCAGGTGAACTGGACAGAGGCGTGTCACAACGCTTTTGACACGCTGAAGGAGGCCATGTGCATGGCACCTGTGCTCAAGGCCCCTGACTTTTTCCAAGAATTCATTGTTCAGACAGACAACTCAGAGCATGGTGTAGGGGCTGTGCTCTCATAGCTAAATGAAGATGGCCTGGATCAGCCTGTAGCTTTCATCAATAGGAGGCTACTTCCCAGGGAACTGAGGTGGAGCGCAATAGAAAGTGAAGCCTTTGTTGTGGTCTGGGCGATGAAGAAACTAAGGCCATACCTGTTTGGCACTCACTTCCAGGTTCAGACAGACCACAGGCCCCTCACCTACTTCATGCAGAGGAGGGGTGAGAATCCCAAATGGTTGAGGTGATCCACCACCCTACAGGGAATGGGCTTTATGGTGGAACACCATCTTGGAACAGACCACACCAATGCTGATGGGCTCTCAAGGATCTTCTGCCTTATTGAAGAGGACTCCCAAGGGGTTAGTTAGCTCTCCCCACTTTCAGCTGGGTGGAAGACACATGTTTGACCTGGCATACTTGGCATGGTTTCACCTGAATAATTTTGCCTTCTGCTTTTTCCCTAAAACATGGTCACATTGGCATATCCACAACTGTCATATTTAATTTACTTATAAGTCCCTAGTAAAGTGTACTACATTTGCCCAGGGACTGTACACTAAATGCTACTATTGGGCCTGCAGCACTGATTGTGCCATCCACTTAAGTAGCCCTTTATGCATGTCTCAGGCTCACCATTACAAAGCCTGTGTGTGCAACTGCAAACTGCCAATGCAGCCTGGCAAGTTAGCCCCCTTGCCAGGCCCAAACCTTACTTTTTAAAAGATATAAGTCACCCCTCAGGTAGACCCAGAACAGCCTCAAAGGCAGGATGCAGTGTATTTAAAAAGTTGGACATGTGCTTTTAAGTTTTACATGCTCAGGTAGTGAAAAGCTCTTAAAAAGGTTTTTCACTACTGCAAGGCCTATCTCTCCCATTGGTTAACATTAGGATTACCTCATTACATTTTATAAGTGTAATTTCTAATTGGGAAAAGATAGATATTTTGAGATTGGTGTCTCTGGACTCATAATTTAAAATCACAACTTATAGTAACTGTTAGAAATGGGGGTCTCTAGTTGGCAATGGTTTGCACCTTTGTCCAAATAGGGACCCTTCTTCCTAGTCAGGGTAAGGGGGATATACTTCTAAAATAACCCCTGATCACCCCCTTGGTAGTGTTGGCATGAGCAGACAGGCGTATCTCAGAGGCAGTGTGTAAAGCATTTGTGCACACATACAGTAATACAGTGAAAACACTACAAATGGACATCACACCAATTTAGAAAAATAAGTAATCTTTATCCAAACCAAACAAGACCAAAACGACAAAAATCCACAATACAGGAATCAAAATATGACTTTTAAAAGGTAGAAGCAGTTTTGTCCATAGCAAATTATAGTTGTGACACTTTCCACACACAGTACCTTGGATGCGTCACGGTCACAAACAAAAAATGCCGCAGGGAAGGGGATGTGTTGGTTCCTTACTCCAGGGGAGGTGATGAGTTGGTACCTTACTGCCACGCAGGAGCGGTGATGTGTTGGTTCCTTACTGAAGGGGAGGTGATGCGTCCGTTTCTTACTGCGGCCCGGGGTTCTTGCAGACGTGGCACCCAGGTGTGATGCGTGATGATCGGGGATGCATCGGTTTCTCAATGCCGTGGCGGCGACGACGCTGTGTTGGAATCTCCAGCCACAGTCCCACGGTGTGTTGGTTCGTGCAGCTGCACTGCAGAGCCTGCATCAGAATCAGTGCAGTGACCTCGGAGATCATGCACGGGATTCGGCGATGCGTCGAAAACAGGTGCGGATGCGTCCAATTCTTGAAGTTGCGTTTCTTTTCCAGCCCCCAACAGCAGGAACAACCTCCAGAGGCCCAATACAGCAACAGGCACCTCTTTGCAGGTCAGAACTCCCAGCAAGGAAGTTCAGGGGAGCTTGTGGTGAAGTCTTTGTATCCCTGAGACTTCAAAACAGGAGGCAAGCTCTACTTCAAGCCCTTGGAGATCTTCCTAAAGCAGGAGACACAGCACACAGCAAAGCCTTTATCCTCTCCTTGGCAGAAACAGGCACTGCAGCCAACCCCAGACAGCACACAGCAAAAGGGCAGTACTTCTCCTTCAGTTTCTCCAGCTCTTCTCTTTGGCAAAGGTTCCTCTTGAATTCCAAAAGTAATCTAAAAACCTGAGGTCTGGGCCCCACTTTTTATAGCACAAATTACTTTGTTCTCTGGTGGCAGAGAAACTCTTTGCCTAGCCAAAATCAGTTCTGTCCTCTCTGGTGCAGCTGCCCGACAGGAGGCGAAGACAGCATTGTCTGAGGCAGATCAGGCCCATTCAGGTGTGAAAGAAATCTCCTCCCTCTACTCTGAATGCATCCCAGGTCTATTCAGCCCAGCCCTGACTCTCCCTGGAAAGGCAGGACACACCTCACCCCTCCCCCCCCCCAAGTGGCTGTCTGAACAGAATGCACATCCCCAGCCCCTGTCACTCCAAAGCCAAACAGTCAATACACAAACCTAGCAGAGGCACACTGCATGGCTAAGCAAGAAAACACCCACTTTCTAAAAGTGGTATTTTCAAACCCAGAATGTAAAAATCATACTTACTAAAAGATACATCTTTACATTCTGAGTTCAGGCATACTAAACTTTACCTTCCTATCTTGTCCCCATGGAAAGTTATATTTATAAGATGTTATAAATAAACTTCCATTCTATCCTATGGGACAGATAGCCTTTCAATAGTGAAAAACGAAATTGGCAGTATTTCACTATCAGGACATGCCACACACATCAGGGCATGTCCTACCTTTCACATACACTGCACCCTGCCCACAGGGGTACCTTGGGCGTACCTTAGGGGTGACTCACATGTAAGAAAAGGGAAGGTTAGGGCCTGACAAGTGGGTGCACTTGGCAGGTTGACATGGCTGTACTGAACTGCACACAGATACAGCAATGGTAGATCTGAGAACCTTTTGCAAGGCTGCTTGTGTGAGTGGCACAATCAGTGCTGCAAGCCCACTAGCAGCATTTGATTTACAGGCCCTGGGCACACACAGTGCACTGTACTAGGGTCTTAGTAGTAAATCAAATAGGCCAAATATGGGACCACTAATCCATAACAACAATTTACAGTGAGTTCACTTTGGCACTGAACAGCAGTGGCAAAGTGTCCAAAGCATCTAGACCAGCAAAAACGAAGTCCAACACACGGTAAAACACAGGAGGCAAAGGCATAAAATACAAGGGAAACCCACGCAAAGGATGCCAGTTCTAACAGTAACGTTGGATGTTAAGCTGTAAGTCTGAAAATGCCACTTTTAGAAAGTTGACATTTTCTTACTTGAACCATCTGCGTCTCTGACTGTCACTGAATAAACGTCTGGGGTGGGTTACAGCTGGGCTTTGTGCATTCCCTCTAGACAGCCACACACAAAATTTTGCAAACTGTGAACCATATCCTGTTTTGTTGTAATAAGAAAAACATTCTTTTACTAAAATAATATCCGAACACAACAGATATTATAAAGACATTCTATCATACATACACTCACAAAATAAATTAAATATATTTTTTTAAACGAGAAATTCAAGATATAAACAAAGATTAAAGTAATGTTATAGTTAGGGGAATTTCTCAGTGACAACGTTAACGTTTTAAACTAAAAAAACACAGAACTTCAGCAGCTATAATTAGTAGCACTAACTATAACTTGCGCCCCGCCATGCACTGCTTATGACCTCACATACGACATCACTCATGACATGTTCTATGACATCATTTATGACATCATTGATGACACCTCAAATGACATAATTGACGACATCACTGATGCCATCATCCAAACTTCACTTTCACACATATTGCTCTATAAGTTAGTATAACATTAGAGGCCTGACAGTAAGCACAAAATAGCTCAGGAGAAAATCCCCCATTACTACTGCCACCACACAAACAACTCACTTAGATATTGAAAACAAACAATCTTTATTTGCAACATTGAGCCTATAGCTTACACTTTACAGGTAGTATAGATCAAATTAACAATCGATCACGGATACGAGAAACACCCATTGACTGTAGTGTTTAATATCTATACAATTGTTGCTAGAAAGCCACAATAGGAAATGCCAGCTCAAAAACAAATGCCCTACTATGTACAGCTTCTATCTGTATCAAACCCTTTACACTCACCGAACCTACATTCAGAAATAAAGTTAATATGAGCCGAAAAGAGGGTACTGTAAACCGTATTTTCCATGGAAAGAGTTTACTCTGTATCACACTGTTTGCAGACAGTGAAACTCTCATAACAAATGCACCAAAGCGTATTGAAAAAAAATCTACTAAGAACAGTGTACACTCTATGCAACAGTTGTCAAAAAAACACTATTTGCTAAAAAATAACCATAGTCTGAAGGTGCTAAAGAACAGACTACTTGCACCCTTCACACTGTGGTGAAAGCTTTACAAATAGCTCACTACTCTAGCGAAACTAGAACACTCTTAGCTCCTGGTACACACAGTCTTCTATGTTAACTATAAATGATCATGCTGACAAGATTCTCTCTAATAACTCAAAGCAGCTTACAAAAGTTAATATGTACTAAGTAGAATCTTTCTCCTTTAGGAAACTTTTCTATAGAACCAAAAAACATATGTGAAGCATAAGGAACACAAGTCAACTGTCACATGCACACAGAGTTACTCTTAAATAAAAAAATGTATAACATGTTCAATACCTACCTCTACACAACTATGATGCCTAAGAAGCACATGCATTTTGCAAACACTTACACGCATTAGCTGAACCCAAGCTGTACACAATTAGGTAGAAATTTAATATGACAGGTACCCACCACTAGGTAAACTATAAAATAAACTAGCACACTCATTGGATGAGGTCATCAATGATGTCATTTGAGATGTCATCAGTGATGTCATAGAACATGTCATGAGTGATGACATGTGAGATCATAAGCAGTGCATGGCAGCGGTGCAAGTTATAGTTCGTGCTACTAACTATAACTGCACAATTCCTGTGGTTTTTTTTTGTTTAAAAAGTTAGTGTTGTCACTGAGAAATTCACCTGTGTGTGTGTGTGTTGACAGTGCAAACTGTCATCTCTCATAATGCTGGTGATTCTTCATTGACAACCCACTGTTCGACTCTGAACTCGCTTCTCCCACTAAACAGGACCTGACTGAATACAATCATGAAAAGCAGTACAACTTTATGCCAGTTTTTTGGCTTCGGTAAATTAGTCATAGCTAAGCATTAAACATCATTCGAAGTAAATGAGGTTTTATCATACATAATTTCTTGTTCCACACACTGCTCACTATAGTTACTAACCGAATGCAGTAAGCATTACACGAGAGGGATTATTGATTTCGCACATGTATTTCTCTTAATTTGTCCATGCACGCTCTCTTAGCTGTTTGATCATCTCCACATAAAGGGATAAAAACGAAACACCACACCCTTACAAAATCATCTCAAAGACACAATATTCTCAGTATTTGTTACAATATTATATTGCACTGTAAAGTGTTTTGTGCTTTTGTAAAAAGCAGAATTCACCAATTTTGACTCAAAATAATTGTTACGTGATGTCACCATGGAACTATTTAGTTGTTCTACAACATGCTGCTTATATTCACACCCATTGCAAAAGCCACATAAAAAATAAGTATTTTCTTTCTTTCATCGTTCTTTCTTCGTCGGTTTCTCTCTATGTATTCTGCATTGTACATTCCGAGAAAAAGTATCTTCTCTCTAATCAGAACAAATGAAAATAAAGTACTCCTGGCCCAAGCCTCCAGATCAGAGAACAATTTGAAAAAGGTGCCCTGGCGAGCGCAATGGGATTCTGGATGTTGGCTCCAGAGACCTTGAATGATCCAGGATGTCAGAACAAAAGCCAGACGAGACAGACGGATTCTACTTGAATAAAAATCCCACTTCTTAAGGAAAAACAAATGCTGTTCTTAGCACAGAAATCTGTGATTCTGCGTTGGCTTTCCGGGGTAACATAAATAATTAACAATAGAGATCAAGAATATGAATTAACCTTAGTTCGAGCTGGTGGTCTCCTGTCAGAAGGTGCCTAAAATGGCGTCCAAGCTCCTGAACTGACAAACAAAAGTAACTAGACATCCTCTGTCTGGAGATCTCTTTGGGACGCACAAAAGAAAAATGTACTCCAAGGGACAGGCAGAGGGGTACGGTGGGTTAAAAGCATATATGGATAGATCGAAGAAATCCGAGGTGCAAGTTATTGCTCAATGCTTGTCCAAAAGGAAAAATCTAGAAGAGGAAAAACAAAGAAAGCCACAGACGTGTGGAGTGGGACAGGGACAAAAACCAGAGCGTTGGAGTTATTTTATAAGGGACAAACTAGCAGAGTAAAGTGTTCTTCACTTATGGAGTGGGGTCAGAACAAAGACAGCAGTGGGAGAAGGGTACAGCAGTCAGAAGGGGTAATCAAGATTCATGTGCACATGTTGACTGCAACCTTCGAATGGGTTGTTTTAATAAAAGAAAATCCATTCGCCGTGGCCACTGATTCGCACATGAGGCCAGCGTGCGAATGTGTCATGATGCATGGTAGCCATTTCCAATTTACCTCCCTATCATTGTGAGTGGTACATTAAAGTGTAACAAAAAGAAAAAGAAGCGTGTGTGAGGCACAAAAAAGAAAGTAAAAGGCCCGGGAGCTCTTTGCAGCTGCCAGACCCTTCTCGAAAGTAAAAAAAATAGATTTTTTTAAAATAACAAATTTAACAAGAGGAGCAGGGATTGAGGCAGGAAGCAGGATGGGGAGTGAACTGTGACTGCCCGGGGAGGGGTTAAAATATGTGCTCATGCAGATTGAAAAATAATAATAATAATAAAAACATATTGGAGAGAGGGAGGGGAAGCCGTACAGGGAGCATTGGGGGAGGGCAGAGTGAAAAGTGAAATGGGAGCCTTAGGCAGGGTAAGAAAGCAAGGAAACACAAACACTTTCCTAGAGTGTTCGATGCTAAATAAAAAGATCCCCTCAAGTATGCAGTGAAAGTATACAACTCATCCAATCAGAACACTGTGAGACTGAAATACTCCTGCAAGGCACAGGCAGAGTAGGGAGGAAAACTATTGAATCAAGAGCAAACAACTGTGACAAAAAAGCTATTCCCTGAGCAAGGTGCTAACCCAAAGTCCATTCTAAGTTTATGTTACCTACTGGTAGTGCTTAATTTGTAATAGAATGAATGCTGGTGCCCAAAGTTCTGCTCAGAAGCCGACGGCTGATGCTATTAAATGTCGGTGTGCTGAATACCAAGGCTATGTAGTTTTAATCCACCTCCAGACACTTACGGCTCCTTTATCTCACTCGTGCAGGTTCCTCCTTTCTCCCTTTGTGACCGTGTTCCCGTCTTCCCCTTCCTCCTTCTTTCCACTTGTGTGTCTCTTGCTATCATTAAATGACTGATGAGGAAAAATAAGTGCTGGTCCCCAAAAATTAGTCCAGGCGGGCCCCACTGGCAACCACAGACTCAAATTAAGCACAGTATACTGGTAGCCATAGGTTATGCTAAAAGACAGCTATGGCTGTCTGTAGCCGAGCCCTAAAACAGTAGGGTACCTTTGAAAATATTAATACAAAAACAAGAAAGAGTCCCCCACCTAGGACAACAGAATGAGGAACTAGCATGGAATAGAATAAAGGAAAGTCAGCAATGTAAGACAAAATGGACATCATCTTGTTTCACACACCGAATGCACCTATTTTATAGCAGCAAGACCACCTCATCCTGCCTGCTCCATGAACACCTGAGGTTCAAGCAGGAAACACTTCCGGCTCAAAGAACATTTTATGCTCACTGGCTATTAAAATATTGTTTTAGTAGGAGTATCTGTCAGCATGCAAAAGAATCACAATAGCGTAAACGTCTATAATTGATATTAAGTAGCAGCTTTTTCTCAAGTGAGGCATTTAACATGTTTGTATTGCACTTATTTTGTAGATACTTAGAGCTAAGAAAGTAGAAAAATAATTTGCTTGCCAGAATTAAGACAATACTCAGAAGAAAGGGGGTATTTCTCAATGGTTACAGTGCCTCGGTTTGCACAGATATGTACAGTTTCCTTGCACATTAGCACGCTTGTAACGCGGTCTCTTGCCACTTGTAACCCGGTCTGCCAGGCTTGGTAGTTCAGCTAACCATACTGGACTTTATAGTTTTTATTGTCCGATTATCTGTTTGTGCCCCCACCCGAAACACTGTTGCCTAAAGAGCCACCAACATTTTAATGATAAATTAGGGGATACATGGCAGTTGTGCATTATGGCATATTTTATAACTAGACTTTTACGTGCCCCATTTCCCCGTTAGAATAATCTATCAAGCGTATTGATATGAACTGATTGCAGTAAATGCAGTAAATGCAGAGCGCAGTTTTTAAAAGGTGGTGGCATTTTCAGAGAATAACATCAGAATTTTACAGCTAGCATGAAATTTCATCAATGGCCTTTACTAAAGTCTCCTTTTTTCTCGTCATTGCCTGACATTTTAATTGGAACTCTAAAACAACTGCATTACTTAAACAAAGAGATCAAACATTCGGTCATTCTCTTTACTCACACATTGACCTCAAAAGCCATCTCCACAGGAACAACGACACGACATAGTGATATATATAACTATTATGAGGGAAGGGTGCAGACTAGAACAGTAATACTTTTGCTATTTAAAGCATCCACACAGCTCAGAAAAGCGTCAAACTTGACAAATTATATTTTTCAAATTGCGCATGCATTGCACTATTCACCATAGAATTGCTTCTATTGTCATAATCCGTTCTAAACAAATTTGTTCTTTTCCGACAGCAATAATGTATTCATATTCTAACAGAACAGCCTCTGTTTGAAGTGAAAGGAGGCCATATTATTTTAATATCTAATTTGCGTTTTGGAGAGTACGTTATCCTTCTGAAAACAGTATGAAGTCTTTTGACCATTCTTTAAATGGGAATACTAATATGCCTAACCATGGGGTAGAGGGAGGTGGACGGCTATGTGGTGGTGGTGAGGGGGAGGGGGCAATGGGGTGGGCGGATTGACACATTGAAAGCCCACCTGCCTACCATGGGGGAAAAAACTGAGAAAAGGGATGGGGCGAGGCACTAGACCATCTTGGCATTGACTACCACCTAGGCAGTATTTCTTCCCTATGGCGAGACTGAACGAGTGTTTATCGCCACTCTGCCAGAACTAGTTTTTAGTTTAGTCAAAACTAAGCCCAAAATAAAAAGGTTTCGGAAGTCCCAAATAAATGTTTTAGATGTCAGAGAGATGGGGAAGGTGGATGGCATCATATTTTTTTTACATGTCCCCGCCTGAGTTCCTTCTGGGAATCAATTTTCGCTGATATTGGACAGGCTTTGGGAAAGAAAGTGCCGATAGAGGCCGATGCTGCACTATTTGGATTTTGCAAAGATAAATTGTAACTAACTGAGGCTGAGAAAGTGTTTTTGTGTATTTCCTGCACGGTAGCTCGCTCGTTAATTCTCCAGAACTGGAACTCGAATGAAATACCTTCCCATCTAAAATGGTTCAAGAAAATGCAGAGAACCTGTAACTTTGAGGAAGCCTATGCAAAACGACTAGGAGCAATAAAGAAATTTAGAAAGAATTGGAAGTTTTTTAGTGATTTAGAAAAATTGAAGGATATGAATATTTGATAAATATTGGATATGTACCAGTCAAATATATTTATATTTATATTGCATTTGCACTTTTTTATCTTCTTGCACTGTGTAAGCACTAGCACTTTTTTTCCTCGATATCATTCAATATGTACTGTTGTTTGAGATTATTGCACTGATGATGTTTTTTATATTTTTTTTTATATTTAAAATTGGGCTGTTGTTGATATGATATTTAAGAATGATGTTTGTTTATATACCTACTGCTCCGCTTAATAAAAAAATTAAAAAATTTAAAAAAACTAAGCCCAAAAAAATTCCAATTTCTCTCAGTGGTCATGGTGATTGTCTGTGCTATTTGGGCTCTGGGTCAGCAGGGAGCTGAGGAACCCTACCATCCGAGGGCATTTCTGAAACCTAGAAACGTAGGGGAATATAGGGTGATGTGGCTTGCATGGATCTCAGCACGTTTTCTTACCCAGAATACCCTGTGAACATCAATGTTTGGGTCAAAAAGGCTATTTTTCCTATATTTATGTGACAGAAAACTCAGGCAGTTCCAGCCTATAGGCAAAGTTTTACCACACAGAATTGCCACATTTATCCCCATTGAAAGCCTGCCTCCCATGTGTGGGTGGACCTAACACGTCACAGGATCAGACTAAAATCTTTAACCATGTGAACACCTCATTTTCACCATATTGACTTCCCACGGTTCAAGTTTTGACAGGTTCCTGTAGTGGGCAATAGGCCTACCCACGCACCTAGATTACTGTTTTTGTTGGGAGAAGTGTGGGAATGCTGGGTGGTAGGAATGTTGTTGATTCCTGAAAATTTTGGAACATTTCCTCACAGAAGTGTAAGGAAAAATCTATGTTTTTAGCAAAAGTTTGACTGTGCAGGAAATTCTGGGCATGAAAAGTTAGTGGAATCCACCATTCAGGTCACACTGCTCTGGACTCCCTTCTGTGTCCTGATTGAAAGGATGCCTCCCATGTGTGTGTGGATCTAACATACATCATAGGAATATACTAAAAAACTGTAACCATGTGAGGACTTATTTTGTGCCTTATTGACTTTACACAGTCCAAGTTTTGGTAGGTTCATGATGTAGGCAACAGGCCTACCCACACTGAGGGGTACTATTTTTTTCAGAAAAAGTGTGTAGAAGCTGGATGATAGGAATTTTGTTGATCCCCGGGGATTCCGTAAATTTCCCTCACAGAAATGTGAGAAAAATCCATGTTTTTAGCTAATGTTTGACGTTTGCAGGGAATTCTGGGTAAAAGAAAAATGTAGTGGGATTGACACAAGCGAATTCCAAAAGGAAAAACCTGATGTTTGCTTGTTGTGTTTTGGGGGTCTTTCCTGACAAGGGTGACAGGCCTACCCAAACAAATAAAATACTGTACTTATCTAGAGTGGGAAGACTGAGTGGTGGGAATTTTGTTGGCCCCACCCCAGATTCCAGTACGTTCCCTCAAATAAATGTGATCAATATCCATGAATTTAGCCAAAGTCTGACGTTTGCAGGGAATTATGGGCAAGAAAACTTAGTGGCAATTATGCAGGTCACACGCCCCTGGACTCCCCTGCGTGTCTAGTCTCCAGAAACGTTTAGGGTTGGTAGGTTTCCCTCTGTGCTAGCTGTGTTCATGTCCAAATACCACAGCTACCCACATCACCAGAAAGAGTGAATTTCAATGGCAAAATCTTGATGCTTCCTTGTTGCAATTTGGGACCTTTCCTGTAGCTGAAGATAGGCCCACCCACACAATTGGGGTGCTAATGTTATTGGGAGAAGTGTGCAAACACAGAATAGAAGAACATTTGTTATTATCAATGACAGTTCTCTACATTTTTGGCTTTCGAATGTAAGCTAGTGGACAGCAAGAACTCATTTTAGAAAATTCAATCTGAATCTAATGATATCAAGGGTAACCCCAAAGTATGAGTTGTACAAATTACCACAATTCTTGAACATATTGCCTTGGGCACATTTAAAAAATGCATAGATTTCCTTCCTAAATATTTTTCATTCATTTAATATGAGATAATATGAATTGATGCATAGTCGATACACAATGAAAAGTCATTGTAAGTTGTAGCTCAGGTGATGTTTATAGGAATCACATGTTTTTGGACAACCAACAAACACCATATATCTCTGCAATCAGAAGAGTCAGATGTATTTTTAGGTATATTACCTTTTTCTAGAAACATTTTATTTTAACAGAGTACACAGTGCATGCCAACAAGTACATCGTAAAAGTCAAGATAACACTTGTGTTACAAAGGTGCTAAACTTTCTCTCATGCATTTTTCTTATCAATAATTTAATTGCAAATGTAGTAATATCATTAACCATGTCATAGATGTCATGAGTGATGTAATATGTGAGGTAATTAGCAGTGCATGGTGAGGGCGTGAGTTATAGTAACCAGAAATTTTGAAATGTTACGTTGTCACCTTTGTTTTTTTTTAATGAATTTCTGTGTTTTTTTCTTTTTAGAGCCAAGTGATATTATGTTACCATATGTAAAGCCAACCACCCTGCGGCCAGGCCCTCTTAACAACCCCCTGAAGGCATCCATCCCCATGTTTCACACAGCCTTTGTGCGCAGCGGGGGGATTGGCCACAGAGCCTGGCCTGTGGCCTAAGCCCAGCGTCCAATCCCTCGCAGGCAGCCAACCCACACTGCGCATGTGTACAGCTGGGGGTGGGCAACAGAACGAGGCCTGCGGCCAGGCCCTGCAACTATCCCCCGGAAGCAGCCATTCCTACGCTGCACATAGCATTTTGGGTTAAAGCAGCGGGGGGTTGGCCACAGGGCCTGGAATGCAGCCAGGCCCTGCGTTCATCCCTCCACTGGCAGGCCTACCCACGATGCACATGGCCTTCAGCCAAGCGCAGCAGGGGTTAGTCGCAGGGCCAGCGGTGAGGCTTTGTGCCCAACCCCCCGCAGGCAGCCAACCCCATGCTGTGCACTGCCATTCAGCCATGCGCAATAGGAGGTTATCCCGGAATGTCCCTGGTTGGTGCTTTATGCTTTTGAGCACTATATTTCAATGTAATCTTTAAAAATTCATAACTCCGGTTCTACTAATTGGATCTTTGTCATTTTAGTCTTGTTTTGTTCAATAAATTAAGCTCTATTTTTCTAACCTATCCTGATGTTGATTATTTTCGTGTGGTGTTTTCACTGTTTTACTGTATTAAGTGTTGCACAAACACTTTACACATTTCCTCTTAAATTAAGCCTGACTGCTCTGTGCCAAGTTACTAGAGGGTGAGCACAGGTTCATTTAGTGTGTGTATCTAAGTTACCCTGACTAGGATTGTGGTCCCTACTTGAACAGGGTGCATACCTCTGCCAGCTAAAGACCCAGTTCCTAACATCGATGATCAGCAGTGAGGATAGGACTTGTGTTTGTGCAGTGACTTACAGTAATTTGGTGTACACTACCATCCACATATAAGATCAATTCAAATCAATTGTTTCTGATCATCACTGGCATTTTTTGCTCATACTCTGATTGGCAATTTAAATTGTTCTATTCTTCCTGATTTGCATTTTTGCTTTTTTCTAAAATCATGTCTCTGATAGGAGGTCCTACATCTGCAAAAATGGATTTTGAGCTGGCCAAGCTGGAGAGTTACACTGTGTCCCAGCTCAAGGATTTCTGCAGGGTTTGAACCTTCTACTAAGGGTTTCACCAGGAAGGTGGAGTTGCAAAAGGCGATGAGGACCTGGATAGAGGCTTGTGGTGCAGCAGCTGTATCCCCCCAGAGGAGGAGGAGGCGGTGATGGATGATAGTGAGGAGCTGGACCAGAATTCACTGGAGAATCTGGGACTGCATGTGGGACAGGAGGCCAACACCCTGCAAGGAGCAGTGGTTCCCCCCAGGGCAGGGACCAGTATATTATCCAGAGGCCTGTCCCCAGAGTTGCTGGAGGACAGGAGTGAGGAAAGAATTTGAAATTGCAGCTGGCCCAGTACAAATTGGAGAAAGAGAAGGCTGGGATAGCCTTAAAGGAGAACTGAGTGGCCATGGAGGAGA
Source organism: Calotriton arnoldi (assembly GCA_963921515.1). Lineage (NCBI taxonomy): Eukaryota > Metazoa > Chordata > Amphibia > Caudata > Salamandridae > Calotriton > Calotriton arnoldi. The sequence goes on from CAWUFW010002921.1 coordinate 1,283,194, forward strand.
GGAACCTCATGTTGGCACATGAACTGAGCATGAAGGAGCTGGACTTAAGGCAAGGTGGGCTGAGTCCAGCAGTAATGGTGGCAGCAATTCTTCAGTGCCCTCTGACAGGAGGGTCCACATAACCAAAGGTCTGGTGTCTTACTTTGTAGTGGAAGGCAACATAAACAGATGGTTTGAGTCCTATGAAATTGCTTTACAGATGCACTAAGGAGGATTGGGGAGCTAGACTCTGGAGGCATATCCCTAGTGAGGGGAGGGACACTTTACTGGCCCTAGTGGGGAGTAACAGGATGAGGTATCCCCCCATGAAGGAGGCCCTAATCAGGAAGTTTGGTTTAACTCCAGAGAAGTAGTACAGACAGAAGTTCAGGGACAGTCAGAAGCTATCCCACCAGACTTGGGTGGATTGTGTGGATTCCTTTTGCAAGGCACTGGATGTTTGGGTGAAGGGCAGCAAGATAAAGGATTACCATGGGCTTTATAATTTGTTTGCACAAGAGCATATGTTCAGTCTTTGTTTTCTGGCTCTGTGCCAACATCTTGTTGATAGTAAGCTCACTGACCCCAGGAGACTTGATAAAGGTGGACAACTGGGTCAACACCAGGGTCCACATGAAGGTATCTGAGGGGGGGATCACCACAAAGGTAGGCAGGGTCCTCACCAAAAGAAGGAGGGGGGGTCAAAAACAAAAGCAAGGAGTTTCTTGAAGGGTTCCAAAATAGTTCTTTGAGTCAGGATTCCCTTCCCTCTACTGAGAAGAAGAAGAAATGGTTCCCCGACAGGAGGACTGTAGGGAAGGCACACCCTAAGTGTTACAAGTGTCAGCAAGAAGGGCCCTTCAAGGGAGATTCAAAGTGTCCCAAGCGGGCACAGCCCCCCACTGGTGGGCAGTCACTGGGGTTGGCTAGTGTAGTGCTTGGGGAGGAGATTGCCCCAGATAGCTTGGGGGAGAGCATAGAGGTTACCCTAGTGTCCTTGGGTGAGAGAGAGATGGAGCAGAGAACCCACATGCCTGACAATACTAGGAAGTTCAGTCAGTGGGTCACCATCAACAGGCAGAGGGTGGGGACTCTGAGAGACACAGAAGCCAGCATGACAACCGTTAGGTGTCGTCTGGTGTTTTCAGAGCAAGTAGTCCTTAATGTGCTTCACCAAGTTGTTGCGGCTGAAAACTGTGAGAAACACTACCCAGTGTCTCTAGTTCCCTTTGAAGGGGAGGGGGGGTCTCAGGTTCCTTGGGGGTAGTTGAGAGTCCATCCATTCCTGTGGATTGTCAGCTTGGCAATGACCCTAAGCATACCACCTGGAATGAGGTGGAGTTCAGCTCTCACTTGGAGATGTTAGAGTTGCCTGAGAGGTTGTGCCTGACCACACAGTTCATGGCAGCACGACAGGGCGGTCAAGAGAACCTTGCGACTAGAAGAATGGCCCAGGTACCTGTCAAAAAGAGGAAGGGCAAGGGGTGTGGGAAACCTGCTCCTGAGACTCCCATGGTCTGGGAGGAGGCTGAACCTGAGGGAGACACCCTGGTACCGACAGGGGAGGATGTGGCCGAACAGGGGAACCTGCCTGAGCTGTTCAACTGGAAGCAGGAAGGGGGTCACACCAGGGAGGAGTTCTGCAAGGTGCAGAAGGAATTCCCTACTCTTGTGGGTCTGCGGCAGCAGGCAGAGACCTAGGCAGCTGGTGATAACTCTGGCAAGCACCTGACTTACTGGGGGCATGGTCTCCTGTATAGTGAGCCTAAGGCTCCTGAGCCTGGTGCAACACTTGTGCTGGTTGTCCCCAAGTGCTACAGGACCTTCCTACTGGGTCAGGCTCATGATATGCCACTGGCAGGTCACTTGGGGCAAGACAAGACCTTTGAGAGGTTTGTCACCCACTTTTATTGGCCTCAAATGAGGAAGGCCTCAGATGCATACATTAGGTCCTCTCCTATCTGCTAGGCAAGTGGCAAGACAAGCGGGAAGGGCATGGCCCCCCTGCACCCCTTTCCTGTTGTTAGCACCCCGTTTGAGAGGGTGTGCATCAACATCATTGGGCTTCTTTACCCCAAGACAGTCATGGGAAACAGATCCATTCTGGTCTTGGTGGACCATGCCACCCGGTACCCAGAAGCTATCCCTCTGAGGACAGTGACTGCGCCCGCCGTGGCAGGACACTGATGGGGATCTTTACTCATGTGAGTTTCCCCAAAGAGGTTGTATCTAGCCGGGGTACCATCTTCATCTAATTTCATGAAGGCCATGTTGAAGGAGTGTGGGGTAACCTACAAGTTCTCCACTCCTTACCACCCCTAAACCAATCGGTTGGTTGAGAGATTCAACAGAACCCTAAAAGGCATGATTATGGGTCTAGCAGAACCCATGAGGCATAAGTGGGACATTCTCCTGCCATGTCTGTGTTTGCATGCAGGGATCTACCCCAGAAAGGGGTTGGCTTCAGCCCCTTTGCACTTCTGTATGGGCACCCTGTGAGGGGGCCTCTCAGTTTGGTGAAGGAGGGCTGGGAGCAAGTTCCCAGGAGAGCCCCGCAGGATGTGGTCAGCTGCATGCTGGTCTTTCGCAACCAAACAGTCCACTTCTGGAAACTTGCCTGTGAGAATCTGGAAGCCAGCCAGGAGGACATGAATTGCTGGTATGACCAGAATACCACTGTGGTCGAGTTTCAGCCTGGCCAAAAATAGTGGGTGATGGAGCACGCTGAGCCCGAGCTCTGCAAGACCGCTGGTCTATAAGGTGATGGAGCGCAAGAGCGATGTCACCTACCTGGTGGACATCAAGACTCCAAGGAGCCCTATGAGGGTCCTCATTGTTAATCACCTCAAGCCCCACTTCGATAGGTCTGAGATTACCATGCTCTTGGTCACTGATGATGGGGTGGAAGAGGAGAGTGAACCTCTCCACGACCTCCTATTTTCCAAGGAGCAGTATGGGTCAGTAGAGGGTGTGAGCCACTCCCCTACACTGACCATAGATCAACAGAGAGACTGCCACCAGGTTTTAGGGCAGTTTGCCTCTTTATTCTCACTTACCCCAGGATTTACTGCATGATGTGCCCATGATATTGATATTGGGGAAAGCACACCTGTGAAAACCAAAATGTACAGGTTGTCTGACAAAGTGAGAGCTAGCATTAAGGAGGAGGACTCCAAGATGCTGGCATTAGCAGAAATTGAGCCCTCATACACCCCTCGGTCCAGCCCAGTGGTGATGGTCCCCAAGGCTGCAACTACAGGTGTCACACCTGAACTTAGGTTCTGCATGAACTACTGTGGGCTCAATACAGTCACTAAGACTGACGCACACCCCATCCCCAGAGCTGATGAGCTCATAGATCAGCTTGGTACTGCCGAGTTGCTCAGCATGTTAGGCCTAACGTCTGGGTCCTGCCAGATTGCCTTGCCCATGAAGGCTAAAGAGAGGTATGCATTCTCTACACCATAGGGGCACTTCCAGTTCCGGGTCATGCCCTTCGGATTGAAGAGCGCCCCTGACACCTTCCTCGGTTGGTGAACCTGATCCTGGCTTGGTTGGAGAACTTCAGTGCCGCCTATCTAGACGTCAGTGCTATCTTTAGGTCTAGCTGGGAGGACCACCTTTGACACCCCAGGGAAGTGCTTCAGGCACTGCAGAGTGCAGGACTAACTATGAAGGCCAGTAAGAGCCAGATAGGGCAGGGGTCTGTGGTCTACTTGGGTCACCAAGTGGGATGTGGCTAGGTGCAGCCCCTCCAGGCCAAGATTAAGATCATTCTGGCTTGGGAACCCCCAAGAACCAGACAGAAGTGAGGCATCACTGGTTATTACAGGAGAGTCGTCAAAGAGAGTGGCACCATTGTTGACCCCTTGACAAAGCTGACTTCCAGGAAGCAGCCATGTCAGGTGAACTGGACAGAGGCGTGTCACAACGCTTTTGACACGCTGAAGGAGGCCATGTGCATGGCACCTGTGCTCAAGGCCCCTGACTTTTTCCAAGAATTCATTGTTCAGACAGACAACTCAGAGCATGGTGTAGGGGCTGTGCTCTCATAGCTAAATGAAGATGGCCTGGATCAGCCTGTAGCTTTCATCAATAGGAGGCTACTTCCCAGGGAACAGAGGTGGAGCGCAATAGAAAGTGAAGCCTTTGTTGTGGTCTGGGCGATGAAGAAACTAAGGTCATACCTGTTTGGCACTCACTTCCAGGTTCAGACAGACCACAGCCCCCTCAGATACTTCATGCAGATGAGGGGTGTGAATCCCAAATGGTTGAGGTGATCCATCACACTACAGGGAATGGGCTTTATGGTGGAACACCATCCTGGAACAGACCACACCAATGCTGATGGGCTCTCAAGGATCTTCTGCCTTATTGAAGAGGACTCCCAAGGGGTTAGTTAGCTCTCCCCACTTTCAGCTGGGTGGAAGACACATGTTTGACCTGGCATACTTGGCATGGTTTCACCTGAATAATTTTGCCTTCTGCTTTTTCCCTAAAACATGGTCACATTGGCATATCCACAACTGTCATATTTAATTTACTTATAAGTCCCTAGTAAAGTGCACTACATTTGCCCAGGGACTGTACACTAAATGCTACTATTGGGCCTGCAGCACTGATTGTGCCATCCACTTAAGTAGCCCTTTATGCATGTCTCAGGCTTGCCATTACAAAGCCTGTGTGTGCAACTGCAAACTGCCATTGCAGCCTGGCAAGTTAGCCCCCTTGCCAGGCCCAAACCTTACTTTTTAAAAGATATAAGTCACCCCTCAGGTAGACCCAGAACAGCCTCAAAGGCAGGATGCAGTGTATTTAAAAAGTTGGACATGTGCTTTTAAGTTTTACATGCTCAGGTAGTGAAAAGCTCTTAAAAAGGTTTTTCACTACTGCAAGGCCTATCTCTCCCATTGGTTAACATTAGGATTACCTCATTACATTTCATAAGTGTAATTTCTAATTGGGATAAGATAGATATTTTGAGATTGGTGTCTCTGGACTCATAATTTAAAATAACAACTTATAGTAACTGTTAGAAATGGGGGTCTCTAGTTGGCAATGGTTTGCACCTTTGTCCAAATAGGGACCCTTCTTCCTAGTCAGGGTAAGGGGGATATACTTCTAAAATAACCCCTGATCACCCCCTTGGTAGTGTTGGCATGAGCAGACAGGCGTATCTCAGAGGCAGTGTGTAAAGCATTTGTGCACACATACAGTAATACAGTGAAAACACTACAAATGGACATCATACCAATTTAGAAAAATAAGTAATCTTTATCCAAACCAAACAAGACCAAAACGACAAAAATCCACAATACAGTAATCAAAATATGACTTTTAAAAGGTAGAAGCAGTTTTGTCCATAGCAAATTATAGTTGTGACACTTTTCACACACAGTACCTTGGATGCGTCACAGTCACAAACAAAAAATGCCGCAGGGAAGGGGATGTGTTGGTTCCTTACTCCAGGGGAGGTGATGAGTTGGTACCTTACTGCCACGCAGGAGCGGTGATGTGTTGGTTCCTTACTGAAGGGGAGGTGATGCGTCGGTTTCTTACTGAAGGGGAGGTGATGCGTCCGTTTCTTACTGCGGCCCGGGGTTCTTGCAGACGTGGCCAGGTATGATGCGTGATGATCGGGGATGCATCAGTTTCTCGATGCCGTGGCGGCGACGACGCTGCGTTGGAATCTCCAGCCACAGTCCCACAGTGTGTTGGTTCGTGCAGCTGCACTGCAGAGCCTGCATCAGAATCAGTGCAGTGACCTCGGAGATCATGCACAGGATTCGGCGATGCGTCGAAAACAGGTGCGGATGCGTCCAATTCTTGAAGTTGCATTTCTTTTCCAGCCCCCAACAGCAGGAACAACCTCCAGAGGCCCAATACAGCAACAGGCACCTCTTTGCAGGTCAGAACTCCCAGCAAGGAAGTTGAGGGGAGCTTGTGGTGAAGTCTTTGTATCCCTGAGACTTCAAAACAAGAGGCAAGCTCTACTTCAAGCCCTTGGAGATCTTCCTAAAGCAGGAGACACAGCACACAGCAAAGCCTTTATCCTCTCCTTGGCAGAAACAGGCACTGCAGCCAACCCCAGACAGCACACAGCAAAAGGGCAGTACTTCTCCTTCAGTTTCTCCAGCTCTTCTCTTTGGCAAAGGTTCCTCTTGAATTCCAAAAGTAATCTAAAAACCTGAGGTCTGGGCCCCACTTTTTATAGCACAAATTACTTTGTTCTCTGGTGGCAGAGAAACTCTTTGCCTAGCCAAAACCAGTTCTGTCCTCTCTGGTGCAGCTGCCCGACAGGAGGCGAAGACAGCATTGTCTGAGGCAGATCAGGCCCATTCAGGTGTGAAAGAAATCTCCTCCCTCTACTCTGAATGCATCCCAGGTCTATTCAGCCCAGCCCTGACTCTCCCTGGAAAGGCAGGACACACCTCACCCCTCCCCCCCCCCCCAAGTGGCTGTCTGAACAGAATGCACATCCCCAGCCCCTGTCACTCCAAAGCCAAACAGTCAATACACAAACCTAGCAGAGGCACACTGCATGGCTAAGCAAGAAAATACCCACTTTCTAAAAGTGGTATTTTCAAACACAGAATGTAAAAATCATACTTACTAAAAGATGCATCTTTACATTCTGAGTTCAGGCATACTAAACTTTACCTTCCTATCTTGTCCCCATGGAAAGTTATATTTATAAGATGTTATAAATAAACTTCCATTCTATCCTATGGGACAGATAGCCTTTCAATAGTGAAAAACGAAATTGGCAGTATTTCACTATCAGGACATGCCACACACATCAGGGCATGTCCTACCTTTCACATACACTGCACCCTGCCCACAGGGGTACCTTGGGCGTACCTTCGAAATTGGCAGTATTTCACTATCAGGACATGCCACACACATCAGGGCATGTCCTACCTTTCACATACACTGCACCCTGCCCACAGGGGTACCTTGGGCGTACCTTAGGGGTGACTCACATGTAAGAAAAGGGAAGGTTAGGGCCTGACAAGTGGGTGCACTTGGCAGGTTGACATGGCTGTACTGAACTGCACACAGATACAGCAATGGTAGATCTGAGAACCTTTTGCAAGGCTGCTTGTGTGAGTGGCACAATCAGTGCTGCAAGCCCACTAGCAGCATTTGATTTACAGGCCCTGGGCACACACAGTGCACTGTACTAGGGTCTTAGTAGTAAATCAAATATGCCAAATATGGGACCACTAATCCATAACAACAATTTACAGTGAGTTCACTTTGGCACTGAACAGCAGTGGCAAAGTGTCCAAAGCATCTAGACCAGCAAAAACGAAGTCCAACACACAGAACTTCAGCAGCTATAATTAGTAGCACTAACTATAACTTGCGCCCCGCCATGCACTGCTTATGACCTCACATACGACATCACTCATGACATGTTCTATGACATCATTTATGACATCATTGATGACACCTCAAATGACATAATTGACGACATCACTGATGCCATCATCCAAACTTCACTTTCACACATATTGCTCTATAAGTTAGTATAACATTAGAGGCCTGACAGTAAGCATAAAATAGCTCAGGAGAAAATCCCCCATTACTACTGCCACCACACAAACAACTCACTTAGATATTGAAAACAAACAATCTTTATTTGCAACATTGAGCCTATAGCTTACACTTTACAGGTAGTATAGATCAAATTAACAATCGATCACGGATATACGAGAAACACCCATTGACTGTAGTGTTTAATATCTATACAATTGTTGCTAGAAAGCCACAATAGGAAATGCCAGCTCAAAAACAAATGCCCTACTATGGACAGCTTCTATCTGTATCAAACCCTTTACACTCACCGAACCTACATTGAGAAATAAAGTTAATATGAGCCGAAAAGAGGGTACTGTAAACCGTATTTTCCATGGAAAGAGTTTACTCTGTATCACACTGTTTGCAGACAGTGAAACTCTCATAACAAATGCACCAAAGCGTATTGAAAAAAAATCTACTAAGAACAGTGTACACTCTATGCAACAGTTGTCAAAAAACACTATTTGCTAAAAAATAACCATAGTCTGAAGGTGCTAAAGAACAGACTACTTGCACCCTTCACACTGTGGTGAAAGCTTTACAAATAGCTCACTACTCTAGCGAAACTAGAACACTCTTAGCTCCTGGTACACACAGTCTTCTATGTTAACTATAAATGATCATGCTGACAAGATTCTCTCTAATAACTCAAAGCAGCTTACAAAAGTTAATATGTACTAAGTAGAATCTTTCTCCTTTAGGAAACTTTTCTATAGAACCAAAAAACATATGTGAAGCATAAGGAACACAAGTCAACTGTCACGTGCACACAGAGTTACTCTTAAATAAAAAAATGTATAACATGTTCAATACCTACCTCTACACAACTATGATGCCTAAGAAGCACATGCATTTTGCAAACACTTACACGCATTAGCTGAACCCAAGCTGTACACAATTAGGTAGAAATTTAATATGACAGGTACCCACCACTAGGTAAACTATAAAATAAACTAGCACACTCATTGGATGAGGTCATCAATGATGTCATTTGAGATGTCATCAGTGATGTCATAGAACATGTCATGAGTGATGACATGTGAGATCATAAGCAGTGCAAGGCAGCGGTGCAAGTTATAGTTCGTGCTACTAACTATAACTGCACAATTCCTGTGGTTTTTTTTTGTTTAAAAAGTTAGTGTTGTCACTGAGAAATTCACCTGTGTGTGTGTGTGTGTTGACAGTGCAAACTGTCATCTCTCATAATGCTTGTGATTCTTCAATGACAACCCACTGTTCGACTCTGAACTCGCTTCTCACACTAAACAGGACCTGACTGAATACAATCATGAAAAGCAGTACAACTTTATGCCAGTTTTTTGGCTTCGGTAAATTAGTCATAGCTAAGCATTAAACATCATTCGAAGTAAATGAGGTTTTATCATACATAATTTCTTGTTCCACACACTGCTCACTATAGTTACTAACCGAATGCAGTAAGCATTACACGAGAGGGATTATTGATTTCGCACATGTATTTCTCTTAATTTGTCCATGCACGCTCTCTTAGCTGTTTGATCATCTCCACATAAAGGGATAAAAACGAAACACCACACCCTTACAAAATCATCTCAAAGACACAATATTCTCAGTATTTGTTACAATATTATATTGTACTGTAAAGTGTTTTGTGCTTTTGTAAAAAGCAGAATTAACCAATTTTGACTCAAAATAATTGTTACGTGATGTCACCATGGAACTATTTAGTTGTTCTACAACATGCTGCTTATATTCACACCCATTGCAAAAGCCACATAAAAAAAAACAAGTATTTTCTTTGTTTCATCGTTCTTTCTTCGTCGGTTTCTCTCTATGTATTCTGCATTGTACATTCCGAGAAAAAGTATCTTCTCTCTAATCAGAACAAATGAAAATAAAGTACTCCTGGCCCAAGCCTCCAGATCAGAGAACAATTTGAAAAAGGTGCCCTGGCGAGCGCAATGGGATTCTGGATGTTGGCTCCAGAGACCTTGAATGATCCAGGATGTCAGAACAAAAGCCAGACGAGACAGACGGATTCTACTTGAATAAAAATCCCACTTCTTAAGGAAAAACAGATGCTGTTCTTAGCACAGAAATCTGTGATTCTGCGTTGGCTTTCCGGGGGTAACATAAATAATTAACAATAGAGATCAAGAATATGAATTAACCTTAGTTCGAGCTGGTGGTCTCCTGTCAGAAGGTGCCTAAAATGGCGTCCAAGCTCCTGAACTGACAAAAAAAAGTAACTAGACATCCTCTGTCTGGAGAGCTCTTTGGGACGCACAAAAGAAAAATGTACTCCAAGGGACAGGCAGAGGGGTACGGTGGGTTAAAAGCATATATGGATAGATCGAAGAAATCCGAGGTGCAAGTTATTGCTCAATGCTTGTCCAAAAGGAAAAATCTAGAAGAGGAAAAACAAAGAAAGCCACAGACGTGTGGAGTGGGACAGGGACAAAAACCAGAGCGTTGGAGTTATTTTATAAGGGACAAACTAGCAGAGTAAAGTGTTCTTCACTTATGGAGTGGGGTCAGAACAAAGACAGCAGTGGGCGAAGGGTACAGCAGTCAGAAGGGGTAATCAAGATTCATGTGCACATGTTGACTGCAACCTTCGAATGGGTTGTTTTAATGAAAGAAAATCCATTCGCCGTGGCCACTGATTCGCACATGAGGCCAGCGTGCGAATGTGTCATGATGCATGGTAGCCATTTCCAATTTACCTCCCTATCATTGTGAGTGGTACATTAAAGTGTAACAAAAAGAAAAAGAAGCGTGTGTGAGGCACAAAAAAGAAAGTAAAAGGCCTGGGAGCACTTTGCAGCTGCCAGACCCTTCTCGAAAATAAAAAAAATAGATTTTTTTAAATAACAAATTTAACAAGAGGAGCAGGGATTGAGGCAGGAAGCAGGATGGGGAGTGAACTGTGACTGCCCGGGGAGGAATTAAAATATGTGCTCATGCAGATTGAAAAAATAATAATAATAATAAAAACATATTGGAGAGAGGGAGGGGAAGCCGTACAGGGAGCATTGGGGGAGGGCAGAGTGAAAAGTGAAATGGGAGCCTTAGGCAGGGTAAGAAAGCAAGGAAACACAAACACTTTCCTAGAGTGTTCGATGCTAAATAAAAAAGATCCCCTCAAGTATGCAGTGAAAGTATACAACTCATCCAATCAGAACACTGTGAGACTGAAATACTCCTGCAAGGCACAGGCAGAGTAGGGAGGAAAACTATTGAATCAAGAGCAAACAACTGTGACAAAAAAGCTATTCCCTGAGCAAGGTGCTAACCCAAAGTCCATTCTAAGTTATGTTACCTACTGGTAGTGCTTAATTTGTAATAGAATGAGTGCTGGTGCCCAAAGTTCTGCTCAGAAGCCGACGGCTGATGCTATTAAATGTCGGTGTGCTGAATACCAAGGCTATGTAGTTTTAATCCACCTCCAGACACTTACGGCTCCTTTATCTCACTCGTGCAGGTTCCTCCTTTCTCCCTTTGTGACCGTGTTCCCGTCTTCCCCTTCCTCCTTCTTTCCACTTGTGTGTCTCTTGCTATCATTAAATGACTGATGAGGAAAAATAAGTGCTGGTCCCCAAAAATTAGTCCAGGCGGGCCCCACTGGCAACCACAGACTCAAATTAAGCACAGTATACTGGTAGCCATAGGTTATTTTAAAAGACAGCTATGGCTGTCTGTAGCCGAGCCCTAAAACAGTAGGGTACCTTTGAAAATATTAATAAAAAAACAAGAAAGAGTCCCCCAACTAGGACAACAGAATGAGGAACTAGCATGGAATAGAATAAAGGAAAGTCAGCAATGTAAGACAAAATGGACATCATCTTGTTTCACACACCGAATGCACCTATTTTATAGCAGCAAGACCACCTCATCCTGCCTGCTCCATGAACACCTGAGGTTCAAACATTTTATGCTCACTGGCTATTAAAATATTGTTTTAGTAGGAGTATCTGTCAGCATGCAAAAGAATCACAATAGCGTAAATGTCTATAATTGATATTAAGAAGCAGCTTTTTCTCAAGTGAGGCATTTAACATGTTTGTATTGCACTTATTTTGTAGATACTTAGAGCTAAGAAAGTAGAAAAATAATTTGCTTGCCAGAATTAAGACAATACTCAGAAGAAAGGGGGTATTTCTCAATGGTTACAGTGCCTCGGTTTGCACAAATATGTACAGTTTCCTTGCACATTAGCACGCTTGTAACGCGGTCTCTTGCCACTTGTAACCCTGTTTGCCAGGCTTGGTAGTTCAGCTAACCATACTGGAATTTATAGTTTTTATTGTCCGATTATCTGTTTGTGCCCCCACCCGAAACACTGTTGCCTAAAGAGCCACAAACATTTTAATGATAAATTAGGGGATACATGGCAGTTGTGCATTATGTCATATTTTATAACTAGCCTTTTACGTGCCCCGTTTCCCCGTTAGAATAATCTATCAAGCGTATTGATATGAACTGATTGCAGTAAATGCAGAGTGCAGTTTTTAAAAGGTGGTGGCATTTTCAGAGAATAACATCAGAATTTTACAGCTAACATGAAATTTCATTAATGGCCTTGACTAAAGTCTCCTTTTTTCTCGTCATTGCCTGACATTTTAATTGGAACTCTAAAACAACTGCATTACTTAAACAAAGAGATCAAACATTCGGTCATTCTCTTTACTCACACATTGACCTCAAAAGCCATCTCCACAGGAACAACGACACGACATAGTGATATATATAACTATTATGAGGGAAGGGTGCAGACTAGAACAGTAATACTTTTGCTATTTAAAACATCCACACAGCTCAGAAAAGCGTCAAACTTGACAAATTATATTTTTCAAATGGCGCATGCATTGCACTATTCACCATAGAATTGCTTCTATTGTCATAATCCGTTCTAAACAAATTTGTTCTTTTCCGACAGCAATAATGTATTCATATTCTAACAGAACAGCCTCTGTTTGAAGTGAAAGGAGGCCATATTATTTTAATATCTAATTTGCGTTTTGGAGAGTACGTTATCCTTCTGAAAACAGTATGAAGTCTTTTGACCATTCTTTAAATGGGAATACTAATATGCCTAACCATGGGGTAGAGAGAGGTGGACGGCTATGTGGTGGTGGTGGGGGGGAGGGGGCAATGGGGTGGGCAGATTGACACATTGAAAGCCCACCTGCCTACCATGGGGAAAAAAACTGAGAAACGGGATGGGGCGAGGCACTAGACCATCTTGGCATTGACCACCACCTAGGCAGTATTTCTTCCCTACGGCGAGACTGAACGAGTGTTTATCGCCACTCTGCCAGAACAAGGGGCCGATTCCGATTCGGGCCGGAAATCTCTCCGACCGAGCCGGACCCGGAGAGATTTCCGACCGAATCGGACCCGTGCAGCCCGACCGAATGAGTACGATGCGCACGTATGCCATCGGACTCGAGTCGGTCGGACTACCGTGAAGTCACTGGGAGCCGGTCGTACAACGCGTACGCGGGCTCCCATTGACTCAATGGGTGCGAGGCGGACAAGGGCGCCCCTACAGCGTGTACGCGGCGAAGCGACTCGCGCCGTACACGCACAGGTAGGGGGACCCATGGGTCCCCCCTGTGTGTGACTCGCACGGCTACGCATACAGGGGGGTCCGACACAGACCCCCAAAGTACGGCTCCGACTGCTCTTTCGAGCCGGAGTGCGCGGCTCGGTCGGACTGCTCGCGGCGCGCATCGTACTTACCCGGCCGGGGAACGTCTCCATTGCGCGGTGCGAGTCGAGTCCGAGCGAGTAGGTCGGTGCGGTTAGACCCGGGAACGAGTCGGTCGGAGCGGTCGGGACGCCCGGACGAGTCGGTCGGCGATTTCGCATTGTACTCGCTCGCCCGGACGCGCGTACGAATCGGTCGGGAAATAGGGCTCCGAATCGGATCCGGTTAAGCCGAATCCGATTCGGAGCCCTACCGGCCGAGATCGGAATCGGCCCCCTAGTTTTTAGTTTAGTCAAAACTAAGCCCAAAAAAATTCCAATTTCTCTCAGTGGTCATGGTGATTGTCTGTGTTATTTGGGCTCTGGGTCAGCAGGGAGCTGAAGAACCCTACCATCCGAGGGCATTTCTGAAACCTAGAGACGTAGGGGAATATAGGGTGATGTGGCTTGCATGGATCTCAGCACGTTTTCTTACCCAGAATACCCTGTGAACATCAATGTTTGGGTCAAAAAGGCTATTTTTCCTATATTTATGTGACAGAAAACTCAGGCAGTTCCAGCCTATAAGCAAAGTTTTACCACACAGAATTGCCACATTTATCCCCACTGAAAGCCTGCCTCCCATGTGTGGGTGGACCTAACACGTCACAGGATCAGACTAAAATCTTTAACCATGTGAACACCTCATTTTCACCATATTGACTTCCCACGGTTCAAGTTTTGACAGGTTCCTGTAGTGGTGCAATAGGCCTACCCACGCACCTAGATTACTGTTTTTGTTGGGAGAAGTGTGGGAATGCTGGGTGGTAGGAATGTTGTTGATTCCTGAAAATTTTGGAACATTTCCTCACAGAAATGTAAGGAAAAATCTATGTTTTTAGCAAAAGTTTGACTGTGCAGGGAATTCTGGGCATGAAAAGTTAGTGGAATCCACCATTCAGGTCACACTGCTCTGGACTCACTACTGTGTCCTGATTGAAAGGATGCCTCCCATGTGTGTGTGGATCTAACATACATCATAGGAATATACTAAAAAACTGTAACCATGTGAGGACTTATTTTGTGCCTTATTGACTTTACACAGTCCAAGTTTTGGTAGGTTCATGATGCGGGCAACAGGCCTACCCACACTGAGGGGTACTATTTTTTTCAGAAAAAGTGTGTAGAAGCTGGATGATAGGAATTTTGTTGATCCCTGGGATTCCGTAATTTCCTCACAGAAATGTGAGAAAAATCCATGTTTTTAGCTAATGTTTGATGTTTGCAGGGAATTCTGGGTAAAAGAAAAATGTAGTGGGATTGACACAAGCGAATTCCAAAAGGAAAAACCTGATGTTTGCTTGTTGTGTTTTGGGGGTCTTTCCTGACAAGGGTGACAGGCCTACCCAAACAAATAAAATACTGTACTTATCTAGAGTGGGAAGACTGAGTGGTGGGAATTTTGTTGGCCCCACCCCAGATTCCAGAACGTTCCCTCAAATAAATGTGATCAAAATCCATGAATTTAGCCAAAGTCTGACATTTGCAGGGAATTATGGGCAAGAAAACTTAGTGGCAATTATGCAGGTCACACGCCCCTGGACTCCCCTGCGTGTCTAGTCTCCAGAAACGTTTAGGGTTGGTAGGTTTCCGTCTGTGCTAGCTGTGCTCATGTCCAAATACCACAGCTACCCACATCACCAGAAAGAGTGAATTTCAATGGCAAAATCTTGATGCTTCCTTGTTGCAATTTGGGACCTTTCCTGTAGCTGAAGATAGGCCCACCCACACAATTGGGGTGCTAATGTTATTGGGAGAAGTGTGGAAACACAGAATAGAAGAACATTTGTTATTATCAATGACAGTTCTCTACATTTTTGGCTTCCAAATGTAAGCTAGTGAACAGCAAGAACTCATTTTAGAAAATTCAATCTGAATCTAATGATATCAAGGGTAACCCCAAAGTAGGAGTTGTACAAATTACCACAATTCTTGAACATATTGCCTTGGGCACATTTAAAAAATGCATAGATTTCCTTCCTAAATATTTTTCATTCATTTAATATGAGATAATATGAATTGATGCATAGTCGATACACAATGAAAAGTCATTGTAAGTTGTAGCTCAGGTGATGTTTATAGGAATCACATGTTTTTGGACAACCAACAAACACCATATATCTCTGCAATCAGAAGAGTCAGATGTATTTTTAGGTATATTACCTTTTTCTAGAAACATTTTATTTTAACAGAGTACACAGTGCATGCCAACAAGTACATCGTAAAAGTCAAGATAACACTTGTGTTACAAAGGTGCTAAACTTTCTCTCATGCATTTTTCTTATCAATAATTTAATTGCAAATGTAGTAATATTATTAACCATGTCATAGATGTCATGAGTGATGTAATATGTGAGGTAATTAGCAGTGCATGGAGAGGGCGTGAGTTATAGTAACCAGAAATTTTGAAATGTTACGTTGTCACCTTTGTTTTTTTTTTATGAATTTCTATGTTTTTTTCTTTTTAGAGCAAAGTGATATTATGTTACCATATGTAAAGCCAACCACCCTGCGGCCAGGCCCTCTTAACAACCCCCTGAAGGCATCCATCCCCATGTTTCACACAGCCTTTGTGCGCAGCGGGGGGATTGGCCACAGAGCCTGGCCTGTGGCCTAAGCCCAGCGTCCAATCCCTCGCAGGCAGCCAACCCACACTGCGCATGTGTACAGCTGGGGGTGGGCAACAGAACGAGGCCTGCGGCCAGGCCCTGCAACTATCCCCCGGAAGCAGCCATTCCTACGCTGCACATAGCATTTTGGGTTAAAGCAGCAGGGGGTTGGCCACAGGGCCTGGAATGCGGCCAGGCCCTGCGTTCATCCTTCCACTGGCAGGCCTACCCACGATGCACATGGCCTTCAGCCAAGCGCAGCAGGGGTTAGTCGCAGGGCCAGCGGTGAGGCTTTGTGCCCAACGCCCCGCAGGCAGCCAACCCCATGCTGTGCACTGCCATTCAGCCATGCGCAATAGGAGGTTATCCCGGAATGTCCCCGGTTGGTGCTTTATGCTTTTGAGCACTATATTTCAATGTAATCTTTAAAAATGCATAACTCCGGTTCTACTAATTGGATCTTTGTCATTTTAGTCTTGTTTTGTTCAATAAATTAAGCTCTATTTTTCTAACCTATCCTGGTGTTGATTATTTTCGTGTGGTGTTTTCACTGTTTTACTGTATTAAGTGTTGCACAAACACTTTACACATTTCCTCTTAAATTAAGCCTGACTGCTCTGTGCCAAGTTACTAGAGGGTGAGCACAGGTTCATTTAGTGTGTGTATCTAACTTACCCTGACAAGGATTGTGGTCCCTACTTGAACAGGGTGCATACCTCTGCCAGCTAAAGACCCAATTCCTAACATCGATGATCAGCAGTGAGGATAGGACTTGTGTTTGTGCAGTGACTTACAGTAATTTGGTGTACACTACCATCCACATATAAGATCAATTCAAATCAATTGTTTCTGATCATCACTGGCATTTTTTGTTCATGCTCTGATTGACAATTGAAATTTTTCTATTCTTCCTGATTTGCATTTTTGCTTTTTTCTAAAATCATGTCTCTGATAGGAGGTCCTACATCTGCAAAAATGGATTTTGAGCTGGCCAAGGTGGAGAGTTACACTGTGTCCCAGCTCAAGGATTTCTGCAGGGTTTGAACCTTCTACTAAGGGTTTCACCAGGAAGGTGGAGTTGCAAAAGGCGATGAGGACCTGGATAGAGGCTTGTGGTGCAGCAGCTGTATCCCCCCAGAGGAGGAGGAGGCGGTGATGGATGATAGTGAGGAGCTGGACCAGAATTCACTGGAGAATCTGGGACTGCATGTGGGACAGGAGGCCGACACCCTGCAAGGAGCAGTGGTTCCCCCCAGGGAAGGGACCAGTATATTATCCAGAGGCCTGTCCCCAGAGTTGCTGGAGGACAGGAGTGAGGAAAGAATTTGAAATTGCAGCTGGGCCAGTTCAAATTGGAGAAAGAGAAGGCTGGGATAGCCTTAAAGGAGAACTGAGTGGCCATGGAGGAGAGGAACCTCATGTTGGCACATGAACTGAGCATGAAGGAGCTGGACTTAAGGCAAGGTGGGCTGAGTCCAGCAGTAATGGTGGCAGCAATTCTTCAGTGCCCTCTGACAGGAGGGTCCACATAACCAAAGGTCTGGTGTCTTACTTTGTAGTGGAAGGCGACATAAACAGATGCTTTGAGTCCTATGAAATTGCTTTACAGATGCACTAAGGAGGATTGGGGAGCTAGACTCTGGAGGCATATCTCTAGTGAGGGGGAGGGACACTTTACTGGCCCTAGTGGGGAGTAACAGGATGAGGTATCCCCCCATGAAGGAGGCCCTAATCAGGAAGTTCGGTTTAACTCCAGAGAAGTAGTACAGACAGAAGTTCAGGGACAGTCAGAAGCTATCCCACCAGACCTGGGTGGATTGTTTGGATTCCTTTTGCAAGGCACTGGATGTTTGGGTGAAGGGCAGCGAGATAAAGGATTACCATGGGCTTTATAATTTGTTTGCACAAGAGCACATGTTCAGTCTTTGTTTTCTGGCTCTGTGCCAACATCTTGTTGATAGTAAGCTCACTGACCCCAGGAGACTTGATAAAGGTGGACAACTGGGTCAACACCAGGGTCCACATGAAGGTATCTGAGGGGGGGATCACCACAAAGGTAGGCAGGGTCCTCACCAAAAGAAGGAGGGGGGGTCAAAAACAAAAGGAAGGAGTTTCTTGAAGGGTTCCAAAATAGTTCTTTGAGTCAGGATTCCCTTCCCTCTACTGAGAAGAAGAAGAAATGGTTCCCCGACAGGAGGACTGTAGGGAAGGCACACCCTAAGTGTTACAAGTGTCAGCAAGAAGGGCACTTCAAGGGAGATTCAAAGTGTCCCAAGCGGGCACAGCCCCCCACTGGTGGGCAGTCACTGGGGTTGGCTAGTGTAGTGCTTTGGGAGGAGATTGCCCCAGATAGCTTGGGGGAGAGCTGGGGTTACCCCAGTGTCCTTGGGTGAGAGAGAGATGGAGCAGAGAACCCACATGCCTGACAATACTAGGAAGTTCAGTCAGTGGGTCACCATCAACAGGCAGAGGGTGGGGACTCTGAGAGACACAGAAGCCAGCATGACAACCGTTAGGTGTCGTCTGGTGTTTTCAGAGCAAGTAGTCCTTAATGTGCTTCACCAAGTTGTTGCTGCTGAAAACTGTGAGAAACACTACCCAGTGTCTCTGGTTCCCTTTGAAGGGGAGGGGGGTCTCAGGTTCCTTGGGGGTAGCTGAGAGTCCATCCATTCCTGTGGATTGTCAGCTTGGCAATGACCCTGAGCATACCACCTGGAATGAGGTGGAGTTCAGCTCTCACTTGGAGATGTTAGAGTTGCCTGAGAGGGTGTGCCTGACCACACAGTTCATGGCAGCACGACAGGGCGGTCAAGAGAACCTTGCGACTGGAAGAATGGCCCAGGTACCTGTCAAGAAGAGGAAGGGCAAGGGGTGTGGGAAACCTGCTCCTGAGACTCCCATGGTCTGGGAGGAGGCTGAACCTGAGGGAGACACCCTGGTACCGACAGGGGAGGATGTGGCCGAACAGGGGAACCTGCCTGAGCTGTTCAACTGGAAGCAGGAAGGGGGTCACACCAGGGAGGAGTTCTGCAAGGTGCAGAAGGAATGCCCTACTCTTGTGGGTCTGCGGCAGCAGGCAGAGACCTAGGCAGCTGGTGACAACTCTGGCAAGCACCTGACTTACTGGGAGCATGGTCTCCTGTATAGTGAGCCTAAGGCTCCTGAGCCTGGTGCAACACTTGTGCTGGTTGTCCCCCAGTGCTGCAGGACCTTCCTACTTGGTCAGGCTCATGATATGCCACTGGCAGGTCACTTGGGGCAAGACAAGACCTTTGAGAGGTTTGTCAACCACTTTTATTGGCCTCAAATGAGGAAGGCCCCAGATGCATACATTAGATCCTCTCCTATCTGCTAGGCAAGTGGCAAGACAAGCGGGAAGGGCATGGCCCCCCTGCACCCCTTTCCTGTTGTTAGCACCCCGTTTGAGAGGGTGTGCATCAACATCATTGGGCTTCTTTACCCCAAGACAGTCATGGGCAACAGATCCATTCTGGTCTTGGTGGACCATGCCACCCGGTACCCAGAAGCTATCCCTCTGAGGACAGTGACTGCGCCCGCCGTGGCAGGACACTGATGGGGATCTTTACTCATGTGAGTTGCCCCAAAGAGGTTGTATCTAGCCGGGGTACCACCTTCATCTAATTTCATGAAGGCCATGTTGAAGAAGTGTGGGGTAACCTACAAGTTCTCCACTCCTTACCACCCCTAAACCAATGGGTTGGTTGAGAGATTCAACAGAACCCATGAGGCATAAGTGGGACATTCTCCTGGCATGTCTGTGTTTGCATGCAGGGATCTACCCCAGAAAGGGGTTGGCTTCAGCCCCTTTGCACTTCTGTATGGGCACCCTGTGAGGGGGCCTCTCAGTTTGGTGAAGGGGGGCTGGGAGCAAGCTCCCAGGAGAGCCCCACAGGATGTGGTCAGCTGCATGCTGGTCTTTCGCAACCAAACAGTCCACTTCTGGAAACTTGCCCGTGAGAATCTGGAAGCCAGCCAGGAGGACATGAATTGCTGGTATGACCAGAATACTACTGTGGTCGAGTTTCAGCCTGGCCAAAAATAGTGGGTGATGGAGCACGTTGAGCCCGAGCTCTGCAAGACCGCTGGTCTATAAGGTGATGGAGCGCAAGAGCGATGTCACCTACCTGGTGGACATCAAGACTCCAAGGAGCCCTATGAGGGTCCTCATTGTTAATCACCTCAAGCCCCACTTCGATAGGTCTGAGATTACCATGCTCTTGGTCACTGATGATGGGCTGGAAGAGGAGAGTGAACCTCTCCACGACCTCCTATTTTCCAAGGAGCAGTATGGGTCAGTAGAGGGTGTGAGCCACTCCCCCTACACTGACCATAGATCAACAGAGAGACTGCCACCAGGTTTTAGGGCAGTTTGCCTCTTTATTCTCACTTACCCCAGGATTTACTGCATGATGTGCCCATGATATTGATATTGGGGAAAGCACACCTGTGAAAACCAAAATGTTCAGGTTGTCTGACAAAGTGAGAGCTAGCATTAAGGAGGAGGACTCCAAGATGCTGGCATTAGCAGAAATTGAGCCCTCATACACCCCTCGGTCCAGCCCAGTGGTGATGGTCCCCAAGGCTGCAACTACAGGTGTCACACCTGAACTTAGGTTCTGCATGAACTACCGTGGGCTCAAAACAGTCACTAAGACTGACGCACACCCCATCCCCAGAGCTGATGAGCTCATAGATCAGCTTGGTACTGCCGAGTTGCTCAGCATGTTAGGCCTAACGTCTGGGTCCTGCCAGATTGCCTTGCCCATGAAGGCTAAAGAGAGGTCTGCATTCTCTACACCATAGGGGCACTTCCAGTTCCGGGTCATGCCCTTCGGATTGAAGAGCGCCCCTGACACCTTCCTGGGTTGGTGAACCTGATCCTGGCTTGGTTGGAGAACTTCAGTGCCGCCTATCTAGACGTCAGTGCTATCTTTAGGTCTAGCTGGGAGGACCACCTTTGACACCCCAGGGAAGTGCTTCAGGCACTGCAGAGTGCAGGACTAACTATGAAGGCCAGTAAGAGCCAGATAGGGCAGGGGTCTGTGGTCTACTTGGGTCACCAAGTGGGATGTGGCTAGGTGCAGCCCCTCCAGGCCAAGATTGAGATCATTCTGGCTTGGGAACCCCCAAGAACCAGACAGAAGTGAGGCCTCACTGGTTATTACAGGAGAGTCGTCAAAGGGAGTGGCACCATTGTTGACCCCTTGACAAAGCTGACTTCCAGGAAGCAGCCATGTCAGGTGAACTGGACAGAGGCGTGTCACAACGCTTTTGACACGCTGGAGGCCATGTGCATGGCACCTGTGCTCAAGGCCCCTGACTTTTTCCAAGAATTCATTGTTCAGACAGACAACTCAGAGCATGGTGTAGGGGCTGTGCTCTCATAGCTAAATGAAGAGGGCCTGGATCAGCCTGTAGCTTTCATCCATAGGAGGCTACTTCCCAGGGAACAGAGGTGGAGCGCAATAGAAAGTGAAGCCTTTGTTGTGGTCTGGGCGATGAAGAAACTAAGGCCATACCTGTTTGGCACTCACTTCCAGGTTCAGACAGACCACAGGCCCCTCAGATACTTCATGCAGATGAGGGGTGAGAATCCCAAACGGTTGAGGTGGTCCACCACCCTACAGGGAATGGGCTTTATGGTGGAACACCATCCTGGAACAGACCACACCAATGCTGATGGGCTCTCAAGGATCTTCTGCCGTATTGAAGAGGACTCCCAAGGGGTTAGTTAGCTCTCCCCACTTTCAGCTGGGTGGAAGACACATGTTTGACCTGGCATACTTGGCATGGTTTCACCTGAATAACTTTGCCTTCTGCTTTTTCCCTAAAACATGGTCACATTGGCATATCCACAACTGTCATATTTAATTTACTTATAAGTCCCTAGTAAAGTGCACTACATTTGCAGCACTGATTGTGCCATCCACTTAAGTAGCCCTTTATGCATGTCTCAGGCTTGCCATTACAGAGCCTGTGTGTGCAACTGCAAACTGCCATTGCAGCCTGGCAAGTTAGCCCCCTTGCCAGGCCCAAACCTTACTTTTTAAAATATATAAGTCACCCCTCAGGTAGACCCAGAACAGCCTCAAAGGCAGGATGCAGTGTATTTAAAAAGTTGGACATGTGCTTTTAAGTTTTACATGCTCAGGTAGTGAAAAGCTCTTAAAAAGGTTTTTCACTACTGCAAGGCCTATCTCTCCCATTGGTTAACATTAGGATTACCTCATTACATTTTATAAGTGTAATTTCCAATTGGGAAAAGATAGATATTTTGAGATTGGTGTCTCTGGACTCATAATTTAAAATCACAACTTATAGTAACTGTTAGAAATGGGGGTCTCTAGTTGGCAATGGTTTGCACCTTTGTCCAAATAGGGACCCTTCTTCCTAGTCAGGGTAAGGGGGATATACTTCTAAAATAACCCCTGATCACCCCCTTGGTAGTGTTGGCATGAGCAGACAGGCGTATCTCAGAGGCAGTGTGTAAAGCATTTGTGCACACATACAGTAATACAGTGAAAACACTACAAATGGACATCACACCAACTTAGAAAAATAAGTAATCTTTATCCAAACCAAACAAGACCAAAACGACAAAAATCCACAATACAGTAATCAAAATATGACTTTTAAAAGGTAGAAGCAGTTTTGTCCATGGCAAATTATAGTTGTGACACTTTCCACACACAGTACCTTGGATGCGTCGCGGTCACAAACAAAAAATGCCGCAGGGAAGGGGATGTGTCGGTTCCTTACGCCCAGGAAAGGTGATGCGTCAGTTCCTTACTCCAGGGGAGGTGATGAGTTGGTACCTTACTGCCACGCAGGAGCGGTGATGTGTTGGTTCCTTACTGAAGGGGAGGTGATGCGTCGGTTTCTTACTGAAGGGGAGGTGATGCGTCCGTTTCTTACTGCGGCCCGGGGTTCTTGCAGACGTGGCACCCAGGTGTGATGCGTGATGATCGGGGATGCATCGGTTTCTCGATGCCGCGGCGGCGACGACGCTGCGTTGGAATCTCCAGCCACAGTCCCACGGTGTGTTGGTTTGTGTAGCTGCACTGCAGAGCCTGCATCAGAATCAGTGCAGTGTCCTCGGAGATCGTGCACGGGATTCGGCGATGCGTCGAAAACAGGTGCGGATGCGTCCAATTCTTGAAGTTGCGTTTCTTTTCCAGCCCCCAACAGCAGGAACAACCTCCAGAGGCCCAATACAGCAACAGGCACCTCTTTGCAGGTCAGAACTCCCAGCAAGGAAGTTCAGGAGAGCTTGTGGTGAAGTCTTTGTATCCCTGAGACTTCAAAACAGGAGGCAAGCTCTACTTCAAGCCCTTGGAGATCTTCCTAAAGCAGGAGACACAGCACACAGCAAAGCCTTTATCCTCTCCTTGGCAGAAACAGGCACTGCAGCCAACCCCAGACAGCACACAGCAAAGGGGCAGTACTTCTCCTTCAGTTTCTCCAGCTCTTCTCCTTGGCAAAGGTTCCTCTTGAATTCCAAAAGTAATCTAAAAACCTGAGGTCTGGGCCCCACTTTTTATAGCACAAATTACTTTGTTCTCTGGTGGCAGAGAAACTCTTTCCCTAGCCAAAACCAGTTCTGTCCTCTCTGGTGCAGCTGCCCGACAGAGGCAAAGACAGCATTGTCTGAGGCAGATCAGGCCCATTCAGGTGTGAAAGAAATCTCCTCCCCCTACTCTAAATGCATCCCAGGTCTATTCAGCCCAGCCCTGACTCTCCCTGGAAAGGCAGGACACACCTCACCCCCACCCCACCAAGTGGCTGTCTGAACAGAATGCACATCCCCAGCCCCTGTCACTCCAAAGCCAAACAGTCAATACACAAACCTAGCAGAGGCACACTGCATGGCTAAGCAAGAAAATACCCACTTTCTAAAAGTGGTATTTTCAAACACAGAATGTAAAAATCATACTTACTAAAAGATGCATCTTTACATTCTGAGTTCAGGCATACTAAACTTTACCTTCCTATCTTGTCCCCATGGAAAGTTATATTTATAAGATGTTATAAATAAACTTCCATTCTATCCTATGGGACAGATAGCCTTTCAATAGTGAAAAACGAAATTGGCAGTATTTCACTATCAGGACATGCCACACACATCAGGGCATGTCCTACCTTTCACATACACTGCACCCTGCCCACAGGGGTACCTTGGGCGTACCTTAGCGGTGACTCACATGTAAGAAAAGGGAAGGTTAGGGCCTGACAAGTGGGTGCACTTGGCAGGTTGACATGGCTGTACTGAACTGCACACAGATACAGCAATGGTAGATCTGAGAACCTTTTGCAAGGCTGCTTGTGTGAGTGGCACAATCAGTGCTGCAAGCCCACTAGCAACATTTGATTTACAGGCCCTGGGCACACACAGTGCACTGTACTAGGGTCTTAGTAGTAAATCAAATAGGCCAAATATGGGACCACTAATCCATAACAACAATTTACAGTGAGTTCACTTTGGCACTGAACAGCAGTGGCAAAGTGTCCAAAGCATCTAGACCAGCAAAAACGAAGTCCAACACACGGTAAAACACAGGAGGCAAAAGCAAAAAATACAAGGGAAACCCACGCCAAGGATGCCAGTTCTAACAGTAACGTTGGATGTTAAGCTGTAAGTCTGAAAATGCCACTTGTAGAAAGTTGACATTTTCTTACTTGAACCATCTGTGTCTCTGACTGTCACTGAATAAACGTCTGGGGTGGGTTACAGCCGGGCTTTGTGCATTCCCTCTAGACAGCCACACACAAAAAGCGCTGAGGTGTGCCTGATGGGCCATTCACATCCTGATGGGTCATCACCAAGCTGCTGGGCATTTCTGGGCAGGATGGGAGGGAGGAGCTGACACTTGCACCTGAATAGGGCTGTGCCTGTCCCCACACAAAGAGCTGCATACCCCCTGTAGTAAGTCTGGAGCCAGGGCAAGAAGGGCAGAGACCTTGTGCATTTCAAAGTCCTCTCTTTGAAGTCTTCCCCACTTCAAAAGCACAACTGGGTATAAGTATTGGACCTCTGACACCACCAACTCAATACACTTCTGGACCTGAGTACATTCTGCCAGAAAGAAGGACTGATGTGCTGCTGAAAGGACGGTCACTTTGCTGGACTCTGCTGGACACCTACTTTGCTGTGCCTGCCCTGCTGCTTGCTGCCCTCCTTGCCTTGGAGTGAGAAGGACAGGACATGCATCTCTACATCCCCAGAATCAAAATGGACTCTAAGGACTTGCTGGCTTGCCTCCTGTCCTGAAGTCTCAGGGACATCAAAGACTTCCAACAACGCTTCTGCAGCCCCTGAACTCTGTCAACTGTGAGTCCTGCCCTGCCAGGAGGCGCCAATCCAGTCAAGGGCCCTTGGAAGTTGGTTTTCTGGTTGTTTTCATTCCACATTCACACATCGCCATTGCTGCGCTGGTCGGAACTGCAGACAAAGACATCGCCGACTGGACGATAACGCATCCCCTTCATCAAGAGGGGTTCGGCAACTATGCATCTCTGGCTGCATGGATTGGAACCAACACATCGCCTACATCCAATCAGATCAATACCAACGCATCACCTCCTTTGCTCCTCGCATCAGGTCTTCGACGATGACGCAACCTCCACACAAAGGTACTCTTTCAGCAGAACAAGGTTGGTCCCTGTATCCGACCCTCGCTCCATCATGCTCGGCCTGATCTTCCAGATTTACGACAGTCTGGCGCGATCGAATGTCCCAGGTTGGCGCTTAATGCTTTTAAGCGGTATATGTCAAATTAATATTTACAAATTGATAACTCTGGTTCTACTTATTGGATTTTTGTTGTTTTTGTCTTGTTTTGTTTATTAAATTAAGCTCTATATTTCTAACCTGGTGTGGTATCGATTTTTTGTGTGATGTTTTCACTTTTTCAGTCAACCACCAGTGTTTGAAGTGTTGAACAAATACTTTATACATTGTCTCTTAAGTTAAGCCTCACTGCTATGTGCCAAGCTATCAGAGGGTGAGCACAGGTTAATTTAGGATGTGTATATGACTTACCCTGACAAGGATTGTGGTCCCTACTTGGACAGGGTGCCAGCTAGAGACCCAATTTCTAACAACAGGTATGACTGAGGGGAGTATTAAACAGACTTATTTGTATTGCCCTGGTGTCTTCCATGTATGGCGTCAACAAGAAAGGTATGGGTCTCTATTATGTCCCAGTGCAAAATAGTTTCCAAATGTTGCTCAAAGGTGAATTGACATTGAAAAAATAAAAGACAAGAGGTGTTTGGCAAAACAGGAGCAGTTGGTTTAATTAAACGCTGCACCCGGGGAGCAGTGACAGAGTTGGGTTCTGAAGACTGTCTCAAAGTACATTGGTTTTCGCCGTTATTATATACATTTCATGAAGTGTCATAAAACAATTTATACATTCTTTTAGAGAAAGAAACCCAGGCCTAGTCACGGAGTAAAAACTCTGGCCACCTGGTATGGAGCACAGGTGGGTCTCGACCTTGTGTGGACACAATGCAAGCCAATAGGTATGTGTCCAGATGTCCGGGATGGGGAGCGCATAATCGCTGCGTGTAGTGTGCATGCTGTGTTCTTATTGGCTGAGTGTTCGTCATGTGGCATCTAACTTTATGGTATTTAGGAAATGGGCACCCTTCCGCCCAAATGTGGTTTTATTGGGGTCAATCTCCTTGGACCATTATGGTGTCGCTGCCTATCTGTTGGATCAATCTAGGTTTTTCCTGTTCGCACATTTGTATACGGGCTATGTATCAACCCACCTCTGGTCTGTCAATCAGTTTATTCAGGCCTAGGTTGCAGGGCCTGCCTGACCACATATTTCGGAATCAGGGTTGATGGGGAGGTCATACCGGGTGGATTCGACAATAGTGATATGAGTTTATTGTTATGCGTACATATATCATGGCATGCATTGACATCATATTTTCCAATATTAAAATTCCCCCTCTAGTTGAATTTTTAATTACATCATTTACCCCATACTTCAAGATAGCCACATTATTCGAAGTTCGGTTGTTTCTGTTATGTCTATTACTATACTTATTTACATTATACATAATTTGAGGACTGCTTTTTTACAGCAGGAGACCCCCACTTGTAGGAAACCACATAAAAGTAGCACAAAAATGACAATCAGAAGCAATGACATGCACAGTCGGGTCACCCACCGAAGGGGAACCAGGAAAACCAATATACTGAGCAGTCCTGCTCAGGGGCACCTCACTCCTTCTTCATGTCAGCTTGTAGACAATGCAGTGCTTGGATGGCAAGAGTTAGCATCCAGTTGTCTAGGCTGTTACCGGGGATAAAAGTACAGCAGGGCGCACCGATCTATGCTTACACCCCTCCCTGCATCGCGGTCATCAAATCTAACACATACCGATGTTGCATCACTATGAGATAAATGACTCTTAGTTCTTCCTTGATAGCATTTAGGCTGAGCTCAGTATCGTTGATCATCTTCAGCAGTTCCCACCTGGTTATCTGCAACCAGTGGGTGTTCACCTTTGTTTGCAGGGTGAATAAGGGTACGGACCCTCCTGCCTTTACTTGATTGTCTGAGTTCTTCCGGAATGTCCTTGTACTGAGCCCAGCCAAAATAATCAACAGTTCTTTTTTCTCAAGCCTGATGCAATAGAGTTGTTTTCTTCTTTAGCAGATGTTGGACCAATTTGGACAGGTCTTCTCCAGGGATGACCAGGGTTGGGGTGTGTATGGTTACGAGGGCACAGATATCCGCCATCCAGGGACCAGCTGAGCGTAAGCAAATTATCCACATTGCCAGTATATATTCATCAGCAAGGAGGTGCCCCATTGCATGTCTGGTACGTGCAGTATTGCTCCACAATTCTCATTCGTGCCAAGCAGGATAGTTCATTTGCCTCTTAAACACAAGGGGGCAGATCTACAAGAAAGTGCCGCAGCGTGGCGCTGCAAGCCCTTTGGCTGCGCCACGCTGCGGCACTTTCAGAGCACAGGAATGCGACATATTTACAAGAATATGTCGCATTCCTGTGCTCTCCCTGCGCTGGCGCACAAACAGCTGCCAGCGCCGGCGCAGGCACCCTTGCACCATGGTGCAAGGATGCCTGCGCCATGGGGAGATTGTTTCTGTGCAGGAAGGGGCACCTTTCTGCACAAAAACAATCAGTACAGGCTTTTTCCTCTTTCAATGTGTGCTGCAGAATGCAGCACGCATTGAAAGAGGTAAAACGAGGAGAAATGAAAACATTTCTCCTCGGTGCGCCTCGCTACGCCACCTCTAGGGTGGCGTAGCTTTCAGACGCATCTCCAGAGTTACGATTTCTCGTAATTCTGGAGATGTGTCTTGTTCCATGGGTGTTGCGTGGGAACACCCACAGCAACACCCATGGAACGCCCCTTCACCGCAAAGTGCTGCGTGTGAAGGGACGGTATTTACAAGGAGAGGAAAAGTCACGCATGGTGGCTTTTCCTCTCCTAGTAAATATCGAGGAGCCCCCTGCGCCACCAGTACGTCACGAAAAGTGACGTACTGGTGGCGCAGGGGGCTTGTAAATCTGCCCCAAGGAATACAGTGGAAGTTTCCATACAATTAGGGATTGCAACTTCCCCACTAGCCATGTTTACCTATCTATTTCAGCATCCCAGATTTCCTAACATGGGGTATCTATGCCGGTATTCAACCTTTCCCTACAAGACTCATATACGCTTGTATCATCGAGGTGAATTGTCCTGCACTGGAACTCCATGTCTGGGGTCCATTTGGTATTAAAGAAGACTGCCCCAGATACGCTAAGGGCCACCCTGAGACCACAGACGGATGCTGGAGCGAACGTGTTTGTGCACTGGTGTGGTGGTTTTGCTGCCTCCAAAAACCTTTTTTCTTGAAAATCTCGGTGCCAAACAGTGCCCTACCTGCGCATCCTGTCTAACTTGGTTTGAATATCATGAGACTCGGTGAAAAGGTACAGTGCTGTGGTGTTGATCTCATACTGGGCGACGTTTACTCCTACTCTATGGGGTTCTACTTTATTAGGTTGCTTCTTGGCCCAAATCCTACACAGGTACAGGTGGATATAACATTTTGCTTTTTGGTGGAATATCTCTTGGGATAAATAAAGCCTGTCTGTAGTTACGGCGTGTGGTATCAGCAAGTGGACATAGCACTACCTGGCTGATGTTTGGGTGCCCACGGCGGTCATGTACTGATACCATGTCAGTAGCTTGAAATGGCATCTTTTCTGTACAGAGAGCCAGTGTAGATCCCCTTAGGTAGGTGGTGATGTGGGTTCATCTAGGGAGATCTGACGGCTCGCACAGGTAACGCTGTGGGGTGGTGAGGTGGGGCGGGGCCAGGTGGGGGATAGTGGAGCTCGACATACGACGGAAAAGTGGAAAGTAAATAAATAAATAAATAAAACCACTTACCTTGAGCTCGCCGCATCGCCGAGAGCGCAAGGTAAGTGGTTTTATTTATTTATTTCTTTACTCTCCACTTTCCAATTGTATGTCGAACACCACTAGACCCCCCACCCGGCCCCGCCCCGCACCACCGTCCCACAGCTTACCTGTGCAAGCCGCCACTGTCTACTGCTATTCACAAAAAGCACTTCTAAAGTTACTACAGTCAAAAAGGGACATAACAGTAGTAAATTACTCCAGTTCAGAGCTGGAGTAAGTCAAGCACCACAGATGGCCAATGACTGGTATTTCAACAGAAAAGCCCATAGTACCCTAAAGGAGAGACAACATATACTACAGTATCCCATAATGCACAAAAACAAATTAGTTGACAAATATAAAGGGCAAGCAGGTATGGAAGTATCAAATGCAAACTTTAGAAACCAATGCCAGGTCAGCAGGTATGAACAGGTTTAATATCCATGACTTCATGTTGGAACAAGAGACTTTTTTTAGAGAAGTTTTACTAACTTTGGACTGTTAATCTATTTTTGATAATTTTTCATTAAAAAATTAAAATCCTAAACCGTGATAGATTGGAGGAATTTGGAGGTGGTATTGCAATAACATATTATGAATTAATTAACATCTGTGTGCCTCCTTCCATGCTGCATGCCTCCTGAAGATGTTAGTCACATTCTAAATTGAGATTTTGCGATTTAGACTCTGCTCAAAGTAGCCTAGTGGGAAGGTTGTTCCAGCCTAAATATGATAGCCAAGGAGCTCCCTTTAAAGATTATTTGAAAGTATCTTTGGTAAAGAGATTCTATTCTACAGACCTACGAATTCTGACCATGTGCTATTTATTTATTTATTTTGAAGGTTTTATATAGCGCGGACAAGACCCTTGCGGGTATCAGAGCGCTTTACAGGGCAGATGTAAGAAACAAATACCAACATCGAAAAATATAAGTGATACTAATACATAGTGATGGCTAATACAAACTAGCGAATAAAATATACTGATATGTAAGTAGTTCAAGTAAATTTGGCCATGAGAATCGATTTCACTTCTTTTTTGAAGGAGGCAGTGGAAGGGTTCTGTCTTGTTTCTGGGGGCAAAGCATTCCAGATTCTGGGGGCCATTCCTGAGAAGGTCCGGTTGTAAGTTTTCTTCTTGGCAAATCGTTGCGGTTTCAGAAGAAGATTCCTGGAGCTCCTGGATGATCTGTTGCCACAAGAGAGTACCAGTTTCTGAGCTAGATAACTCGGAGCATTGTGATGTAAGGCTGTGTGCGTCATACAAGCGATTTTCAGATGATTCTAGCCTCGAAAGGTAGCCAGTTGAGGGCTCTAAGGTCTGGGGAGATGTGACAGTTTCTTTTGGATGTTATGGATGTTAAAAGATGCCATGCTTGGTTGTATCCCAGAATGTCGTTAACAAAAATATCACCTGACATAAATGCTGTGGTCTAAATAACATTCCCAAACATATCGCTCCACTGGGTGTAGATTCTTTGACAAAGATGCAGCACAGTAACCTGTTTCTACATTTCTGTTTGAACCATTCGTGAGCCATTTAACATTATTTTCCAAATGTGCAATACCACATGCCATTACTCAGTGTGGCTCTTGAGGCTGACATATATTCATGAATCTTCTTTCATGAAAGTGCAGTACTGGAAGCCGCTTAGTGATGGCCTCATTGAGTCAAACACAGTTTCCTGATGTAATGGTGTAGCAAGCAGCAATACCTCAGGCTATCACTACATTACTCGTAGGCATGCCCAAGGTAAAACCAACACCACTGCCCGTCAATCTCAGGATACTAAATATTTATAGACAGGGAAGCCCACCTTGAACATAACCTTTTGTTGAAGGAGATAAAAAAGAATGTCAAAAATGTCAACTGTGATTTTGAGCATGTAGATTATAGCGAGAACGTGGCTTCCACGTGTATATTTGCATATCTACTTTTGTGAGTCTAATGACTTATGCTTCATTTTTATGAGCTAAATAAATATGCCACTGCTGTGTTATGCAGGTGATAGTGGTTATCGTAACTTTAATTGCATGTCCTGTAAGTGATAGAGAAAGAAAGACACTTTGAGCCTGATTCACA
Source organism: Calotriton arnoldi (assembly GCA_963921515.1). Taxonomy (NCBI): domain Eukaryota; kingdom Metazoa; phylum Chordata; class Amphibia; order Caudata; family Salamandridae; genus Calotriton; species Calotriton arnoldi. The sequence goes on from CAWUFW010002921.1 coordinate 1,314,638, forward strand.
AAGTGAAAGTAAGACCAATGTCTAACTTAGACCAAAAGTCTAACTTTTTTTTTTTAAAGAGTTTTATTAATTATTGCAATACAATACTAACAAACATTTCCAGTATATTTGAAGTAGCGTAATAATTGTTACACAGTACAACACATTGCATTATTCGAAGTGTCAGCCAAATCGCATATCCATGAGTTGAAGGTAGCCCAAGGGTACACTTTATACATTTTTTGTTAATAAATCAGGGTGTTCGTTCAAATAAGTAGTGAGGGGCTCCCAAAAATTAGAAGGTTTGGAAGTGGTAGGCAGCTCCTCTGCATATAATAAAAAGTTATCTTTACAGTAGATAGATTCCATAACCCAGTGTTTCACCGTGGGTGCTTTCTTACTGTCCCAGTGCATCGCCACTCTACGTTTTGCTAAGAGTAGCGCTATGGCAGCAAATTTTTTCTTGGCAGATTTTAACGGTATCACGCGGCCCAATAAGTATAGTTGTGGTGTGCAAACCAATTTACAGTTCAGAATATCACCCAACAGGTTCACAACATGTCTCCAATATAGTTGCACCTGCCCACACTGCCAGGCAAGATGAGCAAAATCAGCTTGATCCAGACCGCAGCGTTTACAATTTGCATTATCTCGTAAACCATATTTGTGCAATTTCAGTGGGGTGTGGTAGGCCTGATGTAGGTATTTGTAATGTATAATACGTAGATTCCCATTGGGAGTAAGCAAGTCAGTAAGTGCACAACAGGACTGCCAATCTGCCTCGCTTAGAGGTGTGTCCAGTAGTATATTCCATTTTTCATGGGCCTTTGACGTGCCAGCATCAATCTCAGCCTGTAGGGTTCTGTAGAGTTTCGCTACCATATGATTGTTATCTGGGTTGGCAATGAGTAATTGTAACGATTTAAGCGTAGGGGGTTCAGCAGGGTACAATTTCTTTATTGCTTCCCGGAGCCTATGATAGGTGAATTTAAATAGCATCGTCTGGTTACTGACATAGATCGTCTGGGGTGACAAATGTCCCATTAATATATAGATCACTCATCAATGTGATGCCCACCTGCTCTAGTAACTCCATACTGCCTCTGTCTTGAGTGACCGACAGAGAGGGGTGTTGTGCCAGTAGCATGTTTATGTGCATAGAGTGGACTTTTTTAGCCAACTGACCAATACGCTGCCACGCGTTAGTTGTGGTACGAATCGTGTTAATTTCCTGCTTGGTCAAGTGTGGTCGCTGATGTGTCAGAATACTTGCTAATTTGATGGGATTGGCATCGCCGTCTTCCACCGCTAAATGTGGCATATAACGAACTGGGTGATACTAATAATATGCATATTGTGCTTGGGCACATAAATAATATAAAAACAGGTCAGGGACCGCAAATCCACCAGAGGCATATGGTAGAGTTAGTGTGTGTAAACTGATCCGCGCTTGTTTGCCCGCCCATATTAATTTTGTGAGAAGTGCGCGTAATCTTTGAAATACCAGGGTAGGAGGGACTATTGGGATATTTGTGAAAAGATACAGCAGTTTGGGCAGAATCCCCATTTTTATGAGAGATATTCGGTCTGCTAGTGAAAGGGGGAGTGTGATCCATCTAGCTATTTGTGTTTCAATTTTATCTATGGTAGTGCCGTAATTTGTTCTTATTACTACTTCGTGACCACGATGAATCCAGATACATAAATATTTAATGGGGTCTGTCTGCCATACACGAGGGAATTCCAGTTGTTGCGGCTTAGTAATTTCGGTCAGTGGCAGTATGGCGGATTTGTTCCAATTAATCTGTAGTCCAGACTGCCTACCAGATTTGATGTATTCTCTAAGGACCGGTTCCAAATTTGTGCATGGGTCACAAATATAGAGCACCATATCGTCCGCATACATTGAGATGCCAATGGGACGGAGTTGGAATCGTAATGCAGTGTGTGCGTATTGTTGGCGTATTTTGCAAGGTAGTGGTTCTATCGCAATGGAAAATAGCAAAGGTGATAGCGGGCAGCCCTGTCTTGTGCCTCTCTGTATATTTATGATTTCAGAAATGTGGCCATTCACCTTTATACGTGCAGTTGGCTTAGTATATAGCAACTTAATCCAATTCAATAGCATGGGCGGTAGGCCAATCCATTGCAAAATTGTAAATAAATACTCCCATTCAATAGAGTCGAAAGCCTTGGCTGCATCGAGGAGGACAGCCGCCGCTTCCAACTCCGGATTTAATTGATGCAGGAGCGCAAATATGGTGCGTAAATTATGCGATGTCGATCGAGTTGGTATAAAACCGGATTGATCCGGTAGGACTATAACCTGCATAAAAGGCTGTAATCTGGTGGCGATAATCTTGGCCAATATTTTAGTATCTGTATTGATTAGGGAAAGTGGTCTATATGACTCACCACGTTTGGGGTGTTTATCCGGCTTCAATAATGCCACTATCAGTGCTTCACGTAGTGTCGGGGGGAGAATTTGACTGTTATAAGCTTCGTCATACATTTCAACAATATGGGGACTGATCAGCTCAGAGTATGCTTTATAAAATTCCCCCGTGAAACCGTCAGCTCCAGGGGTTTTGCCATTTGGCAGTGACCTTATAGCTGTTTGCACTTCTTCCACCGTTATAGGTTGCGACAAGAATTCGCGTTGGTCATCTGAGAGCCATGCGAGTGCTATGTCCTCTAGATAACGTAGAATTTTTTGTGTAGTCGCTGTGTTGCGTGCAGCATATAACGTGCCATGTTTCCATGAAGGTGCCCAGTATGCCCTGGTTGTCATATTGTGTTGTGCCTTCGTGATCTATCATTTTCAATACGGTATGCTGTTTGTGTTCTATTCGTATTTTTTGTGCCAAATTGCGACCAGGCCTGCCCCCTTCACCCATTCTGCGGGCTGTGTGTCGGCGGGTGATTTATTTAATTTCATCATCTGCGAGCTTATTATATTTGGTTACTTCGTCCCTGATTGTGCTTAAAAGAGTCGCATCACAGGTGGCATCATATTCTGCTTCCAATTGCTGTATACGGGCCTCACTATTGCGTAATTGCGTGCGTATATCTTTTAAGATACCAGCAGTGGTACCAATACAAATACCTCGCAAGGTCGCCTTAAAGGCTTCCCATAGTGTGCCAGCACTTTCTACTGAATTTTTGTTTAGATTGAAGAAATCTTCTATGGCCGTATGAATGGTCTCTTTATATATAGGGTCTAGGAAGGATGTGGCATTGAAGCGCCATATAAATGGCGGGGGGGTATATGTCGGGACTTTTAGAGTCAGAATGACCGGTTTGTGGTCCGATAGCGTTTTCGGTAAATGTCGCACGTCTTGTACCCATGTACAGGTTGGTTCCGTGAGTAGCCAGTAATCAAGCCTAGCCCAGCTGCCATGTAAGGTGGAGGAGTGGGTGCTTTCTAGCGTCTGCGGATTGCGCATTCGCCATATGTCTTGCATATGAAATTCCACCATCCCATTGAGGATAGTAGATACAGCACGCTGATGTTGCTCAGTGGTTGCGTGAGACCTATTGCATGTATCATCAAGTGCAACGTTTAAATCTCCTCCCCAGATTAGTTCCATATGTGGCAGAGTCCTAAGTATATTCCATAGGTTAGTAAAGAATTCAGGGTCGTCGATATTGGGGCCATATGTGTTAATGATACCTACCCTCGAACCATGTAGAATGCCTGTAATTATTACATATCGGCCATTGTCGTCGATTAGCGTTTGTTCCTTTACAAAGTTCGTCCCTTTACGTATCAATGTTATGACACCCCTGGCATATGAGGAGTAAGAGGAAGCGATCACCACATCCGCCCATCTTTTCCCCAGTGCGTCCGCCTTCTTCTTGAGGAGTGGTGTCTCTTGAAGCAGAGCGATATTTATTTTTTGCCTGTCTAGATATGCAAACACCTGTCTAATCTTACGGGGCTTATTAAGACCCCGCACATTCCATGTGGCTAAATGCAATGGTGTGGAGTTAGTGGTGCTATGCATAAAGGGAGTAACCACGGTCATGGATAGATTGCATGATAGTGTCTTGGCTACCGCCATTAGGTACTGCTACTGTGGCTGTGTAATCAAATGCAATGTGTCTCTTCGCAGGTGTGTTGTAAATTGAGAGCATATTAGTTGCCTGGAAAAACAAAACACAAATCCCAACTATCCCCCCACCCACTTTAGCATCCCAATTAAGCCAAACACATACCCCAAACTTAAGTGCTAACGGCAACATAACTTCAGTGGGGTTTACCCGCTAGGGGGGCGACTAGGTACTCAGTGTTTCATCCGCACGCAGATGGGGCCGGAGCGACAGAAATGCACACATTAATATAGATCAGGCTGTTATCAAGGAAAAGCAATATTAACTAGCATATTACCTAACACCCTGTGTTTAGTGCAATGGTCCAGTAATTGCATAGACGTTACAAATATAGCAGTACAGTGAAAGGTCATAATTGCTCAGTACCTGCATTGCATCGTTAGTCCAGGCAGAAAAGAGCATACATCTGCAGTCTTTGTAAATACTGTAATACCTTACCCTATTCCAATGTTCAAGCAAGGCACCAACATCAGGTTCTCACCATGTTAAATAGTGGTCCTGACATATCAATGTTTGTGTAATATTAATCAGAGTCCGTTTGTGTGGCGGATCTTTTGTCGCGTGCTTGCTGCTGCTTAACCTGTTTAAGGAAGTCCTGCGCTGCTTGGGGCGTCGGCAAGATTCGTGTTTTGCCCGCGTGCGTGATTCGAAGCCTGGCCGGGTAGAGCATGGCATAGGGAATGCACATGTCACGCAATTTTTTCTTGACAGGGCCAAGTCCTTGCGGGCTAGCTGGACAGATAGTGTGAAGTCCGGGTAGAAGGCTATTGCACAACCGTTGTGTTCCAGTGATTGTTTCTCTCGTGCTAGCCGAAGCGCTGTGTCACGGTCTCGATAGTTCAGAATTCGAGCTATTATGGGTCGTGGTGGAGCGCCCGGTGGTGGTTTTGGTGCAAGAGATCTATGTGCCCTTTCTACAATGAGCATTGGTGAGAATCGCTCCGCTCCAAACATGTCCTTCAGCATTGTCTCCACGTAGTCTTCAAGTTTACCAGTATTTGTACTTTCTGGTATTCCTGCAATGCGTAGGTTGTTGCGACGTGATCTAGATTCAAGATCTTCGTTTTTCGCTTTTATAACCTCCAAGAGTTTAGTCATATCTTCGCATTTAGATGTAGTGGCGTGCGATTCATCTTCGACCGCCGATATCCGTGGTCGGCAACCTCTAACCGTTCACCCTGTTTGTCGAGCCTGGCCGATATGTGGTCCATTCGGATTGTGAGCGCGTCTATCTTACCATCTATGGCCTGCAGACTTTGCTGGATGGCGTTGAGGGCAGCTTCCATTTTGGCGTCCAGAGCTGGGTCCGTTTCCGGATCTGTGTCAGCAGTTGCGCCCGGGAGTCTTGAGGTTCTGCGAGGTTCAAACAGCAGTTTAGTTTGCTGCTTGTCAGTCTTTCCCATTCTCGTGCAAGCACTGTGGGATTGCGGTCACTATGCTTTCAGAGCGATGAGTTTGATGGCGCGTATTAGGGACTATAGTACTCAGCCCGCAGTAAGACCGTGGGTCTAATGCAGTGCAGTTCAGATCACCCACAGCGCAGGCAGGTCAACAGTGGGTAGTTGCTAGAAAAAACAAGGACAACGTGGGCCAAATACAATTGTAGTATCGATGAGCTCGGTCTCTAATACGAGAGTGATGCGGGCCAGCAACGCTTTCAGACGATATTACGGTGTACTTTGAGTGCCCTCCATTGTCGCTTGTTATGTATGCTGCGTGGTTGAAAACAAAGTTAGCCCAGCGTGTTTCATTTAATGTCCCAGTAGCAGATGATATGCTACACACAGTGCACCACAGCCTCAATTATTATGCCCAGCAGGCAGTGAGGTTGAGGCTGGATGGTTGCAGCGCGGTGCATGTGCGGGCCCGGAACCAGCTTCTATGTCCGCAATAACAAGCAACATAGCATGCCTTCGCGGTGCTCACGATGTCTTCGCCTCCCCTCCAGTCAAATAGATCAGCAGCAAACAAACAGTTAGCTGCCGGGAGGGAAAGAACTTTAACTCCGCGTTTTGGGCGCTCGAACTTCCTCACCTCTGCTTCCTGTGTCGGTGCTACTGCGACTGCTCGGGTCCGCGCCGGCAGCTCGTCAGTTTAGGAGCTCCACAGTTATCGCGCAGAGCGGCGCGTCGGTGACCCAGGCACCGGCAGAGCACTAGTGTGTTGGAATCGTGCTGATCAGGGTCACACTGTGAGACGCTCTGCAGCAGGGGCGTTTTGTGATCCGCTCTATCCTCGCACAGGATCCAGTCCTCCTGCTTCAAGCCGCCATCTTAGTTGCAGGGCGGTGAGTGCTGCTTCAGTCTGATTTTGCACAGTGTATCGCAATTATGCCGTATTCAGTGTCGCAGAGGGGCCTGCACTCACCAGTTTGTTTCCAAGGAGTGTCATTTCAGGCAGGAGGGGCGTTTCGCACATCTATCGCGGCTCCTCTCCGATCGGCTCCGATGTTCGCCGATATTTCTCGTCCGCTTGCACAGGACGGACTCTCCACGGTTATTTCTTGGCAATGGGAGCGTGTTAGCAGGTCATATTGGTATTGATCTGCTCCGCTGTATTTCTGATCTCGGAATCTGCGATCTGGGTGATTCGATATAGGATACTTCAGCTGATATGTTGGCAAAACGTCGCTCCAGCCAGCAGAGCAGCGCTAGTGCGCGGCCATCTTGCTGCGGGCTCTCTAGCGCCCCCCCCCACCAAAAGTCTAACTTTACTACTTTTCAGTATTCACAAAGGTAAGTTACTACTAGTAAAGTTAGACTTTTGGTCTAAGTCTACCTTTGTGAATCCCGAAAAGTAGTAAAGTTAGACTTTTGGTCTAAGTTTACCTTTGTGAACACTGAAAAGTAGTAAAGTTAGACAAAAGTGTAAGTTTACCTTGGTGAATCAGGTCCTCTATATTTACACTTACGTTTATATGTATTACCAGTCACTGCTACTTAGAAAGTAGCCTTATTCTACATCAAACAGGGCTTGGTAGCTAAGGAGCCATTTATTTTCACATTACATCACATTAGTCAAGTGACAAGACCTTCCAATCACTACTGTAAGAAACTGAGTTACTGGTTGAGGGGGTGGAACCCTACTCAAGCAGCAGCCACAATCCTTATCAGGGTGAAGTCACAAGCAACCCCTACATTAACCTGTGCTCAACCCTCTGGTAGCTTGCACAGAGCGGTCAGGCTTTACATAGAGGCAATGTGTAAAGTATTTATGTAACAATTAAATATCTATTCAGTTGATATCCTGGTTGAGGTATCATAAACTTCACAGTTATAGCACAAGAACATCTGTGTGTCACATTATAAACGTATGTATTTGCAGATAGGAAGACTGTGCAAACAATCACAATTTAAAAAATAAAAACAAATTTCCAATATTCTGTACGTTATTCTTTACAATGCTGCCATCTACAGGTTTTTGGTGCAAACTGGTTCTTTGGAAAGCATTAACTGTTAATGTTTTTGTGTCTGGTACTACATTAGTCCATGAAATCCGAATACTCTCCGGTGGAGAGAGTCACTACAGGAAAATATTTTGTTAATTATGATTATCACACTTAGGTATTATTAGAAAATAATGCAATTAAGGTTTTTTGAAAAATAGAACTAAAAAGATACACCAGATGGGAATTCTATATTTTGTCACCAATGCTCTTCAACCAATTACATCTTTTACTGGTCCAAGAAAAGGAAACGACCATCACAAATATTAAAACCAAGGCTTTTCTTCCTATGAGAATCGCAAATGTTTCTAACTTCTGCAATATCCTGTGCACTTGTGCATTCCATGCAATTTCATTTCGTTTACCTTATCATTGTTTTTCTTCTGAAGTGGTCCAACATTGAATAATTTTCGTTTCTAGCTAGTTCACTTCTCCTTATTCTCATTTTACTTTTGGCACTACCTACATATTATTGTGAAATGTACATTTAAGCTCAATAGAAAGGGTGCTACATGTCATCGCTTCATTTGTATAGCATCAATTTCAGTTGTTGTGGAATTCTGACATTTTTGTCTTCTGCGAACTTACACACAGGTTCACCTTCACCGAATTAAGATTTCTGGCTGCCAAGTTTATTCGAGGGAGCTGTGGGTGTCATGACTATACTCCAAAGACACAAGTCGTTTGGGTCAAAGTCTTCATTGTTTTTAAATTCATCAATGCTTGGTCGGAACTGATCTAACCGCAGGCTCTGCAGCAAGTGACAACATTTGGTGTGTCTTTTTTTTCTCTCACTCCTAAATTATTATTTATCACTGTAGTTTCCTGTGGAAATCGTTGCTTTCTTTTGGTATTTCTTATCTTGTTAGATGCTTGGTCAATAATCCAAATTTTGCACCTCTAGGTTAAAGGTTGTTTAGGTAAACACAATTTCTCAGCAGTAAATGCTGAAGCTGCAGAGAGAAGGGGAATCTTCTGGCAACACGTGGCTCTCATTTACCACCTTAATGGAGGCCTGACATTAAGCCTGCAGTGTGGAATGCTGCTGCTGGTGCTATTAGGATGCAAGTGACTGGCGTGTACCAATCGGGGAAAGAGGTGAGGGTGGATCTAAGCTTATTCTGAAGCCGCAGAGGCATGGGGGAATCACCTGAGGATACTCTGGTATCATTTATCACCTTAATGGAGGCCTGACATACACAAATAAGGTGTTAAACGAGACCAATTATACAAAACCAACTGCTTGGATGGCCTCAAACGGAGAATTCATCCAAACTTAAAAGCCCATTTTCAATTGAGAGTTAGGTTAAAAAGGAAGCACGTCTTTTACAGAATTTTATGAAATCCTTAATGACAGGTAAACATACCTTGCCAAGTGTCCATTATATGCAATGGTGGTGCACATAAAATCTTTAAAAATAAACAATTTTTAGTCTAACCGAGGTACATTTTTCAGAATGCAGTTCGCTTGTCCTTCTGCCTTTCTATGCATTAGAACACATAATGGAAATGTAAAGGCCTTTTTTGTAAACCGGTGCTAAAATCACACAAGTTATGACGTGATTAAGATGACACACGGCATTAGCAGTATAGTGCTTCCCTCCAATTCTAAAGGACAGGATAAAAATTGATAAAGTTATCTTTACCGAGGAGTAATCATTTGTTACATCAATTGTACATATGATTAAATAAATAGCCTGCCTGACCTCATATACAGGTTTACTAATTCAATCTGTATGTGATCATTAAACTCTTTTAAGTGCTTTACATACCGCCATATAACTGAATCATTGTGAGTTGAAATTAGCATGTAATAACACATTACAGTTGTTGGGTCGGGAATGTACCCTGCATGGTAAAAAGGCATGTACCCTTCCTCTGAGTGCCAGACTACATGTGAAGCTGGAGTCCTGACTTTTGGTTTGGCCATGGCTCCACGCTAATCTAGCGTGTGTAAAGAGGCCTAGGCCTGTCCCTGGTGATGTGAGGGTCCAGAGCCTCTTCTGTGCCCTGGAGAGGCGCACGCAGCATGCCCTCATAGTGGGGATTGGCCTACTGTACATGTCCTGGGTGCGTCACATATAAAGCTGTGGTGGCAGTGTACCATATTTTGTGAATCATTAGTATGACCATACCTTTTTTCTGTGTCAAGGAGAGGTGGCCTACTGGCTCCTCTTGTGTAAAGTTCTGCTGTTATGTCAAACCCGGAATCTTGTGCTGACATTCCGTGTGCGTGTCAAGTGCATGTATTCGGTGAGTGCGTAGCACATGTATGGTAGTTGGACTCCTTGTGTTGTGACAGTCTTGGTACTAGTTTCAGTGGGATCTATTCTGGATGCCCATGGCTTAGCATGGCACAAGACAGAGGATGGACATAGCTTCCCCATACAGTGGAAGTGTACTGCATGCATTTCTGTAGACAGAGGATGGTGATCAAGACAATGAAGTGAAAGGATAGCGACAGGACTACCTTTAGAAATTCAATGAAGACCTTGTTAGCAAGGGATTCTGATTAGTTCTTCATAAGCACAGCCATTTGTTAGATGGTAGGGGTAAAGGGTGCAGGCTGCAGTTTCTGTTTTTCAAGGTGAGGAAGTTTCTAGGCAGGGCCTACACATTTGTCAGTCCTAATCACTTCTTTAGGGCAGCTGATGACACCCTGGTACAGAGTTCTCACATTCCATTGTGCTCTTATTCTAGATACTACTGCTTGGAGCTAGCCCCATTGCTCCCTGTTGTGAGAGTCTTTATCCTGCACAAAGACAGTGTCTGAGGAACAGCCAGAAAATCATATTTGAAAGAGAACCACCCGGAATCAGTTTTGAACCCTTAGACAATGGATCCACATTCCCTTTCGTGAAAATCTGTACAAATAGTCCCAAGTTCTTTATGACCAAGGATGAGAGTGCCCCGCAGAGTACTCAAAGGAATACTCTGTGGCCAAGGATGGAGTCTGCATGACAGCCAGTCTCTCAGAGGTGCAGGAAAATCACCTGAAAACTGCACTTTCTGCTGGAAGGCTTAAGGGTCTCCCTAGTGCCTAGAAGCCTGTCTGCCAGCTAAGAGAGGGAAGAGTGCCTGTTTCTGCAGGAGGAGTGACTGTCCAGGAGGAGACATGCAGTGTATTCCCGATGTGAAGAACACTCTGTAAAAGCTGACTGCTATAGAGAACATCATTGTGTCATCTAGCGGCCTGTTGTGTGTCAGAGAGCTTGATTGGTATGGAAGGCCACAACTGCTGAAGACACATCACCCCTGATGAAGTGGCCTGGAGGTCGCAATTGCCATGCTTGGACACCCTTTTGATTACAGCACAAAGGGGCGCTACTACCAAAGACTTTGTGCCGAAGCACAGCACCTGCTATGCTGACTCCATCAAGCGATACTTCTTCAGCCACCTGCAGTGAGTAGCTGGCGCTCCAAAGAGCAGGTAAAGCAGGACTTAGCCCGTAAAAGGAACGCGAAAGTAAAAGAATGCAGAGGAATCTGGCAAGGGGACTTTTTGTCCAAGTGATTGTCTAGAGTGAGAAAAGTTGCACATCCAAGTAGTGGGGTAAAAAGAAGTGATCTGCACCTGTGCCTAATGAATGACTGTTCCTGAATTATCCTGTGGGACAGTATACATTAGAGATCTCCTTAGAATAGGGAGAGAGTACCGAGAGGGGGGAGTACACTACTGAAGATCAAAACTGAGATTACAAACCTGTAATTGTGAATCCTGTTCAACTGTGTAGTATTTTGTTTTGCTTAGATGAAAGTACTTTGTTCTATAAAAAGATAAGAAGTGAGCTGGAAAATATGTTATTGTGTCTGTTGGTTAAATACTGAGTGAGCTCTATTCCCTCACATTAACTCTCTGAGAATCTTAACTACCCTGACAGTCAAGTGCAGAAAGATTTGTACTTGGCCCAGTTTACAGAGCAATAGAAGAAAGGACCCTAAGACATCACTGGCAATTGATCTCAACTGCTATTGTTGGGACCGAGTGTCTCCTCTCCTCCTTGTGGCCCCCTCTGAAAGGGGTCTAACAAGACAGCAATGTAGGAACACGTTTAAAAATTAGATTGGTATAACCCTAAATGTTGTGACACCTATTTCCACTTAAACCATTTACATGATTGGCAGTTAAATATAGGCGAACTTGCACAAAGTAGCATAAACTAAAGCTTGTGATAGTTATACAATGTAATGCTTTAAAACATTGGAATCAGCATTGTGGGGTTGCTTGGGTTCCCATCTGAAGAGGCCCTGCCTGGCAGGTCAGAGTGGATTGTTTCTGTTGGCAAAGGACCAAGATGAGCTGTGTATGGCCAGTTTCTGTCTACAGCAGCATATTGGTCTAAAAACAATGGAATGGAATGAGTTCTGAGTGATCGCCAGTTGCTGTGATTAATTCAAGCATTCCTTACATCACTTTCTTTTTGTTGTAGAAGATGCATTTAGTGCAACAGGGAAGCCCGGATGTAGGTTGCATACTCACAATGTCACAGGACTCAAACTACACCTCACTGATGAGACCTCAGCAGGTCAAAATCAGTCTGGGGGTGCTTGTATTCCCATATGAAGGGAGCCTGGCCTGGCAGTTTTGGCTGGATCACTAGAAGCAGCACCAAGAATGATTTGCACATGGCAGTCTCATTCTAACATGGCATGGTGGGCAAAAAAACAATGGAATGAAATGCAGCCTTGCTGATCGCCAGTGACTGAGATAAATTCAAGCATTCCACCATCGCTCTGTGTTTGTTTTACTTTTCCCCAGGCAAGTACTACGCTAGAAGGGTGGCATATACAGCAGGAAGTTGTTTGTCCTGGACGGGTAGGGGGATAGATCAGGATACCAACAGGGTGTCACGTTTGCAGCCTTCTCTCTTCCACTACAATACAAGGACTACAAATAGGAGGTACAGGATGATGGACAAAAAGAGTGGGTCAGAGACCAGTCACATACGTGCGAGACTAAGACCTGTATATAGCCTGAGTCAAAAAAGGTATGAGAGACCCCCCTCTCGGCACCGTTGCTGCAGGAAATTGAACAAGATCACGGCCACCAGCTGGGAGGCTGCCTTGGCTTCGATCCCTGCCAGGAGGCACAACATTCCCCCATATAGAGCAGAGGGCTTCTGGGATTGGAATAACAGGGCCCTAGATATAGTTGCCACTTTCCAAAACTGCATTACTAAAAGGACGAAACCTTCCGCCCCATGGTTCTTGGACGAACTTATGGCCATGAGGCGTGAATGCCGTAGACAAGAACGCAAATGGCGCTCCAGCCCCTGTCCCCAGGAGAAAGCCAAGCAGCTGTTCTGTTACGGAACTACAAAGATGCCATTTTTCAGGCTAAGTCCCGTTTCTTACTGGAAAGATTTTGTCAGCAGACAATTCCTCCAGTATGCTCTTTAAGGTTATTAAGGAAATCTTGGAACCACCCCAGCAACAACCTATGACTCCCTCCCAAGATTTCTGTGATAAGGTAGCGATCTACTTTCAGGAGAAAGTCCTGCAGATCTTCCGTGAGTTCACTCCTGATACTGACAGTGTGTCTGTTGGTGAGGAAACCATGGTGGACAGTGACGAACTGAATAAGATGAAACCCCTACAGGTCATCAGGGAGAACGCTTTGTCTACTTTCTCCCCTATCTCTACTCAACTAACCAAAGATCTCCTCCTCGGTCTTAAATCCAGAGCGCCCTCCGACCCATGCATGCCCTCTACACTGAAACTGGCACCGGACTTAGCAGCTAATTTCCTATGCGAGGTATTCAATGGAATACTCTCGTCTGGCTGCTACTCAGCTATCTGGAAGGATATTGGTCGTCCGCTCCTTAAGAAACCTAATGCTGATCCCTTGGAGTTAAAGAATTTCCGCCCTATTTCCCTCCTCCTCGCACCGGCAAAAATCCTGAAGAAATTCATCAATACTGAACTAATGAAGTTTATTGACTCACAGGGAATTTTAGACCGCTCACAGAATGGATTCCGCGCCGGTCACAGCACCAAATCTGCCCTTATTGCAGCCACTGACTACATTCGGTTGCAGGTAGACCAAGGGGGTTCGGTGGTGTTGATTCTGCTTGATTTATCGGCAGCATTCAACACTGTCTCCCCAGTGCGCATGGTCCAACGTCTGCGGGAAGTGGGGGTCACGGGAAAAGCCTTGCAGCTTCTTCATTCCTTTTTAACAGACAGACTGCATACAGTTAGTTGTGGAGGCTTCAGAACAAAAGCTTTCTCTCTCCCATGCGGGGTCCCTCAGGGCTCTTCGCTCAGCCCTACTCTTTTTAATCTATATGTTACCCCTTTGGCCGAACTGGTGAGATCCTACGGATTCCAGGTGCTCTCCTATGTGGACGACACCCAAATTATCATTTCTATCACCAACAACCTACATTCAGTTGCAGAGAAGTTCAACACATGCATGTCCAACATCATTCGTTGGATGAAGGGCAATTCTCTTAAGATCAACACAGACAAGACCGAGGTATTAGTTTTTGGACCTCAGAACTCCATTTGGTCGAATGTATGGTGGCCTACCGAATGTGGGCCCCTTCCAACCCCGGTAAAAACAGCTAAAAATCTGGGGGTCATCTTTGATGAGGGGCTGACTTTTGACGCCCAAGTCAACCGTACAGTTGGTACATGTTTTTATATCTTAAGAACTCTCAGAAAGGCGCTCCCACTCATTCCTTCTGAACTACATCGGCCAAATATCATTGCACTGATTACCTCTCGTCTTGATTACTGTAATGCCCTCTACCTCAATATCTCCACTGCATCACTGAATAAGCTCCAGGTGGTACAGAATGCAGCAGCAAGACTGATTCTTAAAATTCCCAAACTTCAGTCTGCTAGAGAAGGGATCCGTATCTTACATTGGCTCCCCATTAAGGAGCGCATCTCATTTAAGGTCTTAAGTACAGTATACAAGGCCATGCATAGCAAAGGCTCGTCCCAACTCAAATCTTTGTTTCAATGGTATATTCCAGGGAGGACCTTGAGATCATCCACACAGAATAAACTGGTCTCGCCCAGATTTCGCAGATCTAGATGGGGCGGCCGCTTTTTCTCCGTTGCCGCCGCCAAACTCTAGAACTTCCTCCCCTTGGCCATTACCAACGCAAGCTCTCTCTCTGCTTTCAAGAAACTCCTGAAAACATGGCTATTCCCCTCTTAATCTGCTGTTGCGCTTCTTTCCCCTGCTTTTGTCTGCCCAGCGCCTTGACACCTTTGGGTATAGTGCGCTTTACAAATATTATCCTATCCTATCCTATCCTATATGCTGTTTATTCATGATACATAAAGATAAGCAGAACTGCAATTCTGAAGTATAGATTTCTATATCCACATCGATGTAAAATCAAGATGTATATTTTCGTACTCAATATTATTACATACAACCCACTAGATCAACATCATCCCATTGAGAAAAAATCAATATCAATAACTGCAGCAGCACCTAGGCCCAATATCACTTGCAATAAGCACTGTACATGCTCCTTGCTGCATCTATTTCTGGTGATGCCAACACGCATACCAAAAAGTTATGGGGGATAGCAAAGTTTAATATGCAAGCTGCAAAACTGGGATTCTATCTCTTATGAGCCAGGTTAAATTTCACAGGGTTTGAAACACTTTCCAAATTGCTAAACCTAACTTAACATCTACAACTATCCTGTTGAGGATGGAATATTAGAGTAGTGTGAGTATTAGAGATAATCCTAATATTACTTTTACCAAAGTGTCTACATCTTATTTCCCCTTGGAGTGAGGAGCGTATTTAGCATGAAGTGGGAAATGGCTAAAAATAAAAATTGTAAAAACCTATTTATCAGTCATTATTTGTAGGATTCAAAAGGTTTAATACACATCAGTGCTACGTCCACGTCTTCTGCAGACAGGAATAACACAGTATTATATGCACTGAGAGAGTTTGCTGTGAATGCCACCTTTGCTTATTATCGGTGTGCACCCTGTGTAGCCAAAATATCATGGGAGGCAAATATCAAGAACAATATATTGAATCCAAAATACTGAAAGGTAAGTAAGTATAGATTTTCTGTACCTCAATCCACATATATGTATCTTGACGAGATAGATAGATAGATAGATAGATAGATATATAGATAGATAGATATAAGTTGCGACAAGGGGCCTCCTGCCCTGGAATCCAGACAGCAGCCGAGCACGCTCGAGTAAGTCAGCGAACCAGTATGTGGGTCAACACTCCTCCAGTCACACTTTGGCCAAGAGAAGACGCACACTCCGACAGTGTGTTTCGCTGAATTCAATCCGTATGAGGCATATACCACCAGTAGCACAGATACAAACAAACACCCACCACGTTTTAGCATACCTGCTGCCTTGCTCAAGGGTGAGGCTCGATTCTCTCTGAGGGTTTTTAAACTAAACATGTGATACCAAGCGAGATAAGTGAGGGACTCACAGGGTGAATGTAAACACATACTTACATGGCGGCCATTAAGTGTTGAAAATATCATAAATCATAATGTAATCACTCGTTGAATGCACTTCAAAAACATAAAAAACTATTCACAGCAACGGATGCAATTTTCTCCAAATGCTTACAGTATGTGCGCATATTGATTACTACGTGATTTAAATAGGGCTCAGCGTCTGTGAGAATGGGATATTTAAACAATGTATCCCTGCAACAGTAGAATGGTTCAGTACAATCAAGCTCCAGTAGGCAAAGATATGCGCCATATATATATATTCAAGGTGCATAGATGTGGAATAGTAAATCTATACTTCCTCTATATGCACTTACCTTTCAATATTTGGGTCTTTGATATTTTGCCCATTAATGATATTCTTGTACTACAATAGTCATAGTCTCGAAATTCAGTAGTACAATCCCTGTTATCATGGCATAACAATGATATAACACATGAAGTCCAAAGAGCCAGGCTAGCAGACAGTGAGGCCGGAAAAAAGTAAGGGTTAGCTCCTCAGCTACATCATTTACAATTTTCATATTGTTGTAAAATCTATTCCTCCAAACCTCTAAAAGGTGTTAAATAGTACCCCTGGTAATACATCAACCTACCACTGTGGTTGACAGAAAAAGCACCTCAAGCTTTGTAGCACCAAATATTGAGTTGTCAATCAACAAAAACCAAGTGGTTCATAGCACGAGATGCAAAAAAGGCAAGAACCACTACAACAAAAGAAGTAAAAGTACAAAAGAAAATAGTCTGGCAGTCAAAGAAGCGATATAACTTATAATAGCCATGGAGCCTAGAACTGCATATGCACACTGAGCGTGCACCAGTTATGTACCTCCTATAAAATGTACCAATACTCAAGCACCTTGACAGCGAGCTGGGGTGAAGACTAGGATAAAGGTGAACACCTGTGTTGAACTTCTAAATACTCTTCATCGGCGATGAATGAAGGAGGTGAGCTGTAGTGGGAGGTGACACACCAAAAGGGGCGGAGTGTTGCAGCACACTCTGAAGACTAGACTGGGACAGGGACATCTGGTAGAACCTGGTGCTGACTTAAAGCTTAATGCCTAGCCAGGGAACTGGGAGAGAGGAATAATGGCCCAATGTGGAATTAAGAGGACACAAAAACACTAATGGTGAGAAGTAGGACAAAACAAGTCATAGCATAACAGGGCAGAAGATGCAGAGTGCAGATCCAGGCAGTGTAACCTAATAATTAAATGGTGCTTCAAGGAGATAAGGAATTGGCCACCAAAGCATGTCTGGTATGACTCAAGATTGATTGGACCAGAGAAACTCTAAAACACTTTGCGACTGTACGGATCTACAGGCTCCCATGTCAGGTCATCCTTTTCCGCATATACAGCTGTTCTTTTTTTTTTTTTACAGAATGTATCCTCAAATGGGAGGGCCCCTTGAAGCTCGAATAGCCAGTCAAAGTAAGCAGACTATGAACTAAACGTCATAGTCTGCTTACATTGCAAGACCCTGGGAAACGTCACCGTGACTCTAGAGGTTGATGACAAATATTCGGTTTTATGGGAGCAAGGATGTGGTGTTAAGGCCAGGCCTACCAACTTTGGGATGAGGGAACCAGGTTTGAGTCCTGGCGTCGTCTAAACATCCTATGATTTTGGGCAAATCACAATTTCCCTGAGCTTAAAAATTAATCTGACCTTGTGTAACGTAAATGGTGCTCATTTGAAGCGCTCCTATTCCCTTGGCCAAGTTTGCACTATATGAAACTGCTAAATAAATAAATATATTCCATCTACTAAATATATATATATTCATATAAGCTGCTGGTATACAAACCCAACATTTAACGGTTATGGTGAAAGATACTGTATTGGTACATAATGTAACAGGTAAAAATAAGGAAAATCATAGGCAATGAGAATGTTTACATGAACTAGCAACCAATAAGAGCACAGAGAACTAGGTGAATTAAATATTGAAAAGGAAAAAAAATGAGTCGGAGAATGATGTGACTTTTCCTAGGAATGTGATGCTGATTTCACTAGTGTAGACCAGAGACAAATAAGTCCCCCGACAACAAACTATGAGTTTAAAGAAAGCAAAAGCAGTCATTATTGTGAGTTTTGCTGTTGCCTGTGGAGACTATTACACAACAGTGGACAAAATAGAAGGTGCTACAACGTCATGTTAGAAACGATATTGTCAAACATTAAGTTAGAGAAGGTCTGATGGTGTCACTGGGCAGATAGAAATGATTTGTTATAGCTGATGGGATACACAAAAGGTCTTTAAAAATGTTGAGATCTAATATTTGCCTTCAACTACTGATTACTTGAAAATATAAGCCTGGAAAAATGAATGACACATCAAGAACACATGCGCTTATGTTGTATTTTTCTAGGGTACCTTTGGTCCTCGTTGACTGCTTGGCTTCCCCGTTAGTTTTTCGTCATCCAGTTCGCACTGTTCAAGGAGGTCTAAAATATCTTCTTCCTATGTATATAGATGTATAATTATTAAAATACAGGTCGTATCCACACTTTAAAAAACGTGTACTAAATCGAGCAAATAAGTATTGTAGTTCTTTCTATACTGCCTGGTGTCTAATTTTAAACATTCCCAGTGGTATAACCTGTCCTCACAATGCACAAACATCTCCATATTAACGTACAGTAGAGATGAAAAAAGTCATATATATTAATATTCATTAGTGAGTTTTTTCCAATTAGGCTGTGGTTTACTTTCTATTACTTCAATACTTACATTTAATTGCCCATGTGTGCAAACATCAGCCTGACTACTATGTTGCCTGATTGTACTCTTTATTTCAAGAATTTAAAAAGGACTTTCCTAACATCCTTCATTATTGCACACAACATTTGGCTACATGTACAAAAGTTTTAGCAGCCATAAACCCAAAGATTAGCTAAATTTGTTAGTTTGTGGTTGCTTAAACGTTTTTCCATATGTAAGTTTTACTGTGTCCTAAAATGGTTTAAAAGTGGTTTACATATCACTCTTTAAAAGTGGCATGCTGTGGGTGTCCCTTCCAAATATTGATTCGGTATCAATGGTTTGTTATCTGAATTCCCATTACAAAATATTGATAAGTTACCGACTTCCAAGTTGGGGTGGTAACTTGTTCACAAAAGGGAAGGGGAGGAATACACGTTTCAGGCGGTGCAGGCAGTAGTGGGGGAGCATGGCCAACTCTCACTGCAACTTTTTGTTTTGAACTTTTTTTCAAAGCAGCTCTGTTTTAAGGAAATTTGGCTGCATAAAAAAGTTATCTTTTAGGTAAAGCAATGACAGGTATGGTGGATGCTGGCCCTTGAGTCCTTCCTCCAGACAGTAATGCATGTTAGGGTGGGCTTGCCCTATGTGACAGGTGGATGACTGAGACTTCTAGGGCTGGACCACAAAACATTTTTGAGTGGTGTTATTTCATGTCCTTAATGACGTTAAAGCAGTGCATGCTTCAAACACCTTTTACCTGAATTCTGGAGGTGGTTATGTGAACAAGAGCATTTGTGCAAATTTGTTGGATGGCATTTTTGTTGTGATGGTGTTGTGTTCTGTTGCTTTTTGTGTCCATTATTGCAATGTGATTTTGTTGTGTTGTACTGCGGTGCTGTTGTGCTCTGTTTTGACTGATTGTTGTGATGTGTCCTGCTACACTTCAAATGTTTTGTAATATTGCTTTATGTATGTTATTCCATTATGCTCAGTTTTTTACCTTAGATATGTGAACAAATGCTGCTGCATCCCCAGCCAAAAGCAGCACATACCTTTAAAGTTCCTTATGTCAAGCAACCACTTACCACTGTCTAAAGTGGTAAGATGGCACTGCTTTAGGTCTTCAACTACTTAAGAAACCGGTCAACCCAAAACCATGGCATAGACAGTGTCTTAAGTTGGTGCTCCCAGTGCTCACCTTATGTGGTACAGCACTTAGAGGGAACGTGTAACTGCACTAATGTTATCTTACTGACTGGATGCTTTAACTATCTGATAAAGGATAACCCAGAAGAGAGCAGGTAACCCAGCTCTCTTTCTTCAGATTCCACCTCACATCCAATGTAATTTTCCCTTTCAGAGCTACAGTCATCACGGGTGAGAGTTCGGGCTGAAGTGAAGCCATGGATGTATTCCTACCGCACAATATTGCAATTTCCACAGCTAAAACTTTTGTTCTTACATGAGGAGAAGAACTGCAGATAGGAAATTCAAGTGGGTATTTAATGATCAGTTAGAAAATTAGCTATTGCTTGCATGCAAAAGACTACAGCAAAAATGAAAGCATTTTCTCACAAAGAAAACAATAAAAAAAGACAGCCCTGGCGACTCCGCTAATGGCGAAGACATTTCCGCCTGCCTGGCACAGAACTCTAAGTAAGCCAGGTGGTCTTCAGCCAGGGGAGCGGAAGACATCCCTCCAATGACCTGGCAGGCTAGAGGCGGCCTGCCAGATTCTATGTAAGCCCCTTAGGCTACAGCACAGAAGGCATCCAGCTGGAGAAAGCACTGAACTATTCCGACAACTTTATACCAGGCTTCAGCTCCAGCCCCTGTGACCATTTCCATTCTCAAGAAATTATTGGAGTTATTTACTAATGCACCTTTGTGGCACCATGTGACGAAAATCATTGCTCCAATTTACTTACCATTAAAAAGCAACCATGCGCCACTTAGTAAATCTGGACCTACATTTTAAATTAATTTTCCTAAAGCCCCAAAAAGCAATACATTTCTGAAAAAATGTAAACACCTATACTCAATGCATTTGCCGCTTATGATAACTTTGATACGAACACCCTGGTATCAGGCGAGGCTCCTCCGCAATGGCAGAGGAGAGTCGCCCCACCGGCTCAGAGACCTCAGCTGAAAAATAAAACAATATTTTATCATTGTTTTATTTTTCAGCTGCTGGTTCAGCCAGCGTGTGTAGGGAGGTGCGGGGCATGGGGCCATGAGTGGGGGAGGAGGACTGGTTGGTGCACTTCTAAGTGCGCATGTGTGTTTGTCCGGCCGTCATTGGCCGCCGAAACACACATGTGCACGTAGGTTTTTCCAACCCAGCTGTACTGCACTGTTGGAGAAACAGCACAGACTCCCGGTGCCTGAGCGGAGCAACAAGCCAGCCCGCTCAGGCCAATCCCTGCGCTGCTCTCATAGAATTAGAGCAGTGCAGGGATCGCACAGGGAGTCTGTGATGCTGTCCAAGTTTCTGCTGTGACCAGGAAGCACAGGAAGACCGAGGCGTGAGGCTGCCATCAGCTTAAGCAAAGTCTCCTTTTTTTTAGTATTATTAAACCTTCCCCCCGTGCTCCCCCCATACTCCATCCACCACTGTTTGTGGTGACCACCACTGCCTGGTATTCAATTACCGCTTTTACCACATTTAGAGAACAATAAAACAGGCAAGCCTCCTGCAGGTGCTTAGCATTAGAACCTCGTAGAACGTGCATTGTGAGCGCCACACTCCACGTGGTATAGAGCTACTCAATGACATGTTCAATGATCCTTTCCTTCTGATGCTACTCAGTACAGGTACTAAACCTGTGCATAGCAGATGTGATGATAAGTTAGTTGTGGTCATCCATTTATGTGGGCTAAAGCAAAGGAGTGATGCAAACAGTAACAGTACAAGTGGCTCCAGTAAGAGGGAAACTTATAGCATCAGACAGTCTAATCGCACACACGTGACAATGGTTACTTATAAAAGAAACATGTTGTGATTTTTAGCAGTGTGAGTTTTTGACAAAGAGCCATGGACATTCCAAGTTAACAGGTTAAAAATGGTTTCTACTGGCTCCAGTTGTACCATATATTTTTTGAACATATTCCACAGATGTGAAGTAGATTCTAGTTATCGCTTGAAACTGGTTATCAGTCTCTAATGATGGCCGTTGATTTCTCTTTTTAAACAATTTGCTATTTTTCACTCTGAAAGACACAGAGACGTGTATCAACAAATGGAACGCACAGTACCTACTGCGTGCGAGAGCCCTCAAACTGGGTGCATCATGCACAGTTCTGGGTCAATGCACTCCATTGACCAAAAAAAGTAGTCACGTGCACATGAGGTTAAAGTTTGTGCCTTTGCAGGAGAGTGTGTCGGAGAGAGGCACTGAGCAGAGAGTGATCCTATCTCGATAGTGTGCATGGGGTATCCTGAGCGCGCAGTGGCGCCCTCAGGACCTTCGGGTGGGTGCAGTACTATCAATCAATCAAAAGTTATTCGAATACAAGTTGTATCCATAAAAGTGCAATGCATAATAATTAAATACATACAATACATAATAAGAAATATTAAAAAGACAATACATACATAAAAACATACAAATAATTAAAATACACTCCCCTGTTAAAAGTACATGTAGTGCAAAGTCCAGAGTTAAAACTATTCGACAAGCCAATGCAGTATTCATAGTATGATGAGATCTTACGGCTATTTTCTAAAAAGCGCCCAAATGAGTAGTTACCTCCTCTCCTGCCAGATAAAAGAACATATTTAATGTATCTCTCAGATTATTAACACCTTGTTTTCTTAAAACGAGGATCAGAAAATGCTTTGAATACATAACCTTGAATCCGCAAAAAAACGTGAAATGTAGCATTGTTTGCCCGGAGTTTCCTTCAATCAAACTGGGTGCGCCATGCACAGTGCTGGGCCAATGCACTCCATCGACTAAAAAAAGCAGCCACATGTGCACATGCTGTTAAAGTTTGCGCCTGTGCAGGAGAATGTGCCGGAGAGAGAGTGAGCAGAGAGTGGTCCTATCTCGATAGTGTGCATGGGGTATCCTGAACTTGCAATGGAGCCATCAGGCCCTATGGGTGGGTGCAGTACTAGATTGCACTCACTCTCAAGGGTCCCTTCAAGTATCAGTTTGTCGTGTCACTATGTGTGATACTGACATGTCTCCAACTGCATTGTCAGTGCCTGTTTTAGGCACCGTCATCAAGAAACAGGCCAGGGATCCCCTCAAAAAAGGGTAGGGTGTCTAGGTCGGATCAGGGGACCATTCACGCAGCCTATTAAGGGGTGCGCTTGAGGGGGTGGTTGGCAGAATGCTAAGTGTGGGTTATCTCCCAGTTGGCACATGCAAGAGGTCCCCTGGGGCTCTTGCCTAAGCGCATGTTTCAATGGGGCCGGTATGTCCACAAGCAGTGGGGATGGGAATGTCTATATCTCAGTGCAGCGCAAGTAGGACAAATAACTGTGAGAGGTATTGCATAGAAGGAACACAAGTATAATTTGGCATGTGAGGTCCAATACCCAAAAACCTAGATCTTCAACTGTGTACAGTATACATAGGTTTCTGCTGGGCAGGAGGGATTTCCACCAGGTTGCAAGGGCCATTGCACTGTGAGTTTGCCATAAACATGCCCCAAACAATCAGAAGGTGGTTTTGCAAGAAAATCGAAGACCCTTGCTGCCCATACGCTGTTAAACATGTTTTCTCAGAATAAATTGTTGTCATTCTTACAGCATGCGTATCAGAACAATTCTGTAATCAAACAGGTCACTCTCATGAGGATGTTAAAATAATATAACATTCTTCTGAAGCTGTCTCATCAGGGACTTATTTTGAGGAATGCGCAAAGCCAGCACCTTCATTCTTTTCAAGGGGTTGTTCATCTCCCGCTGCAGTGAGGCTGCTCTCCCGGCTAAGAAAGTCTGGAAAGCCGTTGCTAACAAGCGCTCATATTTTTCCAGGAGGAACTTATCATCCGGGGGATAAATTCGCCTGTGGGAAAAGAACAGAAGGCCTTAGCGGAAAGGGTACATAATGTGCACGCATAGATGGAATTAACAACATCACGAACAAGAAATGTTTCACGTGTGAAATGCAGATTTCTCTCTTGAATGTGAACGTTTACCGACTGCAAAGTCTAGCCTTACTCTAGATAGGAAAGCAGTAGAATCCATTCTTAATCCCAGAGCAGATAGCCACAAATTGTTTATTATAGTGTTCTGCGTGGATGTTCATGTTACCCTGTGACCTCTACAGTGCCTGGTACATGACGCTGCCTGCTTCTTGGATACTCACTCTGCATTGCTTTTGCAAAGTGTTCAAGGCCAAAAAACAGCATCAGTGACTACTAAGAGCAGGTCATCCAAGATGCCCTACATTTAGAGCGGATTGAAACACCTCATGGTAGGTGAAGAGAAAGATTGTGAGTGTTTTATTCAAAGATGGGAGGACGTGGAAGGAAGAGAAAGATCCTGTTTCTACTTCATTCATATTGGAAAGGAGGACAAGTCAGAAAATGGCTAAGTGGGGAGCTTATCATGCTTATATCATGCTTATATCATGATTTTCGTGTGCCTGTTTTGGGGGTCTAAAAAGGCAATTGTAGGTTACATGACACAGATGACTTAGGGCCTGATTCAGAGTATGGCACATAGGGCACTCTGTCACAAACGTGATGGACCCTATCCACCAAACTCAATTGTAAGTGAGAGGGCCATAAGCTTTCCGTCAGTCGTACCCCAATTGGTTCCTTCAATGGAAACCTTAATCTAACAGCCTGACTTAGTGATGGCCATCAGAGAAGTGACATCACACTACCCTCCATATTTAGGGCAGACAGTCTGATGTAAAAGTTACTTACCTTCGGTAATGATGTATCTGTTAGAGACATAGGTTAGTTATAGATTCCTTACCTTAGAATTATCCCCAGGTGTCAGACTGGATCCGGAGAATTTTTCTTAGCAGTACCCCTGCGCGTCAGTAGGTGGCGTCGGTCGACTCCGCCTCCGTCGTCAGCGTCGTGGTCGCCGGGATGACGTCGTGGTGCTTGCTTAGATGCCACCCCTGCGCGCTGACGTCAGTTCTGACACGACTTTCCACGCCAGAAGAGCAGAGTCATGAAAGACACTGACTACTGGTGCGCCACAACCAGGGCCCTGTAAGGGAGTCCCTATTCCTAGAAGTCAGTTCGCAGAGCAGGGAGGATGGGTTTGGACGGTAAGGAATCTATAACTAACCTATGTCTCTTACAGATACATCATTACCGAAGGTAAGTAACATATGCATCTGAAAGAGAAAGTTAGTTATAGAATCCTTACCTTACAATAAATACCCCAGCAATGCCATCCACGGAGCAGGGTCTGCGAACCAAGTTCACACCAGAAAGTCCTGGAGGACAGAACGGGCAAAATAGCCATCCCTCCGGACTTGCCTGTCCAGGCAGTAGATGCCCACATTGCCGCCGGGCAGATGTCAAGGAGTGGGACTCTGCTTGACAATGCAGTAGTTGCTGCCGTAGCCCTAGTGGAATGAGCACGCAGCCCCACTGGAGGCTCCTTTTTCCCTAAAGCATAACAAATATTTATACATAGGACATCCTATCGGGAGATGGTACGCTTTTGGACAGTCCAGCCTTTCTTGGCACCCACATAGCCAATGAAGAGTTGATCGTCCACCCGGAAATCTTTAGTGCGGTTGAGATAGAAGGACAGCGCACGTTTTGGGTCCAGACAGTGAAGTCTCTCCTCCTCCTTGGAAGGGTGCGGAGGTGGGAAAAGGGTGGGCAGAGTAATAGTTTGTCCTATGTGAAAAGGTGTAACTACTCTAGGAAGGAACAAGGGTCTCGTCCTAATCATCACTTTGTCCGGATGCACAGAGAAGAAAGGGGGCTTAGAAGAAAGAGCCTGAACCTCACTCACTCTGCAAGCAGAGGTGATGGCAACAAGAAAGGCAGTTTTCAGAGAGAGAAGCCTAAGAGGACAGTTGTGAAGAGGCTCGAAAGAAGCGCACATAAGGTAAGTCAAGACAAGATTTAAATCCCACTGGGGCATAATGAAAGGAGATGGGGGAAAAAGATGAATAATGCCCTTAAAGAATCTATTTACAATAGGGGACTTGAATTAAGAGGGCTGATCTAGTAGCCGAAGGAAAGCAGAAATGGCTGCTAGATAGCCTTTTAGAGTGCCCAGAGCAGAGCCCTGCTGCGCCAAAGAAAGAATGAACAAGAGAAACTTAGAAAGAGGGGAAGAGAGGGGATCCACAGCCTTTGCTGTGCACCATGCCACAAACGTGTTCCTTCGACAGGCGTATACCATCTTAGTGGAGGGACACCTTGCTGTCCAGATGGCGTTACGGACGGAAGGTCAAAAGCTGTCAACTGTTGCCGCTCAATCTCCACACAAGGAGGTGGAGGCTGGACAGGTTCGGGTGGAAGACCGTTCCCTGTTGCTGCGACAGAAGATCCTCCCGAAGGGGCAGTCTGATCGGAGGATCGATGGTCATGCTGAGAAGCTCGGGTACCAGACTCTTCGTGCCCAGTCCGGAGCCACCAGAATGACTTGGGCCCAGTCGCGCTTGATCTTCTTCAGCACTCGGGGCGGAAGTGGTACAGGTGGAAAGGCGTACAGGAGGATGCAGTTCCACTCACGACAAAAAGCGTTGGCGAGCGAGTGCCGCCTTGGAAACTCCAACGCACAGAACTGCTAACATTGCGCATTGTCTTCGGTGGCGAACAGATCTAACCAAGGCTCTTCCCACCGCTGAAAGAGACCTTGCACCACCTCTGAGTGAAGACGCCATTCGTGATCCACCAGGCACCAACGTCGGAGTTCGTCCGCCCTGGCGTTCAGAGAACCTGCCAGGTGTTGAACCACCAGGGTCATGCCCTGATGTTCCAGGCATGTCCAAAGGTGATGAGACTCATGACATAGGGTCCACGACCCCACCCCGCCCTGTTTGTTGCAGTACCACATGGTGGTGGTGTTCTCTGTGAACACTTGCACTACTTTCCCCTTGAGGGAGGGAAGGAATGCCTTCAGTGCCAGGCGAATTGCCCGAAGCTCCAACAGGTTGATATGGAACCCGGACTCCGATGGAGACCAGACTGCTCTGATCTCCACCTCTCCCAGATGGCTGCCCCATCCCAGAAGTGATGCATTGTTCACCACTGTCAGTTCTGGTTGGGGAAGGTAGAGGGATCTGCCTCTGACCCAATCCTGGTCCGTTAACCACCACTGCAGTTATTGTGCAGTTCCCTCCGAGATCTGGACGTAGTCGGAAAGATTCCCCTGATGCTTCGCCCACTGGAACTTCAGGTCCCACTGCAGGGCCCGCATAAGCCACCTGGCCTGATCCACCAGCAGGATGCAGGAGGCCATGAGGCCCAGCAGCCTCAGGGTCGTTCTCACCGAAATCCGGGATAAAGGCTGAAACATCAGTATCATAGCCCGAATATCCCGGACTCGCTGCTCGGGAGGATAGACCCGAAACTGCACCGTGTCCAGAACCGCTCCAATGAAAGGGAGCGACTGAGCGGGAGTCAGGTGTGACTTTGGCACATTTATAGTGAACCCCAGTGAGTGCAGGAGGTCCGCCGCAGTCTGGAGGTGGAAGACGACAGCCTGGGGCGAGCCCGACTTCAACAGCCAGTCATCGAGATAGGGGAAGACTGGAACCCCTGATCTGCGCAGATGAGCTGCGACCACCGCCATCACCTTCGTGAACACCCGAGGGGCACTGGTAAGGCCAAAGGGGAGCACGATGAACTGAAAATGCTCGTGGCCTACCGAGAACCGTAGGTAGGGTCTGTGGGCTGGCAGGACGGGGATATGGAAATAGGCGTCTGGCAGGTCCAACGCCACCATCCAGTCTCCAGGGTCGAGGGCAGATAGGACCTGAGCCAACGTGAGCATTTTGAATTTCTCCTTCCGGAGGAAGCGATTGAGGGCCTTGAGGTCTAGGATAGGATGCAGGCCTTTGTCCTTCTTGGGCACCAGAAAGTAGCGGGAATAGCAACCACGACCCACTTCTGGCGCAGGGACCTTCTCGATAGCGCCCATGGGGTGCACAGACATAATATCGAGTTTTTATTTTCGGAGTACAAAAATATCGAGTTGGAAATATCGAAGGGACTGAATATCGACATCAAGAATATCGGTGACAAGAATAGTAAGAAATGAAGGTAAGAAATATCGTTTTTGTTAATATCGAAGTCAGTAATATCGTTTGTAAAAATATCGTTGTTAATAATATCGATGTTTATATTAGTGTTATGTATTTTAGTATGAATTTTAAATGTATGTGTTCTATATTTTTTAAGTATTGTGTTTTTTAAAAAATATATGTATTACATTTTTAGAAGTTATTAATGTTTTTAAAAGGAAATTTTGCGTTTTAGTTACGTAGCGAGTTGTGGGTTTATAGGGGAATAGGGTGGGAAGTAATTTAATTATAGTAAATTTAATAATAATTTTTAGAAATTATTAATTATTTATAATTAAATTTTTGCGTTTTAGTTCTGTAGCGGGTTGTGGGTTTATAGGGGAATATGGTGGAAAGTAATTTAATTATAGTACATTTAATAATCATTTTTTGAAAATATTAATGTTTAATTAAATTTTGTGTTTTTATTCCGTAGCGGGTTGTGGGTTTATAGGGGAATAGGGTGGGAAGTAATTTAATTATAATAAAGTAATAATTAATTTTTATTTATTGGTATTGATAATTAATTTATTGTTAATTAATTATTAATTGGTAATTAATTTTTATTAATTGATTGATGATAATTATATTAATTGTGTTAATTTTTTTAGGAGCGGGTTGTGGGTTTATAGGGAATAGGGTGGGAAGTAATTTAATTTTAATAAAGTAATTATTAATTTTTATTTATTGGTATTGATAATTAATTTATTGTTAATTAATTATTGATTGGTAATTAATTTTTATTAATTGTTTAATTGATAATTATATTAATTGTGTTATTTTTTTAGGAGCGGGTTGTGGGTTTATAGAGGAATAGGGTGGGAAGTAATTTAATTTTAATAAAGTAATTACTAATTTTTATTTATTGGTATTGATAATTAATTTATTGTTAATTAATTATTAATTGGTAATTAATTTTTATTAATTGAGTAATTGATAATTATATTAATTGTGTTATTTTTTTTAGGAGAGGGTTGTGGGTTTATAGGGGAATAGAGTGGGAAGTAATTTAATTATAATGAAGTAATTATTTTAAAAAAATTGTTATTATTTAAAAATAATTTATTATTAGTCAATTATTAATTGGTTATTTAATAAAAAAAATATTTAATTGATAAGTATGTTAATTTTAACCTTCTGCTATCCAACACTTTCCCTACAGTTACACTCTCTGGAGTGGGAATAGTAATTTTTACCCTTGCGCTATCCAACACTTTCCCTACTGTTGCACTCACTGGAGTGGGAATAGTAATTTTTACCCCTACGCTATCCAACACTTTCCCTACTGTTGCACTCTCTGGAGTGGGAATAGTAATTTTAACCTCTTCGCTATCCAACACTTTCCCTACTGTTGCACTCTCTGGAGTGGGAATAGTAATTTTTACCACTACGCTATCCAACACTTTCCCTACTGTTGCACTCTCTGGAGTGGGAATAGTAATTTTTATCCCAACGCTATCCAACACTTTCCCTACTGTTGCACTCTTTGGAGTTGGAATAGTAAATTTTACCCCTACGCTATCCAACACTTTCCCTACTGTTGCACTCTCTGGAGTGGGAATAGTAATTTTTACCCCTACGCTATCCAACACTTTCCCTACTGTTGCACTCTTTGGAGTTGGAATAGTAATTTTACCCCTACTCTATCCAACACTTTCCCTACTGTTGCACTCTCTGGAGTGGGAATAGTAATTTTACCCCTACGCTATCCAACACTTTCCCTATTGTTGCACTCACTGGAGTGGGAATAGTAATTTTACCCCTTCGCTATCCAACACTTTCCCTACTGTTGCACTCTCTGGAGTGGGAATAGTCATTTTTACCCCTACGGCATCCAACACTTTCCCTACTGTTGCACTCTCTGGAGTGGGAATAGTAATTTTTACCCCTACGCTATCCAACACTTTCCCTACTGTTGCACTCTCTGGAGTGGGAATAGTAATTTTTACCCCTACGCTTTCCAACACTTTCCCTACTGTTGCACTGACTGGAGTGGGAATAGTAATTTTTACCCCTTCGCTATCCAACACTTTCCCTACTGTTGCACTCTCTGGAGTGGGAATAGTAATTTTTACACCAACGCTATCCAACACTTTCCCTACTGTTGCACTCTTTGGAGTTGGAATAGTAATTTTTACCCCTACGCTATCCAACACTTTCCCTACTGTTGCACTCACTGGAGTGGGAATAGTAATTTTTACCCCTACGCTATCCAACACTTTCCCTACTGTTGCACGCACTGGAGTGGGAATAGTAATTTTTACCCCTTTGCTATCCAACACTTTCCCTACTGTTGCACTCACTGGAGTGGGAATAGTAATTTTTACCCCTACGCTATCCAACACTTTCCCTACTGTTGCACTCACTGGAGTGGGAATAGTAATTTTTACCCCTACGCTATCCAACACTTTCCCTACTGTTGCAATCTCTGGAGTAGGAATAGTCATTTTATCCTCTCCGCTATCCAATATTTTCTCTACTGTTTTAGTTAATGTAGTGTATAATGTATTTTAAAAAGATTAAAAATATTCTTTAATTTGTTATATATATTTTTAATATTTTTATTTATATTATTGGTTTATGTGTATATATATGTATTTATAATTTTTAATATGTTTTGTAACAATTTATAAGTTATTAAAATAATTATTTACAAATATTATTAAGTAAGTATATATATTACATTTTATACATATATATGTTTAATTTATTTTTACATTATATGTATTATTTATAATTTTAAACATTTTAAAATAATTTTAACTATGTTTCTTTTAATTATATGTATTATTTACTTTATTTGACATTTTTTTAAACATTAAAAAAACCGATATTTTTAACAACGATATTTTTGACAACGATATTTTTTTTCCGATATTTTTGTACTTACCATTATGTAGATAGGACTTCAATATTCTTGACACCGATATTTTTGAGTCGATATTTTTGTACCTCGATATTCTGACTGTTGATATTCTGTCAGTGATCCGCTCTTGGCCAAGAGAGCAGAAACTTCCTGGCGGAGACGCTCCAAATGATCCTCTGACATGCGATTGAAAGACGGTGGCATGCAGGGAGGAGTAGTCTCGAAGGGAAGGGAGGAGCCCCTTCTGACTATCTGCAAAACCCAACTGCCTGACATGATGGATTGCCAGTGGGGGAGATGATGGCGAATCCTGCCACCCACTGGCCGTTGATGGCCCTGAAAGGTCAGACTAGGAAGGTTTGGAGGCTGCTGCAGGGGGGGAGGGGGTGGACTGGCCCGCCCGCTGGCTCCAAGACCCGCGAGAGCCGGTGACTAGACTGGGCCAGACTTGGTGGGGTGCCCCTTCCATAGCCACGAAAGGGGCAAAAGGCAGACTGCGGTGGACAGGAAGACGCAGCGAGACCCAAGGATCTTGCCGCAGCTCGAGAATCCTTGATGCGCTCCAGTGCGGAGTCTGCCTTGTCACCAAAAAAGCGACAGCCATCGAAGGGCATGTCCAGCAAGGTTGCCTGGACATCCCCTGAAAAGCAGATGTTCTCAACCAGGCGCAGCACCGAAGGGCTATCGACATGGCAATCGTTCTGCCCAGTGAGTCGGTGGTATCCAGTCCACATCGAATCGTGAATTTAGCTGCGCCTCTCCCATCTGCCACCTCTTGGGAGAGAACGGCCAGGGCCTCCTCCGGGCACTGAGGCAGCACTTGCGCAACCGTATCCTAGATTGTATGGGAGTATCGGCCCAAGAGGCACGCGGTATTCATGGATCATAGTGCCAAGCTGGAGGAAGAGAACACGCGCTTCCCAAGATAATCCAGCTTCTTGGATTCCCTGTCTGAGGGAGCAGCAGAGAATGTGCCCTTGGAGGAAGAGTCTTGGACCACCAAGCTCGCGGGGAAAGGGTGTTGGGTGAGGAAAACTGGGTTGCCCGGGGCGGGCGGTGGCGGTGGGCAATCGTCCGTTCCACAGGAGCCCCTGTGCTGGGCTTGGACCAGGTGCTCAGATGGACGTCAGTGAGGGCCTCGTTAAAGGGCAGGAGGGGTTCAGAGGAGGTTGCCGCAGGCTGAAACACGTGTCAGGAGGTTAGACCTGACCGCCACTGAAGGGAGCTCTAAGCCCAAGGCTTTGGCTGCCTTTCGCACCACCACAGCGCAGGACGCTCCCTCCTCAGTAGCCACAGTAGGGGGAGAAAGCATGCCAAGGTCTGGAGAAGTGTCCAGACCACTGGTGTCACCCAGGTCCTCTCTCCAGTCTGGCTCTTCAAGCTGGTCTGCTAAAGGATCTGATGACCCCTCAACCTCATCACCACCCTCTGGGTGATAGGGAACTCCTGGGATGAACAGAGGAACAAAAGTACCCTCCAGCATCGGGTTCGACATTGGCCGACGTCGGTCCGGCTTCGTGTTCATCTCGTGGATGAAGATGGGGACAATGTCGGCCGGAGGCACTGCCGACGCCGGGGGCGTCTGCGCCGGTATCGGCTCTGGGGAAGGTCGAGTATGATCGAACGGCGTCGATCCGGATCCAGGCCTGGATCCACGGGGGCCCTCCAGTGCCGGGGCCGCCGGCATCAAAGACCCAGCGCCCCCGACCGGCTCCGCGGGGCCCGAAGGCGCGCTGGCGGAGTCGGGCTGCCCAAAGATACAGTGGAGGGCTTCGTAAAATGTACAAAGTTGGGCAGGGGATGCCCCGGCTCCCGGAAATGGGGGGAGGCATGGAGTCGTCCCTGAATCAGGCACCGGAGACAAAGCCTTAGAGCGACGATGCTCCGGATCCCGTGTCTCGTCAGTCAACCGACAGTGGGAAAGTGAAGAGTGCTGGTGCTTCTTCGCCTTCTTCTAGTGCTTCGACTTACCCGAGGACTTTGAAGACTTGGAATAGGACGAGGTGTGGGGCTTCGCGATCGGTCTAGAGACCTTCCCCTCGATCGAGACAAGGAGCGATGCGGAGCCGACCACCGGACCTCCAAGAGCTTTCGGGACCGCTCCTGCAAAGATTAGGATTCATGGCCCGGCAGTCAGAGCACGACTTTGGGTCATGGTCGCACTCCAGACACCAAAGGCACACGAGGTGCGGGCCCGTCACTGACATCAGCCTGTGACAGGCCCCGCAAGGCTTGAAGCCAGTCCGATGATGGGACATCCCTCACACACCAGGAGTTGAAGACTCGAAAAGAAGTCGGCAAAACGTCGAAAAAAAGTTAGTCAAAAAGTAACTAAAGGGGAAGCTCTCTCCAGATCTGTGCTAGGCTGGCGCAGAAAAATAAAGAACTGACGTCAGTGCGCAGGTGCCGCATCTATGTAGGCACCGCAACGTCATCCCGGCGACCACGACGCCGACAACGGACGCGGAGTTGACCGACGCCACCTATCCGACGTGCAGGGGTACTGCTAAGAAAAATTCTCCGGATCCAGTCTGACGCCTGGGGGTAATTCTAAGGTAAAGAATCTATAACTAATTGTCTCTTTCAGATGTTCTTTTTTAGGTTTCGCCTGCACAGCGCTTCCGATGTGCTTGAGAACTCTATTGTGTTCAATATAATCTTAAAAGGGGCAATATCCTGCCCCCTTGCTTTTCATTGGTTCCTGTGCTTGTTACTTACTTTTCCTCCATTTCTATTGGCTGTAGCATAGTTTCCTGCATTTACCAATGCTTGTTTCTCGCCTGCTTCCCTTATCAGTTTCCCGTAGCAAAAGTACTGTTTCCTTCCCCTGTGGGGGCACTTTTTTAATGCACACTTTTGCTTTACGCCCTTTACTTTACCTAGCTGCATGCATTTGTCTCGTATTTTATTTTAATATTTTGGGCACGCATTTCAAGCGTGCTTGTGAACCCACGCCGAAACTCGAACCCGGCTCCCCAGCTCCAAGTTCGGCAGTTCTGGGCATTACGCCACATACTCTGTCTTTCCCCTTTACTAAATTTTTTTATTTAATCCGTAGCACTCCAAACAATTGCATGTTTTTGCACACTGATCTTCCCCCCATTGCGCCCCCCAACCTTGCTGGCATCCGACTCCAGCCGCCATCCCCTGCCCTGGTCATTACTTTCACCCGCCACTCCTGCACCGTCATGGCTTGTTTATTTAGCAAGCTTGCTGCTACCGAGGGCCGCGCTCGAATTCTAATATCACAGCATGAAAAATTGCACTGGCTTTGATAATCACAGGTTGGCACGAGGGAAACACCAGATTAAATCATTGCTATTATTTGCTACAAATTACAACCACAAAAAATATTAAGGATCACATATGCGAAACCTAATGCATTTACCCATGCTTGTTTCTGTCCATCACCACCAGTTGTTGCTGGTCCAATTCACTTGACTTGTCACACTCTTAACATGATTTTCAGCTCCTACAATGCATTCAGTTTTGCTCATGACTTACTCCTTCCTTGGACTGATCATTTCACCACTTACTTCAACTGTCAAGACTGTCTCCCACCACTTCCTCCTAGAACATCTCTTCAGAAGTGGGATGAGAGGCAGTGCTATGGGAATGGCTTTCATTATTTTAGACCCTTTACAGGAAGTTGCCTTTCTGCCTCTTCAATCTTGGTTTAAATATTTACCTTGTGTGGTGCCTCTGGGATGCTCACTGAGCCCCTCACTCTTCAGCCTATCTACCATAACAACTTGGATGAACCTCAATCCCCAGAAGCGGGATTGTAAAAAAAAAGTTCTTATCCTGGAATATCATTTTTTTTTTTACAGTTTTATATAGCGCAAACTTGACCCGAATTTATCGGGTATCAGAGCGCTTTACACGAGCACCAGTTGCCTTACATGAGGACACATTCATTTTTTGTTAGGAACGGGGAGATTAAGTGATTTGCCCAGAATCACAGGATGTTGCGCGTACTTGCCAAGACGCGATCCCGGTTCCCCAGATTTAAGGTTGACTGCCCTATCCGTTAGGCCAACTCCTCTCCTCTCATTTCCATGGACTTCAACTTGGTTGTTTGTCTCCATGGTGTCACATTCTACTACTACCAAAAACTTGAGATTGTTTTCAATTCTAATTCTTTTTTATTCAAATCTCGAATCTGTAAGCTGGATTCAACTTGTTTTCTAGGTTCCAAAACTCAAGGAACATTTTTCTTTTATTTTACCTTTACAAAGTCATAAGTCAGCGGTGCAGGCTGTGGTTACATCACAATTTAAGCATGGTAAAAAGTCTGTTTCAGCTTACTTAAAAAACATTTAACGAGACTCCAAATAATGCTGAACACTGTAGCCAGGCTTCCTCTTGGTATTCCGTTTAGGGCTTCTATCTGTCTTCATGTAGCAACCTTTCACTGGCTGCCAGTGTACAAAAAGATTATTTGTATGTCACTATCTATTTGACATGCTTGGAAGAAGCACTTCTGTTATCCAGTGTCACTTCATAAAACACATCATAAACTCCATTACCCTTAGGCTGTTTCTTGACTGTTCCCACCAGCTCCATAGGCAGCGAGGCACCAGTCTTTCTCCTTCTGAGCCTCCAAATTTTGAGGCACTATACCATTTTCTCCATGAAGTCAGTGCAGTCTATTGGTCACTGTGGTTCGATAGACTGGATGAACAGGAAATAGGGAGCAAAAATATATGGGACTAGGGAAAGGGAACTGAAGAACAGACTTGGTACAGTCAATTTTAGAAATAAATGACAGAATAAAAACTCTTCAAATACAAAACTATACAAGATATCTCCTCTACTCCCTTCCAGCCCCCAGAGTGTTGCTTTCCTTCCTACATTGCTGTCCATCACCTCCAATTAGAAATATCCACACCTCCACTCTTGCATTCAAGTTGGGTTGTTGCCCACAAACTACCTCCACTAGGTGCAAACATATGGGATGTGTGGGGGGTATAGAATGGCCCAATGAAGCCCACAACTGGGGTGATGGATTCTGCAAGACATTTTTGCAGTCCAGGAGTTAAGACACATGCCCTCCATCTGCTCGTCAGCAAGATGTGGCTGTAGATGATCAAATGACTTTGTGGTCTTTGTACCAAAATCTAGGCAAGGATCATAAATGGTGTCACCCACAGTTCAACAGAGATTACAGGAGACTTCATGCAGACCCTCTTGGAGCTGGTTCATTGAGAAATGAGACAACAGGGAGCTTCCTGCAGTTAATGGGGTGGGCAGATGTTGACGGATGGGGAAGGACAAGAGAGTTGGTGAAGAGGAGATGCAGTATCCAAGCTCTCCTATAGCTCTGCCTTTTTCTCTGATTGCATTCCTCCTCTATCCATGTCACAGTTTCTTTCTTCAGGGTAGACAGTGTAGACCTCTTGGTTTGCACAAGTGGGTGTCACCCTCTTCCTCAGATATGAGCTCTCACCCCACAGCTGCATGTCCCCTCCACTTGTCCAGTGATCGGTCCACTACTTAGGTCATGCATACTCTCAGAGGGTCTGCACATGCAGCATTCATTTAACGTAAACAATAGTTCCCTCCATTTCAACCAATGCCTTATTAGTCCTACATGAAGCCTAGCTTCAGGAAGCACAAGATTATTCTTGTATTTTCATTGGATCTGCAGTATTCTTATCGGAAAATAATGTTTTCTTTAAAAAGTATGATGAGATGGTATTGAGGACAGAGCATAAATCACTCTATGGCTCTTAAAGAACACATAAATGCCATGGAATAACTTTCTGTATAATGGAAAAATTATTTGATCAATAGGAAAGGGTATCCTCAAATTGTATTGTATTTATTATAAGGCATGGTAATAATATAAAATCCACAAAACAAGTCAACCACTACGTTGCAGTTTAAGTTTAGGTAAGAACATGCGTAGGTAAGATTACTAATTATGTTCTTACCCTTCGTTGTTGTGGTGTGAAGGTAAAATTAATAATTTTATACTTAGCCTATGATGCAGTGGTTAGAACAATATAGTGGATGCAACTGTATTGCAGTCAATATTATTGACCTCAATATAATGTCATGTAACCGTGATACAGAAAAGAAATTGGTGCTTGAGAGAGGATCAACATCTTCCAAAACAATAAGCACACAGATTGTTACATTACTCTCATAATATATACATATTTGCTCTCAACATACTTTAAACACGACAGTATGATGAGAGATGAGAAGAACAGGCTTGGTGCATACTTTCAGTATTTACAACTGTTTACAGTAATCACATTAACACAGCAACTTAAACTAGATGAGTACCACACCTCTTGCAACCAGCCACAGGATATATCTGACTGCTATTTTGAACTTGTTCAGCTTTTAATATATTGTTGGCTTTGGAGGAACAGATTGTCAAGGAAGTTTTACAACTGTTTTCAATGTTATGAATGTGCACAGTCAACTTTCTTCAGAACCGGAGACTCTACCCACTGTTTTTATTTTTTTTAGGAGACATTTAAATACAAGGAATTGCAACTTCTGGGATGCAAAAATGGATCCTAGGAGATTCTTTTTAATGGGCAGACGTGACTCTCTTTGTAGTTGAGGGAGAACTTTCTGTATTTCAGGTGTGTCTGAAAGCCAGGTGAATAATGGATATATATATATAGTCTAGATGAACTAAAATGCTCATTCCTAGTATCGCAGGTATTCAAAGAACTGTTTTGACGGCTCCTGAAATCAGAGACACGGGAGGTGATATACACTTTTGTTTGAGATGAAAAATTGCTACAAATGCTTTGATTTCAAGAGACTGTGCCTTAAGTTAGTGCTCCCTACTCTGTTATGTATGTTTGTACAACGGATTCTCAGTAATCCGGGGTTTACAAGCTAGAATGTCAAGGATTAAATAGAACTACATATAGATATGAAAATCTAAAATTATATTTAAAAATACCAATCTACATCTTCATCTACAGTAAAGCAAGTTGACCAATGACTATACCAGAATTTTAGGACACAGAATAATTGTTGAACTGTGAACTAAACATGAAGTGCCTAGAGTTTTAAACTACAATATTGATGTAGCTGTCACAGAACACAACTGTTCAGGTGCTATGAATTATAATTCACTTTTGATCTTCAGCAGTTATACTAAAGATATATTTTGATGCATGGCTTGGGCAAAAGTCATTTATAGAATTAACCCCTTCTCTTTAGGTTGTATGGTTTCAATGTTTATCAATGTTTGCTCTATGTAGGAATCAAATGTATTCAAAAGATAGTCTTCCAGTACTTTGGAAATAAGTTTGCAATACACTATTCCACTTAATCACAGATAACCATGGTTGTGTATCATGATACTAAATAAAATGACTTACACAGAAGGACAGAAAGCACCATGTTCCCAGAATGTCACGTTTTTCAGTTTGGGATTTAATTGAAACAAAAAATGCATTTCAGAAGTTGTCAGCTCGGTTCACTTCAATCAAGCTTTTTGGCCAACTTCCATTTTACGATCAATGGTAAAAGAAAGGCAGAGCTACAATGGTCTTTCAGATATGGAGCCATATGGTCACCATATGCATGACATGAAAACACAACAGGAAATACCAAAAAAGAACATAAAATGCACACAAAAAAGATGAAGTATTATTACCTGTAGTTCCCCATATGTCTGTTTTCATAGTCCTCTCTAGATAGTTGCTTACGGACTTGTACAAGGCTTTCTTTCTAGAAGACAAGATATAAAACAATTTCATAACAACTATCAAACTTGATTATACCTTTAATTCTGTCATTCTTTAGCACTGGTGAAAACATTTCAAAATAATATTGTGTAATTGCTTTCCATAGAGCTTGGTGATATTGTTTAATTGCATTGTAAAACATTACTTTGAAATCTCTGCCTTGCAGAACCAAGAGTTAGACAATAATAACATCAAATACGAGTGCACAAGGTACAGAAAAGAGATTGTTTGATGTATGAAGGTCTGAGGGCACAACAGAATTATAGGGAATATCTAGATAACTTTATAATTGTAAAAATGACAAAGATATTCAGGCATCTCCACTGGGTAATCAGGGAAGAAAATAACTGAGAGAATAGAGAAAGGGTTAGAAAACTGTAAAACATAGAAATATAAACCTTTTAAAGAAAGTAACTGTAAAAAGAACAACTGAAACATGACAGAACCCATCTTGTATGATGAGTGAATGTATGATCCATTGATATAACCAGGGTGAACCCAGGTCGCACCAGGTCAATGGTCTCAGTCAAAGTGGAGCAATTTCCAGACCAAATGTATAGCTTTGATTCTCTTAAAATAGTAGCACTTCATAATCAGGAATTTGGGAGTTTATTTGTTTCTTCAATTTGTCACATAGATTACACACAAAACCCAATATGTTTTTTCAGATATATAAATGAATCCTTAAAACCATTACAAAGTAAAATTACATCTCATATATTTGTCTATTAAAGGATAGCGCTTTATCATGCACAAAGCACAGTTCCAGTGCCATACCGCTGGCTAAACGTTGCCACCTCAATAACACATCTCACAAACATACATATCAAATCACCGAAAACAATTCAAAACAAATTAGCTTTAAACTTCCTCACCCTCATATTCACTACAATGCATTAATGCTGTGTAATCAGTTAATGTACCTATCAACACGACAGCATCCTCATACTGAGAAATGGACAATTGCTTTATTGTGTAGACCAAACACAATAACAAGAGATCATCTTTATTCTGGTCAGCAATCTAAATGGATCCCAGATTCTAGAAGCTCCATGGGAACATGCATATTGTGAAAGTGTGCTATACAGATACTGGTAACCTAACATATCTGAGAAACGTTTTCAGCAAATAAACATGCAATCCCCCCCTCATCTAGTTTTTTCTTGACAGGTCCAGTCCTCAGTCATCCTCTTTATGTCTCATCTTAACTAGCTACTGTACCTTGAGGCTCATGGATGTCAATAAGGGGTCACCAAGGCCCACAGCTGCAACCTCTGGCTTGCTCCTTGCGACTCCTGGCACTGCCTTTGCGACCCCTGGCTTTAGAGATGGCAAAATCAGTGCCAAGTGCACAGGGGTGACACAAGACTCTTTATTTTCTGTCTATTTTTTGCTATGCTAATATTGAACAATGTTCTATTATTCACTATTAGAGTAATAAATAATGGAGCATAATTCGCTGGAATGGACCTTTTGTGGCAGCTAAGGTATGTAAAAAGGCATTTAAATGTATGCTGTGCATGTGCTTGTGGGTGTGAGTGTATTTATGCAAGAGACAGTGTGTGTGAGTGAACAAAAGAGAGAGTAAGTGAGCATGTTTTGTTATGCTTGCAAATCTGTTGTTGGCCCTGGCACACTGAATTTCCTTGTTGTCTTATAGAGAGACCCATGGTAAAATATTGATGCTGTCTTACTTGAGGCAAATCTTAGCATGACAGACACCTGTGACAAAATATGGGCACTGGCACACTGGAGGTAATTCTTGTCACAATGGTGCACCCAAGACAAAATGCTAGCCCTGACACAATGTAGCTAATTGTAGACATATGGTGTCATCTATAGCACATTTTGAAAAATTGGGGTAAACTCCTAGGGAACATTAGGCTTCATTGGCTTGGCACATCATAAACGGATAAAAAAAAATAATGAGTGCCATTTCAGAGACTATGACGTTTTAGTACATCTATGTAAAAATTGTGCTTTAAAATGCACTATATGACAACACTCTGCCAAATTTTCTTGGTGGGAGAAAACCCCTAGTAGAGGCCTGGCTTTTTTGCTTCGCTCCTTCACTACAATGCTGACAAGTATTACATCACAGAATTTTCAAAGATCAAGTGAGCACTAAAATATAGGTGGTATCTAAAACAAATGTTTGTTCATATTGTGAAGTGATATTAATCATGAAGGTATTATGTAACTTCAGTAATATCAATTATTGTGATATCATCATAGTTAAGGTCATGACTGGAAAAAAAGAGCCAAAGGGTCATATGACAATACTTCCTGTGATGTCATTAAGGCCAAAATATGTAATGTCACTTCCGCTACCGCTGGCATTTTGGCAAATTGACGACCAATTTGAGGTTGTGCTTTTCTCTTCTGTGAAGACTGCAACAAATCCAAATTCTACTGACAAGGCAGCTACTACACCTCCCTACAGGACTACATTTTACCTACCTTCTAATGCTTCAGG
Organism: Calotriton arnoldi; assembly: GCA_963921515.1. NCBI lineage: Eukaryota > Metazoa > Chordata > Amphibia > Caudata > Salamandridae > Calotriton > Calotriton arnoldi. The sequence goes on from CAWUFW010002921.1 coordinate 1,355,645, forward strand.
ATTGGTATTGCAGGCAGATATGCTTTTAATCCTAATTTAATGTGGCTATTGCAAATGCTATAATATTTTTTTAAATATACAAAAATGATGATTAGTTATTCTTAAAATATTAAACCATCACAGTTAACGAGGAGGAAGTAGAATGGCGCAGAAATATATTTATCAAATGCCTCAGTACCAGTTCCTCTTTTCTCCTCTCAAGTGTGTGACGTTGTTTCTCCCAGTCAGTCGAAGCCGGTGAGAGCCTCTTCATTGATCCTTGACCATACAGTCTCTTCTGAGCTTGGGCTTTTTGTTGAGCAAGGTTTCTCTTCTTATCACTTGCCCTAGAAGCAGAACATAATTTGAGTTGGTCACATATAAAATAATGAAATGTTGACTAATTTATCTGAATACAAGATTACACAATTGTGGAACCTTTACCCCCCTGGCGCACCCTGGTTTTGATTTATCTGTAAGATAGCGGGCATCTCTGCTAACACGAATGTGCTCAGTTTGAACTCAAAAAGTATACTACTCATGTTACACGTATACTGTCACTATCCAATTAATATTTTTCTCTTTAAAAGCAGCCTTATAGTACAGAAATTAACTTTAATTTAGAAGAATATAAGGTTAATCACAACCAACTGGTTTGTTATGTTTGCAAAGCTTCCAGTTTCTATAGTATGTTGCCTGTTGTGTCCTTTTCTTTGTTACAGATGACTTTTATTTGACTAGCAAAGGTTTAGGCCAGTAGTGGATAGGTGTTGTTAAGAATCTAATTTACTCTTTGCCGGAATGTCACAATGAAAGATCATGACCTCACATCATGGAAAATAAGTTAAACTGTAACACATCGTATGGTCGGAACAAAAGCACATGTATTCCATACTATAAAGTTAACACTGCTGAAAAGCAGACCCAACTGTACCCGCCATTTCTGGTACATGCCGTAGTGTGCAGAAGAGGAAGGAAAATGAGTGCTGGCTGAAAGCCCCTAAAAGTAAGTCTGTGGGGTGAGGGAGGGAGGGAGGGGAGAGAGAGAGAGAGAGAGAGAGAGAGAAGGTAGAATGGGTAACTGTGTAATATGGACCAGTATGATTAAAAGCCACAATCGACAGCATTTTACCAGTAGCATGGGGCAACAGTATTTGATTTTCAGGATTTGAGGATTGGAGGGGAATTATATTTGCATATGTTTAGGTCGAGGGTTCCTGCCTTTTCTTCAATAACTGAGCATTGCAGTAATACCAGAGACTGATTCTGGCTGTAAATGTAATGGGAGTTCGCAGGAAATCTTGCTACCTTTCTTCATGTTCTATACATTTTATGACACACAATTCTGTTCACACAATATTGTTGTTTCAGATATTCTGTCAGTGATCCATATCACACAGTGAGGCAATAATGGCTAATGCATGTTGTTTGAGAATATATTATTAGAGACAGCAAAGCTCTACTGCGACATACTCACACAGCAAACAGTATATTTGCAGTTGCAGAAGCCAGGGGGAGCTAATGACTGTTAATGTATTCAATACTCTTCAGTGAAAAGCGTTGGTATTGTGAGTAGCGAGTATTGAACAATTGTGATGATCTATATGCTACTGTTACCAATATAATGTGAGAATTTCATTTTTCAGTATTAATTGATGCTGAAATTGTGTGTACTTAATTAAATTAAAATTAGGACAGTAAAGATTATTCAATGCAGGCATAGGGTTGACTTGATTTTCCTTCTTCTAAACTGATTATGTAATTGTATTCTATATGACTACATGTATATTATATTACATATAGGTCTTAGAGTCAAACAACAAACTGGTTTGACTGCCTGATCAAACTGTGGTATTTGAATGCCATTGCCAGAAGCTTTTAATCAGGTGATCTCTAAAGTTATCATGGATATATATGAAACTTGTAACATCTGTGAAAAATGTCTAACTGTAGTGTGGTTTTTAATAGGGATTCATTATTTTTCTAATAAGACAACACTATGGGGCCGATTCCGATTCAGGCCGGAAATCACTCCGACCGAGCCGGACCCGGAGAGATTTCCGACCGAATCGGACTCTGGCAGTCCGACCGAACGAGTACGATGCACACGCATGCAATTGGACTCGAGTCGGTCGGACTCCCATTGAAGTCAATGGGAGCCGGACGTACAACGCGTACACGGGCTCCCATTGACTCAATGGGTGCGAGGCGAACAAGGGCGCCCCCTACAGCGGGTACGCCTCGATGCGACTCGTGGCATACATGCACAGGTAGGGGGGACCCATGGGTCCCCCCTGTGTGTGACTCGTGCGGCTATGCGTACAGGGGGGTCCGACACGGACCCCCAAAGTCCGGCTCCGACTGCTCTTTCGAGCCGGACGGTGCGAGTCGGTCGGACTGCTCGAGGCGCGCATCGTACTTGCCCGGCTGGGGAACGTCTCCATTGCGCGGTGCGAGTCGTGTCCGTGCGAGTCGGTCGGAGCGGTTCGGACCCGGGAACGAGTCAGTCTGCGATTTCGCGTGCGCTCGCATCGTACTCGCTCGGCCGGACGCACGTACGAATCGGTCGGGAAAGAGGGCTCCGAATCGGATCCGGTTAAGCCGAATCCGATTCGGTGCCCTACCGGCCGAGATCGGAATCGGCTCCTCTATTGTTTGCAAAAAATTATTTCGTGAAAGAAACTGCTTCCCTAATCCTAGTAATATTAAAGAATAGCAAATCACTTATTCTCAACTCGTTTAAAATATTGCTTATCCAATACGTCATCTTCATTCAGAAAGAGATCCACACTGTTGCTTCAAGTCAGAAGTGTATCTTTCTGTAAACTGAGATATTTATTTAGTAGTTGCTAGAGTTTAAAATAATTTCTTTACTTACAACAAACTCTCTAATTTACACAAAATAGCAATTTCTCATGTTATTTTGTACCTGCATTGTGAGGCAGTCGGTGGCCAGATAGAAGTGTAAAGCAAATTATAATATTCTGTGTGCTAAACTTGATTTTCCATAACCCCCAAAAGTACCAATTCACAAACAGGGGAGTGTTATAGGGTCTTACAAATGTTCTAGGCAGCTTGGTCAAATATTTGAAACTTGTATGGAGTTCAAGAGCATGTAAGAGACTGTTTGAAGCTGGGTTTCTGGTTGGTAGAGGTATGCACCCTGTCCAAGCAGGAAACATAATCCTAGTCAGGGTAAGTCAAGAGCACATCTTAAATTAATCTGTGCTCGCCCCTAGGTAGCTTGGCACAGAGCAGTCACGCTTAACTTAAGAGGAAAGGTGTAAAGTATTTGTGCAACACTTCAAACAGTAAAACAGTGTAAACACCACACAAAAAGATACCACATCTGGGTAGATAAATAGAAATTAATTTAATGAACAAAACAATACCAAAAAACAAAAATCCAATAGGTAGAACAGGAGTTATGAATTTTTAAAGAATAAACTGAAATGTAGTGCTTCAAAGCATAAAGCGCCAACCTGGGCTATTTGGTCACACAAGACAGGGTCAAAATCCGAAGTTCAATCCGACCTCGATGGAGCGTGGGTCGCATACAGGGACAAGCCTTGGCATGCTGCACAGTACCTTAGTTGCATAGTCGACGAAGCCGAGATGCGAGAAGCAAAGTGACGATGTGTCATTGTCGAACGGCAGGAGGAGGGCTATCCTCTCCTCTGCTATCCGATCTTTGGTGGCCGCCGGAGCTAAACCCTCCACCGATCCCAGTTGATTCAGCTAGGAATCTCGGGTTTTAATTTGACACACGCCTTTCTGGTAAGGCCCAGATTTGCCAAGTCTCTTCGTCCTGTTTCTGGAAACTAAAAGCCCCGCAGAGATTTCTTCATCTCCTGCCTATGGACTGTAGGAAGACTGTGGTCCATGCTATGGTCACATCGCAGCTAGACTATGCTAATAGTCTATACATGGGTCTTCCAGCCTATCTGATTCGAAGACTGCAAATCATTCAAAACGCTGTGGCCGGACTCATTAGGAATCTGCCATTTCGTCACCACATCTCTCCCTACTTGCAGAGCCTCCATTGGTTGCCTGTCCAAAGAAGGATTGAGTTCTAGGCACTGTCCATTGCCTATAGAGCCACCAGGGACAGGGCCCGGATTACCTGAGACAGAGACTCCAGAAATATCGCCAGACTAGGGCCCAAAGATCTAATCATCAGGAACTATTGAGGATTCCTCGTTTCTCTAAAGCCAGGATTGGCGGCCGAGCTTTCTCAGTGAGAACGGTGTCACTCTGGAACTCTATGCCTGACCACCTTCGTAAGTCTGAGACAGAACAAGCATTTAGGAGAGCACTGAAAACTTGGCTTTTTAGCTGACCTTAAATTCCCCCTTCTCTTACTATCGAATCCGCTGCTAGCGCCGGGACACCTCCGTTGGAGGTAACCGTGCACTGAATAAATGTCCTATTGATTGATTGATTGATGTGTCAGCTCCAAGCCACGCAAAGTTGAGCATGCATCGGGAATGGAGTTGATGTGGCGCACAGTCGGTGATGTAATGTCCTCAATCCTCGCTGCAGCGGCGATGCATCATTGTTGATGGAGATGTGTCAGTTCCGAGTGGCTCAACTGCGTTGATGCATGGATTTCAGCTGGAGCAGCACTTTATACCCACTTCCAAGGGGTCCAGGACTGGGTTGGCACCACTTGGCAGGGCAAGACTCACAGATGGCAGAGTCCAGGTGCTGTAGCAGGGTGAGGTGGAAGTCTTTGATGTCCCTGAGACTTCAGAACATGAGGCAAGCCAGCAAGCCCTTGGAGTCACCCTGGGTTTAAGTGATGCTGGTCCAGTCCTTCTTACCCAGGCAAAAAGGGCAGCAGGCAGCATGCAGGTCAGCACAGCAGAAAAGCAGTTCTTCCAGAGCAGCAATCCAACAGAGTGGCAGTCCTTCAGCAGGACAATAGTCCTTTCTGACAGAGTATCCACAGGTCCAGAAGTGTACTGAGTGAGTAAGGTCAGAAGTCCAGATCTTAAACCCAGTGGTGCCTTTGAAGTGGGAAGACTTCAAAGAGGGGCGTTGATGTGCACAGAGGTCCTCCCTTCCTGCCCTGGCTCTAAACTCACTACACGGGGTTAAGCAGTCCTTTGTGTCGAGACAGGACACAGCCTATGCAGGTGTAAGTGTAAGGCTCTGCCCAGCTCCTCCCACCCATCTTGCCCAGGATGGCCCATCAAGATGTGGATGGCCCATAAGTCACACCTAATCTCCCTTTGTGTGTGGCTGTCTAGAGGGAATGCACCCACCTAGACATGTACTGGAGACAGGCTATAGGCACAGAGGGCTAAAAGCAGAAAAATGCCTTCCTTCTAAAAGTGGCATTTTTAAAATTGTAATGATAAATTCGACCTTAGCATTAAAAATGATTTATCATTAAAATTCCATAGGTACTAAACATTACAGCTCCACCTTCTTCCAATTAGGAATGACACTTATTAGATGTAACAAGGAATCCCCCTATGTTAACCTATGGGAGGGGTAGGCCTCACAGTAGTGAAAAATGAATTTGGGACTTTTTCACTACTAGGACATGTAAAACTTAAATGTATATGTCCTACCTTTTAATTACAAAGCACCCTACCCTATGGGCTACCTAGGGCCTACCTTAGGGGTGACTTATATGTAATAGAAGGGGAGTTTAAGGGTTGGCAAGGGGATTTAAATGACAAAACGACATGGCAGTGTAAACGGCACACACAGGCTCTGCAGTGGCAGGCCTGAGACATGTTTTAAAGGGCTTCTTAAGTGGGTGGCACAGGCAGTGCTGCAGGCCCACTAGTAGCATTTAATTTACAGGCCCTGGGCACCTGTAGTGCACTTTACTAGGGACTTATAAGTAAATTTAATATGTCAATTATTGTTAGAAATGGGTTTTCTGGTTGGCTAGGGTTATGCACCTAAGCCAGGCAGAATCCACCACTCTTGTCAGGATAATGGGATTACATGTCTAAAATAACCCCTGCTCACCCCCTTGGTAGCTTGGCACGAGCAGTAAGGCTTATCTCGGAGGCAGTGTGTAAAGCATTTGCATATAACAAACAGTAATACAGTGAAAACACTACAAAAGGACACCAAACCAGTTTTAGGAAAATATCCAATATTTATCTGTGTAAAACAAGACCAAAATGATAAAAATCAAACATACAGTAATCCACAATAGCAATAAAGCAAAAATGGACTTTATATGCAGTTCCTTGATGTCGATAGCTCCATCCGGGGCTATCACAGCATTGTGAACAAACAAATCCAACAGTTCCAGCTGGTCGCGGGCCAGCTACGGTGTCGGGGAGACCCGTAAAATAGTACCTTTGGAGATGCAGGGCATCGGACCTTGTGGTGAGTTCCAGAGAAGCGGCGTCGGCAGGCATCGGTTCCGGGAATCAGTGCAGGAGTTGTTGGGCTCTTGAAGTCACACGCGCTGCAGGTCGAACTCCGTGAGTTTGAAGTCAGGAGTGCCATCATCAGCAGGCGTTGGGGCTGCGGTGTGAAGTGGAGTGGTGCGACGTGCAGTGCCCTCAGGTCGCAGTGCAGGCAGTGGCTCAATGATGGTTGTCCAGCGGCGTCGATGAGACCAGGGCTGAGGTGCAAAGCGGAGAGGTGCTCATTGCGGTGCTGACAGGTCACGGTGCATGTAGCGGTGTCGTCGTTGCTGAAGCGCTGTTGTCGGTAGACGCAAGGCTGCGGTGCGAGATGGGGCAATGCAGTGTGCGGGGCCCCACATGTCACGGTGCAGGCAGCGGTGTCGGTTGACAATCTGGAGTTGATGGCACTGGCATCGGTGGGCAAATGCTGCGGTGTGGGACAGGGCGGTGCATCAAGTAACCTACGAGTGGTGCCCCCAAACTACGGTGCAGGCAGCGGCATCGATGTCAGCTTGGAGCGGCGGTGGTGGTGAGACCAGGGCTGAGGTGCGAAGCAGGACAGTGCTCCATGTTCTCCACAAACGCTGTCCACAGGTCACGGTGCAGGCAGCAGCATTGGTGATGGTGTTGCGGCGTTGATGGGGATACCAAGGTGGCAGTGTGAAGAGCGGCAGTGCGGAGTGGGGTGCCCACACCTCACGATGCAAACAGCGGCTCGGTGGCGGCATCGGACGGCTTTGTCAGTGAGAACAGGGTTGCGGTGCAAAGTGCGGCGGTATCCTCTGTGTTGCCTTTAGGTAACGGAGCCAGTAGCGGCATCATTGACAGCGTCAGGTTACCTTTTTCCTCTGTGACAGCTGAAACATCAAGTTCCAGAAGCTGGTACCCAGAAGAAGTTGAAGTCTTTGATTTCCCTGAGACTTCCAACAGGAGGCAAGTTCTACATCAAGCCCTTGGAGATACTTATAATGCAGAAAGAACAGTCCAGTCCTTTCCCTGCCCAAGACAGAAGCAGCAACTGCAGGCCAGCCCAGCAAAGCACACAGCAAAGTGGTAGTCTCTCCTCACAGCTCTTCCAGCTCTTCTTACTGGCAGATTCCTTAGTCCAGCAGTAATCTAAAGTTCTGGGGTCAGGGCCCCAATATTTTACCACATTTTCCTTTGAAGTTGTTACAAACAAAGTTCCTCTGGCACACAAAAACCAGTTCAGCCTGGCTCAGGCCAGGTTCACCACAGGAGGTGGAGACAGCTTTGTGAGAGGCAGCCACAGTCCATTCAGGTGCAAGCAACAACTCCTCCCACTACTCTAAATGCTGGCTATGAGTCATCCCAGGAAAGGCAAGGCACACCTCAACCCCGCCTTGTGTCTGTCTAGTGTGAATGCACATCCCTGCTCCTGTCACTCTGAACCCAGACGGTGAATACACAAAAGGCAGAGGCACACAGGATGCTTAAGCATGAAAATGACCAATTTCTAAAAGTGGCATTTTTAAACTCACAACATATAAATCATCTTCACTAAAAGATGTATTTTTAAATTCCGAGTTCAGGCATACTAAACTCCATTTCTCTATCTTATCCCAATGGCAAGTTATGCTTGTAAAATGTTACAAGGCAACTCCCATGTTAAGCCTACGGGATAGACAGCCTTTCAGTAGTGAAAAACAAAATACGCTGTAGTTCACTATCAGCACAAGTCACACATCCCAGTACATGTCCTCTCTTTCACATACACTGCACCCTTCCCATGGGTGTACCTTGAGTCTACCTTAGGGGTGCCTTACATGTGAGAAAAGAGAAGGTTTGGGCCTGGCAAGTGGGTGCAACTTGCCAGGTTCACATAGCAGTTAAAAACTGCATGCAGACACTGCAGTGGCAGGTCTTTGAACCCCTTTGAAAGGTTACTGGTGTGGATGGCACAATCAGTGCTACAGAGCCACTAGTAGCATTTGATTTACAGGCCCTGGGCACACATGTGCACATTACTATGCACTTAGTAGTAAATCAAATAAGTCAATCATGGGAGACACCAAACCATGAACACAATTTACATGGAGAGCTTATGCACTTTAGCACTGAATAGCAGTGGTAAAGTGCCCAGAGTCCTAAAACCAACAAGAACAAGGTCAAAAACAGGAGGCCAAAAAAGCAAAAAGTCTGGGGGTGAACCCTCTGAAAAAGACAAGTCTAACAATTGTGGATATGTCAATCAAGGCATGTTCAAAGAGAGATCACATGCACTTTAGCACTGGTTAGCCCAAAGTCCTAAAACCAACAAAACAAGATCTGCAAAATTGGAGGCAAGCAGGGAAAATGTTTGGGAGAAGACCACCCTAAGTCTGACAGGTCTCACAAAGACACATGCAGAATTCAAACCGGATCAGTGGTAAAGAACGTGGAATGTAAATTAATTTGAATTTAATTACAAGGAGCAACCAATATAATAATTCCCTTATAAAAATAGGCCAAACCGCCCAGAAGAAACTGTTGTTTTATCTGAAAAAAGGCTTGCTATAAGGGGCACATTAAAGACTACGGTAGTGAAGGGTGTGGCCTACAACAATGGAGCCAGGCGTGCTCTTAAATGGCTCCCGCCAAACTCCACAAAGCATAGGCAGAATCATGGCCCATTGGCCCCTGATTTCAATACTGAAACCCAAAGGAATGTTCCCGGTGACTTCCTGATGTTCGCTGGCCATCCCCCGAAGGATGAATGGGCTGTGGGAGAGATCTGAAGAGCTGCGGGTGCAGGGCTGTGTTTGAATCAAGATGGCAACTGGGTAGTGTGTGGCCTGGCTTGGGCAGAAGAAGCAAAACCCCCAGAGCAGCCGGGAGCTATGCTGAATGACCTCGTCTACTGACTGTTTCTGCTAGTCAGAGTTCAGAGAAGGGAGAGGACTGTGAAGGAGATCGAAAAGTGGCCAGAGCGAAGCCACAGTTTGTCCAAGATTGTGGCCAGGAGCTGCACAGTCTGGTATGGATAAGTCTGTGGCTTTGACTGAGTGTCATTGGGCATTACTGGTAGCCACATATAGCAGGGGGTTGCATGTGGACTGGTGGACCTTGGCCAGGAGAGGTGGGGATAAGGGCAAGTACCCAAAACATCAGAAAGGTGAGATTCCTCATTTGGAGTCACTGTAGCATAGACTACAAAATAGAGTGAGGTTCACTGTCTGAGAACTTTGGGTCAGCACAACCCTCTGTTAGAAATGTGGGCATCCCTGACCATGAGGGGAGTGCACTGTAATGGCCTCTGTGCCTTGGGAGTAGGTCAAACAGGATGTCCGCAGTGCCAAACCGCAAGTGCAGATAAAGACCCCGAGAGGTTAGACTTCAGAAGATTTCGGCAGGGGTGCTTGACCATGTGTGCCTTTCTCCTGAGTGCTGTAGAGTGTAGCAGGGAGACCAGGATGGTCACCTGACTGCAGATGAACCTGAGAGACCCTGAAGAGACATCGATTTGAGGACGGGCGGCTTTGAACAAAACTTCTACCGGGGATGAGGCCCAGCTATTCACATTGATTCCAATAGGCGAGGGTCATTAAAAGTAGAACAAAAATGGACAAGGACAGGCTTCCAAAATCCAGAGGAGCTGGTACTGATGACGATCCACCAGCTGAAGATACAATGGCAGGAGAGGATAAACTGGACAATATCCTGATACGGATAAGGGAATCCAAAGAAATCCTGGTGCACAAAATTGACGCATTGGCCATAGACCTCAACTTACTGCGAGCTGATCAGCAGTATACAGCTGAAAGGATCTCAGACAAGAAAAAAAATCCTTGATGTCCTTCAGTCTGCAATAAAATAAATCTGTCAGCAGATGTCTGACATTCAAAGAAAGTCTGCTTGTGGGAAACCAGAACGCAAGATACGGAGGGGAGATCCCGTCGCAACAATATAAGAATTATGGGTCTACCTGAATGAGTGGAAAGCTGTAATATGGCCACCTTCTTGGAATTTTGGATACTGGCAAGATCACAGCATTTCATCATAGAAAGAGTCCATAGGGTGCCTGCAGCATTGTCTGCGTCTGGTGCACCCCTACGTTTGACAGTGGTCCGGTTATTCAATTACCACAACAGAGGTGTTATCCTGGAATCATCCCGAAAGATGAGCTCATTAATGATGGAAAACCAAAGAATCTTCATTTTTCATGACTATACTGCACCTGTCCAAGATAAAAGACACTTCTACATGGAAGTAAAGCCACAACTTTGTTAGCTTGATGTTAAATACATGTTGATTTTTCCTGCAATTTTAAAAGTCACACTGGATGACAGAATGCTCCTCTTCTCTGAACCCAGCGAGGCATGGGACTAGTCTAACTAGTCTAACCAGTGGGTACTGAACTGTGGCAAAAAGGTCCCAGAATCTCTGCCTCAAAGAGTCAAATATGAAGAAAACTGATTGATGAGCGAGGTCCTCCAGACAGACAGCGGAAAAGATTGCAACTAAACAAGAAGAAGTACTAAACACTACCAGTCAATGGGATCAGGCATGATCAAAGAGATGGGACTCTGACTTGAACCCAGACTCTAAGCAGCTAGGAACGCATGAGGAGGAAGCTGAGAAGGATGACTCTGAGCTGCCAAAAGTGACGCCAAAGACAGCAGATGAGACTGTATCCTGAATATACTGGTGTTGCCCCTTCCAGATATATACTGATCTGAATGTGTACAATAGCTCTCGGGGGAATAAGCATTGCAGAACTGGGTAATATCAAAGTGCGTACCTGAAGGGTCCATTCACCTTCACTGTAAAGCCTAGTGCTGTAGGTTGTGGGTTGTCTTCATAATATAATGGTACCAAAAGGGTGGATGGAGAAAAGAGCCCTAAGAGCACATGCATTGTGCAATTGTGATTGTAGCTGGATGTCTGTGGAAGGTGTGGAACATTAACCAAGACCAGACTCCACCCCAATACTTTACCTAGAAGGAGGAAGTTTCTCATTACACTTTAGATTAAAATGGGCATTAGTGCAGCTTCACCAGGCACTGAGTGGAAAACAGCTGGGGATTTTGTTTGTTCAATGTAAATTACTAAGTATGGCCAGACAGATATTAGTGGGGAAGCAACTCCGTGAGCCACAAATCAGCAATCAAAGGTACATCATTTAGCAGTGCGGGAGCAAGGTCTTGCCCTTGTTCCTTCCCAATAAATGAGCGATATTCTTGTCCTTGGTTCCGAGATAATTATCCTTGGTTGGTGCACACAAGTATGATGTGTTATCATGGAATGTGCGTGGGTTTAACACCGATAAAACAACATAGAATTCACACCTACATCAACAGAAGAGGTATTATAATTGCATTTCTTCAAGAGACACACCTCATCAAGAATGAAATAGAGAAATTGCACCATAGATAGAGAGGCAATTATTTGGCACTACACATTCTTCCTATACTAGAAGTACACTTACAGGGATAGACGTGGCCAAACATGTAAGTGATAGGGATGGTAGACAGACAACATTAGAAGGCAAATAGGATAGTTGATTTATTAGTTTGGAGAGCATACATGCAGGAAGCTTGACTCAGTGGCTTGACTAATCCTTAATGACCTGGGCTGCACAATGCTTTGGGGAGGTGAATTTAACCATGTTCCGAACATCGATACGGAAAGATCACTGCCAGCACTCAAGCTGCCTAACTTACAACCAAATTCTCTGGAAGTTATCTGCCATATGGCACACAATGCATTCTCTTTAACAAGAGCATTCTTACTGCTCACATGTATATGTTTCATACAAGAATCAGCCTGTTTCTGTGCCACCCAAAATTATAGAGGGAGATTCTTTACTTTGAATATTTGAGTAAAACACTATCGGATCATGACCTATTAAAGTTGATGTTGGTGTTGGCATTGGGGTACTTATAAGAGGAATGCCGATGTGTCATCTGCAACCCACAGCTTTGCTTGACACACCAGATAGAATGGTACTCCGAACCATGATCATACAGTTTTCCAAGGAGAATGTAGCTACTGACATTGAATGGGAACCATTTAAAGGGTATTTGCATGAGTATAACACACGAAGATCAGGGCGACCCTCAACAGGTGATAATAACACTGGAAAACACAATAAAGGTGCTAAAGACTGAAGTTATTACCAATGTGACAAAATGTTCCCAGTTAATACAAAGGAGAAAAGACTACAGGAAATCCCTGGATAGGCTCAGCCTTCATCACTACATGGCTGTAATGCAGTTCAATGTAGTCTGTGGCCCTAAACCTGCCTGAGAGGTCAGCCTTTCTCATGTTCTCCATCTTTCACTTTAGATACAGAAAAATACCAATCAGCGATATGCAACACACACACTCAGAGGTGTGGCTACAGTTACACAGCATCTCACAATGGGGGTCAAAATAGCTAAATGTGTAGGTGCACAGCACAGTCTGCAGGCATTTCTTCCATTTGTTATTTGTGTTGCATTGTTTTTTAGATAAGTTCAAATTCCAGCAACGCTTTCAGAGTGTGAACGGATGGCATGCACTTGTTCACCAGTATAGCTTTAAAGTTTTTCCATACGATATAGGAAGTTCCAAAGGGGTTTATAAGGGTTAAAGTAGAAGATATGATTAAGGAATTGTGATGACTTCACAAGCCATCCCCCAGAAGGATTTGTGATGACTCCATAAGTCACTCCTCAGATAAAAATCAGCTATTCTAGTTTCAGCAGAGCTTATGTTATAGTGATAACTGCATAGTGTGTAATGGTTAGAAGAACATAATGCCCCTGCAATGTTAATATACCTATAGCTAAACAACTAGCACATTCTATGTATGTCACCTGTTCACACTTTGGTTATTTTAAGTTGAACAGGAATGTATAGCTCTGCACTACTTGCCTCCTGAACGTTGTTTCAGAGCACTAATCTGGGCACCGGCATTATCACAGAGAGATGTTGACAAGGATGATTCAGCCTTATCTTTGTGCTTAAAAAGACATTAACTGGTGTTGCCATTATTAACAAACAAAAAACGGTACTGTGTCCCCCTCCAAGCAGACAGTAGGAACTCATTTAAAAAAAAAAAAACATTTTATTGGCATTTTTGCATCGAAACAATACACCTTTACAGTTGTTATATCTGCTGACATATCTCTTCTCTTCATGCCCTGTCTTAATACATCTATATCTTGACAATTTAAAACCTAAGATGCTCCTTCTTATACATATCCTTTCAGGTTATTATGCCAACTTAACAATAGACAAACACTATCCCCTCACCCCCCATTGTCGTGTCAGATCTCTTCATAAATAACTAAGCAATCTTCCCAGATCATATCTTGCCTCTAGTACATTGAATTTTGTTTCCTCATTCGGTCACTCCCTCTACTTCGGGCCTCTCCGCTCCCTCCTCCATTAATTCCACACCTGAAGCAGAGAGATCTTTTATGTCTGCTATCATGAGGGACCAGGCTCAGGCTTCCTCTTCCACCTTTTCATCCTTTCTGACCCTCTTCATCCCAACTAGTTCTGCAGTTGCCCATTCACGCAGGTCCTTTAGCCATCCCTCCAACATGGGGGGGGTCCGAGCTGAGCCATCTTATTGCTATTCTCCTTTTTTCCAACACCAGCCCCAATAGGACAAACCTTCTACTAAGCTTTTTTGATTTTGGTGCAGGGAGCAGTTCCAATATTATTACCGGAATTGTTTTGGAGATTTTCCACCCTGTGGCAGTTTGTACCCGATCCAACACCCCTCCCCAGTATTGTGTCAGTGCTGAGCAGTCCCATACCATGTGATTGAAGTGTGACTCCACTTGTCCGCATCTTGGGCATTCATTAGTGAGGTCTGGGTATATTCTATTTAGGATCTGCGGGGTCAGATAGGTTTGATGTATAATATTATATTGTATGAGTTTAAATCTCGCGTTTGTGCTGACCCATTTAACTCTCTGATGTATCTTTGCCCATTCATTATCCGCAAGGGGTTCATCTAGCCTGGCATTCCATCTCGCCTGGGCTGGGAGGAGTTTCTTGGGAAGGTCGTCCCGCAATGCCCTATATATATGTGAGACAAGTCTACGGCCTCCAGCCAGGCCTAGCAATGCCTGCAGTGTCAATGTAGTGGGCGGTTCTTGCGGAAATGTGGGCCATATTTCATGAACAGTTGCCGAGATCTTTGCATATTGCAGGAATTGCCCCTTTCCCAATGCAAATGTATTCTCAGCTTCCTCCCTCGTTATAAATTGTTCATTACTACATAAATCACCCATTGTGTGACATCCTCCTTCCATCCATCTTTTAATGGACATCGAATCTGCTATCTTTTTAAAGGGTTTCACCACCCACAATGGCATGTCTGGTGCATAGGGTGCATGACAAACTACCTTTTTTACTGCTGTTTCCCAGACTGCTGCAACATGTTGAATAATATATGGATATGTTCCAGGCACCCTGGCCCCCAACATAAGGAGCTCTAATAAGGGGACTCCTTTGTGTGTACCTGCTAGCAGCTGTTTCTCCCAGTTGCTGTGCTCGTCTATCAAATGCACAGCATGTTGTAGTTGTGTGGCCATATAGTATAATTCCAGGCGTGGAACCTCCATTCCTCCTGCCTCCCATTTTAGTTGGAGAGTATCTAGTTTAACCCGTTTTGTCCTGATTCCCCATAATAATTCAATCAGTAAATGCTCTAGTTGCGAAAAATATTGGTGAGGGATTTTATATAATGAGTTCTGCAGAACATATAAGCACCTTGGTAGGATGACCATTTTTATTAGTGCTATTCTTCCCATAAGGGAGAGCGGAAGCTCCATCCAAAACTTTATGGAGTTGCCTATACCGTCTACTGTCCTCCCTATGTTGTTTTCTGGGTACGCGGTGGGAGTATGTATCAATCGTATCCCTAGGTATCTAACCCCTTGCGTCACCCACGTCAGCCCCACACTGGGCAGATCATTTTCTGGTCTCCTGGCTAATTTCCACATAGGGAACAGCTTTGACTTTCCAGTGTTAATACAGAGACCAGATATTGCTCCAAATTTCTGAAGTTCTTAAGGAGAACTGGTACCGCTTCGTCCGGTTGGTGCATATATATCAGCGTATCATCTACGTACATAGAGACAACGTGGTTATTATTCCCTGGTTGGATCCCCCATCTTCCCAGTTTCCACCGCAATTGAACAGCCAGAGGCTCCATTGTCATGGCGAATAGATAAGGGGATAGGGGGCAACCCTGCCGAGTGCCTTTCGTCAGTGCAATCGTGTCCAAAACCTGCCCCCGCATCTTCATCCTGGCAGTTGGGTTGGTATAAATTAGTTTAACCCACTGTATAAACTTTTGTCCCAGCCCCATTTTTTTGAGGGTCATCCATATATAGTCCCATTCAACAGAGTCGAACGCTTGTTCAATGTCTAGTAGTGCTAGGGCACAATCCTCGTCCACTAGGTTTGTAGCATGCCACGCAAGCGTCAATCTTCGTAAATGTGTGGTGTTCCGACTGGGTATAAACCCAGCTTGGTCTGGGTGAATCAGTTGGGGCATGTGTGGCAGCAATCGGGACGCCAGGATTTAACTTAGAATCTTGGCATCTAGATTTGGTAGGGATATCGGTCTATAGGAGCTCGGATCTAGGGGATTTTTATCTGGTTTAGGGATCATAGACACTACTGCTTCCTGCATACTTTTTGGTAGGGATCCTTTTGTTAAGGCCTCATTAAAAACTTCCACTAAACGGTCCACTAACAGTGGGGCATACCGTTGGTAAAATTCCCCCGGTAGCCCGTCACTACCTGGACATTTTTCTGTTTTAAGTTTTTTAATGGCTGTTAGCAGTTCTTCTTTTGTAATCGGCGCCCCAAGGGCTTCGGTATCTTCCCTCATTAGTGAGGGTAATTTTGTGTCATCTAGGAAGTCCTGGAGAGCCTGTTCAGATGGGTGGAGGCTGCGCATGCATACCGATTCTAAATGTAGCGCCAACTCTCCTAGAATATCCCTCTGGGTGCAAACAATGTCCCCGTTCTTATTTTGGAGTTGTACTATAGGTGTGGTCTCTTTATCCGTTGTAATGAGTCTCGCGAGTAACACGCCGGCCCGGTCTCCTTCCATGTGAAGCCGCTGTCTGTATGCTGTATAGGTACATTTCTCTAATCTTTGCCATGATTCTAATAATTCTTCTCGGACTTTATTCCATTTGGTCAAGTGTTGTGAGATAGTGTGTATGTCGTACTCTGATTTCTGCAACTGCCTTTCTTGCTTTTTATGTCCCTCTCTAGCTGTTGTCGCACCCCATAAGTAGTCCTCATACATACTCCCCTTATAACCACCTTCATGGCCTCCCACTCCGTTGCTCTATTTGCCGTGGATCCCCAATTATCCTCAAAATAATGGTTTATGGCATCCAACACTTGCGCCGCATAGGGTGGGTCAGTAAGTGCCTCTGCCGAAGTCGCCATAGCGGGATCGCAGGACGGCCCTCCCCATGTTTCAGTGTCAATAATAGTGGCGAATGATCGGATAGATATCGGGGTAAGTAGGACACTCCTTCTGTCGCAGCTGACAGCTCGGGTGTAAGGCAGCAGTAGTCTATGCGGCTAAATGTGTTAGACGCCGGGGTAAAGCACAAGAATGTTTTTTGTGTGGGTTTCTAGCTCTCCATTCGTCTCGCAGTTGCATGCCCTGCATTATTGTTGTCAGTGATGCTGTCATTCTAGGTTTTGTGCTATTTCCAGGGGGCTCCCTATCTATTGTGCCATCAAGGACGCAGTTAGAATCTCCTGTGAGACTGATCTCCGCACCCATATACGGTGTTGCCGCTTACATGACTGACGGGAAGAAGTCAGGACAATCCAAATTGGGGGCATGCACATTTATAATGCATAATTTTCTACCCTCCCATTTCCCATGTAATATAACAAATCTCCCTTCTGGATCCAATACATGGTGAAGATGTTGAAAGGGGATCCCAGGCGCCACCCATAAGAGTGCACCCCGCGCATAACCTGAATAGGAGGCAGCATAGAGTTGTCCCGTCCATCTCTTTTTTACACTGGTGATCGTACCTCCCCATATATGTGTCCCTTGTAAGCAGGCTATTGCCACTTTATAACGTTTCAAGAAGGCATGTATTCGGTGTCGTTTCTCTAAACCCTCTATCACCCGGACATTCCAGTTAATGATCTTCAAAACTTGTGCCGCCATGTAAAATTGTCTCTTTCCTTACCCTCCCCCCATTCTGGGTGACAATGTCTACTACTCCTTTCCTTAATGTCTGGGATTGATTTTGAGTCCATTTTTCTTTTCCTAGACATGACAATGTAAACTTTTTCCAACTTGCTAGAACATGTTCAACTAAACTTCCCTGTTTCCCCTTCCTCCCCGTGGGCATTCGTTTGGCTCTTGCTCCCGTAATTATAACTGATGCAAAATTCAACACATACCGCCCCATTGCCCTCCCCACCTGATAGTCATTTACTTTCAGCTTCCATAACAGCAGATTCTGATTTCTGTTTTCCCCCCAATTATTTACTCTTAGCATCTTTGCCAAAGTTCCTGTTAAGAGTTGCTGTGCCAGTGGACTGGTCTCCGCCGGGGTTCAAGGGTACTCCTCAAACTCCCCAGGCGTAGTCCAGCCTCTGTGGGGGAAATGCTGCTCCTCGGCCGCCCAGACAGTAGGAACTCTTGATGCATATTAAATAAGGCTCCAAACCTGATTATTGTCCTGCCTTTATCTAGCAGAATTTGACCTCTGTTATCTTTTTAGGGGTTCTCTGGGGATCGTCTCTGTCACTGATGCACTTTAATTTGTGTGTTTGCACTCTCTTCAGGCATATTCACTACTTTGAGTATTCAACGTATTCCTACACTAGAAGATCTGCAGTTTATCACACGACTGGACCACCAAGCCCCTGACTTTCTGCTCAAATTCCACAACTGTCTGCTGGTGCTAAATAGTGGATGGCCCACAATTTCTTAAAGTTAATCTCCAGTAAGGCAGAAATAGTGATTACTGGAAAAGAGCGTAACAGGACTAATCTGTGGACAGTCAGCTTAATTACAGCCCCAGAACATCTAAGGAAGATGAAACCTGTACCCTAGTTTGCTGATTCATTATGTCATTGAATAGGAGAGTTTAGACCTTTACAGAACTAACACTCTTTTTCCAGACATAGGCAATGGTTTCTTCATAATGGGTCACTTATGGATAGTGTATCAACAGCCTCTCCCTCCTTAGGTTTCCGAATTTTAAAGCAATCTAAACCTTCATCCATCTTTAAAATAAGATCGATGTTTCATTACCACTGGCCAATGAATACAGAGTAAGAGAACAAAGGCCAGTCTGATCGTTTCTGTGCCGCAAGATTTATTTCACCTATTCGCAGAAAGAGTCCATAAAGTGCCATCAAGTCCAGCCACTGCTTGCCCATGTCTGTCCTCAGTGTCATGGTGTCCTGGTTATGTTGCTTCAATAGAGAATGGAGAGGATCATTGTCATCCTTCGGCCTTTAAGCCATTGTGGGCCTGACCACCACCGTGAACTTGAGACTCTGTCGCACTGCGTTGTGTTAAACTGCAAGCCCTCTTTCTGCAGGAAGAATTTCATCTCCCACAGTGTAAATCTCTGTCTGCCTCCATGCATGCCCACACCTGTCTTTGGGGTAAAGTCAGGAAATAAAGTAGCGGAGTAGACACAGGTAACATGGGTGTATGTAGCTGAGGGGTGTGACTAGGTATAACTGAGGAAGAGCAGCAAAAGTCCTGTCAGACACCCTGATGGAACAGTGGTGTGTAGGAGTGTTCATGTCTACAGACATCATCAGGTGAGTCTTGGGTTGCAAAGAAGGATGGGGAAGGCCCCCTCACTTAAAGCCAATGTCAGTTCCCAATCACAGGTGACATGGGACAGTGGCAGTCAAAGGCCCTCAACATCATCATCGGACAACGCAGCTGCCAGCTAATCCTCTCAACTTATGAAAATTCTGGTGAATAAAAAAGCCTGTAGAACACCTAGATTACTACCAGCAAACGTACAAATTGTTGGAATTCAGAAATGGTTCCAAAAGTACTTTTGTGAAGAGAAGTCTTGCAAACTTGTGACAGTTGCAGAATGCAAGAAGTGCTTCATGAAAGTTTTTGTGACTTATGAATTCTATCTATGGAGAAACATTTACATACTACGCAATCATTCAATGAAGAAAAATGACTTACAGTTCAAAGACTTCAATTTAGGAGCTGTTCAATTTCCACCCTGGATAGCGATTTGCTCCTGCCATTTCCAGGGTAGGAAGTGGTCAGGAAAAAACTTTGGGTGTCCCCAAACTTTCCAGAGCATCATCATCCTGTAATGCCCACTCTCCACCACTAGAGTATTTACATGTTCCAAAACTACACCTTTGTGTGGTAATATTATTTGTGCTTGAAATGGATTTACAAGTGCGAGTTCGCCTTTTGTGAATTTCCTGCATTCATAAATCAAACCATAGATGTGTGCAATTTTACACACACAAATGGCTTTGTGAATCAGGCAACATGTACATCTGACCTAAAGCATAAAGTTGGCTTCCTCTTCCCTCAATTAGAAATTCCGTCATCACAAAACCTTAAGGAGCCACACTCATAGCCTCAACACGAACACTTCGAAGACTGAGACATTCTACATTGGGAAAAAAATAGCTATCATCAGCTCATTTTTTCCTACAACTTTTAGGTGATTTGAGGCTAACGATATATTTGTTATGTAAACGTTAAACATCAATAGATAAATAATGGTATTTGTATAATCCTGGTGTTGATGAGTTAAAATTAACACAATGGGCCTGATTCACAAAGATAAACTTACACTTATGTGTAAGTTTACTATTCTTTAATATTCACAAAGGTATTTTAGGAGTAGTATCTTTACCACACATAAATGTCAGGACAGTCATATCTTTTTATGTGCGGAGACTCCGCGGTCGATAAGTTACTGCTCGTAAAATAATTTTATGAAAAGCAAACAATCGTAAACTTACACAAAAGTGTAAGTTTACCTTTGTGAATTGGACCCATGATGTTTAAAAAGAAATGCATGCGTTTAAGGTGTCTGAAACTCATCCATATTTTCCCAATAACTGAATCTTTCCAAAACTTAAATTATTAATGATCATTCCCCATTTCATTACCCTATAAAAGGCGAACAGTCTCACCTGATGTTGAGAAGAGTTAAGGCGTTCAGAAGTACTCCTTTTTGACATCATAGTCTATTTTTTGGTCAGTACCAAAACTAGGGGCTCGATTAATCTGAAAAATTGGAAAACACAAAGTAGTAAGTATATGTTTTCTCTCTCTGTACAAGAGCTTCCCTTTGTATTAAAATCGAACAGTGTAACAAAGTCATATGATTAACAATATCATATCATGAAATCACATTGTAATTGTGAATTGTGAATTTATTGTAAGACTATGAAGAATCTTCGGGCCATGAGGATACCTAGGTATCTTAGATTGTCACCTACAATTCGCGTACATTTTCTCATTGTTGAAGATGTGCAAAATACCATCGCGAAGGGTACAGAAATGTACAGACGTCATAGATTTTAAGGCCTACTTCTTCCACCACACATTATCCTCTCACTAATCGCAGGGCAAACAATCTTCCGGGGCAGGGAGTCTTGAAATATACAGTTGCATATTTTACTTTTTTTCTCGCTCATTAAAACGCTTTTGAACACATTTCCACATAAAGACAAGCATTCCACTACAAACTTGAAAATAGAAATGTGTTTGGGGAAAATTCCCACTATACTTATACACCTACTGCATCCTTTTTTCAGGACCAAGGGTATAAGTGCAAACAGCGTGTGAAAAGTAAATGGAATTATTAATACCCAGAAATGTATCACTTTGTTTGTTGTCCCAACATTTCGAGTGGCCACTCCGACAATCATTTTCAACGTGAATTCATTGCTGCAAAAAAATCTGCATCTCTATTTTTGCAACTAGAAGATCTAGAAAGTACGCTCACAGATTCCCCTTTATGTGGTCGTAAGGTGGGTGGACAAAATATCGAAAACAAAAATATCGTCGGAGACAATATCGTGTCAAAAATATCGAGGTCAAGAATATCGTGAAGGTCATTTCTTATGGGTAAGTAAAGTTTTACTATATATAACTCCACATATATGTACTTTGACGATATATATATCTTCAAGGTACGTAGATCTGGAGTTAAGAATAGTAAATTTATACCTATCTATTTGCACTTACCTACTCGATATTCATGTCCTCGATATTTTGGACACGATATTCTGTCCACACGATATTTCTGTGTTCGATATTCTGTCAGTGAACCGGTTGTAAACTATATTAATAATTGTAAAGGTGTTATGAAACGATCTTTTGACTTTAAGCTCGAGATTAATCAATTTAAATTCGACTTTTGGCAGTTGTAAACTACACCCATGACTGCAAAGGCTTGATGAATTGCCCTTATGCTTTTAAACTAATGTTTAGTAGATTAAATGGATTCATCCAACCTTACTTAATTCTTTTTATATTGTGTAAATGCGTCCTGCTTAAGATTCCATTCCACCACTACCAGGTGCCGTTTTCAATATCCAGATAAGGTAGTAGTTTTTTGCGTGTTTCACGGCAGTATACATAGCCAAGCCAGAACAAACATTGTAAGATAAGCTGCGTCAGTAGTTTTAGACAAGCCGTGTACAAAAGATCACACATTGTTTCTGTAGAATATAAAGAACATATGTAAAATGGTTTTTCCTTAAGGATCTGGACTATGCGACTATACAGGCAATGATATCGAGGTCAAATTGTGATGGCATTTAATTATCCCAAACTTTGTCACATACTTAATAAATATCCCAATATTGATATTATTATCATGAGAAACTTTGAAGGAAGTGAAAAAATCTGAGAAACTGTCTAAGCTGTAATACCACCATAGGCACCTAATTCCATACTGAGCGGCAATTACCCATCATTCAAGATTACTGGGTCTGCAAACACAACACCCTAGTACTAGTCACTGAGACAACTCTCGCATTATTGGGTATAACGGAGAGGTTGGAAGGATCCTGGGGAGCCTGCCTAAAACGTAATATTACTCAACATTAGCATTCATCTGCACATTGGCTTAGGGGGGCTAAACTATAGTGCCAATGTGGAGGAGTCAGTGTAAAAAGCACAAGGATATCAATAAACACAGTGGGATGTGGAGACCATGGTGGGGTCACTTCCAAAGTATACTAACTACAATATAATGGTATTCATTGTTGAACTATTTGCTTAATGTAACCTGTATGACAAATGATCAGTTTAACCATATACTTTATTCGAGACATCAGTGTGGTTATTGTGAATTTTATATATATTATCTTGAAAAACAATAAGAGTTATAAACAATGTACCCCAATACTAATGTTGCCCAATAACAGATACTTATCAGTAATTCACGGAAAAAAGAACTATTTTCTATGATCCTACACAGCATGGGTTCAAATATGTCTATGCTCTAGTGGCCTTAGTTGAAATAGGTGCAGTTGGATGGATCTTTTCACTGCTCAAACCTTACAGAAATAATGATTGTGCGGCTCCTGTGCAGCAGGGCTGAAAGTTAGGAAAAAAAAGCCCTAAGACGAGGCCAGCTCTGGCCGTGTCATAGCGCTTTTGTTTCTAGCAGTACGGAAATACCTAAGCAATAACTTGTGAGGTACGTAGCAGGCAACAACAGGACGGGCGGGGGGCATGGGGCAAGCAACAACATGGGAGGGTGTGTGGTGTGGGGCAAGAAATGACGGGGAAAGCAACAAAGCGGGAGGTGCAAGGCAAGCAATAAGCAGGAGGGGAGTGGGAGGAGAGAAGGATGGGAAGGGGGGCTTGTCAAGCAACAAAGCTGCAGGCATGGAGCAAGCAAAGATGAGGCAAGAAAAAACGTGGGTGGGACAGGTGCAAGTAAAAGAAAAAAGTACCTCCAAAAGTGCAACCAAGACACACACTGGGCATTAAACAGTACTTCGGTCGTGCTCCAGGGGAGAGTCAAAAACAAAAAGATGAAGTGAAGCCGTACACGCTGACCAAAAAGAAGCAAGGAAGTGAAAGTGACATTGAAGCTATCCAGTGGTAAACAATGGATGAGCTGTAAGTCTCCTGCAAGTGAACAAAATGTCTCGCAAATGGCAGTGCATGCTCTGCCTCAGGCTAGACCTAAAACAGGACACAGAGGCACAGACATAGAAATGAGTGAGAAACATGGCTAAGTTGCCTCTGTATATTTGTGCATGTCTGTATTTTTATTCATTGACACAATAAAGTCAGACCTGTTGGATTTGCCAGTGGTAGTTAGCCTAATACTCTGTTGTGCTGTAACATTTGCATCATGTTCACAAAGAAAGACGTTAATTAATGCACATATAAATAACGGAAAAGAAGAGAGTGAATTCAGGCCCTGTGTAGTTCACATTATACACATATTCCCATATTCATATTCAGCTATTCAAAAGTAAAAGCATATATGAATGAAAAACAGAATCCATGATGTCTTTCTATACAGGCTCTTTTAGATGTTCTCTTTTTGGACCTTCAAAGGACAGGGGCCATAATCTGATCGGTGAACAAAATCGAGCTTGCAAAAAAGATGCATAGAAATAATGTGACCAGAAACAATGCAGCCTCATAAATTTGGTAGTCATTCTGTCAACGCACATAATTAAAGAGTGTTTATAAATCCTGATAGGATCGCTCATGGCATGGTTTTACTGTAGTTGAAGCGTCTCACTTTGTAAATTACTGTTATCTCCTACTTGCAGTTCTGGCAGCAAACAAAGCGGTGAATGATGAAATAAAAGGTTTATGTTCGCACTATGGCACCTTCATTGTAAGGTGCGCCTGGATAACTGAAGCCATATTAAGCAGTAGGCAGCTAGCATGGCTGCGAATTCCACAAACTGAGAATACTTTCTTTATGACAAATGAAGCGTTTTACTATTACTAATGATTGTACTTTTCCAACCTGCTGCAAAGCACTACGAGTGGTTAATATGATGCCATAAAACAGCGAGTTTCAAGACAAGACATAAAAATTCACAGAAGCAGAACATTGTTAAACATCTATAAAAAGATACAGTAGGGGGGATCAAACTGAGGCGTTGAACGGTATCAATATTTAATGATGCTGCCTGTTCACAAGCCCCACACTTCTCATTCACAGAAGGGCCATTAGAGTCTGCCGTCCTTCGCTGCCTTATTTGTGGTAATTGATGGTCCTCAGAAACATGGTCTGAACTTAAAACCACCAGGAAGGCAGTGGCGTGCCAACACTTTTTAGAGTAGGCATGTTGGCCTATAATATCACCGCACTGAAAGCACTCCGGTTGTGATAAAAGAGTGTACTACATGAGCGTGCGTCAGCAAGAGAATGTGGGTCCTGTGGATGGTGTAGTGGTGCATTTTGAAACGCAAACTCACAACTATATGGGTAAAAGTCATGCGGCAGCGCAAAGTCTTCAAAATGGCCTGTTTGTGCAACTAAATTACCAGAAACACCTACTGGACAGGTATCTCTAGTTTGTCTGAGGAAGTGCGAGGTCTTAGTTCACTATCACAGTTTAGGGTGGCATGTTATAAAGACTAACAAAGGGAACTGCGGCTTCTGAGAAAGAATTGGCATTGTGCTATGAGCCTCCCACCTCCAAACAGATGGTGTCCCAGCTTCCAACATGAGTCAGATGGTCTCAACCATACTCACATAGCCAGAAATTCAAATAAACGCACTAATTTGTTTTATTTTTAGTAGCACCTGACAGTGTGCTGAGTCCGTGGGCAACAAAATATCTAAAAAATGGCATGACGTATGATACTCTTAACTAAAACGATTAGCAGAGATCATTAAGATAAATGCAACACAATGGTGCTCACATGAATAGCTGCGCCATTTGACAGATCTTCACAAAACTCTCTGGGGGGGAGCGACCCCTGACCTTGACTGGTAGGTCGCTCCCCCACCACACAGCTCCGTCTGTGTGCCCTGCTGCTGCCCCTGATTGTGCTCGTTTTTCCTTTCTGTGCCCCCTTGCTGCCCCTGATTGTGCTCGTTTTCCTTTCTGTGCCCCCTTGCTGCCCCTGATTGTGCTCGTTTTTCCTTTCTGTGCCCCCTTGCTGCCCCTGATTGTGCTCGTTTTTCCTTTCTGTGCCCCCCTTGCTGCCCCTGATTGTGCTCGTTTTTCCTTTCTGTGCCCCCCTTGCTGCCCCTGATTGTGCTCGTTTTTCCTTTCTGTGCCCCCCTTGCTGCCCCTGATTGTGCTCGTTTTTCCTTTCTGTGCCCCCTTGCTGCCCCTGATTGTGCTCGTTTTTCCTTTCTGTGCCCCCTTGCTGCCCCTGATTGTGCTCGTTTTTTCCTTTCTGTGCCCTCTTGATGCCCTGATTGTGCTCGTTTTCCCTTCTGTGCCTGTCTCCCGCCGCTGCGCCCCTGCGGCCCCGCCCCCTCACTGCCCATTCGCTGCCCCATTCCCTGCTCCTCCCTCCCACCTCCCGATTTATGGCGGCCGCTGCGTGATGAAGAGAGCGACCCCTGACCTTGACTGGTAGGTCGCTCCCCACCACACAGCTCCGTCTGTGTGCCCTGCTGCTGCCCCTGATTGTGCTCGTTTTTCCTTTCTGTGCCCCCTTGCTGCCCCTGATTGTGCTCGTTTTTCCTTTCTGTGCCCCCCTTGCTGCCCCTGATTGTGCTCGTTTTCCTTTCTGTGCCCCCTTGCTGCCCCTGATTGTGCTCGTTTTTCCTTTCTGTGCCCCCCTTGCTGCCCCTGATTGTGCTCGTTTTCCTTTCTGTGCCCCCCTTGCTGCCCCTGATTGTGCTCGTTTTTCCTTTCTGTGCCCCCCAGCTGCCCCTGATTGTGCTCGTTTTTCCTTTCTGTGCCCCCCTTGCTGCCCCTGATTGTGCTCGTTTTTCCTTTCTGTGCCCCCTTGATGCCCTGATTGTGCTCGTTTTCCCTTCTGTGCCTGTTTCCCGCCGCTGCGCCCCTGCGGCCCCGCCCCCTCACTGCCCATTCGCTGCCCCATTCCCTGCTCCTCCCTCCCACCTCCCCATTTATGGCGGCCGCTGTGCGGCCGCGCAGCGGACGTGCGCAGCGGGCGCGCCGCTGGCGCGCCGAAGGCGCGCCTAAGGCAAGCCCGTCTGCGCCCGTCCGCGCCGTGACCGCGCCCAGCGCCAGACCCCCTGGTCCGGGCATCCCCCGCGCCCGCCACATCAACAGACGCCGATACGACGCCCAGCACCCTCCACGCACTCAACCCCGGAAAAGATCACGCCTGCTACCAGGCCACCCCGAAGCGCACCCAAGGGCCCTTCACCTGCCGGAACTGCAGCTTCGCCAGCACCCGCCCCGCCAAACCACCGCCCAGGAAAGAACCCAACTACCTCAGATGCATCCTCCTCAACACCCGCTCCGCCCGCAAACACGCCATCGAACTCTGGGACCTTCTCGACTCAACCTCCCCAGACGTCGCATTCCTGACGGAGACCTGGCTGAATCCCGCTTCAGCCCCCGACATCGCCATTGCCATCCCGGACGGATACAAGATCACCCGCAGGGACCGCACTAGCGGAGTCGGAGGAGGCATCGCCATCGTCCACAGGAACACCCTCAGAGTCTCAACCAACACCGACGACACCCTCAGCACCGCCGAACACATGCACTTCCAGATCCACACCGATCTCAACACCACCCTCAGAGGAACCCTCATCTACAGACCCCCGGACCCCGACCACAGTTCAGCGATTCCATCGCTGACTTCGTCAGCACACACGCCATCGCCTCCACGGACTACATCCTCCTCGGGGACCTGAACTTCCACCTCGAGAACAACAAGGACACCAACTCCACCACCCTGATCGACAACCTCGCCACCCTCGGACTCAGACAGCTCGTGACTACACCCACCCACGCCGCCGGCCACACGCTAGACTCCATCTTTCCGCAAGCCCACACGTCTCCTTCAACCACACCTCCGAACCCCACTGGACTGACCACCACTGCATCCACTTCACCTACAGGAAGCCCACCACGCACCACCGCACCGAACAAATGCCTCGCCGCTGCTGGAGCAGAGTCACGGAAGACCAGCTAACCACAACCCTCGCCCTGAGCCCACCCGCCGAACCCTCCGACCCCGACACCGCCGCCCGCAACCTCAGACAGTGGATCGACGACTGCGCCAACACCCTCGCCCCGCTCAAGAATCCGCACAACAGCCACACCAGCAAGAAAGCCACCTGGTTCACCGAAGACCTCCAGGCCTCCAAACGAACATGCCGAAAACTGGAGAAGATCTGGCTCCACGAACGGACAGCGGACAGCTACGCCGCCCACAAGAGCGCCACCCGCAGTCACCATCACCTCATCAGATCCGCCAAAGGGCCTCACTCAAAGACCGCCTAGACAACAACGCACACAACAGCAAAGAGCTCTTCAACATCGTGAAGGAACTCTCCAACCCCAGCTCCAACACCAACGACATCCAGCCGTCGCGAGACCTATGCGACTCACTGGCCACCTTCTTCCACCGCAAAATCGCCGACATCCACGACAGCTTCAACACCACAACCGCCCCGGCAACCACCGAGACCACTGCCCCCACAACCACCAACCGCCTGCTCTCCTGGACCAACATCAACGACGAGGACACCAGCGAGATCATGCAACACCATCCACTCCGGTTCACCGCTAGACCCGTGCCCTCACCACATCTTCAACAAAGCCAGTACAGCCATCGCGCCCCATCTCCGGAAAATAATCAACATCTCCTTCGAGACAGCAACCTTCCCGGAAAGCTGGAAGCACGCCGAGATCACCGCCTTACTCAAGAAACCCAAGGCAGACCCCAAGGACCTCAAGAACTTCCGACCCATCTCTCTGCTCCCGTTCCCGCGAAGGTCACCGAGAAAATCGTCAACAAACAACTGACCCGCTACCTCGAGGAGAACAACATCCTGGACCCTTCCCAGTCCGGCTTCCGCAGCAACCACAGCACCGAAACCGCCCTCATCGCCGCCACCGATGACATCAGGACCCTGCTAGACAACGGAGAAACAGCAGCCCTCATCCTCCTGGACCTATCAGCCGCCTTCGACACGGTCTGCCACCACACACTACGAACACGCCTTCACGACGCCGGGATCCAAGAGAAGGCCCTGGACTGGACCACATCCTTCCTTTCCGGCAGAACACAAAGCGTCCGCCTCGCCCCCTTCCGATCCAAGGCCACCAAGATCATCTGCGGCATACCCCAAGGCTCCTCCCTCAGCCCAACGCTGTTCAACATCTACATGGCACCCCTCGCCCACGTCGCCCGACAGCACAACCTCAACATCATCTCCTACGCCGACGACACCCAGCTGATCCTCTCCCTCACCAAAGACCCTCACACCGCCAAAGCCCACCTCCACGAAGGAATGAAGTCCGTCGCCGAATGGATGAGGACCAGCCGCCTGAAGCTGAACTCGGACAAGACGGAGGTCCTCATCCTTGGTTCCAACCCTTCAGCCTGGGACAACTCCTGGTGGCCAACATCACTGGGAACAGCCCCGCCACCCACCGACCACGTACGCAACCTAGGGGTCATCCTCGACCCCACCCTCTCCATGACTAAGCAGGTCAACGCCGTTTCCTCATCCTGCTTCAACATCCTCCGAATGCTCCGCAGGATCTTCAAGTGGATCCCCACCGAAACAAGAAAAACAGTCACCCAGGCCCTCGTCACCAGCAGGCTGGACTACGGAAACGCCCTCTACGCAGGAACGACGGCTAAGCTCCTGAGACGGCTGCAACGCATCCAGAACGCCTCTGCACGTCTTATCCTCGACATCCCCGACGCAGCCACATCACACCCCACCTGAGAGACCTGCACTGGCTCCCTGTCAACAAGAGGATAACCTTCAAGCTCCTCACCCACGCACACAAAGCACTCCACAACTCCGGACCAGCCTACCTCAACAGACGACTCAGCTTCTACACCCCCACAAGCCAGCTCCGCTCGACCAGCCTCGCCCTCGCCACAGTCCCCCGCATCCGGAAAACGACCGCCGGCGGCAGATCCTTCTCCCACCTCGCCGCCAAGACCTGGAACACCCTCCCCACCAACCTCCGACAGACCCAAGACCTACTGGCCTTCAGAAAACTCCTCAAGACCTGGCTCTTCGATCAGTAGCAGCACCACCCCCCTCTTCCCCCAGCGCCTTGAGACCCTCGCGGGTATGTAGTGCGCTTTATAAGTGACATGATTGATTGATTGATTAAAGCAAATTCATCCACCTCAGCTCCTTCCTAGAAAGTTAAGAGCTGATCCGTCGAGCTAGAGGTGGGAAAAAGGGGGTCCCAAAACGCAATTTCCCCTTGCAATTTCCAGAGGGCATTTTTAGGCAGCGCTACAGTCAAAATGGCTGAACAGAATTACACCAAATTTGGCAACAAGCTAGATATTTACCCAGAAAGTGTGCTTTTGGAAATCTGGTGTAAATCTGTTTGGTAGTTTTGGAGAAATTAAGGTTCAACATTTGTAGCTATAATGTCATTTGTGTAAAATTCTAAAAATGAGTTGGCTGATGTGGCTTTTTTTGGCGCCACCAATCTGATTGTATGGTCGCAACATGAACAGAAAAGTTGCAGCAGCCATTACAAGACTGGGGGACTTGGTCCCCTGTCTTGAAAATGTTTTTAAAAAGAGCATAAGGGGCAGGCTAGGGATACCCATGTCCCCTAAGCTAGTGGGGATCCAAGAGGGATCCCCCAGGATATTTTGTTTTATTCGTATCGCAGTACCAGCAAAAAAAAGTATTCTATTGCCCCTGGGTGGACCAGTGCAAAGGGGTCGGCACATTCATACCTTTTACATACATTTGGGGTGGGTGCATTCATTGGGTCCCGTCCCTGAATCATACTTGCCCTGGAGTTCCTATCTTCCCAGGGGCTGGTGTATTAATGGTGGGCCCCATGACACCATCCTCGGGGTCCAGTACAACATAGAATAAGTGTGGAGCACCACTGTAATCTTGAAAATGCTCCTGGAGCTAGAGTACCAGGAGCGATTTGGGCTACCCCCCCCTGCACCAATGCCTCTGTATTCGGGTCCTGTAGCTGATGCATCCTGTTCCCCCTCCACGTGGGTGAGGCAAAAAGGATGCAGTGCTCTTCCCACCTGACGAAGCTGGGCATGGGTGGAGGGACGTCAGGCAATGGTCTTGCAGCACCGAAGTGGGATCCCTGCACTGCCTTTGTAAAAAAAAAAGAAAATGGCCAGTGGGTATCCTGGTGCACCCAAAAATAAAAATAAAGAATGAGACACAAAAGTCAAAAAAGCTTCCAGAGCAACTTATTTATTATTCACTGCTTCAGGGAGGAGCGAGCCCCGTAATGCCCTTTGTGGGCTAATTTGCATATTGTTTCCTGGTACGTGGTGCCCAAATCTGGGCAGGGGCACCACCAACATGTTTTCAGACTGCTGTGGGGGCTTCAGGGGGGGTAAAGCAGCCCCACCAGAGATTATTTATAAAAAATGAATCTTAAGTTTCCTAAGACTTATAGAACATAATCGCAGGAAATGTTTAAAATGTTTTGCATGTTGAAGGCTTTGTAGCTCAGGAATGTAGGGACCATTTGTGGTCAGTTTTAAGCTGCATTATGTGGCCCCAGGAGTGTAAAAGAAAGTCTTGGATGCATGTTTAATGTTGTCATGAATGCAATGGTTTATTGATAAACAATGGAATGTTTGAATAGAGTTTCAGATTTGATTGTTTTTCAATGTTGAATGTTAACGTGATTATGGCTTCATTAAGGTGATGACCCCTTGAAGAAGTCAATAGGATGGTCTTCATATAGTAATGTAGTGACTCCTTGACAAAGCCAATAGGCTTCCCTTGTATATTGATGTGGTCATGCCTTGACAAAACCAATAGTCCTGTATTTTATATATTAATATGGTGACCTCTTGACAAATCCTGTAGACATTGCTAATTTTAAATGACATATTGTGATGATGCATCTGGCATAGGTGGAGGGATTGTTATTGTGAGGGTCATGACTCACAAGGGGCCAAATGTGAATTGAGGGTATCTTTACTCATGACATGTTCATCATTGATGACATCACTGATGACATCTCAAATGACATCATTGATGACATCACTGAAGACAGCATTGATGACATCATCCACTAATCTGCTGTTCCATTAAAACGAGTACAGCCTTTTGAAACATGTAAATACATACTAAATGGCAACGAATCATGTAAATCATAAATTACATAAACATATGTGTTTATATAAAATAATTATACTGCAGCCCAGTCCTCTACTACACACAGCCTTCACCCTGTGTAAAACACATCACGAAGAGCACACTTCCTCCAGACACTCAAGCTTCATTAGTGGTCACATTCCTACAATGGACAGCGTATGCCTATGCATAGCTCTTCAGAGCCCACTCCCTGCAGACACTCAAGCCCTATTAAGTGGCCAAGCCCCTAATGCGCACAGCCTTTGCCCTGTGCACATCTGTTCACAGAGAGCTCACTCCCTTGAGACACTCAAGCCCCATTAGGCAGGCAAGCCCCTACTACGCTTCGCCCCCATCATGTGCAGAACTCTCCATGAAGCGGCCAATCCCTCCAGGCACCCCAGCCCCATTAGGTTACTAGCATGCGCTACAACCAGGTGTCGCACGGGACACAGTTTTTCATGAAGGACCCACAACCTACATCCTAGAGAACTCTGCTTGTGGTGAAGGCCCTACAACGCAAAGCTGTTGTCCTGTTGTGAATTCTTCTCAGGGAACCCACACCCTCCAAACACACATGCCCTATTGGGAGGCCAAGTATTTTGCAAAAGCTCACTCACATTAGCAGTATAGAAGCTATAGAAAATGTTCTGTATATGTAGCTCACTAAATACTTTTCAGTGCCAGAAGCGTATAGCAAACTCTCACACTCATTAGATGATGTCATCACTGATGCTATCAGTGATGTCACCTGAGATGCAATCAGTGGTATCATCAGTGACATCATTGAACATGTCATGAGTGATGTAATATGTGAGGTCATAAGTGGTGCATGCTGGAGACACAATTAATAGTTAGCTAAATAAACTATAACTGGTGAATTTCAGTGTTTTGTTGAGTTTAAAATGGCATTTTTAACTGACATTTTCACCTAACTATAACGTCACTTTAAACAGGTAAGTTTACCTTCATATTGCAATTTCCATAAGTATCCACTATCTGGCATGGACAGCGAAGTACCAATATTTGAAATGCTTATTTTTTTCTCTTCAGTGCGACAACATCTATAAAGATACAGAGCTATAACTTATTAGAGAAATTAATCAATCATATTCGCTAAAAATGCTGTGACGTACAACAAAGTTATAAACAAAAAAATTAATTAAAAAACAGCTAACTGCTCAATGAGTAAATGTATGCTTGCAAAATGCACGTTTGAAATCCTACATATTTGATGTGTAAAACATGGATAACACAAGGTTGTCATGAAAATGTTTGTCAATGAGTAAGTATAGGAATCGGGGCCAACTTGCTAACAAGGATCCAGCCAATAGCAAAAGGCAATTACGCATGTAGCCTATTGAAAAAAGGGCCATAGACAAATTGATAAAGGAAAAGGTTCCCATGGGAAAATCTATTATAGAGAAAAATCTGAAACAGCTAGTGGCCATTATGTTTCTGTTATAGTAAGTAGGTTGGTGTAATTCCAGCACAGTAGAGTACTTGTATTTCTCGGCACTGCAGCACTGTATCTGCGCTTCATGGCCACTGTGCCCGACACACTGTGTTTTCATTGGTAGTGACAGGATGTGGACCAGTTCACACAACCTTACAGATTGCGGGGTTCTTAGGGCACAGATTTCCTACAGTATGCTAATTGTTGGGTTCACCAGTATGCAATGTGTCATGTCTACGTCATTTGATCATTGGCACATCAGCCTGGTTATTACGTACTGATAATACAGCAGAATACAGTTGGGATATCTGTTGTTTTACATGCACACTAGTTAGTGCCATTTTCCTAGATTATCAGTGATCTATGAATAGATCGCATTAGTTTAAATAACATGGTTGGTGATAAGCGCTTTGCAAATATGTTCATGAGGATTTTCACCAATTTTCAGAGAGCTATTTTATACTCGTTTTATTTCAGGATGGGCTGGCATCTTCCATTCTTTTGTTATAGTATTATCATTAGCAGTCTACAGTATACATGCTACTTTCAGCATTCTTTAAGATGGTGCCCATTTAAATAAGAGTCAGAGCGAGGTCGAGTTGAAATTATCAGTCCGTCGTATCTTTTGGCAACTTTGAGGCATTTAACTCGGCGCCCGGTTGTTGGTGGTTTGCTCAGTTTGGAGGCAGGAGTCCCGTAGATAACAGCCGTTTCTTCCGAAGTTTGGTAAGAGTATTGCTTATGCTTATGTATTTCACTTAACTGCAAAACTGGACGCCCGCATTTGTGTTTACTAGGGACTCTCATATTATTGCAGTTGATATCGCAACTGGAGGCAGTTTTAATCTCGGTGCCCGGTTCTTGACGGCTCGCTGAGTCGGAAGGCAGGAGTCTCGTAGTACACAGCTGTGTTCTTAGAACTTGGGTGAGTGTACTGTTTATGTCAGTTTTCTTCACTTATATGTAACATTGGATGCCTGCATTAATGTGTACGAGGGATTCTCATGTTGTTACAGCTCATGTTGTTATTGGAGGATATATAACACGGAAGTGAATTGGCGTCTAGATCTTGATTTCGACTGATTCGGATTCAATTCATATGCTTGCAGGTATTCCAATGTGTATTGTAGCATTGTCTGTTGACATCCATCTGTTATACTTACAGTACATTTAGTTAATGGCAGGTTGTCGCTTTGGTTATTAACAGGGTGCTGTTCAGATTTTCAAGAGACTGTTCAACTCGTTGTTTGAGTGAAGGACTGCAGTATCCAGACCATACTTAATACAGAGACGTAGAAAGGTAAATTGGTTCCTTTCACCAGTGATTCAGGCATTCATATACATATTGCACTATTACTTAGTTGCGCATTTTATTGATTTGCAGTTAATATTGTGATACCGTTCACAACACTGTCAGAGAGGAACCTGACAGTTAACTTCTTGTAAGTCTTTTGTTAATTCTCCTTGCACTTAACTGGGTGATTTATTAGATTCTTGGGACAGTTTCAGATTTTTAATGGGGGATTCCCCAGAGTCTTTCATCTATTTGATTGTTCTGTTCACTATACTCTATGGTGGCACATCATCGGTCTTCTAGTCTCTAGGTATCTATTGGGTTTATCATTTTCTATACCAGTGCACAATTTTCCGTGTTGCCATGCGTAAGTACATTAGGAGGATCATTTATCTTCTCTTGCCTCTTCTGTACGTTCTTCTCCCAGTTTTTCTTGATAACATGTGCATAATGAGCCAAATAAAGGCTAAATACATGATTGTATAACTCACAGTTTACATGCGTTTAGATTTGAATTTGAAAAAGCACTGTTTAATTTATGTGATCTATCTGGATTATGTGAATTAGTGTATTTCACATGCTGTGCATCCAGCATCCAAGTGAACATTCACTTGCATATTGTATTTATAGAGAGGCAGGCATCCTCCAGCTGGATGGTACGCATACGAGAGTACTTTTTGAAGTACCGTCCTCAGAGTTTAGATTAGGTGTGCGCTTACTTCAATCATTCAAATATCATCTTACCCATTACAAAAATGACCTGTGAACAAAGAAACCCTTTTCAAGATTATCCTCATATACTTCACACATGTTCACACTTTCTAGATCTTGCGCATTAATATGATTAACATAGCTCTCATATATGGAACCAGCTTGATTAGGAAAAAATATCCTGACGTTGGATTACATTTGCATGAGGCTCATATGTTGATGTTAAAGTTTTCCCCATTCCAAGGTGTCAAACTTGCTAAGTTGGCCAGCCTGTGCTAGAGCGAATTAGCTAAGGGCAGCTCGCCCACTGGGGTGTTAGGGTGTTGTCCCACCCATTGCTTGCCACACATACTTATTATTATTTAATGTTCTTGAAATGTGCAAGTCAGGTTGGACTGCTGTCTTGCTGTGACCTGACCAAACAGCTGTGTACCTCCTTCACACACCTTTCCCACAATTACAATTGGTATATGTGAGCCCATCGCTCTGTACTCTCTATAGGGAGGACAAAGAATAGATGTGTCTGTAGTGTGAACACATTTATGACCCACTGACAGGCATTATGTGGACAGTGTTTGCAGTGTGTGAACTTCTATGTCTGGAGGTATGCTTATGTGCATAAGACAGCGGGCCTCACTGGCTAGAGGTTTCATGCAAGTATATGTGTGTTTCACAGACACTAGTACAGCTGCTTTTTGTTGGGATATTTAATGATGGTGTGATGTCTGCTGTAGTGAGCTGTGGTGCACAGTGCTGGGATCTGGTGGAGGTGTGATATAGGCGGTGGTAAGTTGTAGATTGTGTTACACTACGGTAACTATTAAATACAATGCAGCAAGATATTGGTCATTCATGTAATTACATATTTCAAGACACCACCTTCAGAATTGCTTTAGAAACCTTCTTGCTTTCTTGCCAAATTCTTTATAAAAATTAGGTTTGAAATTCAACATTTGCCCCTCTTTTTTCAAACTTTCTTGGTGGGAGAACCTGCCAAACTACCTTTATATGAGTCAGGTTTGCTCGCTCACTAAGTCGAACTTGCCTCCAACTTTTACTTTGGAAACTTACCAACCTCCTTAGGAATTAGAACGTGTGAAATTTGCACTCACAAAAAATGGCCCAATCATGTTAGGGCTCGTACTCTGCTTAAATGCAGGGAACCAGCCTATTTGCATTGGCACTTGAGAAATGTGAAACAAATATAAATCAATGTTTCCGGACCAGTTCCTGCATTATTCATCCGTTGTGGACTGATTTTCTCTGCACATTCCATCTGTTTTCAGCAGGTAAAATGTCAGCGTGAAAAATGTGAGACACAATTTTACTGTGGATATTGTCAATTCTGATTCAGTTGGAAACTTCTGTTACCAGCTGAATCACATACTAAGGGCCACCTTAATGGAGCCTCAGGGTTACTATCATCATACAAGTTATACTGAATCTGAGAGTAAATATTTTAAAATATACTCTTTATTTAAATAACAGGTGTGGATCTACAGTGAGCAGACAGAGACTAATAGTTGGAAAAAAAACTGCATCATGTATGTATGTGTTATCGTTACTTTCTTTCATCATTTCATGAAAGTAGTTGATTCTCCACTTTCCATGGACCGTTTATGTGTCTTTTTGTTTTAGACATATAACTATTTGGGATCTACAAACCAGTGGGTGAGTAGTGCTCACTGTAGGAAGGTAGGATCTGACTGCATGGTTACCCCCACTTTTTGCCTGGTGTTTTGCTGGTTTTTGACTAGTCTGACTGGGATCCTGCTAATCAGGACCCCAGTCTATCTGCTTTCTCCCTAAAATTGTAATGTATGTACTTTGGTACACTCCAGATTGGATACCGGGCTACCCTTATAAGTCCCTAGTATATGGTACCCATGTACCCAGGGCATAGGTACCCCAGAGGCCTCCCATGGGCTGAAGCATGTATTATGCCACCCATGAGAGGCCATGCAAAATGGAACTCCAGGTCTGCTATAGCAGCATGTGTAAGTTGGTGCTTGCACCACTTACTTTAGATATAGGTTCACTATATCTATAGGTCACTACACTTAAAACTTATAATTCACCCCTAAGCAGGCCTTATCAATCCTGAAGGCAGGGTGCTGGGTTTTTAGTGAGAGGGTGCCCCTGCATGAGCAGAGCCTCTCTGCAGCCTCGGGAGACCATTCTCCAGAGTTGTCTGTGACTCAGCCGGACATATAGGTAGAGGTGCATTATAACTTCGCTGTAAATGCTATCTCGAAAACGGCTGCATAGAAACATATCCTGTTTGGTATCAAACACCTTGGAATCATACCTCCACCGGTAACCGGTGTGGGAGGAATAATTCCACCCTTCTGAAGGGAGCTTCGTGGGGTCACTGGTCTATCCGGTGCCAGCCTTCTCGACCCGGTCAGCACAAAATTGATGCTGCCGACCAGAGACACATTTCTGCCCTCCTGCTGCTGAGCCAAACTCGAGCAGGGGAAGGCAGCACAATAGGCATCCTGTCACAGGGAGGTGTGACCACCTCCCAGACAGGATTATTGTATTGGGGCTGGGTGGGTGCACTCTGAGAGTGCCTGAAAGTCTGCACGTGGAACATTTGGTGTCCCTGTGCATAGTCCAGCTCAAACCAGTTCTGGGAGCCATTGGCTCCTGTTCTGGCGCGAAACTGGACAAAGGACATGGGTGTAACCACCCCTCTGTCCTGACCCTCCCCTAGGAGGGTCCCCCGAATCTGTCCAACCCTCTCCCGTGGGTACAAAAGGGCTTACCTGGCTGTAAGACTTTAGATTTGACGTGGACAAGATTCTACAAGAAGAAACCACTGACTTTCGACCGTCTAGACACTCTGGACTTCGATGGACTTCGACTGGGCCTGACTTCGTCTCCCTCTCCGTCCAAAGCTTTGTCTGTGCCCTTGCTCCATACAGGCTCCGTGCAGGACCTGTGGTGCACTAAGGTCAACTGAAGAATCTCCCTTGGAGGGAAGGAGTCACTCCCCTGCTGTTGCAGGCACCGTAACGCAACTGACCGGTCTGCTGCTCCTGAGCTCCTGAGGACTCCGAAGATTTCAGCAACACAGGAGGTGGGTTTTCGAAGGTCCCTGAGGTGGATCTGCCCTCTCAGCAAGTTTGAGGCCAGTATCCCTCGTGGGGACTGTATAACCCGAACCCCTGTGCACCGCGTCCATTTGCAAGTGCATATGTTTGTTGGCGATTACCGAGCTTGTGCATTGGACTGCGAGTAGTCCTGACACGGAGCAGTATTTGCACCAAAGAACTCCGACCTCCTCGCACCGAGCGCTCCGTGGGCTGGTACTTTGCAATCTTGCCTGAGGTCCCCTCGCGACTCCTGGTCCTTCGGCCTGTGGGTCTCTCTGTGGGTCATCTTGATTTCTGTTGGGCTTTCCTGGTTGCTCCAGATGTGCCCTGACTCCCCATTGCTTGGTGAGTCCCCTGGACCTTGCTGGTCCACACCGTAACCTGCTTGACCTTCCAGTGTGGGTTGCTTTTGCCAAGGCTTGTTGGTGTTCCAGCCAGACACCGACCCCTCAGCACTCGACATCCTTCGTGGGACAGCTCACCTCCGGCTCCTGGTTGTCCTCAACGTCTCCTGGTCCTCGTGGCTGCAGAGTCAAGCATCCCTTCTTCGCACCTGAAGCAACCGACATCGGTGGGCAGTCGTCTACCGAGCCCCTGGTCACTCTGAAGTGACCCAGACTCTGTCCCCTCTGCTTTCAGGTTCCTTCTTTCCCGAATCCAGGCTTGGATTGCACCGGACCCTTTTCACCTTCACGGCAGCGGTACTTCTTCACAGCCCTCCATTGAGAAAGACAGCAGTTTCCGACGCCACTCCAGACCT
Source organism: Calotriton arnoldi (assembly GCA_963921515.1). Classification (NCBI taxonomy): domain Eukaryota; kingdom Metazoa; phylum Chordata; class Amphibia; order Caudata; family Salamandridae; genus Calotriton; species Calotriton arnoldi. The sequence goes on from CAWUFW010002921.1 coordinate 1,394,540, forward strand.
ATGCACCCGGCTCCTCTGGGATAGGTAACTCGGGTACTACGGTATCCACGGGTGGGGTGGCTCTTCAAACTCTTAAGTTCCAAAGGGTTCGCTCGAAGTCCTCCTAGAAGGGTCCTTAAACTTTAAAAGTGTAACCGCGACTTCCCCATAGAATTGTACGGAGCCCGCGGTTGTGTTCACACACTGCACCCGTTCCGTGGAGTCCCTATCTACTCACCTTGGGTGGTTCCTTGGGGTCCCAGCGATTCTACGTGCTCCAGACCTTGTCTTGATCTCAGTCGCGACTGTTATACCACTATTTTAGTATATGGTTTGGTCTCCCCTGGAGCCCACTGTGTATTGTGCTACTTACAACTGTTCTATTGGTCTTGTATTGTGTGCTTTGTGTTCTATCCTCGTGTAGAGGATAGTAGAGAGTGGTATATTAATAAATACATATTTTTATATAACTACTGTGTGGTTCTCCTTTCATTTAGTCAATATAGGAGGTGAAGTTCTGGTAAAACAAGCTGCTTTACATTCCTTCAAGATTAAGCCTGAACGCTGCTCACCACAGCTACCACTAGGATAGCTTTCTAAAGGTTATCTTTGACCTCATACACCATAAGGGTCGTTTGGACTGGTGCAAGGTGCCCACTTTAATTAGTGGACAGCATGTACCAGGCCAACTTCTCACATTGGTGTGCAGCGGTTGGGATTCAAGCCTGCATTGTTTTACCAGATAAATCTGTTTGTATTGATTAACTGAAAACCACTAAAGTATTCAGTCACATATAATACTTAAAGATTAGAATAGGTAATGGGGGTCTCTAGTTGGCAGAGGTAGGTACCTTTGTCCAAATAGGGACCCTTGCTTCTAGTCAGGGTAAGGGGGATACACTACTAAAATAACCCCTACTCACCCCCTTGGCAGCTTGGCACGAGCAGGCAGGCTTATCTCAGAGGCAGTGTGTAAAGCATTTGTGAACACATACAGTAGCACAGTGATAACACTACTGATGGACACCACACAGGTTGTATTATAAAAATAAGTATTTTTATATAGACTTATCACAAGACCCAAAACGACAAAAATCCACAATACACTACGAAAAATATGACTGTCAATGGTAGAAAATAGTTCAGTTCAATAAAGATGGTAAATGCGACACTCAATGTTCAATGTACCTTTGGATGCGTAACGCGATACAAACAAAAGAGTTGCAGGGAAGGTGATGCGTTGGTTCCTTACACGCAAGAACGGTGATGCGTCGGTTCCTTGCTCCGGGGGAGGTGATGCGTCGGTTCCCTACTGCTGCATAGGGGACAGTGATGCATTGGTTCCTTACCGGAAAGGATGTGATGCGTCGGATCTTCACCATGTGGGGAGGTGATGCGTCGGTTTCTTACTGCGCTTCTGTGGCGATGCGACCCACAGCGCCGCGATGCGATGACGACCCGGTGCAATGAAACAAAATGGCGTCTTCCTCTCGATGCGACACTCAGGGGGTGATGCGTGCATGCCCGACGGCCGTGCGGCGACTCAGTGAATCTTCTGAGCCGCGACAGGCCCTGCGACACGCTTCTCCGATGATGCGACGGCGTCTGATGCGACGGCGACACTCTTCTCCGGTGATGCGAGGCGCTTCGACGATGCGATGGCGACAGCGGCAGTGGCGGCATGCTTTCTCTGCGATGCGCCGACAGCGGCTGCGGCGGCGACACGCTTCTCCCTCGTGAGTTGCACTTCCAGCTCCCAGCGACACGCAGTCTCTCAGAAGGCCCAACACAACAGCAGGCACTTCAAATTCCCAGCAAGGGAATTCAGGGGAGCTGGTTGGTGAAGTCTTGTGTCCCTGAGACTTCAGCAGGAGGCAAGCTCAATCTTCAAGCCCTTGGAGATGTTCTGCAAGATGATGAAAGTAGCACAAAGTTCCTTTCTCCTTTCTTTGGCAATCAGGCAACCACTGCAGGCCAATCCCTCAAACAGCACACAGCATAGGGATAGTCTCCTCCTTCAGCTTCTCTGGTTCCTCTCCTCAGCAAAGGTTCGTCTTGTTTGTTCCAGAAGTGATCTAAAGTCTTGGGGTCAGTGCCCCAGTATTTATACCCATAAATCCTTTGTCCTCTGAAGGCAGAGGGTCCTGTACCTAGTCCAAACCAGTTCTGGGTGCATTCTGCCAGTGCACACCTTCTCTCTTTGTCAGTGTGGGCCAGGGTCATCAGACACACCACAGGAGGTGGAGCCAGCATTGTGGAAGGCAGGCACAGCCCTATTCAGACCCAGGTGCCACTCCTCCCACCACTCTACATGCAGATAGGTCTATTCAGCCCTGTGCTGACTCACCCTGTCTCCTGGAGTCCCCCAGCCCCTGTCACTCACTAACCCAGACACACAATACACAAGCTAGCAGAGGCAGGCTGGATGGTTTAGGCAAAAAAATACCTACTTTCTAAAAGTGGTATTTTCAAACACAGAATGTTAAAACCAACTTCACTAAAAGATGTATTTTATCATTCTGAGTTCAGGCATACTAAATTTGTTTTTCTACCATGTTCCCTGGGTCAGTTAGGATTATAAGATGTTATAATCAAACTGCCCATTCTGGCCTATGGGGACAGGTAGCCTTGCAATAGTGAAAAAACGAAATTGGCTGTAATTCACTATCATGACATGCCACACACACTAGGGCATGTCCTACCTTACACATACAATGCACTCTGCCCTAGGGCCTACCTTAGGGGTGACTAATATGCAGGAAAGGGAAGGTTTGGGGACTGGTAAGTGGGTGCACTTACCAAGTCGATATGGCAGTACCAGACTTCACACAGGCTCTGCAATGGCAAGCCTGAGACACACTTTACAAGCTGCTCCTGTGGGTGGCACAACCAGTGCTGCAAGCCCACCAGCAGCATTTGAGTCACAAGCCCTGGGCACAACCAGTGCACTGTACTAGGGTCAGACAGTGAATCAAATAGGCCAAACATGGAGTCACTAATCCATACATCAATTTATCATAGGGAGCACTTGCACTTTGGCACTGATCAGCAGTGGCAAAGTGCCCAAAGCATCTAATCCAGCAAAAACAGGTCAGTAACAGAGGAGGCATAGCGCAAAAATGGAAGGGAGACCCACGCCAATGGTACCAGGTCTAACAGGTAAGTTCTACTGAACTTGGGGCTGGATAAGTTAAGGGTCTAGCACACCCTTTCCCCAACCTAAGAGAGTTTAGTTCCCACTAGGTTAGGTAGGTGCATACACCACACCACACTAGTATGTCTTCTAAAGGAGAAGCCAGTGGCTCTCTGCCTTCTAGGTACAATGGTCTCACATTTCAGGATTTGAAAGCCATGTGTGCTTCTAGGAAGCTGAAGACAGGGAGAAATGCCAACACCCAACGTCTCATTGAGGTGTTACTATTAGATGACCTTAGAAAGACCCCAGGGTCAGATGAGGTATAAAGAGTGGGTGGGGCAGGGAATGAAGACAGGTCAGGAGGTGACACCTTTTATGACCTAGACTCAAACCCTGGCCAGGAGGATCAAGATGATTCCAACCTGGACAACCTAGATCTTCAGGAAGAAGGTGGAGAAGGCCCCAGTGGCCCTCTCTTTACTCCTCCAGGAAGAGTGCAGAGTTTACCCAGGAGATCTAGATCTCCCTCTGCAGAATCTCACCATTCAGGACATTCTATAGGGACCTCCATATCTCATAAGAGAGATAACTCTTATGAAAGGCAGTGCCAATTTCTAGAGCTTGAGAAAGTCAAGCTTAGGCTCAGGCACGAGCAATTGGCCCTAGATAAGGAATCCTTAGAACTCCAGAAGGCTAGAAAGAAATTGGGACTAGAGTCCCATGGTGGCAGCAACAGTGTCCCTAGGATTAAGGAGTATACTTATGACCATAGGAACCTGAGCAAGATAGTCCCTCCCTACCATGGTGGGGATGACATCCACAAATGGATAAGTGCTTTAGAGAGGGCCTGTAAAGTACAGAAGGTCCCCCAAGAGCAGTGGGCAGCTATCTTGTGGCTCTCCTATGCTGACAAAGGTAGAGATAAGCTCCTCACTGTTAGAGAAGAGGATGCTGACAATTATTCAGTCCTGAAGAGTGCTCTCATTGATGGGTTTGACTTAACCACTGAACAGTACAGGATTAAGTTCAGAGACACCCAGAAGACACAGACTCAGGACTGGGTAGACTTTGTAGATGGTGCTACAAAGGCTCTGGAAGGTTGGATACTTGGCAGCAAAGTGCATGACTATTTAGGATTGTACAATTTGATTATGAGGGAGCAGATCCTTAATAATTGTCAAACCCAGCTTTTGCACCAGTACCTGGTGGACTCAGATCTGACTTCTCCCCAAGAATTGGGAAAGAAGGCAGATAAATGGGTCAGAACCAGGGTGAAACAAAAGAACCAGGGTGGTGACCAGAAGAAAGATTCTTCCAAGACCCAAGAGAAAGGTGGGGATAAGTCAAAAGATAAGTCCTCTGAAGGGCCCCAAAAATCCTAGTCTGTGGGTGGGTCCCAAACTCCTTCCTCCCCTGAAAAGAAACCTTAAAGCTTTGTCTGTAAGAAGCCAGACCACAGGAAACATGATGCCATTTGCCCTAAGGTCAGCAATAAGGAAAATATTCCTCCAAACACTACTTCTACACCTCCTGGTACTACAGGTAGTAATCCCCCAGGTGGTGGTAGTGCACCCAAAAACGTAGTTGGGTTTCCTTGGGGAACTGAGATGGACCCTGGCCTAACCAGGTCCCCCACACAGGCCACTTTAGTCTTTGATGGCGGCATGGGGTTTGCCACTTTTACTGTCAGTCCCAATTCCTTGGGCAAGTACAGACAAGAGCCTCTGATCAATGGTCAGAAAGTTGTAGCCTATAGAGACACAGGGGCTAGTGTCACCATGGTGACAGGAACCCTTGTGTCCCCAGCTCAACTTCTACCTGAGATTAAGTACCAGGTGACCAAAACTGACGGTGTGAGGTCAGATCATCCCATGGCCATAGTCAATCTCAGCTGGGGAGGAGTCACTGGTCCAAAGAGAGTGGCAGTGTCCCCAACTTGCCTGTAGATTGCCTATTGGGTAATGATTTAGAAACTTCAGCCTGGGCTGAAGTAGAGCTGAAGGCCCATCTACAGATGTTAGGCCTCCCTGAGAAAGTTGGTGGGACCCCTAGGGCCTCAGTCCAACCCCAGGAAACTTTTGGAGTAGTGGAGCCTGGAATAATGGTCCACTCTGCTCCACCAGAGAGCACAGGGAATGAAGTAAAGTCTTCTTCCCCCCAGACTATAGGTAAGGGTCAGCTTCCTCAGGGAACTGATCCTACCCCTTGTGAAGGAACTGCCCCAGAGGTGGTCAGGCCTGACCTGGCAGAACCACTGAGGGCAGGGGACCCTTCCAAGGAGGTGCCCAGTCTGGAGCAGGTATCCTGCCCCTCTCTACCCAGCCTCAGTCAGCCTAGGGCTGCAGAGGTCAGGGATGTCAGTGGACCCTAGGGGCCCACTGTCCAGAGGAACCCCCTGATCATCAGATTAGGGACACCCAGTCTAGTAGCACTAGCCAGGTGAATATTCCTCAACATTCTGAGGGATCCCTCTTACCCTTAGGTAGTGACATCCTCCAGATGGACTCTGTTGGGCAAAGGAAAACCTGGGACAAAGCTGTCCCAAACCTTCCCTGGCCCTCCATTGATCCAACCAGAGGGACTCAACCCCCAGCTGTAGGTAGCCAGAGGTTGACCCCTAGGGCCAGATATAACTCAGTCATGGAAAGAAAGGCCTCCATGGTGACCAGTGCTCTGAGGAAGCTGAGACCAACCCTATTAGGGCCTCACTTCCCTACTCAGACACCCCACCAGCCTATTTCTTTACCAAAGCAAACTACAGGTAGTTATCCTAACTTTTGGAGAGCATCCAAACCCCTTCAGGGTAGGGACTCCTTAGTGGTCCATAAGACAGGGAGTATCCATGCTAGTGCAGGACCTTCCTTATATGGCCACTTAGGAAAAGTCTCAACTGGGCAAGGTTAGCTTTATTTCCTTTCGTTTGGGGGGGGGGGGGGTATGTAGGAAGGTAGGATCTGACTGCATAGTTACCCCCACTTTTTGCCTGGTGTTTTGCTGGTTTTTGACTAGTCTGACTGGGATCCTGCTAATCAGGACCCCAGTCTATCTGCTTTCTCCCTAAAATTGTAATGTATGTACTTTGGTACACTCAGATTGGATACTGGGGTACCCTTATAAGTCCCTAGTATATGGTACCCATGTACCCAGGGCATAGGTACCCCAGAGGTCTCCCATGGGCTGAAGCATGTATTATGCCACCCATGAGAGGCCATGTAAAATGGAACTCCAGGTCTGCTACAGCAGCCTCTGTAAGTTGGTGCTTACACCACTTACTTTAGATATAGGTTCACTATATCTATAGGTCACTACACTTAAAACTTTTAAGTCACCCCTATAGCAGGCCTTATCAATCCTGATGGCAGGGTGCTGGGCTTTTAGTGGGAGGGTGCCCCTGCATGAAGCAGAGCCTCTCTGCAGCCTTAGGAGACCATTCTCCCGGGTTGTCTGTGACTCAGCCGGACATATAGGTAGAGGTGCATTATAACCTCGCGGTAAATGCTATCTCGAAAACGGCTGCATAGAAACATATCGTGTTTGGTATCAAACACCTTGGAATCATACCTCCACACCGGTAACTGGTGTGGAAGGTATGATTCCACCCTTCTGAAGCGAGCTTCGTGGGGTCACTGGTCTATCCGGTGCCAGCCTTCTCGACCCAGTCAGCGCAAAATGGATGCTGCCGACCAGTGTTATGTCCCGTATAGAGGCCCTAATGTAGACCCGTTCATACATGCCCTAAAATGGACATATTCATATTTGCACTAATACGTTCATATTCGTACTTGCCCTATTATGGTCAAAGCCGCATATGCCCTATTACGGTCATAACTGTACATGTCCTATTATAGTCATGATTCCTTATATAGGCATGATCTTTCACCTACATTGGTCCTCACTAGTACACAACGTGCTCTGAGGGCTGAACGTTATCTATCCTGTGGTTTTGAATACAGCAGGGTTTTTCCCAAACACAGGCCCACACTGTACTCATCAATTATGCATGGCTTTCTAGGAATACACCACCTGCATAATATATATGTACAAAGTTCACCCCTGACGTCTTCCTCATGTCTAACAACAGACCAATACAAACCATACTGAGGAACGAGACTCTTTAGGGTATAAATACACCACATCTTGCCCCGGTAAGACAGAGGGAACCGAGACTTCCATGCTGACACACTGCCCAGAGACGCTGAGGCTCCTGCATGCAGTCGCTCCAGCTGACAGTGGTCTGACACAGCCCTTGCGGGGTGTCCAACTCGAGACCAGGACGGGGCCCCACACTCTCTCTATTCAGGTATGGGGGTTCGACTAAATCCTAGAAGGATTCTTGGCTCTTAGGCTTTTAGACCTACACATATGCTAGGTACACTCAGGTACATCTAGTTAGGCATCGTAGGAGTACGCGCACTTGCATAATGCTTTTATATTCATGTATGTATTCATGATTATCGCAATATGGTAGAACTGTTCTATCCCTTTGCTTTTATCGTACTGCTGATAATATATCTCTGCTATTGTCTGCTGGTTGCCGCAGCACATATATTTTACACTAGAATAACAACTGTTCAATAAATACTTATTGAAACGCCCGACTGTTTATTCTGTGTAACTCTCTGAGACAAACCAAATAAGTAAGCACGAGTGACTGAGCGAAAGGTAGTACATTGTTTCCACGATTCTGAGGAATTTGGGTTGTCATGATCTAAGGTTGCCAGAAACTAATCTCTCCCCGATAAGAGGAGATTCTAGTGGCACTGTGAGCTGGCTAATGCAAAACAATCTAACATACGCGGTGAGGGTGCACAGAGTCAGTCTGCCACCAAGCCCACAGCTTATGTTATACAAACGCGCAGGTCCTGCATGGGTACTATAGGAACTACATGACACCAGAGACACATTTCTACCCTCCTGCTGCTGAGCCAAGCTCGAGCAGGGGAAGGCAGCACAATAGGCATCCTGTCACAGGGAGGTGTGACCACCTCCCAGACAGGATTTAGTGTATTGGGGCTGGGTGGGTGCACTCTGAGAGTGCCTGAAAGTCTGCACGTGGGGCACATTTGGTGTCCCTGTGCATAGCCTCGGTGACGTGGCCTGCCCAAATGCCACGTGTATATTGATACAACAAGAACTGGAGCAACATTCCACACCATCCGGACGCACAGCATACTGCGTGAATAAATTTCACATCGTACTCCTCAATTTATCCATATTTCATTGTGTTTATTCCATTTGCTCCGATAAATCAATAGTCTTCACCACTTTTTTCTCCTGCCACATGTGAGGCAATATATGTATACTACAATTTCTTCTGAATCAGATATGCCTATCCAGGCCTTTTTCCGAAACATGATATATACAAAGATCATCCTTGATAGTGGATATCATAGACCCAATGCATTTCGGGCTGTTTTTAGCCCTTCTTCAGGGGTTCACTAAAACGGTAAAATATTGACTTTAGTATATGTTTACAAATCACTGTATTGTAATCACACATTAAAACTAAACAATCCGTGCCATGCTTTGCTAAAACATAACGTTTTCCCTCTACACGTGCACTATACGCCAAACACATTGTGCCCTGAGAAGTCTCCAACACCACCTTTCACCCTTCCTTGTTGCACTTTGCCCAATGCTCCCCTTGTCCATTATTCTATGATAACTTAACCTCGTCTACCTCCCCCCAAAAAAACAGTCATCCGTCCCTTCATCAAACTACCTCATGTTCTCCTTCATGGCGTCTCTACTTCTCTCGCACACCAGTATTGAATGTGCTCGTGTTATTGCATCTATTTCAATCTATCTATAATCTACAATCTTGTGTACCCGCTCCTTAGCTGTCAATTATACGTCAGTTTCAGAGATATTTACAACATGCACCATTTAAATGATCGAAACAAAGTTTAAAAACGAATGAAATATGGTGTGCACGTGGCAACCCCTTTCGTGAAATTAGTTTATAAAGACTGCTCTGCAGCCATGTTGCACTCAAGTAGAACGATAAAATTGAAAAAATTTGAAAAACCTGGTGAGAGCCACATGTGTTAAGGCAGCAACATCTAATCATCCCAGCAACGGAGTTGTGAAAATGTTGATGGACAGTTTTAATGATCAGACTAAAAACAGCACCGCATCAGCGCTGTACACGAGCACGTAATCGCATTAATTGTATCGCATGTTTCTAAACTTTAAATGGTGCATGTTGTAAATATCTCTGAAACTGACGTATAATTGACAGCTAAGGGTGGGCGGGGTACACAAGATTGTGGCGCAGGGAAGCAGAGAAGCTAGTGATTATGTAAGTGTTTCTCTTAGTGCCTTATGGGAACTGCAGTCATGCAGGTGAGCGTGGCGGCCTGCATGACTGGATTGGTTGGAGTTGAGGGGTGGGGTCAGCCGTTCGTTGATGAAATAGATGCAATAACACGAGCACAGTCAATACTGGTGTGCGAGAGAAGTAGAGACGCCATGAAGGAGAACATGAGGTAGTTTGATGAAGGGACGGATGATTGTTTTTTTGGGGGGAGGTAGACGAGGTTAAGTTATCATAGAATAATGGACAAGGGGAGCATTGGGCAAAGTGCAACAAGGAAGGGTGAAAGGTGGTGTTGGAGACTTCTCAGGGCACAATGTGTTTGGCGTATTTGTGCACGTGTAGAGTGAAAACGTTATGTTTTAGCAAAGCATGGCGAGGATTGTTTAGTTTTAATGTGTGATTACAATACAGTGATTTGTAAACATATACTAAAGTCAATATTTTACCGTTTTAGTGAACCCCTGAAGAAGGGCTAAAAACAGCCCGAAATGCATTGGGTCTATGATATCCACTATCAAGGATGATCTTTCTATATATCATGTTTCGGAAAAAGGCCTGCCTAGGCATATCTGATTCAGAAGAAATTGTAGTATACATATATTGCCTCACATGTGGCAGGAGAAAAAAGTGGTGAAGACTATTGATTTATCGGAACAAATGGAATAAACACAATGAAATATGGATAAATTGAGGAGTACGATGTGAAATTTATTCACGCAGTATGCTGTGCGTCCGGATGGAGTGGAATGTTGCTCCAGTTCTTGTTGTCCCTGTTCATAGTCCAGCTCAAACCAGTTCTGGGAGCCATAGGCTCCTGCTCTGGCGTGAAACTGGACAAAGGACATGGGTGTAACCACCCCTCTGTCCTGACCCTCCACTAGGAGGGTCCCCCGATTCGGTCCATCCCTCTCCCGTGGGTACAAAAGGGCTTACCTGGCTGTAAGACTTTAGATTTGACGTGGACAAGATTCTACAAGAAGAAACCACTGACCTTCGACCGTCTGGACACTCTGGACTTCGACTGGGCCCGACTTTGTCTCCCTCTCCGTCCAAAGCTTTGTCTGTGCCCTTGCTCCATACAGGCTCCATGCAGGACCTGTGGTGCACTAAGGACAACTGAAGAATCTCCCTTGGAGTGAAGGAGTCACTCCCCTGCTGTTGCAGGCACCGAAACGCAACTGACCGGTCTGCTGCTCCTGAGCTCCTGAGGACTCTGAAGATTTCAGCAACACAGGAGGTGGGTTTTCGAAGGTCCCTGAGGTCGATCTGCCCTCTCAGCAAGTTTGAGGCCAGTATCCCTCGTGGGGACTGTATAACCCGAACCCCTGTGCACGGCGTCCATTTGCAAGTGCATATGCTGGTTGGCGATTCCCGAGCTTGTGCATTGGACTCCGAGTAGTCCTGACCCTGTGCAGTATTTGCACCAAAGAACTCCGGCCTCCTCGCACCGAGTGCTCCGTGGGCTGGTACTTTGCAATCTTGCCCGAGGTCCCCTCTCGACTCCTGGTCCTTCGGCCTGTGGGTCTCTCTGAGGGTCGTCTTGATTTCTGTTGGGCTTTCCTGGTTGCTCCAGATGTGCCCTGACTCCCCATTGCTTGGTGAGTCCCCTGGACCTTGCTGGTCTACACCATAACCTGCTTGACCTTTCTTCGTTGGTTGCTTTTGCCAAGGCTTGTTGGTGCTCCAGCCGGACACCAACCCCTCAGCACTCGACATCCTTCGTGGGACAGCTCACCTCTGGCTCCTGGTCATCCTTGATGTCTCCTGGTCCTCGTGGCTGCAGAGTCAAGCATCCCTTCTTCGCACCTGAAGCAACCGACATCGGTGGGCAGTCGTTTACCAAGCCCCTGGTCACTCTGAAGTGACCCAGACTCTGTCCCCTCTGCTTTCAGTTTCCTTCTTTCCCGAATCCAGGCTTGGATTCCACCGGACCCTTTTCACCTTCACGGCAGCAGTACTTCTTCACAGCCCTCCATTGAGAACGACAGCAGTTCCCGACGCCACTCCAGACCTATGCACTCGGCTCCTCTGGGATAGGTAACTCGGGTACTACGGTATCCACGGGTGGGGTGGCTCTTCAAACTCTTAAGTTCAAAAGGGTTCGCTCGAAGTCCTCCTAGAAGGGTCCTTAAACTTTAAAAGTGTAACCGCGACTTCCCCATAGAATTGTACGGAGCCCGCGGTCGTGTTCACACACTGCACCCGTCCTCCGTATGGTCCCTATCTACTCACCTTGGGTGGTTCCTTGGGGTCCCAGCGATTCTACGTGCTCCAGACCTTGCCTTGATCTCAGTTGTGACTGTTATACCACTATTTTAGCATATGGTTTGGTCTCCCCCTGGAGCCCACTGTGCATTGTGCTACTTACAACTGTTCTATTGGTCTTGTATTGTGTGCTTTGTGTTCTATCCTCGTGTACAGGATAGTAGAGAGTGTTATATTAATAAATACATATTTATATATAACTACTGTGTGGTTCTCCTTTCATTTAGTCAATATAGGAGGTGATGTTCTGATAAAACAAGGTGCTTTACATTACTTCAAGATTAAGACTGAAGGCTGCTCTCCACAGCTACCACTAGGATAGCTTTCTAAAGGTTATCTTTGACCTCATACACCATAAGGGTTGTTTGGACTGGTGCAAGGTTCCCACTTTAATTAGTGGACAGCATATACCAGGCCAACTTCTCACACTCACCATGAAAATGCTAATATTACTTCTGGACACCAAAGTCAGCCAGTGTGATTGCAACAGTATATTGCCTAATTTGAGCCAATCAATTCACAATATTTATGTAACCACAAGCAAGATTAAGAAATGGATTTAAGTTGATTCTTTGGTAAGTTTTAACATTCCTAGTAGGTACTTTCGTTTTAATTTCACATGCCTCCGCACTGGTGGCGGAGGCCCCATAGTTGTGGGGGAGTCTCCACAATCGGTCAGAATCTCTGCAATGTGATTTCTTATTGCTGGGTTTCCGTCCTGAGTGCGGAGACTCCCCCACGAGTGCGGGGCCTCCGCCACGAGTGTGGAGGCCCTTTGTGAATCAGGCCCGTATATTCAAATTTAACTAATAAGCTGCTTTTCAGAGACTGGTACATTGGAAATAAAGGCTATAACAGTTGATGAGGTGAACATAATTTTTTATTTCTACCCAAGGATTTTAATGTAAGCTCAGATGCTTTTGCTTCTTGGTATATACATGTTGGTATTTCTGTAGCTTTACAGGGAACATATGCCACACAATTATGCAATTTAAGTAATCAAATTAGAATAATTGCTTGTGCTCTTTTGAAGTGAACTACTGTCTGATTAGGTTGCAAATTTCAACTAATTCTTTAATTACGTGGCTCCAATCCCCTTTGGGGTTCATTTGTGTGCTCTTTCGTTAAACTACTGCAGAAAATAACCATTTCATAGTTAAGTTCTTTACTTATTAAATGCTTAAAAAGTTAAATAAGCCATTAGGATAACTGGAGTCTTCTGTCTAAAGATGCTGTACTTGGACAATTTGCAAACAATCTTTCTACCAAGATGATGCTCAGGATTTGCAATCTTTATGTTATAATAATAAATACGGTACAACTAACAAGAGTGAATGGTTGATTTGCAAATGAATGACAGATTTTGCAATTTATGACAGTATAACTTGAGGAAATGTTCTGGTGAACAATGTTTGAATTAAATCTTTAATCTCTTTGAGTGAGCCTACATTTTTGAAGCTGATTCCATTCTGGTGGCATGGTGTGCAATATAACTATGGATTGGGATGTGGCCCGAGTAATGCCAGTGGCTGAGATTAATTCTACCATTACATCCATCCCTTTTTGTATGTTTTAGTGTGTCACCCTAAATGGGACGGGTATGCCCAGACGTAGATCCTGTGCACATTGTGTCACTGGAGCCAAGCTATACTAAGCTGATGAGCCCAAAGCAAGGGCGAAACCGGCCCTGGGCTGCTTGTGTCCCGATTCGGGGAGGACATGGTTCGGCAATTCAGGCTGCACTTTTCATACTGGAGCAGGGTCAAAAGTGATTTGCATTCAGCTGGGTCCAAACTGAGGTGGCATGGTGTGAAAAATAACGAAGGATTGGGATGCGGCCAGAGTAATTACCAGTGGCTGAGATTAATTCCTTTCCATCCATCACATTTTGTATACTTTGGAAGAATTTTACATTAACACCATTACAGACAGTCACAGTGCTTTGGATTATGGAAACAGCTTATTTGTAACATAACTTTAAAAGTTGCAACTATGGTTTGTATTCAGGGCACAACTGGTGATGTTTCTTATCATTCTTGTCAGACTATTACTGAAATCATTTTGTGTTGATCGAGGATAGGCTCAGACAGCTGTTCCCATTTGTACTAATTGTATCATTATTCTTCTTTAATGATCAAGGCTTCCTTAATATGGCATGGAGGGTGAAACAGAATTGTCTGTGGCTTTTTTGTTGTAGTTGTATCGCAGTGGTATACTAGCTCATTGAAACAGCACTTATCCTGCATTAGTGTAGGTGAGTCCTTCATCAGTGAATCTGTGACTGAGGGTTTGAGTGTGAATGTTAACTGACCTTAAGATGTATCATTTTATGTTTATATATAATTGTTCTAGTAGCACGTGTCAAGATATTTCACCTCTCACTAATTTGCACGCTCTTCTGTTATTTGTTGTTATGGAATCATGAGTATGTCAATGTAGCCTGAAATTTTGTTTTGTTTTAATGATTTGTAAGATTTCCATTTAACAGGCAGTTGTTGGAAAACAGTTACAAGCCAGCTGGTTGATGGGCACTTTAAATAAGTTACTGTTCAGAACATTAAGCGTGGCTTTTTTTATTCTATAAGAACACATTTTCAACAGAAGTAAATAACAAATTCTCACACAGGAAATCTACCATACTCAAAATTTAAAAACTGTGACTTACCTCAAGAAGCCATGGCTTTAGTTTTCTATCCAATAGAATGTCAAATCCTAAGACTTCGAAACAGACACTCTCACTTCCTGGTGGTTGCCCAGGTCTGCACATACGGTATGCATGAAGGACATGTGGTTCCGCTACTATCAAAGTCTTCACAACTAATTCCTAAGGAGAAAGCACAGACAGAAAATAATATGATGGAGGGACTGGAAGACACCTACATACTTCAGGGACACATAGGTGCAATGTACAGTGTCATAACACAAAACGATACCCCCCCCGAAGAATGTGATGAGGGCCCCCTAAGACTCCCATATCTCACAGATGTTCGTTGACCTTGGTCTGAGAAGCCCCCCGTGAAGCATTGGGGGCCCCTGGGGTTTTGGGGATCTTCCATCGCCGCAGGGGCTGCAGGGTCATGCATTACAACCCTGGCCATGTAGCCACTTATCTGTCAAGACTTTGGCCAGTCCTTTATGTTTAGCCAACCACATTGGCATTCTTTGTGGTATAGCTTTAGGTTTACTATTGAATAAATCTTAGCAAGCTGCTGTAGGATAAAACACGAGGACTGGCTTGTGGTGTCACACAGGACACAGGTGAGAATAATAACAATGTCCCAAAGAGGTAATCTAGTTTAAAATATTCGTATCATTATGTGAGATTGAATCACGATCAAAAATATACAAATTTCAGATCAATGAATAAGTAATAATGATCACCATTTCATTAGAAATTGTGAAATATTTATTATTAAACCAAAGAATGAATAGACTCTATAAAGATGTGAAAAAATACTCAGTGCAAAGTGTGGACATACACGCGTAAAACCAATTAAAAAAAACTAGGTCGTGAATGAATCAGCATCATCTTCCTAGTGACATCCACATTTTTGAAGGTCACGGTGACTGTACTAGGTGGCTGTATTTTGACCCCTTTGTAACTTTAGGGTCGTCATCAGGACAATCAAAAGTCAAGCGTGAGCACCAGAGCCTGAAAGAATTAAAGAAAGAAAAGAAGGATGGTAGGACTTAAAAACAATGCTCAAAGAATAAACTAAAAGGATCCCATAGTGTTGAAAAAGAAGACTTAGAGGTAGGACCTCATAAGCAAATATATAATATATATGTTTATATGAGTCAAGTGACCATGAACTTAATATACAATAAAAATACTGGACCACAAATAAGTGATCATAATCAGTGTGCCAAACGTGAATGGGCTGCCATAGTGAGATAAAAGCTGTCACAAATCAAGGGTTCATTACAGACTAAATCGTAAATTGGAATTAAATTCCCAGAATGTGATGGGCAAGATGAAAATAATAAGAAACACTACATAATTAATAACTTAACAAAATTAGTTTGACGAATAATCAGGCAGGCTCCTGATAATTAGTGGGAATTGCCAATCTAGTCTCAAATTCTATGAATTCCAAATGGAGTGTACTGAAATAAAGCACTCTGCCTCATCAAAAGCAACTTAACTGCAGAGATGCTCCGTCGGAATCTCTGACAAAATCACTGCACAAACTCAAAACGACTTAAGGAATGTGACACCAAGAAGCGATACAAGGATACAGTGTCCTTCCTGACAAGGAAGAAATCAACTGAGAACAGAGACGCCCATTTGGTACCAAAGATGAAATGAAGTGCACAAGGAGCGAATCCATGTATTAAGGTCCAAGTATGATGGCTATCATACTTAAGTAAAGAATTTCACTCCATAGGCATTCTATACAGGCCAGTCCCTAAGTTACCATGTACAATACTAATGTTACGAGCAAGAAAAGGTAAACTGCAACTACACTGAAATGTGAATTTCAAATGTCTCTGGGATTGGTTGAGCCTGTTGAAAAAATACCTCTGAGATTCAGGTTTTCCATGCCGTTCCTGAAGATATCATAAATTTAATGTTTTCTAACCCGGATATTTTCTTTAACTGAATTAATGTTGGATAAAATAATAAATGTTTCCTTATCGTCAACCTACAGTATAGCAACACTTGGGATGAAGCATGCTTCCATAGAGACTTCTTTATTTAGAGAAAAATGTTTCTGTGAAACATGAAACAGCTTTTGGTCAGGGCTTTGCATAATAAGGAAATTAGAAAGTCAGTACAGACTGCAACTGGAGTAGGTCTTTTATTGAGCCAGTCTTCTATCGCTATAATGACTTCCTCTTGGGAAATAATTGTGAATAGTGACTCAATGTCAAAACTTACTAACAGATCTTGAAGAGTTTCAATAAAAGTATATTCATTCTTATTGATAAGATCAGTACTGCTGCTTACAAACTGATAATTGTGGGAACACACTACTGAGAAGTGAAATTAATACACTTCCACAAGAGAAGGCATTATTTCTTATTATAAGGTATGCATTAAAGAAGGTCCTGCTTCATCCTGCTGCAACAAAAACGCATCATCAGAACTAAAGCCTTCTTTGTCACAGAAAAGGTTGAACTTAAAGTACCTCATGTGGAAGAGTATTTTCACTGCCCCTCCTTTCCATCAAAAATACCCATTTATACCTGCCAACAGAGAAGAAAGGAGCCTATTTTATTAAGCCTAAATTAACCTATCATTTAAAAGGCACTCGTAATTAAAAGAAAGGAAGAACAGACTATGCAACTGTGGGGAAACTTAGAAAGAATTAGTATATCACCTTCTCTAAATTTCTCCCTCATGCAAGGAGCAACGGAGAAGGAAGAGCTCCTCAACAATCTGTAGACATCTGGAGTTCGACGTTTCAGGTGTTTGGCAGTACTCGTACTAGGGAACGTACTTCTGAAGTAACATAAAGTAGTCTTATTCATTTGGGTACCATGACCAACTAGACAAAGGAAGATGTAAGTTATTGCATTTCATCATCATGTATGACTTAGCATGGCTCAGCCCCCTATGTATATCTCTAGGCAGCTAGCTTAATGAAAATGCTATAAAAGGGTATTATTTTTCTTGGTAATTAGTTCTATGAAAATATTTTTTGTTGGTGTGTGCATCTGTACTGCACAAAGGCAAGTGGTACATATGTTTTGCTTATCAGCAAAAATGTGGCTTTTCCCTTTCAGATTGGTCTCTAAATAGTTCAAGAATGTGTTAATAAATGCCTTCGATTATACTCATAAATTATGCCACCACTTGACCCTCTCTGAAGAGCACCTTTTAAATGTTTTCATTATAGTGTGTTACCATCAAACTAATTTTATATCAGCAGTGGTCCCTCACAAGAAGGATTAGGAAAAACGATCAATATAGAAATACAATGAGATCTATAATATGTCGTCCATCCGGACAAAAGTACTTTAATATTTTTATATATATTTTTTGCAAAAAGACAAAACCAATAAAGTGGAAACACAAACACTGTGACAGTTAAAATTAAAAAGAAAGAGGAGGCTCAGGAATTTATAAGTGCTTGAAGAAGAGTCAATAAATTGCCAAGCAAATATGGAGACAAACACCATAGCACAATTAATCAGATAATTGATCTAACAGTGTCAAGGTGTGGAAATGTCGCTGACATTTCGATCCCATACAAACAGAGTACCGGGATCATCATCAGGACACAGGCATGTATACCTGAGACTAATGCCTGTGGATCAGCAAACAACAGTAAGTATAGTCCCATAGGAGACTGGTAAGAACTAAGGAGGCAAACATGTGCCAATTGGAGAACCAAAAATGCGGTTCGGTCAGTAGGATCAATGTGCGTGAATCCGTTCATGGAATCGATAGAATGCCAAGAATTGATTGAAAGTACTGGGTGGTGGTACTGGTCCTTTATCGTTTGTAACCTAACCCCTGCTGTGATCCCGCATACGCCGCCCAGTACTTTCAATCGGATTGCCAATTCTTGGCATTCTATGGATTCCACAAACGGATTCACGCACATTGATCCTACTGACCGGACCGCATTTTTGGTTCTCCAATTGACACATGTTTGCCTCCTTAGTTCTTGTGTGGTTATCATTTTATTTTTCCTTCTTTGCACTGCTGAAAAGCAGTGGGGCGACGTTCCTCCGCCTTAGAGGAGGACCCGCCGCTGAACACTGGCATTCAGCAACCTAATTTTTACAAACTAAGCGCTAGGAGGAGGAAATGTCTGTTGAGTGATGGGCATATCCGTTTCCGGATACGCCACCAAAAAGATAAATAACAAGTGTGTGGACAAATGAAAAACCTTGATACGTTTTATAGATATTTTTTCTGGACACTATCCTGGAGGTTCAATATATTCAAACCCAAAAGAGATTTTTGGATCAGAATATGTCTTTGAAAATATTGCAAGCCCCTTTATTAAATGGAAAAGGCTCAAAGTTGAAGCCTTTATATTTTTCGTCATTCCTTGTGGATACGTTCTCTCACCTACTTGTTCTCTTCCTTTCCATTGTTTTGCAGATCTCATCCTGATGGCCTCACGACCCTCTGTTTATGGTTTCATCTGATAGGCCTTCTCTTATGTGTTCATGATCTGCCTGTTGTTAGCATTAGGCCCATGTACTATCTTACATTACTAAATACAATTTGGGAATATATGCTAAGATTATTATGATAGAATGACATTTATATGCTATGTCTCTCGTTATTGGCCTTATGGCATTTTTTGGTCAGGTCCCCACTTATACATCTGTATTACTGACATCAGTCATTGTGTTTGGCATCGTTATGCCTTTGATATATGTTATGTGTGCATATTTTCATTGCTGTATTTCGTAAAACTTTAATAAAGTATTTTGGAACAAGAAAAATGATATTGCGCTTTTGTACACTGAACAACATGCCAGCCACAGCTGCACAAATCATTTTGACATCTTTTCCGGCCATGAATGATGGCATCAGCATTTCAGGACAGCGTGCAAACTGACAGAACAATACATTGATTTCTTACTGAAATATCATTCCAGAATTTGACAACATCGTGGTCGTTTGTCTGCAGAAACTCGGTGAACCATCGGATGGAGCGCTTGCTGCCCTTGTCTTCGGTTTCATCCCGCTCGAAATTCTCGTTGTGTTTATTCACGGAGTAGTTTGTCAGATGCATGTACAGCTGGCTCTGCAACAATGAAAGATAGAAACCATCTCATGAACTGTGTGTTCACCACAGGCAACAGCAGAAACAAGCAGCCACTATCACCCCGAGCGGCCGCCACTTTCAGTTCTCATCTTTAATGCAACACTTTAGTTCATGTTTAGTGAGATGAGCCACGTATTAGCCTGTCACCGCTGTATAATTTGAGAATCTGCAATCTGGCTACGCTCCTCGCAGCTGCTACATGCATCCAAACTGTCAGTGTTCATGTAAGTAATAACTACACGGAGGAGCAATGTGCACGCGGCCATTAACATATCTCCTGACACCATTATTTCTGACTGCCACAGGCAATGGTGTCTGATATGGCGGGGAAAATGATTCCACCGGGTCCCCGTCTCCATCTGTACTGTTCACGACCAATGAATCAAGCGTCTTTGGTTTTGCCCTCTGCCTGCCGAGCAGCGCTAAAACAGCAGAGGCTGCTGTCTTCTTCCGCTGCTGTGCCATATATCTCGCAGATTGCACAGGCCTGGATGTAAGAATCTAGGATTGCATAGCTCTTCCATAGTGGAGTAACATATCATTTCTTAAAGTTACTCAACACTGAGAAGAGGATGTGGGAAGGAGACAGAGCTGTCCACTATGGAACTGGGGAACCAGGTTCGAATCTAGGCCTTGTCTCAACATCCTGTGATTCTGAGCAAATCACTTCATCTCCCCGTGCCTACCAAAAATGAATGTGTCCTTGTGTAATGTAACTGGTGCTCGTGTAAAGCGGTACAATACCTTCGAGTTCGTGCTACATAAAACTGCAGGAAAAAAACACTCTCTCACTAAGGGATGGATTGTGGAACCAAAGCAGCCCTGGCAAAAATGTTCAAACCAGCCCGCTCCCTTCATCCCCTCGCGTAACTTCTCTCTTTCCATCCATTCTCTCACTCCCCTCCAGTGGACTAAAAGGCCTGTCTGACCCTGCTCTTACTAATCCAAAGTTGAATGTTTGCAGTATAAAGCAAGGAAGTATACATGCTCTGATAGAAAGAGACAACTATTGGTACTAGTATGTAGATACAAATTTCAGCAATTTATGGCAATATCTAAAACACCATTTGTGAACATGTACAGATAAATAAAAGTGAATGGACAGACTTGCCAGGGGAAAGGTCCCGTGACATTCTCCAGAGCGTGACTGGCCGGCTATTAGGGATGGAAAAATAACTGGTAACATGCTTGCCCACTTTGCAACATGCTTTACAATAACAACACGTCAATTGAAGAAGTTGAAAAAACTTTGTTCTATCTTCCTTTATGTGCAATTACTGTCTATTCATGACTTCTGGAGGAATGTTGTTAGATAAGTTGATAAACTTCAATAGTGGTTTCCCCCAGGGCACAAGTCCTAAAAAAAGAAGTGGGGGGACTGACCAAGTTAGGCAGTATGCAAGTGACATCATGACGTGTGCCATCAAAGCACATGATGTCACAACGCGTGCCATTCCAGGTGGCATCACAGGAAGTGACCTCACTGAAAGTGACATCACACAAGAAGTGACATCAGATACTAAGATCTCACACATATGTTTATCAGGTGCATCATGAGTACATTTAAGTGCATTATGATATTTAACAATTGAGATTTGGAGTCGGGGTTGTGCCAAAAAAGTGGCACAATCCTGACGCAAAATCTGGGCCTCAATTAATAAATTTATTTTTAACCCTGCCACAAAGAAATCGGCAACAAGGAAAAGCATGGTAGTAGATCTGTTCTGCTTAACTTGTTCCAAAGTCTGCATTTAAAAATATTTGATTGGGTTAGGGCATCTGCTGCAGAGGTGCCCAGTAAATCTCAGGGAATAATAATAATGGTGAGATAACTTTGGAGCTTAATGCATTTGTTGGAGAGATCTGTGTTTTGTGTAGTCCCAAATTTGAATCAATGGAGTATAGAAGATTAAGTTGTCCCCTGTAAAAACTAATCACCTACTGTCCTTGAGGGGGGGGGGGGGTGGGGGGGTTGGGGTTGGGGATTATTGAACATCTATTTTGTTGCTACCTTCTTCGGGTTTGTTACTAATGATATTGAAACACACATGGTGTGCATCTTATACAATGTTGTGAGCATAAATATACCTCTTAATTATGCAATTGTGCTCTGATATGCGTCTGTTATAACATGTACCAACTGAAAATGCAATACAATATGTTTAAAAAATAAGTTGTCTCCTGCAAAGCACATCATGTAACATGCAGATCACAGATTTGTATTTGATGTAGATAGGTAAGTGGATTACTGCTTTGAACACAGAGGTATTTTTGTTACTTGCATTTAATAAATTGTAATCCTTCTAGTAGACTACAGTGAGCTATGAAGGGTATTTGACTCCTACACCTAGTAACCCTGACTGTCTCATGTAACACATCTTGTACATTGATTTACACACTTACATGATTTATTTGGAATGGATAATGTGTATGTTATGTAAAGCGCTCTAACACTCTGCATTGGGATGAGTAGCGTATATAAAAGAATTAAAGTAGTGCTATTTAAATTGTTATTTGTGCAAATACAGGGACTGACCAACCCATCTGACATTCTTAAAGAGCATGCACTTATATACAACAAAGTAAAAAAGCATGCCTCACTTAAGTATCTGTGAAGAGATAACAAGCTGTGTGCTTTTGTTTCCTTGCAGGTGCATTTGCATTTGTGAGGTTCCAGGACGCCTCCAGTCCCATACGCGATCAAAAGGAGGCCTGATGGCCCCTTAACTTCTTTCTTTATCTTTGCCCAGCCAGAGGTGAAATAAAAAGCCCCCTCCTGCCTGCACGGTGCTGCTGGAAATGGAAAGCAGACAACGTACAGGACCTGCTGAACGTGTCCCAGTGTCTCAAAATTACACTGGGACCAGTTCAACATATTTCTGTGAGGCCCAACTTCTTGTGAAAATAGTGGGTGGACGCCGTGTACCCGCGTGTACCTCCGACTGGTGCCCTGGTTTCCCCACACTTCTCTGGCACTTCAGGGGATCGGCTTAAGTTTTTATGTCAAAATACATAGTTATATAAATTATTCTGCAACAAAAACTATAATTGGTGGGGTGCTAAGGTTGCAATGTGAGGCCTAAGGCTTCTCAAAATTTGCCAGTTAGCTACTTATACTCCTGCAATGCACTGCTCATAACAACATGCACATGACATCAAAAATGACAGAATTGAAAGCATCACTCAAGACCTCACCGATGATATCACCAATGATATCAGATTTGTAGCATTCCCCTCCCACCATCAGGTTGCTTCTTACCCCGTGCACCCACTGGATATCTCTCACACTCAAACTCAACCACAGTGTCACTTGCATGCCCTCTTACTTGAACACTCACGGATGCACTTATCACACATTCACCCACTACCTCCCTCGCCCATCAGTACATCCCCTCTTTCTCATGTACCCATTCAATCATGTACCAAGTCTCCCACCCTCTACACACACACTCAGCAATCCACTCACTCATCCTCTCATTTAGTGTTTGGTGGACGTCCTACCGTCTACCATATTTAGAGATCTCAGCTGCCCTGGTGGAGATCTCTGTCCCTTCAAGGGAGAGCTGCCACCTCTGCGTCTCCTCTGAAGCCACTGAAAGTTTTCAGAGCAGCTCCCATGTTTTGTTTTACAAAAATTAACCCATGAAGCAGGAGTTTGTTTTTATACAACAAAACAATAATTACCCTAACACCATGGGATTTTTCTCTGCGTTTTCAGTTCGGTTCCGCCAGGCTTTCCCTAGCAGTTCGAACAGATAAAAAACGATATCATACCATCCGCTCTAAATATGGAAGACTTACACCAATGGCCACAATACTCATTTGTTTGAAATGTTCATTTCCCAATTTGAATGAGGCCGGACTTAGAACAAAACATATGACCCCCTTATCAAATGCACTGTCCTCAATATTTTTTTAGATGGGAGAGAGAATAGGAAACCAGCCCCCTTACCCTTCTCAGCCATATGTACTTTCCTCATTGTTTGTGAGGCTGGTATTAGAATAATATATTCCCCCACGCCCCTAAATTCATTTTCCACTGTATTTGTGGGACTAGAGTTTGGAGTCAGGTTTAAGTCTTCCTACACATATGCAAGTTTGCTAATGTTTGAGAGGGTGAAGTTAGAATAGTAAATCTGACCCCAGGCCCCCAGTCACAAATATGTGTACTTACCCAACGTTTGTGGGCCTGGAGTTAGAATAGTACATTTCACTCACTTTCTTTATGATTTAATCAATGTTTGTGGGGGTGGAGTACTTTTAATAAATATAAAAAAAATATTTTTAAGATTATAATACCATTTACATTATTTTAATAAATCTGAGTGTTCCATAGTTTCACATTTATCTTGAATGTTTGTAGAATTGAAGGTAAAAAAAATTCCTCCATTCAGAGAGGGACTTTAAAGTGTTTCAGGATTCATGGAATATTGCGGTTCTCGCTAATATAAGAAGGTGGACTTCCATTTTGTGTGGTTCGGTACTGGGAAAAATTACTGCAAAATCTCATGGTCACATGAAAACAAATTCTGGGATGTTGTTTGAAAATAGGACTTACGCAAGAACAAAAGAGACACATATGTACAGTTTTCAGCACTTTTTTCGGCACTAAAGGTGTTTGATATTGGTTTTAGTTCCATGACTCTTACGCAATCACAGAGGTGGAACATCCTTTTAAAGTACAGCATGGACTCCTAACTTTTAAAAAAGTGGAGTTTGATAGGAAAACCTATTGTGCTAAGTTGTTTCCCAGCTGGGGTGATGACAGAACATTTGAAATGTTACAAATGCGTAGTTACATTTTATTTTTTGCACTTTTTGCCCTTCAAGTTTTGTGGTTCTTGGTAGTGGTAAGGTGAAACCAGCGCATCCCACCTTTGCTTTGCAGGTTCACAAAGGATTCACAAAACCTTGTAAACCATTACAGAAGTTTGAGTGGTTAATGAGGATGACTTGCTCCAAATTCAATTAGTTCTTGGATTGCACAGTCATGATGCAAAGGAGGTTTTACATGTTTTGATATGCTTCACTTTTTGGAGACCGAATACATTTTGTTCTTACAAAAATGATTTCTGGACAAAGAGACCAGGACAGAAGAAATACAGGGTAAAGATGAAGAACTGGAAGTTGATGAGACTGAGCTTTCCAGATCGCTGCCGCAATCCATTGCATCTAAGTACACGGCATGGTTCATTGCAGAAACAATGAAGAGGAAGCAAGACATTGAACAGGTGAGTACATCTTCTGCAACCATGCCAGATGCAATCCCTGCTGGATATTGAGTGACTGAAGAAATTCTACAGGAGCAGCAGAAAAACATCAATTCAGGTTATCAAACTGTGGCACTGCTTTGTTTCGTGTGGCCTGCTCATCTGCTGTGAATACAATTCGGATGGTCGGCTGAAGCAAATGAAAGAGTTGAAATGAAAGAGTTGAAATTTTGTCTCCTTCAGTTATCCCAACTACCTTTTGTACTAGTTATATTGTAAAAAATGCTAGTGAAGTGAAAGTATGGCTAGTTTTGTCTTCCTCAAATAATAAATACCACAAAAAATATATGTTGATAAAAGCAAACAAATGCTACTTTTCAAAACCAATCTTGTTGATATAAAAATTATAACAAATATGTGTTTTCATTTTGAGTGAGAGAATGAATGAATGAACTGTGAATCTGAGAGTGAGTCAGAGTGTGTCAAAGGAAGGAAGTGAGAGGGACTGATTGAGTAAATGAGAATGCTACAGAGAGTCAGAAAGAGTGAATGAAAGTGAAAGAGTTTGAGGAAGAGAATGAGAATGAGAGTGAGGGCATGAGAGAAAGGACAACTGAGATTGTGGGTGAGACACTGAATGAGAGGTGGTGACTAAAGAGTGAGTTACAGTGATTGAAAACATTTTTTAAAGTAAGGTAGTCAGTGACTAAGATGGTGAGTGAGTGAAAATGAGGGAGTGAGTAAAAAGCGAGCACATTGCTGAGTTAGAAAGTTAGAGAGAATGTGAGATAGAGGATGATGGTGATGGAGGGAGAGTGTGAGAGGAATAAAGGGCAAGAGAGAGTGGGATATTGAGAAAGTGACTGAGAGCCTAGGTGAAAGGGAGTGAGCAAAAGTGAGTGAGAGTAAGAGAGAGTGAGAAAAGGCAAGGGAGTCAATGGTAGTGAGACAGAGTAAGTGGACATATATGAAAGTGAGAAAGCAAGGGAGTTAAAGCCAGTGAATAAATGTAAAAGGGGTGAGAGAGGGAAAAAATTAATGAGAATATGAGTGCAGAGGAGTAACTATTGGGTGAGATAAGTGAGGCAGATTGTGTAAATCGAAGGGAGTCACTAACTGAAAACATGAGTGAGTGAAAATGAGACAGTGAGAGGGAATGAATGAGTGAGTGTGTTAAAGGGTGAGTGGAAGACACTGATTTAAAGTGAAGGAGGGTGTGAGGGCGGATGTGACATAGGCAAAGTGCATGAGACTGTGAGTTAAAATGTGACTGAGACACTAAGGTAGAGGGACTGACACTCCCCTATGCACTGCAGTGCACCTTTCTTCATAAGACAGTCGACTAACATAAGTGACTATTTGCCTAATTGTTCTCTGACATTCTAATGCCTGAGTTAATGCACTTGCAGTGGAGCTTGCTCTAGTTGCAGTTTTGTGAATCATCTGACCATAATAGTGGGACTTAGAACACATCACTAACTTCCCAGTGACTTTCCACTTGCCATGGAATCAGACTGCAAACACGAGTTTTGCTATCCCTCTCTCATGTACTACACACCCCTCTTGCTCTCTGTGATCTGAATTCAGCCTGACTATAGAAGGCTACTCTCATATGAATCTTCTAGTTCAGATTTTCATATCCAATGATAGTTTTTTTTTACTTGATGTTGTAAACAAAGAAAGGGGTTGAACTTGCCATAGCCTGAATTTATTTACCCAATAGCAAAAGGCCCTTTATACCAGTCAGCTATTTCCAAGTATACCTGATCAGGGATGTTAATTGTTTCTATCAGGCCAAAAGTTCACCAAGCACGGCCTGTTTTTCAGCACAATTTTAAAATCATTGGTAGTTCTCAGTAACACCTTCCCAGTTTGAACAAATTACTGCACAAACTATGCTTTGTACTGTATGGTGTCCAGTGTAAAGGTAAAAAGGTAATGTTTTTTCCAATAAGAGAGAGCCACAATCTATTGGCTACATCTCAATATTTATTTTTCTAACCTACCTAGTCATTGTTCTTTTAAAAAGCAACCAATCACTGACAAATGCATCTAATTCTTTTTTTTTTTTGCATTCAGGACACTGCCTCATGGTGAAGACTTATCATTTTGCATCTGGGCAACGGGTCACATTGGTTTGCTAGAATTGACAGTATGCCTGATCTTATGGCGTTGATAGCGATATGGGTTTGCCTCAGGTAGATGTTACATAGGTTAGCATTTGTGGAATGAAATGGCATCAACTTTTAACCTTGGTGAAAATCATTTCAACATATAAATAAACTTATGAGCAACCTCATGTAATGATTGTGCATTGTGGAAATAACATGTATATGTCGCCAGTAGGTACTAATATTTAGGACCTAGTTTCCATAGGAAAAGAGTTTTTTGACTTGCCTATAATGCACCGTTTGATGATTCTTCACAAAATGTTCCCGCTGATTCTAGTTGTGCATGGAATGTTTTGAGGTGATCTGTGAAGCGGGGGATGAGAAAATGGGGGGGTAAAAAAAGTGTGTTTCCCATGTTAATTACCATAGAGATTTTAGGCACGACTACAGCCAGAACCGCTGGACTGAATTATACCAAATATGGCAGAAAGGCAGCTCTTGGTCCAGAAAGTGTCCTTTTTGTTATTTGGTTTTGAAGATATTAAAGAAAATCGAAATATGTATATCTAGTTGCGCAAACAATTCACAACTATTTCGCGATGAATGGCGAATGCGTGCGCCAACAGGAATGCAATGTTGCAACGGATTCGAGAATATCGCTGCAAAAATTTAAAAAATACATTCACATTCACTCACAGACGCACTCAGACACTCACGTACTCATTCATACATCCATTCAGGGAGTTATGCACCCACTCACAAATCCACTCAGACACTGATGCACCCACTCAGAGAGCCACGCAGACACTTGCAAACCCACTCGCAGACCCAGTAAGAGACTCACACACCCAGTCACAGACACGCACCCACTCACAGACCCACTCAGATACTCATACACCCAGTCACAGACTCACTCAGAGGAGTCTCTGAGTGGGTCTGTGACTGGGTGTATGAGTATCTGAGTGGGTCTGTAAGTGGGTGCGTGTCTGTGAGTGGGTGTGTGAGTGCACCCACTCACAGACCCACTCAGACACTTACGCACCCACTCAAAGATCCATTCAGACACTTACACACCCACTCACAGACCTACTCAGACACTTACACACCCACAACCACTCGTAGACCTGCTCAGTTACTCATGCACCCACTCACAGACCCACTCAGAGACTCACGCACCCACTCACAGACCCACTCAGAGAACCACGCACCCACTTATAGATCCACTGAAACACTCACACACCCACTCAAGGATCCACTCAAAACTCATGTACCAACAAGCAGACCCACTCAGACACTCATGCCCTCACTGGCAGGCCTACGCAGAGACTCATGCATCCACTCACAGACCCCCTCAGACACTCATGCACTCACTCACAGACCACCTCAGACATATGCACCCACTCACAGACCCACTCAGACATAACGCACCCACTGACCCATACAGCCATTCACACAGACACTCACTCTCTAATACAGACACTCACACACCAACTCACTTAACCAAACACCCACTCAAACAGCCACACACTCACCCATACAGCCACTTACACACCCAGTCACTCACTCATAGAGCCATACAGACACCCACTCACTCACCCATACAGTCACTCACACACCCACTCACTCACCAATGCAGCCACTTACACAGCCACTCACTCACCCACACAGCTACTCACACAACAACGTATACACCGATTCAGCCACTGACACACCCACTCACACACCCATACAGCCACTCACACACCCACTAACGCACCCATACAGCCACTCAGACACCCACTCACACACGGATACACACAGTCACACAGCCACTCGTATAATGTATGTTAGAAGTGGTATCACTCATTAGGAGTACACCTATTATACTACTTTAACTTTTGTAGTAGCTTAGTATATATGTTTAACAATCATAAACTCTTAGAAAATACTTAAACTCACTGGATGATGCCATTAGTGATGTCGCTGACCATGTCATGAGTGATGTAATATGTGAGGTCATAAGCAGTGCATTGCAGGGACGTAAGTTATAGTTAGCTCAGGAAACTATAACGGCTGAATTTCACTGGTTTTGTACAAGTGAAATCTAAGCCTAAGTATAACGTCCCTGTAACCTTTGGGTTTTTTTCAGTGAATTTCTAAGATATTTTTAAATGCTATTTGCTAGCTATAGCATCCCTGTAACCTTTGTTTTTTAAGTGAATTTCTACATTTTTTACACTTTTATTCCATAACTGTAACCTTTAGCCTTTGAGTGTGTGAGTGAGTGCATGAGTGTCTCAGTGGGTGTGTGAGTGAGTGTCTCAATGAGTGTGTTAGTGGGTGCATGAGTGTCTGAGTGGGTCTGAGAGTGGCTGCATAAGTGTCTCACTCAATCAATCAAACAATCAGGGGTTTATAAAGCGCGCTACTCACCCGTGAGGGTCTCAAGGTGCTGGGGGGGGGAACAGCTCCAGATCAGTCGAAGAGCCAGGTCTTGAGGCACTTCCTGAAGGTGTGTAGAGTGGGGGAGCGTCTGATGTTGACTGGGAGCGCGACACACCCACTCACACTGGGCGTGTGAGTGGGTGTGTGAGTGTTGGAGTGGGTCTGTGAGTTGGTGGGTGTCTAAATGGGTATCTGAGTGGGAGCATGAGTGTCTGAGTGAGTGTTTGAGTCTGTGAGTTGTCTGAGAGTGTCTGAGTGGGTCTGCGAGTGCCTCCATGAGTGTGTGTCAGTCTGTGAGTGAGTGCATGAGTGTCTGAGTAGGTCTGTGAGTGGGTGTGTGAGTCTCTGAGTGGGTCTGTGAGTGGGTGTGAGACAGTAAGAGTAGGTTGGTAAGTGGGTGCATGAGTGTCTGAGTGGGTCTGGGAGTGGGTGTACATTTCTGAGTGGGTCTGTGAGAAGGTCCATGTATGTCTGAATGGTTCTGTGAGTGGCTGTAAGACTGCCTGAGTGGTTCTGTGTGTGGGTACATGAGTACCTGAGGGGTTTTTTGAGTGGGTGTGAGAGTGTTTGAGTGTGTCTGTGAGTGGGTGCATGAGTGTCAGAGTGGGTCTATGAGTGCATGTGGGAGTGTCTGAGTAGGTATTTGAGTGGGTGTGTGAGTGGGACTGTGAGTGGGTGTATCAGTGTCTGAGTAGGTCTGTCAGTGGGTGTGTGAGTGCTGAGTGTGTGAGGGGGTGCCTAAGTGTCTGTGTGGGTATGTCAGTAGCTGTGTCAGTGGCTGGCCACAACAGAACCACACCTGCCCTTTATCCAAAAAGAGTACACAGTTTTACACAAAATATCTACCCAAGTGGAGTACCTTCTACTGGTTAATTACTAAGTGCTACGTCCTTGGGTAAATGTCCAGTACATATTCTACACTACAGCTGCGTAATGGAGCATGAGGTAATGTCACCAGTGACCTTGTGTGCATTTTAGCTATGTGATTGTTACTTGAGGGTTTTTATCCAGAAATTTCTGATAACATGAATCTTCCTATAGAGAAGACGACAAGAGTACAAAGAGGTAATCCAAACAAAGGTCCTTCCTCTTAACTATATGTAGTAAGTGCTTCTTTGTTTGGTGGAGATGTCCTCATATTCCTCAGCATCAAGAATGTGTCACCAAAATCGTCAAGAAAAGCCCTGGAGGGCCTTTTTATAAGCAGCCCATCATCCTGGCAAAAGGCGGGAAGACCATAGCATAACACTAAGGTGGACGGGGCGGGGCCAAACGGGTGGAGCTTCACGTGATTTTGCACATTTGGATACTCTTAGTCATTTAAAGGAAGAACCAAGGACTCTGCTCTCACCAGGTAAGAACAAGAAAGAAGCCACTCGTTACAGTCACTACACATTGTACTCCAATAGATCAATGATGCATTCACCTCCACAAAGCATTTCAGATCGTCTTTAAATGTAGAATTGCTGAGAAAAACACTTTCTTTGCCTTGTTCAAGCACAGGGGGTCAAGATCATTTGTCCTTTACAGAAGTGGAGCTTAAATTGGGGCACCTGCTATGTTAATATATGTAAGTGTTTCCCATTGAGGTTTAATTTCTGTAAAAATTAAGGAGGTCCTCATGCTAGCTACTCCTGTAACAGTTCTACTGTCCAGCTTGCCTGCAGTCCGCTACCCTCGGCTGCTTGTCTACCTGATGCCTCTGTTTGTGCCTCCTCTGCTTGTTTCTTGCTTTGTTTTGCCTTCTTTGCTCATTTTTCTGCCCTCTGTTTTGCCTTTTCTGCTCATTTTTCTGCCCTCTGTTTTGCCTTTTTTTGCTAATTTTTCTGCCCTCTGTTTTGCCTTTCCTGCTTGTTTTCTGCCATTTGTTTAGCCTCTTCTGCTAGTTTTTCTGCCCTCCAATTTGCCTTCTCTGCTTGTGTTTCTGCCCTCTGTTTTGCCTTTCCTGCTCGTTAACCTGCCCTCAGTTTTGCCCTCTTCTGCTCTGTTTTGCTTTTCTGCTAGTTTTTCTGCCCTGTTTTGCCTTTTCTGCTCATATTTCTGCCCTTGTTTTTCTGCTCTTTGTTTTTACTTTCCTGCTCATTTTCTGCTCTCTGTTTTGCCTTTACTGCTCATTTCTCTGCCCTCTGTTTTACCTATTTCTGTTTGTTTTTCTGCCCTCTGTTTTGCCTTTACTGCTAATTTTTCTGCCCTCTGTTTGCCCTTTTCTGCTTGGTTTTCTGCCCTCTGTTTTGACTTTTCTGCTCGTTGTTCTGCACTCGGTTTTGCCCTCTTCTGCTCGGTGTTGCCCTTTTCTGCTTGTTTTTCTGCCCTGTTTTGCCTTTTCTGCTTGTTTTTTTGCACTCTGTTTTGCCTTCTGCTAATTTTTCTGCTCTCTGTTTTGCCTTTCCTGCTCATTTTCCTGCCCTCGGTTTTGTCTTTCCTTCTCATTTTTCTGCCCTCTGTTTTGCATTTTCTGCTTGTTTTTGTGTCCTCTATTTTGCCTTTCCTGAATGTTTTTCTGCCCTCTGTTTTGCCTCTCTGCTCGTTTTTCTGCCCTATGTTTTCCCTTTTCTGCTCATTTTTCTGCCCCCTGTTTTCCCTTTTCTGCTTTTTTTTATGCCCTGTGTTTTTCCCTCTTCTGCTCTGTTTTGACTTCTCTGCTCGTTTTTCTTCCCTCTGTTTTGCCTTTTCTGCTTGTTTTTCTGACCTCTGTTTTGCCCTCCTCTGCTCTTTTGCCTTTTTTGTGCCCCCTGTTTTCTGTTTTGTGCAATGGGGAGGGGTGCCGCACGGGTGAACTCCCCGGACTGATTTCGGCCCAGGGGACCCCATCCCCCAGGGCCCAGACAAAATTCAATGGGGGCATGGAACCCCCTCCTGGGTTTATTTTTACTGCACTTGTTTTTCTGCTCTTTGTTTTTACTTTTCTGCTCATTTTCTGCTCTCTGTTTTACCTATATCTGCTTGTTTTTCTGCCCTTTGTTTGGCCTTTTCTGCTTGTTTTTCTGCCCTCTGTTTTACCTTTTCTGCTTGTTGTTCTGCACTTGGTTTTACCTTCTTCTGCTCAGTTTTGCCTCTTCTGCTTGTTATTCTGCCCTGTTTTGCCTTTTCTGCTTGTTTTGTTTGCACTCTGTTTTGATTCTGCTTATTTTCTGCTCTTTTTTTGCCTTTTCTGCTTATTTTCCTGCCCTCTGTTTTGTCTATTCTGCTCATTTTTCTGCATTCTGTTTTGCCTTATCTGCTTGTTTTTTCTGTTCTCTGTTTTGCCTTTCCTGCTTGTTTTTCTGCCCTCTGTTTTGCCTCTTCTGTTCATTTTTCTGCCCTCTGTTTTCCCTTTTCTGATCATTTTTCTGCCCTCTGTTTCCCTTTTCTGCTTGTTTTTCTGCCCTCTGTTTTCCATTTGCTGCTCATTTTCTGCCTCCTCTTCTGCCCTCTTCTGCTCTGTTTTGACTTCTCTGCTCGTTTTCTTCCCTCTGTTTTGTTTTTTCGGCTCGTTTTTCTGACCTCTGTGTTGCCCTCTTCTGCTCAGTTTTGCCTTTTCTGCTTGATTTTCTGCCATGTTTTACCTTTTCTCCTCATTTTTTTGCACTCTGTTTTGCTTTCTGCTAATTTTCTGCTCTCTGTTTTGCCTTTTCTGCTTGTTTTTCTGCCCTCTGTTTTGCCTTTTCTGCTCGTTTTTCTGCACTGTTTTCCCTTTTCTGCTTTTTCTTCTGCCCTGTGTTTTTCGCTCTTCTGCTCTGTTTTGACTTCTCTGCTCGTTTTTCTTCCCTCTGTTTTGCCTTTTCTGCTTGTTTTTCTTACCTCTGTTTTGCCCTCTTCTGCTGTTTTGCCTTTTTTGTGCCCCCTGTTTTGTGCAATGGAGAGGGTGCAGCACGGGTGAACTCCCCAGACTGATTTCGGCCCCAGGGCCCGGACAAAATTCAATGAGGCTGTGGAGCCCCCTCCTGGGGTCATTTTTTTGCCCTTGTTTTTCTGCCCTCTGTTTTTTCTTTCTAGCCCGGCACTGGAACCACAGACAGCTCTGCCAAAGCACCTCCTTCCGGAATGTTATTAGGCATTCGTCCTCGTATTTTACTATCGCGACCCCATGCCTAACTCTTCCAGTGCACACCCAGCCCGCCCTGCAGCGCCCGCTGCTATTCCACTAACTGGACTGATCAGGTGTGCTGCTAAGTCACCTCAACCTTGACATGGAGCAGCCTGGCACCTTCTAACACCGAGGAACACCCCCACTCTCTCAATGCACCTCCATTTGAATCCGCAGGGACCCTGCTATTCCAGTCCTGACCACCCCCCCCCCCACCCCCCTTCAGCTCTGCCTGCACATTTCAATCTTCTTGGCCTGCAGCACAAGTTGGCATTTTAACACCGAGGACAGTTCTTGGCCTGTGCGTGAACCGAATGCTGCCATGCCACTACTGAAGTACGTGGGGGTGCTAATTTGCCGCCTACGGGCAGGTTACCATGACTTCACGCCGCCGAGGTTTCCTCTGAGGTCCTTATGTCATGTCTTCGGCATTTACTGAGCTCACTTCTGCCATGTATTTGTCCCCATAGCGGTTCTGGAGCCTGGGCTCCGTGTATATACGCATGCCCAGTCCAGCCTTCTTCCGGCGACTGTGCTGCTGCCTTCATGCCATATTACAGATTCTGGACTCAATCCTGGGTGTCACAGCTCCCTTAGGGCTCTGTTGCTCGCTTTTGACCCCTACCAGCGGCTGCTTACTCTCTTGTGAGCTTCATTGCAGCAGGGCTCTCCTGCACCCTTTTGGGCCTTGATTGATAAACTGTTTTAAAAGGAAGCACAATCACTCTTGCTTCCAAAACGGGATGTAATTAATTTACATTCCGTTTTGGAAGCAAGAGTGGCGTGCTTCTTTTAAAACAGTTTATTATGTTCATCAAAATTGTTTTTCTAGTAATATGATACGCAGTGCCTGCCTCGCGCATGAAAGATGGCTTCTGCCTCAATCGGGTTACAGCCAGTCCGTACCTATCTAGTTGGACAGTTTACATTTGATATCATTTGCGAGCCTTCAATGCTATTACATCATGTATTTGCGGTAACGCGTCAGCATAGTAGTAAGAAGAGGAATAAGCAAGAAAAGGAGTAAGAAGTGTAGGACTAATTAGAAGTATGATTTGGTGTAAATAGGACTGAGTAGGTGCAAATTTGTGTAAATATGAGTAAGTAGAAGTAACTGTAGGACTTATTGTAAATAGAGATGTGAAATATGATTAAGCGTAAGTAAGATTAAGTGTAGGGTTATGGGTAGGAGTAAGAGTGATGACAGAAAGGATGAAAGATAATGAGAGAGAAGATGAAAGGTGCTGAATATATAGAATGGTTTATTAACATTCTTGCTTTCTGAAAAGTGCTTGAAAATGCACCATTTGCCTGCTCTTTTTTCAAAATTTTCTCGGGGGGAGAACCCCCCTTAATAGGGTCGAGCTCGCTCGCTCACTACTTTGCGCTGCACGTGACTTTTACGCCCCCACCTCTTTCAAATGTCACCAGCCGCCACTGCCAAAGATATTACCCGAATGGTATCAAATTAATCGATACATTAAACCCAACTCATTGCTGAGATCGGATTTAAGGAAATCTTTAATAGGAAGGTGACTTTAGGTAGTCACCACATTTTTGCTCAAACCTTTGGCAACTTTTCATATTTATCTACAGCAGTTGTCCCTCGAGACAACATGCTGCCATTTGCTATGAAGTGTGAAGGGCTTCCTGGAACATGGAACAAAGAAAATTGCATAATAGGAGCAGGTGTGTCCTCCTCCAGCAGAATGACTACCGCGTGGTGGCCACAGAGGCCCCAGTTGTGAGAAGTTGGCCTGGCATATGCTGTCCACGAGTTATAGTGGGCACCTTGCACCAGTCCAAACAACCCCTTATGGATGATAGGTTAAAGACAACCTTTAGTGAAAGCTATCCTAGTGGTAGCTATGGAGAGCAGCCTTCAGGCTAAGTCTTGGAGGAATGTAAAGCAGCTTGTTTTACCAGTCTATAATCTCTTGAGGGACCAAATGAGAGAGGACCACACCAGGTATATATATAAAATATATAATTATTTAGTCTTAAACACACCCCTCTAGTCTCTTTATGAGGCTAGAGTTCGAAGTACATAAGTTACAAGTCAAATATCAGCAGTATTTAGCACAATACACGTTTGAGCCCTAGGGGCGTACCAAACCATATACTAAAATAGTGGTATAAGAACCACGACTGAACTAGACACAAGGCCTAGAGCCTGTAGAAGTGCTTGGACCCCAAGGAACCACCCAAGGTAGTGACACAGGGGACCCACTGGGGACGCGTGCAGTGTGAGAACACAGCCGCGAGCCGCCGTTGACCTCTATGGGGAAAGTCGCGGTTGGATTTTTAAAGAAAAAGGACACTTCGGAGAGGACTTCCACTTAACACCTTTAAACTTCAGAGTTTCTAGGGCCCACACCCACGTGAGTACCGAAATACTCGAGTTACCTCACCCAGGGAAGCCGGGTGCATACGTGTTAAAAGGTGTCGGGAATCGTCGTCGTTTTCAATGGCGACCTCTGGAAAAGTGCTGCTGCCGTGGAGAAGAAGAGTGTCCGGAGCGATCCAAGCCTGGATCGAGGAAGAGGAAGACCTGAAAGCAGAGGGGACAGAGTCTGGGTCACTAGCCAGTGACCAGGGGCACGATAGTCGAATGCCCTCAGATGTCGGGTGCTTCAGGTGAGTTGACGGGTGCCTTGACTCTTCAGCCACGAGGTCCAGGAGGCGTCGACGACAACCAGGAGCTGGATTCGAGCTGTCCCACGAAGTCTGTTGAGTGCTGCGGTGTCGGCGACCAGATTGGACCCAACAAGCCTTGGCAACGGCAAGTCACGGGGAAGTGAAGAAAAGGCTGCGGTGCAGACCAGCAAGGTCTGAGGGACTCACCCAGCGAGGGTAAGTCAGGGCACGTCTGGAGCAACCAGAAAAGCCCAAGCAATTGAAGAGTTGCCTTCGTGGGGACCCACTAGCCAACGGACTAGAGATCGCGAAGGAGCCTCAAGCGGTCGCACTTGGAGCTGGCCCACGGGTCACTCGTGAAGTGTAGGCCAGTGATCTTTGCTGCAGCTGGTGCTCGGGGCTAGGGCTACTTGGAACCCAAAGCACAGCTTCGAGAGATGTCAGGAAGTTGATGCACTTACAAATGTGCTCGGTGTCCAGGGGTCACGGTTCCACGTTACCCACGACAGCTACGGGCCTCAGC
The DNA here is from genome assembly GCA_963921515.1 of Calotriton arnoldi. Taxonomy (NCBI): domain Eukaryota; kingdom Metazoa; phylum Chordata; class Amphibia; order Caudata; family Salamandridae; genus Calotriton; species Calotriton arnoldi. The sequence continues at coordinate 1,430,946 of CAWUFW010002921.1, forward strand.
TTTGCTGGGGACTCAGGGCAGCCTCGGGGAAGTCTGGAAATCCATCTCTGGTGATGCAAAGACTTCGGCGTCCAGCGGGAGCTTCAGCGATGCAGACCGGACAAATGCTTCGTTGGTGCCTGCCAAGCAGGGGAGTGACTCATTGACCCCAAGGGAGATTCTTCAGTCCTCTAATCTTGATGTAGAGCGTCGAAGGTCCAGGATTCAGCTTCAGAGTTTCGTCCAGGGATATCTGAAGTCCTATTGCCAGGGTTCCCTTACTTATACTAAGAAAAGGGGTTGGACTAACTCTGGGGGCCCAACTATGGGAGGGTTTGGAAAGAGGGGTGGCTACACCCATTTCCTTTGTCCAGTTTCGCGCCAGAGCAGGGGCTGGCAGCCCCTGCAACCGGTTTGAACTGGGGTATGCACGAGGACACCAATGTGCCCCCAGTGCAGGACTTCAAAGCACTCAGAGAGTGCACCACCCAGCCCCAATCCACTAAGGCCTGTCTGGGAGGTGGTAACACCTCCCTGAGACAGGAAACCTATTGTCCAGGCCTCCCCTGCCGGAGTTTCTGTCAGCAGCAGGAGGCCAGACTCGTGTCTGTGGCTGCAGCATCCATTTTGTGATGCCAGGCTCTGTTTAGTTGGTACCGGGTATACCGGTGCTGCCATGTCTCTCCCTCTAGAAGGGTGGGATCATACTCCCACACCAGGAACTGGTGTGGGGGTATGATTCCAAGGTGTTTGACACCAAACACGACATGTTTCCGTGCAGCCATCCCAAAGTTAGCATTTACCGTTTAGATATAATGCACTTAAAGAGTATATGGTCAGGCTGCACCACAGACAACCCCGGATAGGAGATTCCGAGAACTGCAGAGGGGCTCTGCTCATGCATGGGCACCCTCTCACATATAACCAAGCACCCTGCCTTCAGGATTGATAAGGCCTGCCATAGGGGTGACTGATAGGTTTCTATGTGCAGTGTTAGGTGAGATATAGGGAACCTATATCTCTGTAAGGGGTGCATGCACCACCTTACCCAGGCTGCAGTAGCAGTCCTGTGGTGTCATTTTGGAGGGCCTCCCAGGGGTGGCACAATACATGCTTCAGCCCCTGGTAGGCCTCTGGGTACCTATGCCCTGGGTACATAGTATACCATATACTAGGGACTTATAAGGGCACTCCAGAATCCAATCTGGGATGCACCTAAAGTACAGGGAATCCATTTAGAAGCGAAAGCAGATAGGCTGGGGACCTGAATAGCAGGTTCCCAGCCAAACTAAGTCAAAAACCATCAAAACACCAGAAAAAAAGTGGGGGCAACCATGTAGTCAGATTCCACCTTCCTACACCAGTTTCAAAGAGGCTACCACCTCAGTGAAGCAAATGGCAATTACACCTTCGCCTGCTCACTCCTTTGTGTAGGCAGACAGGCTGGCATCTCCTCCAGAGGGGGAAAACCTGTTGCAGAACCTGTTTTTCAGGAGGAGTGGCTGACTATGCTAGGTACACCTCTAGGGTGTGCCCAGGCCTCCTCACCGGGGAAGAAGGCTTGTGCCATCTTGGTATAGAGTAGAGAGGGGTATCCTAGGATTGTTTGAGGGCCAAACCCCCAGAACGTGACATAAAGTGGGAAGGGTTGCCTCCTGGGAACTATTGCCCAATTGGCTAGTGAGTCCTCCTTCCCACAAACAAGAAGATGGCATAAAAGTGGCACCCCACACCAGCAGTCCGCAGATCACTGCTGAACTGGCAAGAAGGCTGAAGAAGGACTGCCCTGCTGCTCCCTAAACCCAGTAAAGAGAGGCTGTACCAAGGAAGGACTGCACCTGCTGAACTCAAGGGACTAGCAAAGAGGATTGTGCCTGCTGAGCCCACTTGTGGAAGAAAATTTCCACTTGTGCCCAGAACTGGAGAAAGACTGCTCTGCTGCTCCCTGGACCCAGCAAGGAGAGTCTGCACCAAAGACTGGACTACATCTGTGAACCAGAGGGACTTGTAAAGAGGACAGGCCCTGCAGTGGTCTCTTGTGGAAAAAGGATCCACTTGTGCCAGGACAGAAGACGTGCCTCCAAGGGCTAGGTAGCTAGTCCCCTGTTCAGTACTAGTGACAATAAAGCAGATGGAAGCCTGCACTTGTGAGAACCAGCTGCCCAGGATTGCCTGCCCGCTGCTACACACTGAAGTGCCTGCTCGAAAACCTCGTCCTGACCAGCTGAGGGTGTCCCCAAGTTCGTGGTACCCATGACCATTGTCAAAGTGGACCCTGGTCCTCCTACAAGAAAGAGACACAACCTCTGGACAACCACTGAAGTCCACTGTAAATGAAGACCAGTCGATCAGTGGCAATTGGATCTGCACTGGACTTCACTGGGGCATCGTGGGAGATCAAGGCCTGAGACCGGAGACAATCCTTGAGGTTTGTGGACCCCAGGGTGGCCCCAGAAACACTCGGTGCATTTCTTTCTCATCTCCAGTATCTTCAGCATCCTTAACATATTCTCAGCATCCTGCATCCCCAGCATCAGGATGACTTCTTTGCTGGAACTGGGATCCAGGTGAAATCTTCTACGAGAACATTGGGACTTCTGGACCTGATAGGTAACTCTCCATAGACCTGAGTGGTCCTCGTGACTGGCTCCTAACCTGTTGTGGCCAGTCCAAGACAGGAATGGTAGTCATGCTAACAAGTTAGGTCAGGAAATGTGACGCAGACTACAAAGATTTATTGGAACATAGAAGAATTTACTTACCTTTAAAAAAATAATATCTCCAATTCCTCGCAATAGATTTTTGCTGTTTTTGTATCAAATTTAAGATATAAATAAACTCTATTCCTATAAATTGATGTTGGATTTTTATTATGTTGTGTTCCACACTTACCTGTTGTATTGGTCGTTCTAATTGCTTTACACTTGTTCCTTTGATTAAGCCTTACTGCTCTGTGCTACAGCTACCCAGGACTGAGCTAAAGGTTTTCTTTAAGAAACCTCACTGAACTTGTTAAAGATTATGACATTATTACATGGTGAGGTCTCAAAACCACACCGCATAATAATCCACTTGCCTACAGTTTCACTGTGACAATACAATGTTATTGATAAAATAACGTTCAGGATTATTTTCTGAAATATTTTACCCACCAGCTCTTTAGCATACCACTTAAATGTGAAACGTATACTATATATTTGAGTAAGGATCTACCATTTACATGCATATTTCCACTTACCAAATTCGATTCACTAGGAGGGTAATACTTCTCAGTACCCATTCTCACAAGACCATCATTATACAAAAATATTCGTAGTGGGTCACAGGAGGTCACTAAAATGTATATCCGCAAATCAAACTTGTAGCCCTCCATGAGAAAAGGCTTGTCAAGGTACTCCTGCACGATCAAGTGCTCCTGAGACTGTAGTTTGTCTCCGCTTCTTATCAAGGAGATCCTGTTGAAACATACACACAGATGGGGATTAATAAGAACATCCCTGCACATTACCACACAATATAGAGTAGAGAAACACATTGGGTTATTGCAACATGTTTTATTGCACAAAAGAAACAATATCCTCAGTTTCACTCGTGTTTCAAAAACTGTCCATCTAGAAGCCAACGAAAAACCAGGAGGCGCTAACATGCAGCCACTCACTACCACCTCAACATATTACTTGTTGAACAAATAAATGACTTGTATGAGTTAAAATGTTGCTGCATATTTTTGCATGTTTATCAGAATAGTGCCTTTTTACCTGTGATAACCAGCATCTTTTTTCTGTGAAGTTTACTGCATCACTGTGTGGTTTTAACAAAAGAAACCTGAAACCGCACACACAGTGAACTTGTTGAGTAATTGCCCGGCCGTATATTTTTATTATTTGCTCACAGCCTGAATGAGCTTCTAAATGTATAAATTCTTGCACCACTGGGGATAAAACCTCCCATGAAGCTAACACACCTGTAGTTCGTCTCTCAAAAATGTACTGAAGGAATTAATTAATTATGTATTTTTACTGTGTCTCAGCGAACATTAACACATGACACCTTGAATACAGATTATTGCATATTTTTTGCAAACTTTACTTCAAATAAAATATATTCTATATGTACAAATATTTAATTATATATATAACAGAGTTGTTGATATTTAACCTCGTTGTTTTAAAATTAAACGTTTTTATTTCAAGGGTTTGTCATTGCATTTAATAAATGAAATAACTACAGAGATCATCTGATAATCAAACCTGAATTCAATCATCCATTCTATGGAAACTGAAATTAGTGGAAGAAGAATAACCTAAACGTTACCTGTTTCCTTTACTGTATATGTATTTATTTATGCGTTTTATATTGCACCATTATGCTGCGCAGGACCTCACATGCGATCTAATAACAATTCTAGAGGGATAAGGCTAGGTGGGTTGGCTGGCAAAAACTGTGCAATGAGTTAGGTTAGAATGATTAGGATGTAAGTTGGTTTGATGGTTCTAGGACTATTCATCACATGAAGGTCACCACTGCCACTTTATGCTGCTAATCTTCCAGCGCTGTGACCAGTGCCCTCCTGTTTTTCTCTCCCCACCCTTCCCCTCCCTCGTCCTCTTATATTTATAGAGTTGACCTGTATAGCACTTGTGCCATTCAAATTGAAGATAGTGGGGTATATTCTCAAGAACGTGTGATAATTACCGCAAAATTAGCTTAACGCAACTTTGCACATCGCAGTCCATCGCGGGAAAATAACACTGTGTTAACGTTGTATTCTCAACCCGGCGGCACCATGCGATAGTCTCACGATAACGTGCCAAATGACCGCGTTAAAATTAACGCGACGCCAAAAAAATGCGAAACGAACGCGAAAAAAGTTGCGATGCCCCAAATCGCGATACAAAAATCAGCGAAAACCAGCGACAGGCCTGCAATTCCTACACGTCATGCGGGAAAATGCACAATAAAAGCAGAAAAAAAAAGACAAAAAAAAATAAACTGCGTAGCACCATGGATGCACCCGGACCGAGTGCAGAGGACAACGCGAACCCCACAAGCCCCACGGACGACCAGCAAGGAACGTCGAGGGCGGAGAAGGCCAAGGAGAAGAGGAAGAGGAAGACGCGGTTCAGTCCGCAGGAAAACAGGATCATCGTTACGGAGGTGATAGAACACTACCAACAACTGTTCGTCATCTCCAACGTGTCATTGGCAACAAAGACGCAAACATGGCAGACTATCTTGGACCATGTGAATGCAGTTGCAGAGTTGAGGAGGACAATGGAAGAGGTCAAGAGGCGCTGGAATGATGTGAAGGGCAAAACCAAGAAGAAACTCGATGCCAACATGAAAGCAGCAACGCAGATTGGAGGTGGGGGCCAGTGGCACACCAGGAGCTGGATGACATGGAGAAAATGGTGGCCACAGTCATCAGTCGGGATACGGTGCCAGGAGTAGTGGATCCGGACACTGCTCAACATGACCTGACACAACATCAACAGGGTGAGTACCGACCAGGGACTGGGGGGACGGGGGGATATGGGCACAATGGCACACTCTGGATCATGTCCCTGATCTCCTTGGCATACTGCAGCACACATAGAAACAGCAAGTAGGCCCCCGTCGACAATGTGCCCGGAGGGGGCCCTCCCCACACATCACTAATCTCACAACAAACCCATACACATGTGCTGAACCCAGCAAAGCTGCGGGTCCATGAGCCACACCGACAATGCAAGTGACACTGCATGATGATTAGCATGGCTGCAGTCCAATTATCATGACATGGTGCACATCCGGAAAGGAGCAGGTCACACTCTGACACATCCACGTGCACAAACAACCCCTGACGTCAACAACACATCTGCGGACAAACCGTGCCCAAGAGTCACAACTCGACCAAAAGCCCAATTTACCCAAGTCGGCAACATCTCAGCACTGTAGAAGCACAGAAGTCAAAGGCACACCGCCTGAAAGGGATAAGGGGCAGCCAAATCAGAGCTGCAGGGGCGACTCACCCACAATGCAGCACACACACATAAGAATAAGAGTACCTCAACATTGACAACAATGTGGTACAAACTGCAACACTTTCACAACAGAACACAGGACACAACTGGTGCCGCATTTGTGTACAAAATGGCCAATCACATCTGGCATAGCAGGAAACTGTGAGATGACAATGTACGAGTACAACCTCACATCCGTGATGTAGTACAAATGTCCACTGTCCCGCATCAAATAGGCATCTCCTCACAAACAGTCACAATGTACATTGTCATGCAGTCTGTATGTAAACTCCGCCAATGCGTCAACATACATGGAACACACTGTGAAACTGCATCTCCCCTTTACATTGCAGAGGGACAATCAACACCTCCTGCAGAGCAGACCCTACATCACGTCAGTGATGATGGAGACGACCCCCAGGACATCGACTACGACGAACTCCAACGGTTCATGGACAACCTCCGCACCCCACCTCCAGTAGCAGGACAGCCCAGCACCATCGAGGTGATCCCACCCCCTGCACAGACCACACAGCAGGAAACACCCACCACCACGTCTGGCTCCCAGCATCTCACCGAAGAACACATGGCATTCCAACGCCGTGTGTTAGACTACCAGAAGGAGCTGGCTGAACAGGTGCGGGTGGGGTTCGACCTCATGGCAGCCAAACTAGATGCCATACGTGGGTGTCTAAGTCCCATCAGGGACCACTTACACTCCCTAACGGACACCCACAGTCCGCCCCATGCCCTCCAACAATCCATGGCTGGCATCGCTGGAGTCATGACTCGGAGACAACAACAAATGTCTAGTCAGAGTGGCTACAGCGATGTAATCCGTGATTTGGGAAACATAAGGAGGGTCATGGAGAACATGGAGCGGATGCAGGCGCAAAGAATGGCTACCACGGCTGCACACGAGAAAGCTGTAGATGGGATCTTCCATGCCCTGCCAATCCTCATCATGGGAGTGATGCCACAAGACATTGCGCAGATGAATGCTGCTGCTACTTCTACATCCACATCTCCGGCCCCTGATGTGTCAGTGTCACACAGTGCTGCAAACCAAACACCACCACCCACATGTGAGGCACATGAAACGTCAGAGGACGAAGATGAGGATGAATCTGCCTTAGTGGTAAGGAGGAAGCAGTAGCATTCATCTCCGCCATATGGCTTGTTTCTGCTTGGGGCTGCCCTCTGCATCAAGCCCTGGAATAACACCTTCCACTGTCCCCCGACACACTCTGCGACACTAACCTTGGACCTTGACATGGACTGCCATATTTTGTATGCTCAACAATGACACAGCAATCAGCCTGCGGACTGGACTCTTCCCCTTCCAAGTAACTTGTCAATACCTAAAGGACTCTGGCTGGCCCTCCATGGGGCAACATTGTAAAGTGTTGTCTGCATGGCCCAGTACTAAGACAGCCTCAACACTCCACTGAACGTGAATAATACATTCTAATACACACAGATGTGTCATGTCTATGATTAATCAAGTATGAAAGCATGGACAAATGTAGGGGCAGTGATTCCCCCTTACGTCCATGTAGCTCATGTTGTGGGACTTGAGTCACAGGGTGCATCCCTGCATCATGGTGGTACATATTTGACCCCGAAAGAAGCCCTGTTGTCAATTGTAGGTCACAAATGACAGCCTATATGTAATGATTTGGGACACATGTGAAACGCTGATGAGTGGGATTCCGTACTATCTTTGACACACAGAAATGGCATTTCGAATACGTGACACCCTAAACAGCCTCTCTGTACAGAGGTGACACACCCACCATCTATTTCCAATTAGTGAGATTGTTAGCACTACATGTTGCACTTACACTTGTCAGAGTGATGTGCTTGTACAGAGGAGTAACATGCACACAGGGAATGTGTGTTGTAATGAATTTATTTGCACATGCTGTGCCTGTGGTCATTTTGTACTGTCCCATGATTGGTAAGGACTGTGACAATGTGACGTGCTCATGTGAAGAAATTGTCAATGGTGGTGTTCCTACGGGCTATTCCTGCTGCTGCTGCAGTGGGGTGTTGTCCACCTGCCTCATCTTCCTCATCATCGTCCGGTGCATCTGGCACTTGTAGCCATGGGACATTGGTGCGTACACATATGTTGTGCAACACACAACATGCAACGATCATCTTGCACACGATGCCTGGTCTGTACAGGAGCCTTCCACCTGTGATGTCCAGGCACCTGAAACGTGACTTCAACACGCCAAATGTGCGTTCCACGATGCCCCTGGTGCGTTTGTGGGCCGCATTGTACTGCCTCTGGGCCTGTGTGTTCGGGGCTCGGAGGGGTGTCATCATCCAAGGGCAGAGTGCATATCCTTGATCACCTGTGACAGTGCAGAGAGACATGAGTTAAAAGTTGGTTCTGCATGATGTGTTGGCAGGCTCACTAGTTCATTGGTGTGTGATATGTGTGACTTAGTGATTCCTGTTTGACAGGTACTGCTTGTAGCAAATGAGCGGCATCAATGTGTATTACGTAGCCTCACTGCTGCTCCTCCCTCCCCCAGAGCCTATTTACTAGTGTGCGCAGCGCGGTTGCATCACTTGCACTCCTACGGCACACCATTGTCATGCCTGTCTGCGCATGTCCACAAGCCTGACAACGACACTGTGATGTTGTGCATTGAAGGTGGGCGGCCACGTGTGTGTAGGCCTATGGTAAGGATAGGGCGGACACAAATGTAGAGTTCATGGCTGGCTGAACTCGCGATGCGGTTGAGGGTAGACCTTTGGCCTATGCTGCAGTAATAGCGACACACACAACAGTTGGCATGTATGATCCCGGACCCTGAGCAGGCTTGCACTCCTTCATTTATCCCTTCTGCCGAGCCCGCACTCCGGGGGCATGCTACATCGCAACATTGTCCATTGCGTGACGTGTGGCGCCGACACTACAACAGAGACACACGCATTAGTTACTTCTGTGGCAAGGCCAACACTTAGCATCGCCCAGAGCCCCGGGCTGATTATCCGCACCCCTACGCTGGACTGTCGTACGCCAGCCCACTCCGCTTACGCTTACAGGGGGGTACGACACAGCTACATGTCCCAGGTCTTCCCCACTGCCTGAGGTGACATGCTTGAGTCCGCTGTACACAGCACAATGTCATGTGGTAGGGCCCGGGGCCCTCATGCATACATAATGACCACACAAACACACTTAGATAGTTTGTGGAACTGGCTACGGGCACGTGCGCCCGGCCCCTTTTATTGCCAGGGTCACATGTCCAGTGACGCCTGTGCTGGATGGGTGTGGGGTGAGTGTAAGCCAGCCCTCAGGGAGTGGTTGGTGCTGGCAACAACTACAACAGTGATCAGACAATCAGAAGTTCAAAGTTCAAACAGCAAGGGTCCATGACTTGAGCTGCACAGAGTTAGTGGCCCCGGATGCACTGCGGCCGGCACAGGCACACTGCCACGGGACGGTGACTTGCGGTGCACGGAGGTAGGGCCACGAGAGCTGAGCGGGTCCTCGTCGATGTCGAAGCTGAATGTCGCGGAGTGTTTCGGGGGACAGTGGAAGGTGTTCTACCAGGGCATGATGCAGAGGGCAGAACCAAGCTGAAACCGGCAATATGGAGGAGATGAATGCTACAGACTCATGTTTAACACCAAGTCAGTACCAGCCACATGATGATGAAGACAACCCCCAGGCCATAGACTCAGATGCCACCAAAGTTCAACCAGTGAGTGTCCATGATTTTCGGTGCACAGAGTTAGTGGCACCAGAGCTGAAAGGGATGCAGTCTGCGATGAGGCGTGTACAATGGTATGAACTCTGCCATTAACAGATCAAGACTCAGTTCCAAATGTGTGACCTACTTGACCGCAGTGTAGGCCAAAGGCAGTAGTCAGAAAGGGCCCACAGACATGTGTCGTTGGCTTGCGATGGACAGAGTTGGTGGCACCAGATCGAAGGGAGTACAGTGATATAAATGCTGCCATTAACATATGAACTCGGCCATCATGAAATCAAGACTCAGTTCCAAATGTGTGACCTACTGGACCGCAGTGTAGGTCGGAGGCAGCGGTGGAGAGGTCAACAAGAAAGGAGTGCTGGGGGCCTGTGTCGCAGAGGCCGTGATGGTCTGAGGAGGCTGCCAAGGTCACGGGCCTCGGGCTTGGAGCTTGCACTGGCACGTGTTGGGACCTCTTTGACACACGCCAGTGTCGGCAGGTGAGCAGTGAGGCCTGGTTGCACAGGGGCGGCCAAGACGGGTCTGGGGACCAGCGGCCTGGGGTGCAGCAGGCGCACAGGATTGCAGGCACCGCCGCTCACGGCGTCGGCCTCGTGGCGGGCTGAGAGGTGCCGCCCTGGCAGACACGTTGGCCATTCCGAAAGAGAACCACGCCCAGAGCAACGGGCTTTTTATTCACACCCCTACGCTGGCCTGGCGTACGCCGGGCCAGCCCACTCCGCTCACGCTTACAGGGGGGGACGTAACAAGCTACATTTCCGCGATCTTCCCCACTGCCTGGGGTGACATGGTTGCGTCCACTGTCCACTACACTCCAAACACCAGCAGTATATGTCGACATGGACATGTCTGTGGTCTGCATACTGCAATCTGGCCAGCACATCCACGCCACACTTGGCATTGTGTACATTCTCATTCATGGGGCACTTGCCTCTTTCGCACATGCCTGGTTCCCACCTCTCCCCACATTCTGCTATTGTGTGGCTGAGGTGCCATGCCGTTGATGGCTTGTGTACATGGCTAGCCCAGGTTACCACAGTAAGTTGTGCTGTCGTGTCTGGTAGGTGGGCATGTTGTTTGGCATGTTGTATGTGAGTTTGTAACGTGTGCATTACCAGAGTCGTGAGTTGCATGACTGTGGAGTTGAGGTGTGTGGTGTGTTCATTTGGTACTTACCAACGAGCAATGCATTCCCATAGGTGCCAGCCTCAAAGCGCTGGTTGATGATGGACTGTCGGAAGATGAAGGAATCATGCACACTGCCTGGGGAGTTGGCGACGACATTGGTGAAGAGTCCCAGGCGGTCCACTATTGCCTGCACATTGATGGAATGCGTGTGCTTCCTGTTGCGGTGATTGTGTGCAGTGGCGGCAGGGGGCACGAGGAGTACATGTGTGCAGTCGATTGCCCCCAACACGTGCAGGAAGCCAGCTATGGCATAGAAGCCTTGCTTGGTCTCCAGCTGTTCCTGCGCAGTGTGTGGGAAGTAAAGGTGCTGGGATACCAAGCTGATGATGGCATCCAAGACAGGTGTGAGGAACTTGGATAGGGCTGGCTGTGAGACTCCTCCAACTCTGGCAGTTGTTGGTTGGAAGGTACCAGAGGCCAACAGGTGCAGCACAGCCAGCAGCTTTGTCTGCGGAGGGATGTTGGTTGTCCGCTGTGTTGGTACCGTCAGCCTGTGGGCAATGATGGTCAGGATGCGGAGGATGGTTGTCCTTTTGAGCCTGTAGTGGGCAATGACATCCTCTGGTGTTAAGTCTGTGAGGCTGGTGTGTTTTCTGAAGGTCTGCTGTCTTTGTCTGCGCTGCCTCTGTGGTAGTCCGTGGGAGGGGGGGCGGGGGAGGGGTCCGGGGGGGTTGGCGGGCCTGGGTGTGGTGACGGTGGGTGTTGTGGCCCTCTTGGGGCTCCGAGCTGCATGATCAGTAGCTCCATGGCATCTGTTGTTCTTCAGGTGTGGGTCTGGTCTGGGCTCCCTTTTGTGGTGCAGGTTGTCGTCCGACTTAACACCAGGTAAGAGCAGGTGTTAAATCCCTGCTGCTAACGCGCCTTATCGCCTGTTTTTTAGATCTTATCGCCAATCTGGCTGGTCGTTGAGAATATTGCGAAGTGGTGTTATCGCGGCTTTTTGCACAGGAACGCCTACTCTGCATCTCATTAGCGTTAGTTGCCGGTGTCATCCGTGGCGATGTTTTTTGCGGCTGCTATCGCAGGAAAACTGGCGATATCGGCTGTTAGCACCAGCTTGTGAATAGGGCGATAAATCTATCGCCACTTTGGCTGCAAAAATGTGCCGCTAACTCGGCGATAAGTCCTTGAGAATATGCCCCAGTGTGTTCAATACATCCTTAAAGGAGCTTGGAGTCAGCCTGCGTCAGTCACTGGCTTCTTTAGCTCCAGAACCTTCAGATATTTCTGTGAGATTTGTCAATCACATCATGAATCAGCCCAGAGGAGTATTTTGGTTTCACAATTTTTTCTGTTATGTTATGTTACGTTGCGTTACGTTATGTTCAATGGTCTTGTTAAGCGCTCGAATGCCCTCAGGTGTCTTGGCGCTGGCTGAGAAACTGCAAAAGAAAGGATCCCGGATAGGTTTTAAGCAGGTCATAAAAAGCCAGGCTTTTAGTGATTTCCTGAAAGCCAGCAGATTTGACGTAGATTTGACATGAAAGGGAAGATTGTTCCAGGCTTTTGCGGCTCCCACAACAAAGCCTCTGCCGCCTAAGAAGGCGCGCTTATACCTAGGTACTGATGCCAATTTATCAGAGGTGGAACGCAGTGATCTGGAGGTTATCTCATTAGGTGTGTCCTTTGACCTCCATTGGAATGCATGAGAAACTAATTTATACCTGAAAATAAACAGCGAATGGCTGATAACACTGAGGAATGAGGAGGGCTGACAAAAGTATCTGAAAAATGGACGCTGCAAAAAATACATTTGAAGCGTCCATTTTCAAAAAGCTTTTGTTTTGCCTTGCTCGACAGTGCTGCCAAGGAGACAAGCACAGGCTAAGTTTGACATCAGCATGGAAACCTCCAATCCACATGCCATACAAACATCAAATATATTGACTTTACCAATGCTTGTAATTTTGTGTGATATTTTCTCCAGCTTCCTGCTGGCCTCTTCAATGGCAAGCTACTTTAGGGGACGTAGAGGTAGGCAAAAAGACAAAGAAATAGAGACAAGATAAGTTCTAGGGACTCTCTACATAGGGCTGTCCACTTCCTTTTCCAGTTCACGGTGCGTGGCCACTGCGCAGTAATTTTCTAGATTTAAGCATTTTAAAAAGGTGCTGGAAGGGTTTAAAAGGGCTAACACTTTTGTTTATCTATGCCATCTGAGGTTGAGATTCAGTGATTCATGATTCCTGCCAATTACAGTAGAATTTTTTTTGACAAATGGTATTGCTGGGAGAAGGGCTTTTACCCATCTTGAAAATCGTGGATCGATTGAGATTCACAATTTTTGCACTGTGGGAAGCCCACATCAACATGCAGACACCATGAAAGTTGTTTGACCCTGGAGGCAGGGCTTTAAGTGGGATGAAAAAACTGGGGGGCCTCTCAAACCACACCACTGAGACAGCTCTAATTGGGGGTCTATCAAACCACAGCACTGAGACAGCACCGAGACAGCTCTAGTCTCAGCCACAGATGGCATCTGAATGCTGCTAGACCAGGGAGAAACAGTGGCCCTCAACCTCCTCGACCTCTCTGCAGCTTTCGACACAGTATCCCGCCACACACCAGATTGGAATCCAAGGAGCAGCCCTCAGTGGATCACATCATACCTCACAGTAAGAATGCAGAAAATCATCCTCCCTCCCTACTCCACGCTCCCTAAGAACATCACCTCCGGTGTACCTCAAGGCTCATCCCTCAGGCCAACCCTCTTGTAATGTAATGTAAATGGGTACTTGTAAAGCGCACGGCTACTCCACAGAGTGTCCCGGCGCTAAGGACCACACGACAGAAGACCAGCCAGTATCGGACAAGCACCGTAGACTGTTACTGCTGGAACAGCCAGGTTTTTAACTGTTTCCTAAAAGAGAGCAGATCCTGGACCTGCCTAAGAGGCAGAGGCAGGCAGTTCCATAACCGGGAGGCCAGCACTTGGAAAGAGCGGCCGCCTAGTCGGACGCGGAAAAACTTGGGAATTGACATCAGAAGTTGTTGTGAAGATCTTAGGGCTCTTTGCGGCACATAATGCTGAATCCTATTCCTAATATAGATGGCGCCCGTGTCATGGAAGGCCCTGAAAGCCAGGACCAAAGCTTTAAATTGAATCCTTTTCCGAACTGGCAGCCAGTGCAGGGACTTCAGATGTGTGGACATTCGTGCTCTGGGTCCAACCATGAGAATAGCTCTAGCTGCCGATTTCTGGACCTCCTGCAGACGATTTAATAAGTACTCCGGTAGGCCAAGGTACATGACGTTGACGTAATCAAGCCTTGACATGATCAGAGACTGGACTGCCGTTTTCCTGTGCGCAACCGGCAGCAGCGGAAGAAAGTTTTTGAACATTTTTAGCAGCCCAAAGCAGGTGCCGGCCACAGTTTGTATCTGGGCCTTTATTGATAGTTGCAAAAACAACAGTTGATGGACAGAATGCAGAACAATGTCATACATTCACCCCAGTACAGAGATCTGGGCCTAAATCCATCGTTTTTTTGCTCACCATGCCATTCCAGTTTGGACCCAGCCATATGCAAATCAGTCTTGACCCTGTGCCTCATGGGAACAGTCCAGCCCGAACTGCCAAGCCAGGTCCTCCCTGGACTGGAAACAAGCATCCTAGGACCAGTTTCGGGGTTTCACCCCTCTTCAGCCAGGATAGCTTGATTCCAGTGGCATGGAGAGCACTGGACCCACGTCTGGGCATACCCGTCCCACTCGGGGTGACAAATGCAAAAACAACAGTTGATGGACAGAATGCAGAACAATGTCATACATTCACCCCAGTACAGAGATCTGGGCCTAAATCCATCGTTTTTTGCTCACCATGCCATTCCAGTTTGGACCCAGCCATATGCAAATCAGTCTTGACCCTGTGCCTCATGGGAACAGTCCAGCCCGAACTGCCAAGCCAGGTCCTCCCTGGACTGGAAACAAGCATCCTAGGACCGGTTTCGGGGTTTCACCCCTCTTCAGGATAGCTTGATTCCAGTGGCATGGAGAGCACGGGACCCACGTCTGGGCATACCCGTCCCACTCGGGGTGACAAATGCAAAAACAACAGTTGATGGACAGAATGCAGAACAATGTCATACATTCACCCCAGTACAGAGATCTGTGCCTAAATCCATAGTTTTTTTGCTCACCATGCCATTCAGTTTGGACCCAGCCATATGCAAATCAGTCTTGACCCTGTGCCTCATGGGAACAGACCAGCCCGAACTGCCAAGCCAGGTCCTCCCTGGACTGGAAACAAGCATCCTAGGACCGATTTCAGGGTTTCACCCCTCTTCAGCCAGGATAGCTTGATTCCAGTGGCATGGAGAGCACAGGACCCACGTCTGGGCATACCCGTCCCACTCGGGGTGAAAAATGCAAAAACAACAGTTGATGGACAGAATGCAGAACAATGTCATACATTCACCCCAGTACAGAGATCTGGGCCTAAATCCATCGTTTTTTTGCTCACCATGCCATTCCAGTTTGGACCCAGCCATACGCAAATCAGTCTTGACCCTGTGCCTCATGGGAACAGTCCAGCCCGAACTGCCAAGCCAGGTCCTCCCTGGACTGGAAACAAGCATCCTAGGACCGGTTTCGGGGTTTCACCCCTCTTCAGCCAGGATAGCTTGATTCCAGTGGCATGGAGAGCACGGGACCCACGTCTGGGCATACCCGTCCCACTCGGGGTGACAAATGCAAAAACAACAGTTGATGCACAGAATGCAGAACAATGTCATACATTCACCCCAGTACAGAGATCTGGGCCTAAATCCATCGTTTTTTTGCTCACCATGCCATTCCAGTTTGGACCCAGCCATATGCAAATCAGTCTTGACCCTGTGCCTCATGGGAACAGTCCAGCCCGAACTGCCAAGACAGGTCCTCCCTGGACTGGAAACAAGCATCCTATGACCGGTTTCGGGGTTTCACCCCTCTTCAACCAGGATAGCTTGATTCCAGTGGCATGGAGAGCACGGGACCCACGTCTGGGCATACCCGTCCCACTCGGGGTGACAAATGCAAAAACAACAGTTGATGGACAGAATGCAGAACAATGTCATACATTCACCCCAGTACAGAGATCTGGGCCTAAATCCATCGTTTTTTTGCTCACCATGCCATTCCAGTTTGGACCCAGCCATATGCAAATCAGTCTTGACCCTGTGCCTCATGGGAACAGTCCAGCCCGAACTGCCAAGCCAGGTCCTCCCTGGACTGGAAACAAGCATCCTAGGACCGGTTTCGGGGTTTCACCCCTCTTCAGCCAGGATAGCTTGATTCCAGTGGCATGGAGAGCACGGGACCCACGTCTGGGCATACCCGTCCCACTCGGGGTGACAAATGCAAAAACAACAGTTGATGGACAGAATGCAGAACAATGTCATACATTCACCCCAGTACAGAGATCTGGGCCTAAATCCATCGTTTTTTGCTCACCATGCCATTCCAGTTTGGACCCAGCCATATGCAAATCAGTCTTGACCCTGTGCCTCATGGGAACAGTCCAGCCCGAACTGCCAAGACAGGTCCTCCCTGGACTGGAAACAAGAAGGTGCCGGCCACAGTTTGTATCTGGGCCTTTATTGATAGTTGGGCATCTAACTTGACCCCCAAGTTCTATACAGTGCTCACTGAAGCTACCGGGGGGGGACCTGTCTTGCGGCCACCACTGGTGCCATACTTCGCAAGGAGGGTGGCCAAAGAAAATGATCTCAGATTTCTCTGGGTTACACTTTAATTGGTTCCGATTCAGCCAGGAGAAGACCTCCGTCAGGCAAATATTGATTTCTCCACCTCTGAAATCAGCGCCCTTCTCGCAGGTGAACAGCAGTTGAGTATCATCTGCATATGATACTATTTTAGCACCATGTGCCTCGGCTAGCAGCGCGAGGGGAGCCTTATAGACATTAAAGAGTGACAGGCTCAGAATAGATCCTTGCAGAACCCCCACCTTCATAGCGGGAATGGGGGCCACAAAGGTGGGGACCAAATAGTTTGCTGGTGGTCACTAAGAAAGGACAAAAACCACTTGAGCACCGTGCCCCCAACGCCGCCCTCATGGAGTCTCTGTAAGAGGCGGTCATAGGGCACGGTGTCAAAGGCCGTGGAGAGGTCCAACAGTATCAACGCTGCTTTTCCCCCTTTGTCCAATGTCTCTTTGATGGCTTTTAGAGACCTCCAATAGGGCCGTTTCAGTGCTAAAATTAGCTCTGAAACCCGACTGGCTAGGATGTAATACATGGTTAGCCTCCACATAGTCCGTGAAAATCAAATTCACACATTTTTCCAAAACTGTGGAAAAGAAGGGAAGTAGAGATATTGGCCTATAGTTTGAGGCCACCGCAGGATCAGCGGCTGGACCTTCAACACATACATGACCCCCCTGGCCAACATCGTCAAAAGCCACGGACTCAACATCCTCTCCTACGCCGATGACACCCAACTCATTCTTTCTCTGACTAACAATCCAAAGACCAGCAAAGACAAGTTCCAAAGATGCATGAAAGAAGTTGTCAACTGAATGAACAACAGCTGTCCACAGACTCAACATCTACAAGACAGAAGTAGTCACCTTCGGAAATGCAAGGACACACACTGGAACAACAAATGTTGGACCCCGGAGCTGGGCCCAACCCCGATGCCCACAAATCACACCCGCAACCTCCGCATCCTCCTCGACAGTCGGCTATCTATGAAGAAGCAAATATGCGCCGTCTCCACCGCCTGCTTCTTCATGCTCCGAATGCTCAGGAAGGTTTTCAGATGGCTCCCGACCAACACCAGACAAACTATCATGCATGCTCTCGTCACCAGCAGACTCGACTATGGCAACACAGTGGCCAGGCTTATCCGCAACCTCCTCAGAGTGACGCACATAAGACCTCACCTCAGGAAACGCCACTGGCTACCAGTCATGAAGAGATGCCAGTACATGCTACTCACCCGCGCATACAAGGCACTACAAAATGAAGGACCTGCATACCTCAACCAATGCGTGATTTTTCAACAGTCTACCAGGAAACTCAGATCCGGATCCCTCTCCCTAGCTGCCACCCGTCGTATCCACCGGACAAACAGCGGAGGCCGCTCCTTCTCCCATCTGGCGGCCAAGACCTGGAATGACCTCCGCCTGCACCTCAGAGCCTCACCATCGCTCTAGCAACTCAGGAAGGACCAATCGGAGAACAAGCAGGGTGATCCGACAGCGCCTCAAGACCCTCACAGGTGAAGCAGCCATGCTCTACAAATCTTTATTGATTAATTGAATGGGGCGTGGATGATGCAATTAAGTGCGTGGCTTAAAAACACCTAAGCCAAAAATTTGTTTTAGCGTAGTGTGCCACTCGACTGGGATTTTGCTGTTTCTGTCATTGCATCCATATACAACACAAGTAACATTATACCAACAACATTCCAGGACTATTGGCTTTGTCAATGGTTGTTAGTTGCATAAGATAAATAAGCAACAACTATGGCTTCGTTGTATATAATATTGAAAATGCTTCAGTTCTAAAATGATGAGACTGAAAGAACTATAAAGAGTTTCTTTGAAGTTACATCAAAGGCAGTGAAGAGTGGTTCATCTGAGGGCAAAAATGGAGAGCTCGATAAGGACCCGCCTCAGCACCTGCTTTATAGAACTGCCGGTGTTGAGCACCGGCAGGACCTGACCCACTTAAATCCCTGCATGGAGGAGTGTGTTTTTTGGGGGGTTGAGGGCCGACGGGGTGAGACTTAGGGAGTGGGGGAGACCCAGTACAATGGAAAACTTGAGTACCACATCAGGAAAAAATGCAGGAAACATCAAGTGTTTCTTGAGTCAATACAATTGCGCAAACCTCTATTTTAAGTACTGGAATCGTCCACCATTGCGTGAAAAAGCCTTGAACTGAATTTGATTTGTGACTTTCACTAAAGATTTTAAAAAAGACAGAAAGGGTATAAGACATAGAGAAAGAGAGAGGCAGAGAAAAAAAAGACAGAGCGGGGAACAACCTAATGTCCTGCAGGGCAGGGTGTGTGCAGCAGTGTTTGAGTGCCTGCAGAGGATTGGGAGTAGGACCCGGTAGCAGGCCATGCCCTGCGGCCTACCACCGCTGTTCACAGCCAAATACTGGGGGGGCAGGTGTTGGCAGCCCACAGCGGGTTAGATGCAGGGACTGGCCTGGGTCAAACACTGCAGCTAACACCAATTAAGCACATCCAAAGGCCATGTGCAGGAAGGAATAAGGTATATTATAAAAAAGAAGCTAGAAATTCCGTGAAAAACAGAAAAGTTAAAAACTGATTTATGGTTCTGGCTCAAATGTGTAACTACTAAAATTTACCTGTTGTGGTTCAAAGCATTTTTTTCAGAGAAGACAAACAGATCTTGAGTATTTGCGCCTAAATGTCTATAGAGCATTGTACTTTAGGCATATACAATCTACCTTACACACCATTCATTTATATAGCTGAAAGTAATGCATTTTGATAGAGATCCACTAGAGGGCACTCAAACCTTATTTTTGCTAACCAGATAGAAAGTATTGATAAATTCACCAGTTTTTAGAGACTAAAGGCAGTTGGCATTTACACGTGCAACTTCATCGCGAAGCGTTTTGCACACATTAATCATTTATGAACTTTCAAAAACATGTGTTTATACATCATATTATGGGAGCGTGCAATCTCTGTATACAATCCTGTCTCTAATTGCCGTTCTACAGTCGAGTGATGTCTCTAGTCAACTGTAAGTGCTGTAGCTACTCAACAATAATAAACAGAGCCAGTTTTAGGCGCTGACCTGGCTGGGAAAAGGGAAAATTGAGAAGGGGCTGTATTTCAAAATAACTTATGGGTTTAAAGGCACTGCAGCAGAGTTCATTGGATGTCCAGGATGTCTTCAGGCAATGATGAAAATGTCAAGATAACTCTGGTGATTAATGTTCCTGCTGGGGAGAGATTGAGTTTTGACTAGTGGCAGTTTTGATTGATCCTAAAGTAGCGCAGAGGGTTACTGTGCCTGCTGCAATGAACGTGTACTATGCGGATCACAGAACTGAGTTTGAGTGAACTATGAGTAGCGCAATAAAAAATGAAATATATGTCAGAGAGGGGCTATGGAGATATGAGGGGCACTGTTGGAGCGTGGTAGTATGGGAATTCGTGAAGAAGGAGGTCTGTAGGGGGGGCACCAAAAGGATTGTCACACAGAGCGCCACCAGTGCTAAAGCCTGTCCGGATAAGTTATTAAAACTAAGTTGTGACATCATAAAGTCTACACCAGAACTAGGAGCTAAGAAGGAAAGGCAGCTCACAAAGCATTATTACTGCTGCAATTTAAACAATGAAAACAAGAACTGGTTTCATTTTTCGGACACATTTTTCTAAAATGAAGCGATTAGCAGAAAGGAGATATTTATTGCAACATTTTTATTTTGTTTGAATATTATTAGACATTACAGTAAAGGTAGACTCTGTTACTACATATTCAAAGATGCAGAATGTATCTGACTTACATTAAACTGATTCTAATATCTTTTTTGCAACAAATTGCTAAATGCTTTTTGGGTGTGTTTAATGTTGCATTGCATATTCTGCTTTTCACTTTCACGCTTATAACCATACCATCTCTTTCATACAGAGGAGCAAGACACCAAAGATTTAAGTTGTTTGTCAGAGGGTGATGGTGTGACCATGTATTATAAGGAATAAAGTACCCTCTGCAATATGTTAAAAGGGTATCACCTCAGAATTGCTTGACCTTTTCAAGGAAATTGGTCTTTGGCTTCAATCCTCTATATATTCACAGATCTACTCTGCGACTTGCTATATCCTAATAATGTATGGCAGAAGTACATTATACCATATGCAATTATAGGTAAATGCAGGCTGCACTGTAAGACAGTGCCTACGTCTTAACCTACAGTGCTGCCTAAATAACCACTACTTGTTTATCAGTCACACTTGAGAAAATGTGCGATGTCATGAGTGATGTCACTGACCATGTCATGTGTGATGCAATATGTGAGGTCATAAGCAGTGCATTGAGGGGGCGTAATTTATAGTCAGCTCAGCTAACTATAACTGTTGAATTTCACTGACTGGTTTTGTACGAGTGAAATGTGAGCCTACCTATAATTTCCCTGTAACTTTGGTTTTTCAGTGAATTTCTAAGTTTTTTAAATTGTATTTCCTAACTATAACATCCCTGTACCCTTTGGTTTTTCAGTGAATTTCGAAGGTTGTTTTTAATGTTGTTTCCTAACTATAACATCACTGAAACCTTTGGTTTTTTGAGGGAATTTCTAAGGTTTTTAAAATTGTATTTCCTAACTGTAACCTTTGAGAGTGAGTATGTGAGTGAGTGCATGAGTGTCTCTGTGAGTGAGTGACTGAGTGAGTGAGTGTCTCAATGGGTGTGTGAATGTCTGTGAGAGTCTCAGAGTGGCTGCATTAGTGCCTCACTGGGTGTGTGAGTGGGTGCATTAGTGTCTGAGTGGATCTCTGAGTGGGTGCATGAGTATCTGAGTGAGTGTATCAGCGGGTCTGTGAGTGGGTGCGTTAGTGTCTCAGTGGGTCTGTGAGTGTGTGCATAATTGTCTGAGTGGGAGTCTGAGTGAGTGCATGAGTGTCTCAGTGGGTCTGTGAGTGGGTATGTTAGTATCTGAGAGGATCTGTGAGTGGGTGTGTGAGTGGCTGTATGGGTCTATAAGTGGATGCATGAGTGTCTGAGTGGGTCTGTGATTGGGTGTACCTATCTGAGTGGGTCTGTGAGTGGGTGCATAAGTGTCTGAATGTGTCTGTGAGTGGCTGAATGGGCCTGTGAATGGGTGCATGAGTGTCTGAGTGTGTCTGTGAGTGGGTGTGTGAGTGTCTGAGTGAGGCTGTAAATGGATGTATCAGTGTGAGTGGGGCTGTCAGTGGGTGTATGAGTGCCTGAGTGCGTGAGTGGATGTCTGTCTGTGTGGTGTGTCAATAGCTGTGTGAGTGACTCAGCCACAAAGGAACCACACCTGTCCATTTATCCAGTTTCACACAAAATATCTACCCAAGTGGAGTACTTTCTACTGGTTAATTCCTAAGTGCAACCTCCTTGGGTAAATATCCAGTATGTATTTTACGTTACAGCTACGTAATGAAGCACAAGGAAATGTCATCAGTGACCTTGAGCGCATTTAGGCAATGTGATTGTTCCTGGTGTGTCTTTATCCAGAAATATGTGATAATATGAATCCTCCTATAAAGAAGACAACAAGCCTACAAAGTGGTAAATTTTCAACAAACAAGGGTCTTTCCTCTTACCTATATGAAATAAGTGTTTCTTTGTTTGGTGGAGATGTCCTCATATTCCTACAAATCAAGAACTCCTCAATAAATTCGGAGGGAAATGCGCTGAGGGGGCGCTTATTAAGCTGTGCATCATTCTGGCAAAAGGCAGGAAGACTGTTGCATACTACTAAGGTGGGCGTGGCCAAATGGGTGAAGCTTCTAAGTGATTTGCACATTTCTATACTCGTAGTGAGGTAAAGGGAGAATCATGGATGATGCATTCACCTCCACGAAGGATTTTAGATCATTTTCAATATGGAATTGCCGAGAAAACACACTTGCTTTGCCTTCAACAAGCCCAGGAGCTAGGATCATATGTCCTTTA
Organism: Calotriton arnoldi; assembly: GCA_963921515.1. NCBI lineage: Eukaryota > Metazoa > Chordata > Amphibia > Caudata > Salamandridae > Calotriton > Calotriton arnoldi. The sequence goes on from CAWUFW010002921.1 coordinate 1,453,487, forward strand.
CAGAACTGGAGCTTCATCGGGGGCACATGCTATGTTTATACGTGTAAGTGCTTACTGTTGCGGTGTAACTTTTGTGAAATGAGCATCAGGGCCAGAACGGCCCCGGGGACCCATCCCCGGGGCCCAACCCTGACTTAATGAGGGAGTCGGGCTGTGCGGGTCCCCTACCGGGGCTGATTTTGACCCTGGGGACCCCATCCCCCAGTCTTAAATTATATATATATTCAAAAGGGGAGCCTCAAGGCCCCCACAGTCCCAGATGGCTCCCTGCCTCCTGGGAGAGCCAACATTGCTGCTGCGCACAGGGAGCTGCTGGAAATGCAGCTCCCTGTATGCGGGAGCAAAAGTTTCATCTCTTTTCCTGCCCACATGTCTGAGGGCAGGGAAAGAGATGAAACCTCAGCTTCCAGAGTGCAGGAGCACTTTGACAGCTCCAGCCCGCTGGAACCAGAGTTTTTGCTTTTGCATGCTGGGAGCTGACAGCAAACAGCCATGTCCCTGGTGTGGGAGCCGAATCTGTGGGGTTGGTGGTACTCAGGGCCCTGTATGGCTCCAGGAGGGGTTCGCGCTGCCCCTCTCCTTTGATTTTAAAGGGTCTGCCCCAGGGAAGTGGGACTCCCTGGGGCCGAGAATGGCCCGGGAATAGGGCCGCATGGCCCCCCTTCTTTTCAGAAAAAAAGAAAGCCCCGAGGGGGTTGTGGTCCCTAGGGCTAGGGGTCCACACGGACCTCACCTCCTCCATGTGTATTTTAGCCCTGGGAAGGTGGAGGTCCCATTGGCTTCTTAGAAGTCCAGGAAGGGGGTCTGTGCGGCCCCCTTTCATTATTCAAAACAAAGCCCCAGGAAGGTGGTGGTGCCTCAAATACGTTCCAAAATATGGTCTGCCAGTTGATAATTTTTTCTTGTTGCACCCTTATCTCTTTAAATGCTCCCCTCACAAATTCTAATTCCATTATACTACTTTCTAAGGGATCCCTTACCACCTCACCGAAGATCACTTTAAGATGCTTCTATTTCTTTTTTAAAGAAAGGGAAAGATGCTTCTTTCTATAGAAGATCGTTAGCCTGTAGCTTTTTTCAGCACTCACAGCTATCAGTACTCCATGAACGTATGTTTTTATGCATCCCAAGACCTATCCTCAGGTGTGGAGCAGCTAATGCTGTCAAAGAATTCTTTATCTTTTCCTGGCTTTCCGATAAGACATCTGGGTCAACAAAGAAGAAAATATCTGCCCTCCAACTACACCTGTTTACATTTCTGCCTCTCTCCATGTTACAAGCAATACACAAAGCCCAAACCATGGTTCACAAGAATATGAAGGAGAATGTGTCAGGGACTCTGATAAGGACTGGTAGCAGGGTAGAAAAAGTTACAGAGTATTGGTTACAGAGATGATGTGATCACATACAGAGTCAGATGATAAAGGGGACTTGGACCTCTCTGAAGGGTCATCCACAAAATTTCGCCTTCACCGCTCCTGTTTTTGGGAATCGCTTTTGTTGGCATTAGGACTCTGTGCACGTTGTCACAGTTAACCAGTGCTAAAGTGCTTGTGCTCCCTTGCTAAAACATGGTAACATTGTCCAACACATGAATGGCACATTTAATTTACTTATACATACCTAGTATATGGAAGTACTTGTACCTAAGATATGGAAATTAAAAACTAGTGGGCCTGCAGTACTCATTGTGCCACCCACCAAAATAGCACTTTAATACATGTCTCAGGCCTGCCATTGTAGACTGTAGTGCAGTTTTAAACTGCCAATTCAACCTGGCAAAATATCCCTTTTGCCAGGCCAAAACCTTACTTTTTAATACATCTAAGTCACCCCTGAGGTAGGGGTAAACAGCCATTAGTACGCGACTTTTACTCCGCATACCATTACAACGCAAGCGTAACAATGCATGCGCTGTAACAACGCATGCGCTGTAACAACGCATTCGCTGTAACAACGCGTAGACTTTACTACGCATGTTATTACATCGCATGCGCTGTTACAACGCAAGCGTTGTAATGCGATCCACATCGTTGTGAGGACAACGACGTGCACTGAGCACCGCCCCTCTGACGAAGCAGGAAGGAGAAGAGAGGAACCACGAGGAGAGAGGTAAGAGGGGCTGTGTAGTTTTAAAGGGTTTAGGGCAGGGGGTGAGTCGTGCAGGGGGTAGTCTTTTAGGATTAAGGGTAGTGTTGTTGTGTTTGAGGAGTAGTGTTTTTGGGTTTAGAGTAGTGTCGTGGGTCGTGCAGGGTAGTGTTTGTGTATAGGGACAGGAGTGGGGGTCGGGGGAGGGTTGTGCAGGGGGTAGTGTTTTAGGGATTAGGGTACTGTTGTGGTGTTTGTGTAGTGTAGGGTAGGGTAGTGTTTTAGGGTTTAGGGTAGTGTCGGTGGGGCCGTGCAGGGTAGTGTTGGAGTGTAGGGATAGGACTGGGGGGTGGGGGAAGGTCGTGCAGGGGGTAGTGTTTTAGGGTTTAGGGTAGTGTTGTGGTGTTTGTGTAGTGTAGGGTAGTGTTTTAGGGTTTAGGGTAGTGTTGTGCTGTTTGTGTAGTGTAGGGTAGTGTTTTAGGGTTTAGGGTAGTGTCGGGGTGTCGTGCAGGGTAGTGTTAGAGTGTAGGGATAGGACTCGGGGTGGGGAAGGTCGTGCAGGGGGTAGTGTTTTAGGGTTTAGGGAAGTGTTGTGGTGTTTGTGTAGTGTAAGGTAGTGTTTTAGGGTTTAGGGTAGTGTCAGGTGGGTCGTGAAGGTAGTGTTAGAGTGTAGGGACAGGACGGGGAAGGTCGTGCAGGTGGTAGTGTTTTAGTGTTTAGGGTAGTGTAGTGGTGTTTGAGTAGTGTAGGGTAGTGATTTAGGGTTTATGGTAGTGTCGGGGGGTTCGTGCAGGGTAGTGTTTGCGTGTAGGGACAGGTTTGGGGGAAGGGGTAGTGTCGTGGTGGGGGTAGTGTGTTGTGTAGGGTAGTGTATTTGGATGTAGAATTTAGCATAGTGTAGGGGTGTTTTTTAATACAAAAAATGCGTGGGAAATGTATGCGGGGTAAAGGGATCCGTTGTAATGACATTTTAAAAGCATTTCAATGAACTTGCTATCTAATGGTATGCGTAGAAATAAATTGCGTTGTAATGGTACTTGCGAACTAATAACTTTGTGGTAAAAGTATGCGTTGTTTTGCATTGCGGTGTATCAACATATATTCGCGGTAAGCCCTAAACAGCCCATGGGGCAGGGTGCATTGGATTTAAAACGTAGGACATGTGTTTTTAAGTTTTACATGTCCTGGTAGTGAAAAACTGATTCCTAAATTTGCTTTTTCACAATTGCAAAGCCTAACTCTCCCATTGGATACCATTGGATACCATTGGGTTACCTTAATACATTTAATAAGCGCTAAGGTTTGATTGGAAAACAATGGTCCCAGACTTATTTAAGGTACAGTTTAGTTATGACGACATCTATTGTTCAAAAGCGTGTATGATTAGCATACGGTCATTAATGCACAACCAATTTCTTCAATGTGCAAGTATGTACATCCTCAAATGACACAACGGCACCCAATATCGCTCCAATAGTGACTGATTATTATTTCTCAATTATTATTATAACAGATCACCATATTAAATGGTTCAACAAAAAGGTTGCTCCAAAGGGAGTGTGAAAAGGAAAACGTGCTCGTGAAGTAGGACAGATATGAAAGAGGGGAATCAAGTCAGGATAGATTCAACAAAATAATCAATTTACTCCTTGATATCCTTAGCAAACTGGCTATGGTTCATAGTGGCACCAGTTCACAAACAGGCCTGTCCCTCATAGATTGTTCCAAAATGTTGTTTTTTCAATTTTCTGAAGATGCACAGAGAGTTATCATCTGTGAAATGGGCAGGGCTTGGGTGGTATCAGGTACAGGCTCACTAGGGGAGAGTGTCGACCATTTAATATGGTGATCTGTTATAATAATAATTGAGAAATAATAAACAGTCACTATTGGAGCGATATTGGGTGCTGTTGTGTCATTTGAGGATGTACATACTTGCACATTGAAGAAATTGGTTGTGCATTAATGACCGTATGCTAATCATACACGCTTTTGAACAATAGATGTTGTCATAACTAAACTACCTTAAATAAGTCTGGGACCATTGTTTTCTATATCGATCGCTACCCAGGTCCGTGGACAATTGTGGGTTACCCCATTATATCATAAAGGTTTGACTGGAAACAGATAGGAAAGTTAAGTTTGGACTAAAATTTAATTTGTAATTTAAAAACCTCTTTAATGCTAAAGTCGGATTTTAGATTATAAGTTTGAAAATAACACTTTTAGAAAGTTGGCATTTTCATGCCTAAACGTTTTCTAAGGCCTTCTAGGAGTTTCCAGTTGCCTAAACCTGTTAAGGGTTTCTCCATTAAGAATGCATATTGGGACTATGGCTGGGGGAGGAGATGTTCCCTGCCCTACTTAAACTTCAAAGGGCTGCCTCCAACACACACAAAAAGGAACACAATACAGTTGTTGGACCCGGCCCTCTCTATATGGTGACCCCCAATTTTTTTTCCTTTTTCCCTCCACTTTTGCTGAATTTGATTTTGTTGACCTTAGGGACCTGTGCACTTTACCACTGCTAACCAATGCTAAAGTGCTGGTGTTCACTCCCCTAAAATATGGTTTGATTGGCATATACCTAATTGGCATATTTGATTTACTCATAAGTCCCTTTAGAGTGTTATATCATATACCCAGGGCCAGTAAATTAAATGTTTCCAGTGGGCCTACAGCACTCATTGTACCACCCAATTAAGTAGCACTCTAAAACATGTCCCAGGCCCCCCACTGCAGCCTAAGTGCAGTTTCAAGTTGCCATGTGAATTTGCATTTAAACCCACTTGCCAAGCATTAAACTCTTCTCTTATTACATATAAGTCACCCTTAAGGTAGGCCCTAGGTAGCCATGAGGCAGGGTGCTGTGTAATTAAAAGGTTCTACATGTACTTTTAAGTTTTACATGTCCTGGTAGAGAAAAACTCCCCAATTCGTACTTTTTATTATTGTGAGGTCTACTCCCCTTCCCCAAGGATAACATTGGCGACTCCTTATTACATTTAATACGCCGTAATTTCCAATTGGGAGCTGGTAGCTAGGTCATATTTGGTGTCTTTGGAATTGTGGTGAAGAGTCCTATTTACTTGTAAAGTTGGGTTTTTTATCACAATTTTAAAAATGTCACTTTCAGAAACATGGCATTTTTCTGCCCTTAGCCCTTTTGTGCCTGTAGCCTGTCCTGGGTCACATGACTGGGTGTAACTGACAGTTAGACTTTGTGAATTCTTCCCAGACAGTCACACAAAAGAGGGATTGGGAGAGCCCTAATGGGCCATTTGTTGGCAGGATGCAGGATGGAGGGGGGGAGAGCTGAGCACAGCCCCACCTGAATAGCATCTGCCCTGCCTCCGCACAAAGGGCCTAACGACCCCCCATTGTTACCGCAGCCAGCTTGGACCCAGGACAGTGGAGGCAGAAAATTCAATGCACTTCAAAGCCACTGTCTAGAAGCTTCTCTCATCTTCCGGAATCAGGCCACCAGGGTATAAAAAGGAGACCTCAGACACTAACTCTTCAGTTCACTACTGGACTTACAGAAGGACTCTCAGAGGACTGTCTGCTGCTGTGACCTACTGTGCACTCTGCAAGACTGCTGTTGTACTATGAAGGACTGATTTGCTGCCTGGAGACCACCTTTAACCCCTAGATGCCAGCCTTGCTGATGCGCTTTGCATCTTCTCCTGCACCCAGGACTACCAGAAGTAACTCCAAGGGCTAGTTTACTGGCCTCCTGTTCATAGCCACAGGGACATAAAAGGCTTCAACCATCTTGACCCTGCACCTGGACCCAGCATGAGTGAGTCCTGAATTTCCCACTAGCCTTGGAACCTTGGCTGTGGTGCTAAAGGTGTCCAGATGGGCAAAAAACAAAACTGAGGACTCAGACAAATTTTGCTCTGAGAACCAGGAGGAGACTGGGACCAACCTGCTCACCTATCCGCATGAGGAGCATCGCCAGTCTTGACTTTGCGGCTTCTCCCACTACTTTCTTCTCCGTAACAGCAAATCCTTTTCATTGGTCCTTCACCAAAGGGGTATCCGGCCTTGTGGGACTGCCTTTGGCTACAGCCCTCTGCTTCGTCCCGTTGAAGATTTTTGAGTTCCATTTTGGCGACTAAGTCAGAACGTAGAAATCATGACTGCGGCTTCAACCCGCGATGATGCTCCCTCCTCGGACACCTCCTGCATCCTGGCCCTGCTGAACTTCACATTCTTAAACATTTTTTCTCAGGGTTTCTTCTAAGTCCGAAGGTAGGTGCTGACCAAGCCCAATCCACTTATTGTAGCTGGACTGCGCTTTATCACGGTCAGCAATATCTTTCGACTTTGACTCAGTCTTGCACAACTAGATGTCCGCGGTCTGCGCTCTGATCTTTTAGGTGCTAGTTTTTACTAAAAACATTTAAAAATCATAACTCTGATTCAATTGATTGGATCAAATAATTTATTAAAATGTACTCTATTTTTCTAAATTGGTTTGGGATTTTTCTTGTGTTGTGTTTTCACTTTATAACTATTTGAGGGCTGCATAAATACTTAACACATTGCATCTATGTTAAATCTGACTGCTTTTGTGCCAAGCTACCCAGAGTTAAGCACAGGTTAATTTAGTGACTTTTTGTGGTTCACACTGACAGGGTTTATGGTTGTTGTTTGAGAAGGGTCTTCATCCCCCTCACTCAAAAACCCACTTTTCTTCAGGAACCAATGGGGACGCTCTGCACATGGAACAAAAAAGTCAAAGCTCAGAAAGAATAGGCACTAAAGAGGAAATTCACCATTCGGAATAACTAACACCCAGGATGTGAAAAGCAAGCAAATAACAACATTAAAAATAGAGGAAATGAGGGGTAAAGCACTTGGGAGCTCTACATAGTAACACTGAAGCTCAGTAAGTTCCTTGCCCACAATTGCTTTTACAGATACTGATTCTAAAAACCCATATAAAGGACATACATGCAAAGGCAGGATATGTGGAGCTGATACCTTTGGTTATGTTATAAAAATGAACACAAAGACAATATTCACAGTAGACAAGAAACCCCACCTAGATAGTCAAATGTTCCCACAAATCTTGACGATCAAACAGGCACACGCAAGGCGGGAAGAGCAAGGGTGGTGGAACTAAAATACGCTGCCACGATAGACAGGGAGATAGCAAGGAGGAGTGCTTAACAGTAAAGAAGGGAGAAAAAAGCAGAGACAGGGGGAACAGGAAGGTAGCAAAATGGAACTAAGGTAAATGGAAAGTAGATAGGCATTGGGACAAAGGTAAATACAGAAGGAGTGAAAATTCAAGGATCAAGAATGTACTAAATAGTCCTAGCCCAGGAATTAAGCATGCACTGCAGGCAGTGCCAATTCAAAGAACAAGGAAACACTACGGCTCAGGAATCAAGGAAGCACTACAGGAAGTTGCAGCTCAAGTAACAAGAATTTAGCTCCACCTCAGGAATCTCTGAAAACAAGGATGAACTAAAGTTCAAGAACTCTGGAAACAAGAGGTCTGTCAAACAAAGAACACTGCTACAATGACCACTGCTGAACTGAAGGAACATGGGGTTTAACAGAGCTCACTGTGATCACATGTCTCAGGTGTCAGAAGGCTAGTACCTGCTAGCCACAGGTGTACAAATTCCTCCAGCAATCCTTGGCATGCAAATGTGGAGATGAAGCAGCGAGCAGGGAATTCTAGGTATTAGAGTTTTTAGCAAAAGCAGACTGGATTCCACAAAACCCGGCATATATCTGGAATGAATGGGAATTTCAGAATAGAGTCCAAAAGATTGGAAGTCAGTATATGCACATAGTTGGCGCTTCAGAAGCTTTTTTTTCATTTTTAAACATTTTTATTGATTTTACAGCATCAGTAGTCAGGCTCATCATATAACTTACATCAGTATGCTGATACTTGTGGTTAAACTATAACAACTCATTTGCCTCTTCACACCCTGCCCCTCCCCCAGGTGGAGAATCAGGTATGATAACATATCAGCAATAGTTTGATGCATATACAGAAATGCAACATGGCGATATCCCAATGTACTGTGGACAAGCAGTGAGCTAACATTTATTAGGCCTCTAATAATTCTTGGAGGTCTGGAAGCTAATTTGAACAATGGAAAGTCCCACAGGTAGGCCCCCTGGTGGTGGGCCTGAGAGCACAAGGAGCGAATCGTGACAGATGCCCACCTCTACACATTACATTGGCATTAGCATAAAAATCTATAGGCACTTGTATTTTGCATTTCTGACTACAATATGTAAAGACAGAGATATCTGGGTGTATTTCCTTCCATGCAAAGCTCCCTTGTAATAGTATTCCTCATTCAATGCCCACATTTTCTGCCCCTCTTGAGAGACTATGAATAACTTTGGGCGTTCAGCTGATACAGAATTCTACCCACATTGCTGGCCACACTCTAGACGTAAACTTTAGCAACCATGATTTGGTCACCAGTCCAGAGGCTCTACCTCTCCCTTGGTCTCATCACTCTGCCATTATCTTTGAGCTCAGAAATACCAAGGCAATCCCAACTACCAACTTGCCAGATGGTCCAACCTTCTACAGAGCATGGAAGAGCATAAACTTTAGCCATCTTCAAACCCAACTATCTGAAGACCTACCCCCACCTTTGCCTGATCCTGAAACGGCTACCCAGGACTATTTGACCTGGCTTAACCGTGCCCTCTCACAATTCACCCCTTGGAAACCTACTAAATATAAGAGAACCAAGCCCTCAGAGCCACGGTAGTCAGAGCCACTCCGACTAGAAAAACAAAAATGTAGAAAACAGGAGAGAAGATGGAGGCTTAATTATGAAACTCAGGAAAAATAATCATACAAACGCTCCCTGGCCAAATATAAAAATCTATTGGTCAAGGAAAAAACAAGTTATTTTACAGTTCAAATAGAAATTCCCAACAATTCACCCAGAGAACTCTTCAAAGTGATCAATAAACTAACCAAAGTCTCGGTAGCTAAAGGATGTACCAGCAGTCAAACTTTTTGCGACGATGTCGCTCTTTACTTTTGGAACAAGGTAGAGCATATTTATAATACATTAAATGCATCAGGGAATCATTACCCCACGTTGCAGCAAACTTTGGTTAACAATGCCTCCCATTCTGACATGTCCAGTTTCAGTCCAGTTTCTACAACGCAAGTTGAACATCGTATCCTGACTACTAAAACAGGATCCCTGAGCGATTCTTGCCCCCCTTCAAATTTATGAGCCTATAGCAAAGTGCCTAGTCAACATCTTTAATTCCATGTTCCAATCAGGCATCTTTCCCATGGCATGGAAGAAGGCGTGCCCTTGCTCCTAAAAAAGTCTAACCTCGACCCTGACACTCCATCTACTTATCAACCTATTTCTAGACTCCCTTTCCCGGCTAAACTCATTGAAAATATCATGAATTCCCAACTCACACAATTCATGAAGGGACACAGTGTGCTAGATCCAACTCAATTTGGCTTTAGATCAGAACATAGCACTGAGACTTCACTGATCAAAGCTACAGACGAACTAAAAAATACTCTTTATGACGGAGGAAATGCAGCTCTGATCCTGTTAGATCTATCAGCTGACTTCGATATGGTGGATCATTTGACACTTTGCCTTCATCTTGAGACCATGGGTATTAAAGGAGTAGCCTTAGACCTATTTATATCATTTCTAACTAATAGGGAAAATTCAGTGAAGCTAGATAAGTTCAGATCAAAAACCTTCTCACTTCCTAGTGGAGAGCCGCAAGGGTCCTGGCAGGGCTTGCCCCACTGATACAATCTTTTGGTCTTTCACTCACCTCCTACGCAGATGACACACAAATCTTGGTCTCCGGGGCAAATAAGGCCAATAACACGAGTGCTCAGCTTCACAGCTGCATGAAAGAAATCTGTACCTGGACGGACAGGCATTGCCTCAAGTTGAATTCAGTGAAGACTTAAGTGATGTTCTTCAGAAATTACCCTTATTTTTGGACTCCTGACTGATGGCCACCAGAGATGGGCCCACTCCTACTCTATCTATCAAGGTTAAAAGCCTGGGAGTGATTCTAGACAACAAATTTAACCTGAGTAAACAAGTTAACTCTATCATATCCACCTCATAATATGTTAAGAATCATCAGAAAGATTCTGCTTTATATTCCAGTTAGTGCAAGGAAAACTGTTATCACCTCTCTCATTTGATCAAAAATTGACTATTGTAATTGCCTATACACCAATCTGCAGAAAGAATACCTAAATAAATTGCAGGTTCTACAGAACTCAGCTGCCAGAGTTCTGCTCAACCTGCCAAAACATCAGTCTGTTACTTCAGCCATTAAAGATCTACACTGGCTGACGGTCAGAAATCACATCAAATTCAAAACTCTCTGTCTTACTTTTAAGGCCTTACATGGCACAGGTCCAAAATTTTTGAGAAACTCAATTTCATGGTATACTCCTAACAGGAACCTTAGATCTCTGGGTACATACACAGTTACACCAACTAGATTTAAGAAAGCTAGATGGGGCAGCAGGAGCCACCAGACCTTGGAATACCCTGCCCCTCCATATTAGATCCGCACACTCTCTGCTGGCTTTTAGAAAGCTTCTCAAGACCTGGCTTTTTAGCTTGCAAATTATCTTTTCACATTATGCTCCTGTACTATGCTTAGCTATTAGCGCCAAGACACCCTCATGTATACATAGCGCTATATAAATCTATTTAACATAACATAACCTCTTAGTACAGAAAGGGATCCACCCTCCTCTTGGTGAAATGACAGTAAAATCTTCTCCCAGAATCAGCAGCACTTGGAAGGTAGCCAGCTTCAAGAGGAGCTCTTCCACAGGACGCAGATCATCTGTGAATGTCCTTTCAGCACACACCACCAGGTACACTGCCTATCACCATACAGACTGCTTGGTAAGACCCCCTACATTAGTAACCATGCGATTACCTTCTTTAGCATAATCCTTCCAATTTGTCCACTAAACATATAACTCACACTCATCTAAGTAGGCCTTTTTCCCACACAGTCTCCTCATGGGCTGTTCACCCACTCTCATCTTTCTCACATCACCCAACTTAATTCTAGCTAGGGAAACTTGGACACACAATGCATGTGGCCCAGACTTCATGTTTGTGTTTGCTTGCCCCCCTTGAGCTAACTCCTTCCCTGTAGCCTGCATGGATAAAAGAGGTGAGGGACTCATTGTCTTTTATAAAAAACTCTCTTCAATTCAGTGAAGTAGACTTAGGTGATTTCCCTCTTGTGGAACTCTTAGGATTTTCTTTTATGCTTTAGGTACAACGTTCCTACTTTTGTATGTTACTCTACCACCCTCTTGGGTCATTATTTTCTTTTGGCTCCTTGATTGACTTTATCCTCCTTGATGTCATGTCAGCATCTTGTTTTATATTGATGGGAGAATGAAACATCTGGGAAGATTTCCCTTAATGCCCTGACTCCACCCTTCTTTTGGACTCTTTTAGTTCCGTAGGTCTCAATCAACATGTCTCGGGCACCACACAACGTACCTTAGATTTGATTTTCTCCAATAGTGATTATATATCTGGTTAGGTCCCTTACCTCCTTATCTGGTAGGATCACTGTCCCCTTCAACCTACCCTATTCTCTCTAGGTCTTCTTCTCACTCTCTTCCTACTTTTGCTTCTTTACTGCGTTGGGGGAAACTCTCCATGCCACCTTTTACCCACTCTATTTCTTCTTCTAGTCCTACTTTATTTGACTTCCCGTCACCACCCCATGGCAGCCAACCAATTTAATTATTGGATCTTATCCACAATGAATTCTCTTATTCCAATTACCAATTCTCAAAACCCCTGCCACCATTACTCTGCACCGTCTCAAATTACGCTGCAAAAAATACAAAAGAACCTGACTTCAGCCTTACTCTTCTTCCTCTTGTACTGTGTTTCCAGCTACTCTCCAGTTCTGCAAAGCCACATTATGTTCCACACATGCCATCTACTATGCAGACAAAATCTCTCTTTCAGTCAACTCCTCTAAGAGTATTCTAAACATTGTCAGCCACCTCACTCATTCGACTTGGTGCTCTAACAAGATTACTGCTTCGCAAGAGGACTCTGCAATTCACCTTCCAATTTTCCATGACAAAATTATTAATATCTGAGACTACCTTATTTCTTCTATCACTTCGCAGGATCCTGTTTTAGTACACACATTTTCTTTTCTCCCTCTCCCCTGCTTGATTCAGACTCTCACCCTTCACATTGTCACCCTTCACCTTGAAAATAACCATCAATCTCCTTCTAAGCATCAAATCTGGTTCTCCCATTGATCCTTGCTCTGCCCACATCCTTCACTCAGATTCATCGTCCATTGGCCCAATGCTTAGAGATCTATGCAACCAGACTTTCATTCAAGGGATTGTTTCCACTTGTTGGAAAAAAGCCATGGTTGTACCCCCTTTTAAAAAACCTACAAAAGACCCTAAAGTTCCTAGCAACTTCCCCCCTCTCGCTTCTTACGCTGCCATTAAAATCTTCAAAAGGGAGGTAAATCAACCAATATCTCACTTTGCTGTCCTACACAATATTCTAGACCCTTGCCAGACCAGATTCCGCCCTCATTGTGGAAAATTAACTGCAATGGTTGTTAGCATCAGCTGAAGCCATTTTGTTTCTGGCAGCCATTTTAGTTAGCCTTGTGCTTTCTCCCTCTTCACTGTTGCCTGCTCTTGTATTTCACTGGAGTCAGGAATTATAATTAACTCCTTCAGCATTGAGCCAGAGTACTGCACATGCTCAGAAAGGCCTAGCTTCCAGAATACACCTGCTCTTAGTGAATAACTATCAGGCTATTTTAACTGATATCAGCAACTCTGTTACTCCTCCTACTTTGTCGACTAAGTATTTTCTGTTAGTCCTTATATGTAACTAAGCTATTCATGTGCACACTTGTACTGCCTCTTTTTGAGTCTCCCTGCATGCTCAGCGGTAAATACAGTATATAAGATGTGTAATGTTGGTATTCCTTAGACTGTCTCATACAGTGGCCTGCGGGTACTGTATTGACACAGTTTCCCTCATGTGAGGTCAGTCTCCCTCATGTGAGGTTAATAAAAGCATTGTTTTTATATTCCAGCTTCCGTGCCAATCTCTTCTTTGTTGGTATATTAATTGGTACTCTAGCCCTCATGAAAAGAACACTGGAAAAGTCTATTGAAAATGTTTTTTTTTTTAGATATGTGCTGCTGGCTATTCTGAAATTGAAATAGATGGTCACTGAAATATATAGGAGCCCTGAAAACATAGAATTGGACTGGATGGTTTTGGGATTTGCTTTCTGCTTGGGGTTGGAAAATATGGATAGTTCAGTTTGTAGTAATAGCCATTATTTTCTCCTGCTATCTGTGTGTTCATTATGACCCAATGCTCTGTTCCCTTTGTGCTTCTGTTTATACCTTATATATGCCCGCTTAATGAAATGTTTTAGAATGTAAATGCCCACCTAGCAATGGATAGGATAAATGTGCAGGATAACTTCCATGCTTCTAGATCATAGCGGATGTCTTCAGCAGATGCTAAAACGGCCGTCTGTGGAAAATTAACTGCAATGGTTGTTAGCATCAGCTGAAGCCATTTTGTTTCTGGCAGCCATTTTAGTTAGCCATGTGCTTTCTCCCTCTTCACTGTTGCCTGCTCTTGTATTTCACTGGAGTCAGGAATTATAATTAACTCCTTCAGCATTGAGCCAGAGTACTGCACATGCTCAGAAAGGCCTAGCTTCAAGAATACACCTGCTCTTAGTGAATAACTGTCAGGCTATTTTAACTCATATCAGCAACTCTGTTACTCCTCCTACTTTGTCGACTAAGTATTTTCTGTTAGTCCTTATATGTAACTAAGCTATTCATGTGCACACTTGTACTGCCTCTTTTTGAGTCTCCCTGCATGCTCAGTGGTAAATACAGTATATAAGATGTGTAATGTTGGTATTCCTTAGACTGTCTCATACAGTGGCCTGCGGGTACTGTATTGACACAGTTTCCCTCATGTGAGGTCAGTCTCCCTCATGTGAGGTTAATAAAAGCATTGTTTTTATATTCCAGCTTCCTTGCCAATCTCTTCTTTGTTGGTTTAAAGGACCAGGTGCATCAGTGAACCCCTAGAAAGGTTTTTCATTTCTACATCATCATGGCACTAAATCTGCCCTACATGTGATTCTTGATGACCTAAGGCTGCTATTAGATCAAGGGAGGCTCAGATGCACTAATCCTCCTTGATCTAGCTACAGCCTTTTACAAAGTCTCCCATTCAATTCTTTTATCCCAGCTTCATAATATTGGACTCAGAAAGATTGTCCGTCAATTGATTGCTAGTTATCTCAACTTTCTTGATTTTCCACCAGGTGTGACTCGGGGCTCCTTTCCTGGGTCCCAGACTATTTAACATTATGTTGCTCCCCTCACTCACCTCATTCGGTCTCTTGGCATAACTTTTTTTTCTTACTCTGATGGCATGCAGATTCTTTATCGATTTGAAGATTCTTTGCCATCTAGTATTGCCAATTTCCAACTCTTCTTGACTTCAGTCATTTCATGGATGCTTTTGAAGATCACCATTGTTAAGCTTAAAGTTCTTAGCTTTGGAAAAACTTTAACTCACTCTTGCCCCTCTGCTTGGTGGCCCTCTGAACTTGATATCCCTGCCCAGCCTGTTAGAGAAGTCTGTAACAGAGGCTTCTGGTTTGATAGCTCACTCATGTTAACAGCTCAAAGCAACAAAATATCTTTTTCCTTTTTTTTCATCTGCGTCGTCTCAACATAAAAAACTTCCTTTCTTGTGTCCTTCCTCCCATCAGACTGTGGTTCAATAAGTCCTTCTACCCAGGCTTGACATTTGCAATTCTCTTTACCTTGGTCTTCCTCAACACTCTGTCCGTGGTCTCCTTCGGATTCTACACCCTGCAGTGAGGCTCCTTTTCAATCCACCAAAACGCTCTCACATCTCCCAATAGCATTATCAAACGTCATTGCTCCCTATCAGGGCCAGACTTGGAACACAAACCAGCCCTGGCAATTGAGTTGTACCGGCCCCTGGGGTGGGATGAGGGGGGGTGGGGTGCTAGTGAGAAGCGCTGCTGCCGCTCTTGTACTGCTGCCTCCCGCTTTAGCACCACTGCTGCCGCTTTTGTTACAGGAGACAGATATTGCAGCACTGATGCAAAACCAACCCCCAGTGACAAAACCGGCTCCCACCGCTCGAAAACCCCGCCCCACCCTTCCGGTCCACCACGAAAATGCCTGGTGACCGCTATGGCCAGTCCGGCCCTGCTCCCTATTCCTGCACGCATCCTTTTCAAGGCCACGTCATGACACACAGGGCGTTCTATAACATCAGCCCACTTTTTCTGCAAAATAAACTGTTCCCTACTGCCCACCCCATAATCTTCGTTCCGCTGCTGCGTTCCTTCTAGTTGAACTAGAGATCTTGCACTCACGATAGGGCGACAATTCCTTTTCTTAACAGGCAGCTAAATTCTAGAACTCACTTTTCTTCATTAGTCGCCATACAGACAAATGTCTTAATTTCCGACAAATTCTTAAAACTTATTTTTTTCTATGTTCCTTCTGTGATTTTCTGCTTCATCTTCCCATCCCCTCCTTATCGCCAGGATTCCCGGCTGGGTGACTGTCCTGCTTTAGAAATTCTATATCCACATTCATTCATTCACTCCTTGTGAGAAAGCCTCCTTATATTGATTATGAAAGAAAATGTCATCCTAATCATAAATATTTACTACTTAAATAAGAGTCTGCCAGCGAATTCCAGAAGGAGCTAAGAATAATTAATGTTAAGTAAAAGTCCAGTTTTGTTGCAGGGTGGTGCATGAGGAATATGTTTTCCACATACATGTAAATAAGTATGCTTTTAAATTACTTACACGTTTCTAGGTTTAGCATAACATAACCCCAAACCCTTGTGTGCACCTAAACTTTGACTTTTTTTTTCTATATGTAGTTGACTAAATGTGACGTGGGTCCCTTGCTCACTTTGCCACTGGATTCAAGCTAGCCTGGCTGATGAGGGCTGTTAGCCCGAAACCGGTCCCAGGATGCTTGTTTCCGGTCCAGGGAAGACATGGCTTGCCAGTTCGTGCTGGACTGTTCCCATGAGGCACAGGGTCAAGACTGATTTGCATATAGCTGTGTCTGAACTGGGGTGGCAAAGTGAGCTAAAGAATGATGATGGATTGTACCTAGATCTGTGACTGGGGGTGAGTGTTTGAAAAGTTTCAGCACTCCGTCCAACATCTCCTTGTGTTTGCTTTGTTCGCCCTAAGTTGGCAGGGTATGCCCAGACGTGGGTCCCTTGTTCACTTTGCCACAGGTTTCAAGCTAGCCTGGCTGATGAGGGCTGTTAGCCCGAAACCGGTCCCAGGATGCTTGTTTCGGGTCCAGGGAAGACATGGCTTGGCAGTTCGGGCTGGACTGTTCCCATGAGGCACAGGGTCAAGACTGATCTGCATATAGCTGTGTCTGAACTGGGGTGGCAAAGTGAGCTAAAGAATTATGATGGATTCAACCCAGATCTGTGACTGGGGGTGAGTGTTTGAAAAGTTTCAGCACTCCGTCCATCATCTCCTTGTGTTTGCTTTGTTCGCCCTAAGTTGGCAGGGTATGCCCAGACGTGGGTCCCTTGCTCACTTTGCCACTGGATTCAAGCTAGCCTGGCTGATAAGGGCTGTTAGCCCGAAACCGGCCCCAGGATGCTTGTTTCCGGTCCAGGGAAGACATGGCTTGGCAGTTCGGGCTGGACTGTTCCCATGAGGCACAGGGTCAAGACTGATTTGCATATAGCTGTGTCTGAACTGGGGTGGCAAAGTGAGCTAAAGAATGATGATGGATTCAACCCAGATCTGTGACTGGGGGTGAGTGTTTGAAAAGTTTCAGCACTCCGTCCATCATCTCCTTGTGTTTGCTTTGTTCGCCCTAAGTTGGCAGGGTATGCCCAAACGTGGGTCCCTTGCTCACTTTGCCACTGGATTCAAGCTAGCCTGGCTGATGAGGGCTGTTAGCCTGAAACCGGCCCCAGGATGCTTGTTTCCGGTCCAGGGAAGACATGGCTTGGCAGTTCGGGCTGCACTGTTCCCATGAGGCACAGGGTCAAGACTGATTTGCATATAGCTGTGTCTGAACTGGGGTGGCAAACTGAGCTAAAGAATGATGATGGATTCAACCCAGATCTGTGACTGGGGGTGAGTGTTTGAAAAGTTTCAGCACTCCGTCCATCATCTCCTTGTGTTTGCTTTGTTCGCCCTAAGTTGGCAGGGTATGCCCAGAAGTGGGTCCCTTGCTCACTTTGCCACTGGATTCAAACTAGCCTGGCTGATGAGGGCTGCTAGCCCGAAACCGGTCCCAGGATGCTTGTTTCTGGTCCAGGGAAGACATGGCTTGGCAGTTCGGGCTGGACTGTTCCCATGAGGCACAGGGTCAAGACTGATTTGCATATAGCTGTGTCTGAACTGGGGTGGCAAAGTGAGCTAAAGAATGATGATGGATTCAACCCAGATCTGTGACTGGGGGGGGGGGAGTGTTTAAAAAGTTTCAGCACTCCGTCCATCATCTCCTTGTGTTTGCTTTGTTCGCCCTAAGTTGGCAGGGTATGCCCAGACGTGGGTCCCTTGCTCACTTTGCCACTGGATTCAAGCTAGCCTGGCTGATGAGGGCTGTTAGCCCAAAACTGGTCCCAGGATGCTTGTTTCCGGTCCAGGGAAGACATGGCTTGGCAGTTCGGGCAGGACTGTTACCATGAGGCACAGGGTCAAGACTGATTTGCATATAGTTGTGTCTGAACTGGGGTGGCAAAGTGAGCTAAAGAATGATGATGGATTCAACCCAGATCTGTGACTGGGGGTGAGTGTTTGAAAAGTTTCAGCACTCCATCCATCATCTCCTTGTGTTTGCTTTGTTCGCCCTAAGTTGGCAGGGTATGCCCAGACGTGGGTCCCTTGCTTACTTTGCCACTGGAATCAAGCTAGCCTGGCTGATGAGGGCTGTTAGCCCGAAACCGGTCTCAGGATGCTTGTTTCCGGTCCAGGGAAGACATGGCTTGGCAGTTTGGGCTGGACTGTTCCCATGAGGCACAGGGTCAAGACTGATTTGCATATAGCTGTGTCTGAACTGGGGTGGCAAAGTGAGCTAAAGAATGATGATGGATTCAACCCAGATCTGTGACTGGGGTGTTTGAAAAGTTTCAGCACTCCGTCCATCAACTCCTTGTGTTTGCTTTGTTCGCCCAAAGTTGGCAGAGTATGCCCAGACGTGGGTCCCTTGCTCACTTTGCCACTGGATTCAAGCTAGCCTGGCTGATGAGGGCTGTTAGCCCGAAACCGGTCCCAGGATGCTTGTTTCCGGTCCAGGGAAGACATGGCTTGGCAGTTTGGGCTGGACTGTTCCCATGAGGCACATGGTCAAGACTGATTTGCATATAGCTGTGTCTGAACTGGGGTGGCAAAGTGAGCTAAAGAATGATGATGGATTCTACCCAGATCTGTGACTGGGGGTGAGTGTTTGAAAAGTTTCAGCACTCCGTCCATCATCTCCTTGTGTTTGCTTTGTTCGCCCTAAGTTGGCAGGGTATGACCAGACGTGGGTCCCTTGCTCACTTTGCCACTGGATTCAAGCTAGCCTGGCTGATGAGGGCTGTTAGGCCGAAACCGGTCCCAGGATGCTTGTTTCCCGTCCAGGGAAGACATGGCTTGGCAGTTCGGGCTGGACTGTTCCCTTGAGGCACAGGGTCAAGACTGATTTGCATATAGCTGTGTCTGAACTGGGGTGGCAAAGTGAGCTAAAGAATGATGATGGATTCAACCCAGATCTGTGACTGGGGGTGAGTGTTTGAAAAGTTTCAGCACTCCGTCCATCATCTCCTTGTGTTTGCTTTGTTCGCCCTAAGTTGGCAGGGTATGCCCAGACGTGGGTCCCTTGCTCACTTTGCCACTGGATTCAAGCTAGCCTGGCTGATGAGGGCTGTTAGTCCGAAACCGGTCCCAGGATGCTTGTTTCCGGTCCAGGGAAGACATGGCTTGGCAGTTCGGGCTGGACTGTTCCCATGAGGCACAGGGTCAAGACTGAATTGCATATAGCTGTGTCTGAACTGGGGTGGCAAAGTGAGCTAAAGACATATGATGGATTCAACCCAGATCTGTGACTGGGGGTGAGTGTTTTAAAAGTTTCAGCACTCCGTCCATCATCTCCTTGTGTTTGCCCCATGAGAACAGTCCAGCCCGAACTGCAAGGTCAGGTCCTCCCTGAACTGGAAACAAGCATCCTAGGACCAGTTTCGTGGTATCACCCCTCATCAGCCAGGCTAGCTTGACTCCAGTGGCATGGAGAGCATGGGACCCACGTCTGGGCATACCCGTCCCACTCGGGGTGACACATGCAAAAAGAACAATTGATGGACAGAATGCTTAACAATGTCATACATTCACCTCAGTACAGAAATCTGGGCCTAAATCCATCGTTTTTGTGCTCCCCATGCCATTCCAGTTTAGATCCAGCCATACGCAAAACAGTCTTGACCCTGTTCCCCATGGGAACAGTCAACCCCGAACTGCCAGGCCAGGCATATGGCTGGGTCCAAACTGGGGTGGTGTGGTTAGCAAAAGAACGATGGATTAAACACAGATCTTTGTGACTGGGGGTAAATGTTTGCATTGTTCAGCATTCCGTCCATAATTTGTTCCTTTTGCACTTTTAGAAAGTTGACATTTTCCTGCCTTAGCCATTTAGTGCCTACAGCCTGTCACTGGTTCATATGTCTGAGTGTAGCTGGCAGTTGAGCTTTGTGTATTTCTCCTAGACAGCCACAAACAATAGAGAAATTAGCTGTGCCTGGGTGGGCCATTACTGGCACGATGGAAGGGGGTAGCTGGGCACAGCCCTACTTACACTTGAATAGTCTGTGTCCTGACTCCACACAAAGGGCTGTATACCCTCTGTAGTTAGTCTGGAGCCAGGAAACCTGTGCACTTCAAATGAAACCTCTAGAAGCTTGACCCACTTCAAAAGGTATGGTATAAATATTGGACCTCAGACACTAACTCTTCAGTACACTTCTGGGCCTGTGGAGACTCTGTCAGGAAAAAGGACTGCTGTGCTGCTGAAAGGACTGCCCTTCTGCTGGACTACTGCCTTGCTGGTCTGCTGCCTTACTTGATTGCTGCCCTGCTGTCTGCCTGCCTGAGACAGAGGGATTGGACCTGCACCTGAACCTAGGACTCCCAAAGTGACCCCTGTTCAGAGCCACGGGGACAATAAAGGCTCCCAACCACCTGAATTAGCATCCAGATCTGGCTGAAGCAAGCCCCTGACCCCCAAGTGGTCCCACTCAGTGGAGCTGAATTGATATTGACCGCTAACAGCCTATTGGCTCCAAGACCTTGTCACTTGCACTGCCCACCTATGCAAAGTTTTGTCAACTCAATTCTTTGCGCTACAGCATTGACCGCTTGTGGGGAGAGACAACGCGAAGCTCCGACCCAACCGCTTGCAGTGTCAACAGGATCTTCATGCTACAGTGATGACCATCCATGACACCAGGCCTGCTCTTCATGCTACATCGATTACCGTCTGTGACGCTTCCCTGTTCCTTGCTGCTCCCTCCACTGCGAACAGGACTCTTTGCAATATAATACTGCTCTGTGCGCTGGACTGAGAAGGTAACATTCCATGTGGACTAACCTGGTCCCTGTATACGACCCGCACCCCATCATGGTCAGCCTGAACTTGTGATTTTCTCCCGGTTTCGTACGAACAGATAGCTGTGAGTGGCACTTTGGGCTTTTTGGCGCTATTTTCACCTAAAGCTTTAAAATTGTGTATCTCGGGTTCTCCTGATTGGAGTTTGGTTGTTTTGTTCTTTACTTATTTATTAAATTCTGCTCTATGTTTCTAAATTGCTGTGGGATTTTGCTTGTGTTGTGATTCCACTTTATTACTGTTTGAAGTGCTGCATAAATACTTGACACATTGCCTCTAAGTTAAGCCTGCCTGTTCTGTGTCAAGCTACCAAAGGGTTGAGTACTTTGGGTTTGCTTTTGCCTCACCCTGACAAGGATTGTGGCTGCTGCTTGAGTAGGGTTTCATCCGCCTCATCCAGTAACCCAATTTATCACAGACACTCACATTCATAATTCAACCTGACTGAGTCAGGGCACAAACAG
The DNA here is from genome assembly GCA_963921515.1 of Calotriton arnoldi. NCBI lineage: Eukaryota > Metazoa > Chordata > Amphibia > Caudata > Salamandridae > Calotriton > Calotriton arnoldi. The sequence goes on from CAWUFW010002921.1 coordinate 1,474,790, forward strand.
TGAAGTATGGAAATCAGAGATCATCTGGACAGCGCACCTGCTGGAGTCATGTCCACATAGTACATGTTTGGTCCACCCTGCTGATGCTTAGGATAGATTGTGGTTAATGTCAAACTTTCAAAACGGGTACATTAGGAGCATTGTTAGAGTCCGTTGCAGAGCTTTTGTGGTAAGGCTTATAGGGACTTGGAAATTCATTAACGACTTTCTGAGTTCTTCCTCTCAGGCTCTTCCACAGAGGCCCTTCCACCTCCTGGCATCTTTCGGCGGAGCATTTTCAAGAACATCTCTCACTTGGGGAGGTCTCTTAGATGTGTCACAATGGGAGTGCGTGAGGTCTGTGTTAGGGCTGCGAAGTGTGCTACAGACAACAGGACCAGGATGCAGATGGCGTGAGTAAATAGTCGCTGGTTAAGTGGTCCTTCAGAATGTCATGGGCACTTTGTGGCTTTTGATGTTTCAATGTTGTCAGACTCCTCGCCGATTGTAGTCAACAGAAGAAATGGTAGACAAGCCAAAGATCAGGGCGCTCATCAATATGTAAAGGAAAGAGTATAGACATCAGTATCATAGACAATAAGTGCTCTAGAAAATAGGCTCAGCCACCAAAAAACCCTATATATGTGCCTCCAAATGGGGGCTCAATCACAATAAATAATATTCTGAGCACTCAAAGTTCAAAACAGAGTAATGTCTAATCCAAGGGTTGCATATCATTTATCCACTTTAATCCAGCTCCTTCAAATCAAGCCAAAGGGAAGGTTTTCATACATCCAATTGAATGAACAATGGTATGTCTTAAGTTGTCACCCGTACATCCAATTGAAACAGCAATAGTACAGTTTATATTGTAAGCCAACATGTGTTTCATCAAATAGCAAATTATGCCTCGACTTCTACAGGGCTGATATGTAGCAGAAGTGATGTGTGTCTAATTATAGCGTATCCGCATTCCATGAAAGTATGTCTTCAACTGTTAAAAGTAAAGACTTCAATAACGTAGCATCAAGGAGAGTGCTCCGTCTCTGTGTCGGCATGTGCAGTCGCTGATTGAGTGGTCCTTCAGAATGTCATGGGCACTTTGTGGCTTTTGGTGTTTTAATGATGCCAGACTCATTCCAATTGTAAAATGCTCCACAGATAGTAGCTGTGATGTACTTAACAGGGACTGGCAACATGGTGTTGCCAGGAGGGTGAACCTGTAAGACAAGTGTCAATGACTTGCCTGCTTAGTTACAGAAAATGATCCTTGCTTTGTCGATGGTTGGAGTGTTAGATTGAAGGTGACCAGATGGCCTTCGTTACCATGCGACTCTGAGTTGCTGTGCTCTATGTCTTCTGCTTGTGCACAGCAACTGTATCTCTCGGTGTGTATGCCATGGTTTGCTAGGCCGCCGGTGACTGTGTCTAAACATTTCCAATGGGGCAGAGACTCGGTTAGCTCATGCATGCTTACTCTTGGTTCTCCCGCTGGGCTGTCACCAGATTATCGCTGCCCGCTTGACGTTAAATGCACTCACAGTCATTGGCTCCAAAGGAAGCTTACAGGCTTGGTCGGATCGGATCTTCTCTCCTTCCAAGCTTGGTTGGTCATCAGGTTTCCCAGTGTGAACAGGCAGGTCACACTCCTTTCCTTTCCTTAATCTCTGTGCTCTGTCATGCACCTTCTTCTTGATTACTCTGGTGAGTCTCTTTTCCTTCTTCTGGTTGCAGCGGAATGCACCGTCTTTAGGACCGGCCAACAGGGCCTCTCTGTGTTCGGCTGTGTCTGTAGTCAGGTCAATGGGTCTTGGGGTACTTGGCTCAGGAGTTGTAGTGATCCGGGCAGTCACTGATCCACCCCATTGCTCTTCTTCTCTACTTTGGTGTGGTGTCAGGCCACCTGTTGTATGTTCCCTCATCAGGGACCTTCTTGGATCTTCCACTCCATGAATAGAGGGAGCCTTGCTTTTGGCTCACCTTCTCTTGATGGGATAGTGTTTGCACCTTGAGGCTTTGTAGTCATCAATCATAGTTAGTGCAGGTGGGCATTATAGGCCTTGACGGTACAGACAGTAGTGCCTTCATGACTGGGCCATGTTTCAGGTGCAGTGTGCTCCCACCCTTCTTCAGGCAGAAGCAAAGTCATAGTACTCTTGTCTTTGAACACCCAGGCTCTCCCACCCTCTCTCTTGATCTCTAGGAGGATAACGGGCTTCAGGCACTTTCGTGTCTGGGTACGGTGGAGGTTTGTCAGTGCTGGGGCTAATCAACGGCATGCCATCCATGCCATGTGCTCATATAGTGCCTGTGAGCCTTCTGGCAGCACTCTGCCTACATCGCGGTACAGGGTCCCCTCTGTCCCGTGCATCAGTTTCAGCCTCCTGTACACAGCATACTGCCTGTCAGCATCCTGATGGCCTCCTTCCTTGCTGTAAGGAGAAGGGGCCTGAACAGTAGTGAGGAATCACTCCCCCCGGAACAGCAGAGAAGTGTTGGGTAAACTGGACACGGTGCAGCTTAATGGCAGATGTTGAGCTGCCCTTTCCCCACTCAAAAGCACCAGCGATGTAAATGAACAGGTCAATGCCTGTGTTGGGCCGAGCATGCACATCTGCAGCCCTTTCTGCTGCTGCCTTTGTTCAGATTGTGCAGTTCCACCTCTCACCTCGAAGCAACCGCAACACGGTCAGCCTGTGATTCATCAGGTGCCAGCAGCACAGGTATGTCCATGAAGAGCTGAGGTGAGTGCTTCTGGAGCGGGTGCAGAATGGTGCTGTGAACATACTTGGGGGTTGAGAACCTTCCCCTCTCCCCCCCCCACAACTGCTGAGTGCCCACAGTCCTTCCAGCCAGTTGTCCTCTTTATTTTCCTTCCCTTTGTCTTTTGTCTAACCAATGACTAAAAAGTGGCTCAGGAGCACCCAATTCTGGGCTTAAGCTCCCACCAGCCGGGATTACATCTACGAGGCCATGCAGTAAGATCCCTGTAATTTGGCACCCTCTGGTGGCACACCAGCAAAATAGGAACAATCTGTATTTTCTATTCTGCATGGCACCTTGTAACCTCCGGCTTGCTGAGCAGCACAGCTGGACTGACATGCTGGCTCTCCTCCCTGCTGGCCATACATAGGGTGCAGTTCTCCCAGCAGCTGGCACTGTTTCTTACTCATTGATTGTATGGGAGGACCAGCGCCCTGCTTCCCGACAAGCTGCTTTTCCAGCTTGGTTTTCCCACCCTGCGGGATCTCGCTGGAGGACACACTTGCTGCTTGATCCCCTAAGCCAACAGCACTTTACCGCTCAGTTTCATCCACAGCATTAACTTTCTCCATGCAGGGCTGAGGAGCTGGATAGTTTTTCTCAGCGGCTCCAGCAGCTCCTGCCACGTCATTCTTAGAAGAGCTCTGCCAGCAATCAAGCAACGCCATTCACTACACTGTGTTTTGCGTCCTCGAGTGCTTCCTGCAGCATTCCCCAAACAGCACCTTTATCACTGGAAGGGCTGCAATGCTTGTGGTAGCATCCTCTACTCAAGGGCCAGAAAAGAGATTATAACCTTCACCCTTCGCAGTGATGTAATCAACCTCATGGTTGGAATGCTGTGGCAGGCTGGATAAAGGCTGCCATGTTGTCAATGTCCTGTTGTCGGACCTAGGCCCACATGCTTAGTAAAGAACGACATGGACACCAGTAGAATGTGTGCATAACTGTCATCGGGCACATGCGTACGGCCATTTTTATTAACAGAGTCACCTGTCTGGTGATGCCGGTGATGGTAGGGTGTGGGGTGGGTGTATGTACAACCCAGAGGGAGGGGCTGCCTTGTGATGTGTCTAGCAGGACACTAGATTAATAAGTGATAAATGATTTTCTTCCTTGTTGGGCGCCATAATTTCAGATACCTGTTTTGGGAATTTTGGGGTCAGTGTACTGCAGCTGTCAGAGCACTATCTATCCGACTCATTGTGAGTCCTGTGGTAAAACCGGAAATGAGCATGCATTCAGAGTCAGGGACAAATTGCACATGGCGAGTATATGGAAATTCCCACTTGACCTGTATATCTTCAAAATTGGCTCTTAGTGCCTGATGTCTTGACTACCAACTAATGCCATATACAATTGATTTTTTATAGAATTAGTATATTTTTATTGTAATTTATAATCAGTTTTTTCTTAACTTATTTTCCAAACTCATTTGTTTTATCCAGACAGATATCAATACATAATTTACAATTTTATCAAAAAAGAATTTACATATATATACATAACAAAAACACAGTGTATTGTACAATAAAGTTTACACATTTTTCATCACCACATTTTACCATATATTGTCCCATATATACACTCCCTCTCTACTTCATACCTCACACAGGCACATTCACACTACAATCTCACACTCATTCCCCAGCCTAGTCCCACATACATCTTAGATTGAATTCAGGGATATTTTTTGTTGCGAGCTGGGGTTTTGCAACATACAGTTGATGTACGTTTGGGTGGTATTGAAGAATAGAGAACCACCTTCCTCAGGACAACACAATTGAAATCATAAATTCTGGCGAGACAATGTGGGTAGTCAGTCTAATTTTTATGTATTTGTCGCATGTGCTGTAAATAAATAAGGCACCTCTGCACGTTCTTTTATATAGCAAAGAAAAGCAGGGGCCGATCTATTTAGATACCCTTTCTTGTATAGGAATTGAATTGATGCCTGTAGTTGGCCACTTCCATCAAGAGTGGCATGATTGCAACATGTTGATCTTCCGGACACAGGGAAAAGAATACCTCTTCTGGAGTACTCAAATCTTTTTATTTCCACGTTAAGGAGGTAGTCGCACGCCAACCTCGGTGTGCTCTTGTGAAGCACACAAAGCTTTTTCAAATTGCACATGGGCCTTGATTGTTCCAGCGAATCATGTCAAATAAAGGTACTCTTACGGTACGGGGGGCCTTGTTTTTACTCTTTTAACTAGTTTTACAATTTTTTAAGAACCGCTGACTGCTGCTGCAATCTTTTAAAAAAATGTTGTACTGTCTTGTGTGGACTTCACTGTTCTGTGTGGGGAATCAATAGTTTGCAGCAGCCATTTCATTATGCTACCATTTAGAGCGGTTAGCACTCCAGTGTTTTTTTCTACCTCGTCATTGCGCCCAGCCTGCCTATTTAGTTGCGGCCTTGGAGCGGACAAGACCACTACTCTGACGGTACCTTGGGCCCTTGTTTTTACTCTTTTAACTAGTTTTACTTTTTTTTTTAAACCGCTGACTTTTGCGGCAATATCTTTTTTTAAAACATTGTACTGTCTTGTGGCGACTTCCCTGTTGTGTGCAAGGAATCAATAGTTCACGGCAGCTTTTTCATTTTGCCACCTTTTAGGGCAGTTAACGCTCCATTTCTTTTATATGCCTCATCATCACACCCAGCCTACATATTTAGTCGCAGCCATGGCGCGGACACGCCAAAGGAAAGCTCGTTTGCGCCCAAACAGGACCAGGGGCCAGGAATGCTAGTCAATTGCACCCAGGCAGCATTTCTTACTCCACATCACAGCTCCTTGCTCCTCGCCCCAATCCTCCATGGGGCCTGATTTTAATCCTGGATCCCTGATAAAGGTTGCTACAGATGTTCTTTCTGTGACTTGGTATTTCACCACAAATCCATATCACAGGTTTCTTTTCTCATTCTATTAATGTTGACTGGCAATTATGTAACTTTGCTCACTTTACATTCTTTAGTATTAATTGCCGATCACTAGGGAAACACCAACCTGAATTGTTCAACGTTTTATTTGATCATGCTTCAGATGCGGTATTTCTGACAGAAACTTGGTTGAACAAAGCTTTAATCCCAGACATTGTCGCCACTCTACCCCCTGATTACTGCATACTTAGAGTAAACCGTGCTCATAAGTGGGGGGGGGGGCAATGTGCTTATTTTCAAATCACAATATGTTTGTAAAATAGATAAGCTTTCTATTCCATACTGTGAAGCGTTACTGTTTCTCTTGACTCTTTCTAATAACTTTAGGCTCTCAGGTGCCTTGATATACGGCCCCCCGTGGCTGGCGAGCAATGGGAGCCCCAGTTAAATAGAGGCTTTGTCTCCCTTTATTGTGAAGTATGCTAGCTTCACAATTCTTTGAGACTTTAATATTCACCTGGACAATAAGTCCTGCAATATTGCCTCCTCGCTTATTGAGGAATTCATGGCGCTGAATTTTCAGTTGGCCAATAATGGTTCCACCCATGAGGCTAGCCATCTGCTCAACCACATTGTCTCTAATGAGAAGAACTTGTGTACTGGTCAGGCTCTACCCTTAGACTGGTCCGGCCATTTTGCAGTTCCCGTCTCTCTTGTTATCCCAGGAGTGCCTCAGTTAAGGGCTGTCAATTACATATCCTGAGGCAGGAATTGGTCTAAGCTTAATGTTGCAGTTTTGAATCAGATTTTAGAAACCAACTGCCCGACCTTGTCAAGCTCAGTGGGCTCTGATGTCTCCATCATTGATGGGGGAATTAGGTCTGGATTGGACTCTTTAATCACAGTTAGGGAAAGATAGTACAAGAGAACCAGTTCCCCCACTCCCTGGTTTAATGATTCATTGCATAAAAATTAAGAGATCTGCAAATCTCCAGAGAGAATATGGTGGAAATCTTACAGTACAGAGGCTATCGCAAATTACAAGCAGGCTTTAAAAGACTACCATAAAAGCTGCTACACAACCATAGCCACCTTTTTTCTGTTAAAATCTATGCGGCTCAAAACTGCGCAAAAGCATTGTGCGGATCCTGCAACTATAGCTGCGGGCGTCTCTCTCAATCAGTGTGATGAGCTAGCAACTTTTTTCTCAAATAAAGTTGCTGACATTCAAGCCACTTTCCTCCTGACTCCAGATTACTTCTCTGTGGATTTGAACGTCTCTCTCTCTCCTCCTTGATAGAACTTAAATCTTTACAGTATCAGCCCATCAGGGCCTGCTCACTCAGTGCTTTCCAGACTCTGGATCCCCCGACTTTTAAATCCCTCCTTTCCTCTGTTCAGTCAGGCTCCCCTCTCGACCCTTGCCATCCTGCAGTGTTCGGCAAGTTTGATCCAATGGCTACGCCTTGGCTTAAAAAACCCAATCTGGACCCTTCTATTTGTACGAATTATAGACCGATTTCCCTCTTGCCTACTTTGTCTAAAGCCCCTGAAAAGCATGTGAATAAGCTACTCACACTGTATACCGAACACAACGGTCTGCTTCACCCTTCTCAATCGGGCTTTAGAGCTGGCCATTCTACAGAGTCTGCCCTATTGGCCATAACAGACCATTTGCAGCAATTGGTTAATGGTGGCACCGCTGCACTGATTTTCTTAGATCTCAGTGCAGCATTCGACACAGTGAAGCACAACATTCTACTGCAGAGGCTAGAGGCCATTGGGATTCAGGACTCTGCCTTGGCTTGGCTGAGCTCCTTCCTTTGGGATCGGGTTTTCTAAGTACATTCCCATCAGCACAGGTCCAAGTTACACCCTTTATCGTCCGGCGTTTCTCAGGACTCCACCCTCAGCCCTCTCCTTTTTAAACTGCACATAAGGCCACTAGCTGACTTGGTGGAAAAACATGGCCTCACTTTTCTATCCTATGCTGATGATACCCAGATCATTGTCTCCCTGTCTTCCCAGGAGAATAAGAGCTCAGTGACACTGAACAGTTCTCCTACTCAAGTCTGCACCTGGAAGAACTCCAACTTTCTGAAGTTGAATGGAGACAAGACCAAGGTGCTGGTGCTGGGAAACCTTCATCATCTGTGGGTCCGCATCTACGGCCTGAGGTGAAGGGTAGCTTACCTACCCCGGTCTCTACTGAGAACTACTTTAAAAATCTCTGTGTTTGGCTGGACTTGAGTCTTTCTATGAGTCAGCAGTTCTCTAAAGTGGCTGTCACTTGCTTCTGCATTTTGAGATGGCTTAAAAAGATCTTAGGGAGTCTTCCGTTTTGTGCCCAACCAACTGTCATTCAGGCCTTGGTGATTTCAAGGCTTGATTACGGAAATATCTTGTATCTTGGAGTAATGAAGAATTGGCTTAGACAACTTCAAATAGTGCAGAACGCAGCGGCAAGACTTCTACTGCATCCCCCCAAAGTTCTATTCTATTGCCTGCCTGCTTCGCAAACTGCACTGGCTCCCTGTTGAACGTCACATACAATTTAAGGCACTGTGTGGATAATGTCTTTCGAATTCTGGTCCCTATCTAAGACCTTTGCTGCTGCCATATACTCCTAGTCGTTCTCTAAGCTCTAGCAACTCGGACCTTGCAGATGCTCCTAAGTCCTAGTTAAGAGAGCCAGACAGAAAGGTCAAGCCTTTTTTTTCTTAGGCCCAAAGTTATGTAATTCTCTCCTGGCTGAGCTGAGATCATGTCGCTTGTTCTCTGCTTTCCGCAGAAAACTCAAAAGCCGGCTCTTTGAAATCCTGCCATCTTCAGCAGTTCACTTCTCTGTTCCTCTGGTACCTTATTGTAGCGTAGCTCTGGGAAACCCTTGGTTGGGTAGCCATGCGCTGTACAATCATGCGCTGTACAAATCTGAATAATAATATTAATAATAATAACGTTCTTTGTGTTGGGGAAACAGGTCAGAAGGTAAATCACATATTGTTTACCTGTTAATAAAACTGAAACTGCTGGTTAACTTTTAATGCTTTTTGGCTGCAATTTGGAACTCATAAATCATTGGCTGTCAACTTCTACCCGGAAATGTCACTTCAACATTCTCTAATACAGTAATACAGAACTATTCAGGCATCCTTGGAAACAGTGAGGCCTTTGGAGGTTACATGTCTTACATACATTTGGGGTTTTTCCACAATGAAATTTGTCTTGAATATTAGTTTGATTTTCTTGTTAATTAGGCGTACCATTGGACTATGCTAACTTCTTGCTTTTTGGCAGTCGCAGCACTTTCGTGCGTGGTCCGTGTAATCCCCCACCACCCCATTTGGTTTCCCAATCTTAGCCTCTGGGATCCATTTTATTACCGTGCTATGTGCGTGCAACAGACACACTTACTCACCCATGGCCCATTGCACCATTAGCGGGCTTCACTATAAAGGTTTTTTGCCTTCGCTTCTTCCGCAACTCTTTTGCGTAGTTTTGGAATTGGGTATGTTCCGCGGGAAATATCCATGTTCGTGGAATAAATCCATATTCCTGAGGCTGAGATTTGATCATTCTAAAAAAAGGAAAACAAGAAGTTAGAGCAAAGACCCCATTGAGGCACGCAGATGTTTTCGCAAGATAAAAGAGCCAAATGACAAGACAGTTCTGAAAACAAAATAACATTGTTACAAAATGTGTAGCACAATAGAATCTCTTTTCGTGGCGTGCTGTGTCCGTACAATGGGCCACTGAACCAGTAAGAACAGTGCAAGAACAAACATAGCGCTTTAAATGACATCCCATTTGAAGCCTTCATTAAAACCTCAAATGAGACTTACTTTACCAGTAATATCAACATAGTCCTGGGCAACTGAATTATTTTAGTTAAATCAGAATTACTAAAATATATTTTTGACATTTTAAATCTTGTGCAAATGTAGTATTAATGCACTGTAAACAACTGTTCCCTTTCCACATCTGAAAAGTGCATGTGAGCCGACCTTCCAGAAGTCGTTCTGACAAGGGGGGACACGCAGGCCCCAGCAGCGCAGGGTGGAGTCGGAGGGGGCGGGGGGGGCGAGGGAGTGGCAGCGCTTCAAAGTCACCTAACCAATTAGGGGTCCGCATTCAGCCGCAGGCCAATGAAGTTCTATGCGATATAGAAGATTCAGGGGCCCTTCTTCACCTTTTGTGTGAAGGGGGGTGTGGGAATTAATTTGGCTTTACGCCGCAGGTACTGACATACTGCAAACTCTGACTGCTATGCATCATAGGAGGTGCTGGGAGGCAACACATCTTGTACACCAAGAAGAAATGCACATGTCTAGTCACATGGAGAGCAGGTGAATTACCAAGAATCACACAATTTTAAGTACTGTGGAGAGGCCAGGATTTGAAGCGGAGTCCGCAGGTTACAACGTCAGCAGTTCGGCCACTAAACGGCATTAGGACGTGTGCAAACAACTTGCCCACAAACATCCGATGGTTTTGAATCACTCATTAGTTGCATCCTCACCTTACACAATGGTCTTTTCCCGCTTATGTGTAGCTGTGGCTACCAAGCAAGGCCTGCTTTATCCTCCTGCACACTGCACTCCTCTGTGTATGCATCTTCTTCATACCCTCTCAGCTTTATTTGAGAACGCAGCAGAAGGTGTGCCCCTTACCTTCTATTCAGCACTCCATGCCCCATCTCCCTCGTTTCCGGTTGCTCCCTTGCCCGTTCTGCAATGCAGTTATCCGTTCTTGTGTGTCTAGACTCGTGCTTTACAGATCCACATAGATGCATGCATAAAACGCCTGCTGGGCACTGCACATGGAGCTTTGCTCACGAGTTAAATTCATGCCTCAACAATGACATGATCAACACAAGAGCAAGTAACACTGACAGGAACTTGGCTGAGAATGAAATAAGGCAGCGGGCTTTCTACAGTAAGTGCCAGGAGGCATTTGTCAAGGATTTCTCTGGATTATATTTTGGAAGGCCAATTTGTCTGACTGGAAATGGCAGTGGAAGCTCGCGGGTAAATGCAGGGCAGCTGACTGTAAGGTTTGTGGCAATGACAGAGCAAGAACTGGGCACTGAGTGGCAAACCCAATATTTAATGTATCAGTGGCGTTTATGGGCTGCTAAGTATCTTAAAAAGGCATTAGTTTGAATTATATTGATTAAAAAATTAGGACACGTATGATAGAGTTTCTCCCTGCTGACCACATACAATCCTCTGTATGAAAAGACTGCGGCAGATACACACATTTGTAGTCAGCAATCAGTAGCCAGTCAAGATAGGGAAGTTATGTTATTTTATCTAGCATTTGTCTAGTGCACAATGGCGCTGGTGTGGATTTGTAGTGATGTAGCCTCATCTGGGGCTAGCGACTAGTCACACAATTCACACGTGGTTGGAGAGGTGTGCGGTTACAGAGGGTTCACTCTGGGAACAGTTGTACTCAAATAAAGTGGAAGTGGCTATGCACACCACTGCAGAACGCATGGAAAGTGTGTTGGGTTGCCGGTTTCCTAAATTGCCAGTGTATGGTGATGTTTGCGAGCTAATACCACAGTTAAGTGGTTGGAGATGAGTCAACATCAAATATACCAGCGCATAATAAAAGACAAAACAAGTGAACAATTAAGTTGTAAGGATTTGGACAGGCGATTGCATTGTGCTAAGTGACACAAAGGGACATAAGCATTGCGTTGACTTACCATTATAAATGACCGTGTGCGCAACACACAATTGCACTGTGCCACACCTGTACCCATACAACCCATAGTAAATGATTCCCTTATTGTGAATCAAAGAAATGGCCCAATTTACAAGGGTGTCAGAACTAAGTGATATCAAGAGAACAATCAGAACAGAGTTTTCTTCAGAACATAGGAACATAATATGGCACAGTCTCTTAACACAAGCATGGATCAGCATCGCAGACATAGACAATGGAGCAGACAGGGATGGGCGGATTGGTGGCAGACATAATTAAAAAAGATTGATAGACAGGGCAGGTACTCTTAACAAGTAATGCATCAAGATTGAGTGGGACGATTAACAAATCGGGTGCAGTGGCACAGACCAAGATAAAGATTATGTATGTTTAATGCTCATAGGAAAAAGCTTAGTTCTCAGTCAGAGATTAAAGTATTGTTACACCTCCCTCTGTCCCTGTACCTACATCAGAATATGGATGTATGGCATAAAAAATGGGATATTGCTGTGGTTCCACTTCCCAGTCACAATAGGCCAAATGCAGTATCGCTGAATAGTCAGAGGGTGACTGAGTTGCTTAGCCTACACTACCATGTCAAAGACACATCACATTCAAAGCACCTAGAATGGCACAGCAGGTGAGGGATTTAGAATAATTCAGCTTTCAAGAGTCCATGATTAAACTTGATACAAGGAATGCTAAGAATTACTCAAATCCCAATTACCCAATTGCAATAACACTGACGCTTTCGGCTCCGGGGACCCCATCTACCGGGGCCTAGATGGTAAATATAAAGGGGAAGTGAGGCTGTGCAGCCACCTCCCCAGGTCGATTTTGGTCCCGAGGACCCCATCCCCTGGGGTCTGGCCTTATTGAAAGTGGGAGGGGGGCCACAGGCCCCCCCTCCTGGAGCCATTAATGGTCCTGGGGACCCAATCGCCCAGGGCCGGCTCCTGCTATGTCCCTGGGTACCCACCAGGGCAGGAAAACCTGTGTTTACTCACACTTGGCTGGAGCAATTTCAAAGCTCCACCCAAGCAAGAGCAAATACGAAGTCTGATGCCAGTTAGCGGAAGCTTTAAAAATGCTCCCACCACGTGGGAGTGGACTTCAGATTTGTTTTCCTGCCTGCAGTGATGCCGGCAGGGAAAAGATCTGAATATTGCTCTTGCATGCAGGGAGCAGCATTTTTAGATGCTCCCTGTGGGCGGGAGCAGTCGCAGCTCCTTCTGGATGCGGGAAGCCAGCTGGGGCCACACAACCTTGGGGCCTCCCTTGTGGTCACCAACAAGAATATTGTGTGTGCCCTGGGAAGGCACGAGGGCAGCCACCGTTTGTTGGCCGGGCCCGGTTGGATGAGGTCCCAGGGCCGATATCGACCCAGGGAGGGGGCAGCATGTCTCCTCCCCCTTATTAACTTTGGCTGGGCCCCAGGGACAGGGTCCCCAGGGCCAAAATCAGCCAGTGAGGGGGGACGTGTGCCCCATCCCCCACATTTTAATAAGGTCGGGCCCTAGAAGGTGGGGTCCCCAAAGCCGTAATTGGTCCATGGAGGGGGCTGCGTGTCCCCCTACCCCATAAATATATTAGTGGGCCTTGATGGATGGTGCCTCCGGGGCTAAATTGGCGCAGGGAAGGGGACAAGCGCACCCCCTACCCCACAGAATGTGCTGGGCCCTGGGAGATGGGGCCTCTGGTGCCGAAATTGGCCCGGGGAGGGGGTCTGTGTGCCTCTCCCCCCCCCCATAAATAAAATGGTGGGCTCCAGGGCACCCTGCCCCCTCCCCCTAAAAAACCCACCAGCCCCCGGGGGGATTGGTCATCAGGGGCCAAAGCAGCATGGCTGAGGGGGCCCACAGGTTGGCTGCCTTTGCCGGGTTGACCACAGGTACTGGCCGCAGTCCGTGTGTGGCATGTGGTTGGTTTTACATATGGTAATAAAATATTACTTTATGTTAAAAAAAAAACTAGAATTTCTCTTAAAAAACAAATGTTAATGGGAAGGTAAAGTTAGGTGAAAATGTTAGTTAAAGCATAGAATTTTAAACTTAAAAATACACTAAAATCCTTTAGGTATAGGTAACTGAAGCAATTATAATTTGCACACTTGGCATGCACTACGTATGACTTCAAATATTACATCATTCATGGCATGTTCTATGATATTATTGATAACATTACTGATGCCATCTGAAATTAAATCACTGTACATGGCAAGTGCTTTGTGTTCTAGTTGTTGTTTGTATATGTTCATTAGTTACCTTAGACATCTTAACAAACTTTTACTTTTCCAACCAAATGCAGAAAATTCCTTTAGAATTGCAAAGGCAATCAACCATTTGCCACTATCTAAGCTTGGCAGGGGAAGAGAAGATCTTTCCAGAACCAGATGTGGGTAGGCCAGGGTGTTCCCCCCATTTCAAAGGCTGGCACCAGGTATAAATATTGAACCCTCAGAACACCCCTTCAGTACACTCATGGATCTGTGGACAACTTCAGAAGGATTGCCTGGACCACCAGAGGACTGTGCTGCTGCTACCATAGGACTACCCTGATGCCTGAAGACCTGCCTTGCTCCATGAAGGAGAACTGGACCATCTCCTTGAACCCAGAAAAGTTAAAAGTGACTCCAAGGCTAGTTGGCTGACCTATTATGTGAGTTCCAGGGACAGAACGAGCTCCAGAGACCTTGACCCTGCACCTGGTTTCTGCTGTAGTGAGTCCTAACACCCCTCCCCCCTCCGAAGTGGTGCCCCACAGGTCCTGGATCCTTGGTAGTGGTGTTGATGGTACTGTGTCTGCCCAACCCTAAAACTTGGGATTTCAAACAAATTTCACCAAAAAGTGCCTAGAGAACCGACAGAAGACCGGGACTTACCTACCAGCCAATCCGCTCAAGTTTCATAGCCGGTAAGCCTGACTTTGCGGTTGCTCCCACTACATTCTTCTCCACAGCAGCGAATAATGTTCAGCAGGACCTCTCAATGATGGTATCCAGTCTTGTGGAGCCCTCGTCAGCTACAGCCAGCAGCTTTCTCCCACTGGAGTTTTTCAACTTCCAAAACATTTTCTAAGTCCAAAGGTAAAAATCTTCGCACGGCTCAATGGCGACCAGCACCCTATTACCTCCTCTGCCTGGAAATCCAGCTTCTCCTACTCTGGGCTTTCTCCCGCCAGCTTCAGCGGCTTCACTGAGACTTGGTCCAGTGCTCCCCGGCAACAACTCCTTCTCCTCGGATACTGAACTCTACCTTCTTCTGGACTTTTTTTCAAGATATTTTCTAAATCTGTAAGTAAGTCAAAACCGGGCCTAATCCACTCCTTGTATCTGACCCACACTCCATCACAGTCAGCCTTAACTTTTGACTTTGCCCCCGGTCTCACGTGACCAGATACCCGTGGTTCGTGTTTGATCTTTTAGGACCTATTTTACACTAAAAACGTTAAAAATTCACAACTCTGAGGGCCAGATGTACGACCATTGGGTGTAGCGCCTCGCAATTTGCGACAAATTGCGAGTCGCAAATTGCGAGGCGCTAAATCCAATGTACAACAGTGTCAGAGACACTGTTAGCGATTCCCAATGGGGTTCGCAAAATGCGAGGCTCATCAATATTCATGAGCCACTCGCAATTTGCGACCCCATTGAGAATAGCCAGCCTCACAGGGATGGTGGCCTGCTGGGGTCAGCAGACCACCATGTCTGTGATTGCATTTCAATAAAGCAGGTTTTTTTTTTTTAACTGCAGCCCGTTTTCCTTAAAAGAAAACGGGGTGCATTTAAAAAAGAAAAAATGAAATGTTTTCGTTTCATTTTTTAAGGGCAGGTAGTGGTCCCTGGGACCACTGCCTGCCCTTAAAAAATATTTCCCCTGCATTCACAAAGGGGAAGGGGTCCCCTGGGGACCGCTTCCCGTTTACGAGTGCTTTACCACTGCGACTGTTTTGCGACCGCAATTGTGGTCGCAAAAGAGTTATACATAGCTGGAGGACTCGCTATTAGGAAGGGACGCCCTCGGAACGCCCCTGCCTAATAGCGACTCGCTATTCCTATTTTGTGAGTCGCAAATAATTTGCGACTCGCAAAATAGGAATAGTACATGGCCAACTCGTTTTTGCGGTCGCAAAGGGGTCTGAAACCCCTCTGCGACCGCAAAAAACGGTCGTACATCTGGCCCTGAGTCTATTAATTGGATTTATTTGTTTTGGTGTTATTTTATTTATTAAAATGTAACCTATTTTTGTAAATTGTTTTGGTATTTTTATTGTGTTGTTTTTTCACTTTATTACTGTTTGTGTACCTCATTAATCATTTACACAGTGCCTCTAAGTTAAGCCTGATTGCTTTTGTGCCAAGGATTGTGGCTGTTACTTGAGTAGGATTTTCACCCCTGCAGCCAATAACCCAATTTCGTAAAATAAATAAACCTATTCTTAAACTACAAAGTACCCAAGTACCCACAAAGATGGAGGCAAGAAGAAACTGAGGCAATTTGCTATTTGTGAATTAAATATTTTTAACAAGTGTGATGGGCTGTGCAACATCAGAACATTAGACCTAAAAACCTTCCTTCTGAGTGCCTTCATCAAATCAAGAGATTATTTAGGATAGGATATTTTACATAGCCTTGCTGTCCTCCCAGGATTTCTAACATAGTTTTTAGTACTAATGTTCGTGAAAAGCCAGAAAAATGTGTTCGAAAGCATAAGTAAAAATGAATATTAAAACTATTGATTATTAGGATGATCCATTTAATAGAATTACTTACTTGGTCATGTTTCTTGCTAAGCAATCCTTCCTACATATCTCTCCCATTCCTGGAAAGTGGTTAATTCGCTGGAACAAAGATAAACATTAGTTAGTTAGCGCATGCTTTAGAAATGTATTTACTACATATATTTGCAAATTCAATTGACTGCATGCGTTGGCTTATAAAGCAATGTTCATGACATTTTGACTGACATAATTATTGTGTCTTAGGGAATTAATTTGTCAGAAATCTGTCAACAAGTGACCATTCTTTCCTAAAAAAAAATATCTAAAATTACCATTGTAAGTAGGGCCTGGTAGAAGTTTTAATTACGTTGGTGGAATTCAGGTAATTCCCACTTTTGTGTTACGCTTAATTCCCAAAATTACTTGATATTTCTCATTATGCAATTTCGCATAATTTTTCAAGTGGGCCAAACCAGAGCGTGCAGAAAATGTTCAACAAAGGGACATTTTTTGCATAAACTGGTTTCCAGTGGGTATCTCACTAGACATTTTACCCAAGGTGCACACTTGTGTGCAAACCGTCACGCAAAACACCTGCAAACCACATTTCATGCTAATGGCATAAATTCACAAATGTTTTATGGAATTTCAAGAAATTTCAAGAGAAATAATTATGCAATTTTGCCTCCCCCCTTAATTGTAACAACATATTCTGCCTTTCCCAAACCACTATTTTTTGTTTTTATTAGGGTTTTCATATGCAGACAAAGACAGTATCACATGTCACTTGTATTATTCCAAATCCTTATATAACTACAGTTCCAGTGATTCATAAGCAGAAGCATACCTGTAGGTCTATGAATTAGGTGATACAGCCACCAGGGTGTCACTGTACTAGGTGATAAAGATAAATACGCTAAGCAATTATGTATCGATAGGACTAATTGGCTAACTGAGGTGGTACCCCTGAACTGGGGAGGGGAAGTAGCAATTCGAACTCAGAGATAGACAGGGCCTTCTTTGTGGAGGATGTATGAGTGAGACAGGAGCAAGGCTCCAGCTGGGCTGTGGTTAGCGTCGCAAGTGGGGTTGAGGGGTGGGCTGGCATTCAGCATCTCTGGCCTAGAATGGTGAGTGGTAATGTATTGGGGGAAAATCCTGAGGGTGCAGACAAGCAGAGGGCAGAAACATCTGAGATAATGAGTGACAGATCGAACTAACCCTCCCAGCCCCCTCACTCGTACCATCTGTTAAATCCTTATGTAACTTATCTTTGTCTCAGGACTGGAAAGCAGCCTATGTCACACCCATTCTAAAAAAGTGCACCTCGATCACACTGACCCTGCCAATTACCATCCCATCTCTCTTCTTCCTTCGATAGGCAAAATGCTTGAATCTCACAGCTGTCATCTTACCTGGAGGCTCATTCCTTGTTGGATGCCTCTCAGTCTGGCTTTCGTCCTCTACATAGCACAGAAACCACCCTTGTAGCGGTAATAGACTCTCTCAGTCTTCCTTTAGATGCTGGCAAGCCAGCCAGGCTGGTTCTTCTCGATCTGTCGGTGGCATTTGATAATGTGTCACATCCCATTCTGATTCAACGTCTTCAGGAGATAGGAATACACGGCACCGCCTTACATTGGCTTACCTACTTTTTGAAAGACAGGACTCAAACTATCACTCTGGGCTGTTTTCATTCTAAGACTGTGTTGCTGAGCAAGGGAGTTCCTCAGGGCTCTGCCTTAAGTACGACTCTTTTCAACATTAATGTCGCTCCCCTTGCTCGGTTAGTCAAGTCTTGTTGCTCTGAGATACTTTCTTATGCAGATGATACTCAGCTAGTCATCTCTTTCGGGCAAGATATGGCAGATGTTAAACAGTCATTTACCTTCTGCATGAGAAAAAATGCCAAATGGATGTCTTTAAACTGTCTACAATGGAATGGGGACAAGACTGAGATACTACTCTTTGGCAAAGCTCATCTTCACTGGACTGAGGACTGGTGCCCTGTGGAGCTTGGCCCTGCTCCCTCTCCCAGAAGCACTGTGAGGAAATTGGGTATTCTCTTCGATAATAAGCTATCGATGAAGGGCCATGTGACATTCACATGTGGCATGAGCTTTGGGACAATGCGCCTTCTTAGGAGGATTTTCCAGTGGCTGCCACTGGCCTCTCGCAGGACTCTCATCCAGGCCCTGATAATTAGCAGCCTGGACTAATGAAACATGCACGTAGTAACATCAAATGCATCTCTTTATGCCAAGATGCAGGTGGCACAAAATACGGCAGCCCGACTGGTTAATAAACAGCTACCGGGCACCTCCTCAGTCCCCCCTGCCTAGAGTATTGCATTGGCTTCCCATAAAGAAGGGAGCCATTTTCAAACTCCTCTGCCTGACGTATAAAGCCCTGGCAGGTAAGGGACCCAAATACCTACAGCACAAATTGGCTCTTTATTGCCCGGATTGAAACCTTAGATCAAGAAATCAACTCCATCTTTGCCCTCGACGTATTCGCACATCTGAGTACAGTGGACAGGCTTTTACATACCTGGCCCCTCACCACTGCAATAAACTCCCCTTTGTCATTAGGGCTTGTGGTGACTTCGCAGGCTTCAAAAAACAGCTTAAAACCTGGTTGTTCTAATGAATGCTCCTAACCTTTCTGGTACCTCAACGCTGAGATGCCCCTTTGGGGACGAGTCGTGCGCTATACCAAATATTCATTAACATAACATAGCAAAACAAGATCACAAGGATGAGTGGTGGGAATCCTGAATCATCAAAGGCCAAGTGTACTAATTATTGACAAAGGCTATGTGTACCATTTGGTACCTGCATCATGGGACCTGGGTCACATGAGTGGGTGTAGTCGGCAGTTGGCCTTTGAGTATTCCTCCCCGAAAGTGAGACAAAGGGGGACTAGCTGTTGGAAGGACAGGTCATTCTGCCACGACACAAGGGGCAGAGCTGTTCCCTGCCCCACTTACATTTCAAAGGGGCTGCCTACAGCACAAAGAACTTGAAACCAGCCTGTTGCTACTCCAGACCCCTTGTAGCCTGAGCAGGGGAAGGAAGGATATTCCAGAACCAGATTTGGGGGGAAGTCTAGAAGTTTCTTCAACTTTAAAGGCTGGCACAAAGTATATATATTGGATCCTCAGACCAACTCATTAGTACACTCCTGGACCTGTGAAAGACTTCAAAAGAACTGCCTTGTACTCCAGAGGACTGCCCTACTGCTTGAGCCCTACCTTGTTCTTCAGAAGACTGTCCGGCTGCTTGAGCCTACCTTGCTGCTTCAAGGAGAGAGGACAATCTCCCTGAGCCCAGGACCTCCAGAGTGACTCCAAGGTTCAGTTGGCTGACCTCCTTTTCTGAGCTACAGGGACTCAACAAGCTCCAGAGGCCTCCCTGCAACTGCCCAGCTGACCTGCCGCACTAGACCTGCCTGGACCTACATTAGCCCTGCTGGTCTCTGCTGGAGTGCGTTCTTGATCTCCAAGAGGTGCCTCCCCAGGTCCTGGACCCTTGGCTGGCATCACAGAGAGCTCCTCCTACCTAACTGAAGGTTTCACCAAATTGCCAAGTGACGCAGAGCCCAGCAAAGCCTCGCCGCACAGCTGAAAGCTTCATAGGAACGAACTCCAACGACACAAAGCCCTGCAACGCCTCGCTGTACAGCCTCATCGGAATGGACAGTAGACGATGTGAAGCCTCGCAAAGCAATGCACTCATACCTCGCACCAAGGACACAAGGTATAATTCTCAGCGAGCCAAACTTGATCCTGTGCGCAGCCTCCATCATGGTTGGCCAAAACTTGTGACTTTGACCCAGTCCAGTGTGACCAGAGACCTTTCAGGTGCTATTTTCACCTAAATCTTTGAAATTGCATATATCTGGTTCTACTGATTCGATTTTTTGTTGTTTTGGTCTGAAATTATTGATTAAATCATAATCTATTTTTTAGGTCTCGCGCCTAGCGTTCCAGTGCGCAGCCCTGCTCGCACAG
This sequence comes from Calotriton arnoldi, assembly GCA_963921515.1. Taxonomy (NCBI): domain Eukaryota; kingdom Metazoa; phylum Chordata; class Amphibia; order Caudata; family Salamandridae; genus Calotriton; species Calotriton arnoldi. Next base: position 1,494,860 of record CAWUFW010002921.1, read on the forward strand.
CGAGAGACCTCTAGAAAGGGCTTCTGAAAGCTAACCACACGCTCGTGCGTGTGGTTTTGCTTTCCGCGGCTGCCATTGGCTTTCGCGTGCTTTTTAAAAAAAAATCCAGCACGCAATTGGGCAAAGGCGGGCGCATGTCCCGCCTTTGCTCCACCCATTCCCGTCGGTGGCCAGCACGCGCAGCAGCGCGCGTTCGTGTCGCTGCCGCGCTCCCTCCCCCCGCTCCTCTGTGGTGCGCGCGCACCACTAGTTTCGATTCCCGCGTTCGGCTAAATGTGATGGAAGGATATGGCAGCTCTGCTGCAGGTCTTGTAAGAACAGTAGGTGCCACTGTCGCTGGTGCTGTGGCGGGTCTTGTGAGTACAGCAGGCGCCACTGTCGCAAGCTCTGTAGCAGGTCTTTGGGTCGCTCAGCAGACTCTGGCTTGTGTGCAGTAAAGAACAGCTTGTGCGATGTCACTCGTGCTTCTGTGCACGGCACGCTCTGACAGCCAGACTCAATCCACCCTCCACCTGCCTGCTCGCGGCCCCAGCCCAGGGACCCGGAAGATGGATACCTGCAGACCAAGTAAATAAATCCCTGGGCAGGCCCGGGGCCGGCGGCAGGGAATCCTTCACCTGCACGCAGCTCGAGTCCTAGCGTCGCCTCGAGCGGTGCCATTTATCTGCTGCTCTCGGAGTATCAGCGGAGCGGAGTGAATCAATTACCTCTGTGTCTTCCCGCATGAGCTCCGCAAATATGTCAGCGCTGCCAGAGCGGGAGAGCCGACTCCAGCCGCTGACAAGGGCACTCGACGCGGATTCACAACTATTTTATTTTCAGTTTTTTTTCTCTCTTTATGTCCACTTCTAGTATTCCCTGCCGTCGAGGAGTGATGACATCTATTTTTATTTTGTGTGTAAACCTCTTGGTTTTAAACCCACAGTACAGGTGTCCTGCATCATTCATTCTGTCTGTATCCCCTTACACACACTTTGTCATCTACCTGCCCAACATGTGTACGTAAAGAAGGAATACTACATCCAGCTCCCCCTTGTGGCTGAGAAATATAGAATGAAATACTGCCGGTGTATCACGTATCCTAGCGATGGCAAGGCTGTTGGTGTTTTTCTCTCTGTATTTCCAAATTCCAGAGCGTGTGGTGGGGGCCCAGATCATTTTTAATAAAGGAAGAAAAGCCGTATGCGGGAAGTAAAGTTTTGTCCAAAATCTGCTCTTTAGAACGCCTCTGCCTGCGTAACATGCGAAAAAATAAGGTCCAATTCACAAAGGTGTTTTTGGCTCTTAAAATAAGTTTTCGGCCACAGTAAAACACTTGCTGTTGAACCAGCCCGTAGCTCTTTCCCTGACCTTGCCGGTTCACCTCCAGAAAAAATATCTCGTTTTTTTATGGCACAGCTTTGTAGTGTCTAAGCACTCTATATATCATGTGATGTTACTAAATCTAAAGATAGTCATTTATCGGCGTCAGAAGAATGGAAGACTAAGTTGTCCATGCTGGATTGAAAGTCACCACCTGCAGGCAAAATACAGCTTTCGGTAGCGAACGGATACCTCACTGAGCCTCTTCCGAGACCCTGACCCTTCAGCGTTTTTTTATTGCATAGGTCGGGATTAATACAACCATTTAAAGTATGTTGGAAAATACAATTTACTCTTTCCAAGAATGAAGTGTGAATACAGGGAGATTTCCAGTTTCCACTCGTCACCGAGTCATGACGTTGAAGGTTGTATAAGGTAAGGGGTTGTTTCCTTCCGTTACATCACACATGAGACTGCGAAATATTCACTGGACTGCGAAACAGGCGAAATCCCGTCTTTTTTCAGTCCCGCGCGTGAACTGAAATTGAGCCGTGAAACATATTGTGTGCTCTTCGGGTGGGTTCCCGGCGTTTCGTGCAGTTAATGCATTTTGTGTGGTTGTCCCTGGTGAGCAAAACGTGGTCCAGAGAGAACCACAAGTCAACTACACAGTTCGCACTTGCTCCGGGGTTATTGCTGCCCTTTCCCTTGTTTTACGTTCACGGAAAGTAGTTTTTTTTGTTTTTTAATATAGCGCGAACTCGACCCGAAGGTATGAGAGTTCTTTACATGAGCACCAGTTGTGTTATAGACGGAGACATTTATTTTTTGTTAGGCACGGGGAGATTAAGTGATTTGCCTAGAATCACAGATGGTTGAGCGTCCCTGCCAATCTCGAACCTCGTTCTCCACGTTCGAAGTCCCGGCTCTAACTGTTAGACCACATCCTCTCCCCAAGTGGAAGCAGATCAGCAGAATGTCACAGATTCAGCAGTGATCGTGTCCACTAACCATTAATTGGAAAACATTTTCACCAAGCCCTGGTAAGGATTTTGGGGCTGCGGTGGAACGGTCGCTGCAGTGCTTATAACAAGGCAGGGTCGCCAGCTGGAATAGTTATGGTCACTACATACATAGCAACCATTTACAGACTACACACAGAAGGGAGTCAGTTGTATCAAACCACCTGATGTAATGCACTGATGGTCTACACTTTATGCACTAATACACCCTAATGTACTCTAATGTATCAATGTGTTATGGAATGTAATGTAATGTAACTGCACTTATATAGCACTTACTACCCCTGACGAGGCATCGAAGCGCTTTATCGGCAAGTAGCACGCTACTCCGGAGCACAAAAAGGATTAGTGGTAAATTAGTATAGTGAAATATGAAATTAATTGGAGCGGTGGATATGTTAGTCTGTTGTTTGGATTGAGAAGGATAGTGGAGAGATAGAAGAGGGAAAAGTTTGCCTTTATATAGCGCTTGCTACCCCTGATAAGGTGTTCAAGCTCTTTTTGGCGGGGGGAAACGGCCACTACAACGCGACCGTTTCCACGCAAACCATAACCACGCATGCATTACAACGCATGCGTGGTTACCACTAAAGCCTTTACCACGCATACCTTTACTACGAGATACGTAGTAAAGGCATGTGTGGTAAAGGCTAAAATTAGAAAAAGGGGGCTTGGGGGGGGTCTCCCCCCTAAAATAAAAAAAAAAAGCGTGGGAAAAAAAAGGGGGCTTGGGGGGGTCTCCCCCCCCAAAAAAAAAAACAAAGCTGATGTCTCCCCCCGCTCCACTGTGGTGCGCGCGCACCACTAGTTTCGATTCCCGCGTTCGGCTAAATGTGATGGAAGGATATGGCAGTCACGTTTCGGTGGTAGCACAGTTTCGTTTCTTTTTTTTCACTTCTGTGACCTATGCTTGTATTAAAAAGAACATAAATTAACCATTGCGCAAGCCTGCCAAGCCAAGGTCACATCGAGTGCCTTTGCCGATGCTTATTTGGCCATGCACTTCAATCTGTAAAAGACAGTAGTTGCACAAGCAAAGAAACTCGCTTATTGAAAACACTCTCTTTGGCTTGTGTGGGTGCTAACTTTTCACGCGTACAATGGTGTTACAGAAATGGCTGCCCAAACATCTTCTGAAATACCAAATTGCAGCTGGAGTCAAAAGTTGGCGGGAACTGCCTGTGGTGCTTCGTGGCAGTGTCTATAACCCGGCCCATCTGCATATACGTATTGATGGCTATACATAGGCACACGACAACCTCGATCACCTCAAACCCCTATAAAAAGCAGTAATATTCGTCAATGAACAGTATACGCCCTCGTGGTTTACATCAGATGGACGACACTGGATTTGAAAGCGACCAGCAGGAATGCTGCCTCACAAGATTCCTGCAGGCAGGCGCTGAGGGCGAATGAGGATGCACTCAGGGAGACGCACAGGGTGACAACTGTTTGTTGTGCCTAACTGCACTAAAACATTATGGCTTGTGACCACTTCAGAGCGTGAATTACAAAATGAACTCTTGATTTTTATTACGTGCAAAAGCTACCACATGTGAAACCAGCAAGTTAACACAAACCCTTATATACCAGACACTCAAGTGCAGCTTCCATGCAGGCAGTGGCGGTTTCTGCAGAAGGGCACTGGGGCTGCGCCCCTGGCCATTTTGTGCACTACCTTTCTTTTTTTGTAAACAAATTCTGTAATCAAAAGTAAATTTAAAAATACTGCCTGACTGCCGGAAGCTCGCTCAATTAGAACCAGGCTTTTCGGGAGGCTCACTGCGCATGGAAGAATGTGTGCTTGACGCTGCACTGAAGCGTCTATAGGGTTTGCCTACGCACAGCCCTTGAATTTCACCTCAGAGCAGGTGACGTCATTGCCATTTCTCCTCCTCCTTCAAGTGTCCGAGATGAAAAACAGCCTTGGGCGTTTAACTTTCCATCCCAGGCTGTACGAAGCAGCATAACAGGCAAACCACTTAGTCCCAATAATGGCAACATCCCCCACCTTCCCATAGGCGAACGTGCATAAATAAACACACAAGACACTTTGTTTATGGGAAAAACTTGTCGCAGGTTTATTCCAAACAAGAGTATGCAATAAGGTGGGTTATCTTACGGGCGATCCATGGGCAGGCAGCCATCCAACCTATGCTGCCCCTGCCCGCCTGATGAGCCAGCACTGTGGGATGGATGACCGATCAGCGCTACACCTTTATTGATCCACCACCGGATCACGTAGCACCTTGTTACCATCCTACTCACGCCCCTTTCAGGGCGTAGCGTAGCAGGGCAAACCCCTGGTTGGTCAGGCCCCCAACCGCCCGAAGGACTAACGGGGCGCCGTCACGGTTCTCCAGGACCCTGCCCTGAGGATCCTGGTCTTTGGCTCTGGCACCCCTATTGTGCCGCGCAGAGGTACCCTTACTGTACCCGTCTGCCGCAGAGGTACCCTTACTGTACCAGACTGCTTCCAAATCGCCCTGTAACTCCGCCACAAGCCTGGAGGCGGCCACCGTCGCAGCCAGGGCCCCCCACCACTGCACCTCCTTTTACCTGCAACCTGCCCTTTCCAAACATTCCTGTAAATCCAGGAGAAACAAGTCCATCCCCATCGGGGACAAGTGGACCCCGTCCTCCTCAAAGTAACCTTTAACGTTTGCCTGGATGAGCTCGTGTCTGATGAAACCCAGACCCCTCTGGTCTGCGAGCTTACGCCATGAACAGTTCCCTCTTACAGGGATGTTCAACGGCCTCCCTGACTTAGCTCCATGCCACCTTAGCGGGGGCTCATCTCCGCCCATCAGAGCTTCACATTGACCCATGTAGTTGCTGAACTCACCAAACAGCGCATTTCCACATGCGACCGCTCATTTCCAGGCCTCCTGCAAATCTAAGGGAAGAGATCACTCCCTACTGGTGATAGCTGAACCCCATCTCTATCACAATAGCCCTTGACTTTCGCCTAGGTCAGCTAGTGTCTGAAGAAACCAGACTCTTCTGTCCTGTGAACCTGTGCCAAGAACTATTCACCCTCAGGCGGGAAAGTTCCTCTGCCTCACATGACCTAGCCCCGTGCCAACTCTGGGCGGGACGATTACCAACACCAATGCTCACATTGCCCCATCTATTAGCTGGTCCCACCTAGCTGCCGTCATTCTAGCACTGTGTGTGCCTGAACCCCTTTGTCCCCCATCTATGGGACAGCAGCCCCCTTGTTAGGTAACCGCTCCCACTCCCGCCTGCCTGCTTTGGCTATTCGGGCGAGGAGGATTATGCTTAACCTTTGCAGTCACTTTGCTTTCTAAATCATGACGCACAGGAATGTCATAACTAGCAGTATGTGACAATGAGCAAGAGGGGCCCACCTGCCCATGCCATGCATCCCTTATTCCTTATGGGAATTCCGCCAGCTCAGCTCCCTCTGTGGAGAAACCCCCTAGGCATACCAGCTAAGAGGATCTGTCTGATTCAATACAGTGCGCACTGAGCGATATGGTGCCTAACATTAAGGCTTGTCCAAGTCCTACCTAACCCCCATCCTAGAATATTCCCGACCAGGGGGACAGGGGCGTTCCCACTGCCCACCCTTGGGCAACCCCATAGGTGGAAAATTACCTGCTCCGCTAAATTTTACTCATTGTTGATCACTGGACGTGCCAAATGTTCTTTTACATAGTAGCCTTTTGTGCTTGACACCTTGTTTCCCCATTTCTTTGGACGGCAGCACACTATGTTGGCTGGCAGCGTCACCACCCAGCGAGGCTATCATAGCTAACCGGGTGGGCATCGCTTACTGCAGGAACTTGTCACCTACCCTAGGTTCTGGGAGCACTTACTTCCCCCGTTGACCCGCCGGTTGCACAAACCCCTTTGATTGCTAAACACTGGTGAACACCTTAATGGTATCAAAGCTGGTTTGAAACCATACCTGTCTTGTGCCCACTATTGGAGACACCTCACCCTTTCGTGCAATTACAACTTACGCAGCGCATCCCGCTTGCATAACTGCCGTCGGATCACAGATGCACAGTACCTACTGTCCATTGCCGATCCTGGCTGCTTTAAAAACTGCCAAAGTAACGGAAACCAAGATTCCCAGTTCCCTGTTTAGCTGCAGTACACCTACAGTGGGTAGGCTAGGAGATACCATAACCACATTGGTCATGCGAACCTTAAGTACACAATTTTCGACTGTGCATACCTCTAAATGAGACAGGCTCCACACCGCTGTAAGGCCAGAGACACACATATATGTTGTGCCCACTATTGGAGACAACTCACCTCTTCTTGGAGTGACAACTACCCAGGTGCCTACACAAGTCACCCAACAGGCAAGTTGGCCCTGACTACCTTGTGTTCTGGTGCCAGGTTTGGAAAGCGCCTTGCCTACACTTGCTGCCCCCTGGGAACCACGCAATGCCCGTGCTCTGGCTGCGAAGCGGCAATGCCCTAGTGTCGCATTGAACCCCTGGTCAATTAAGAGTGCCACTCCAACTACTTAAACCTACCCCTTGACCATGGGCGGAGTCTAGCTCTCCCCAAACTTTTGCTGGTATAACCCGCGGGCAAGCCTCCTGTTTCGTTCAATTTAGTAATTCATGGCACTGACCCACAAGGGCCTAATACTGGGCTGTGTAAATGCGGCCCAGGGTGACCTTAAACACTCGGCTTGGTTTGGATGGGTGCTAACAATACCTCGCTGAAGTGCAATCCCTTTGACAATCACTCCTGACAAGATGTGCCAATGCAGGTAGAAGCAAGAGTTATCCAGCCCACCTCACTTCCTGTCCCAGTTATCTGAGTAACTTAGTGAAAGATGCACATTTGAACTGGTAGCGGAAACTGTTACTTACGCCTGCAAACGCTCTGCTCAGAGCAGCCCGCCAGACAATGGCTTCCATTGAAAGGCGGTGCCAACAGACCTCCAAGCACTTAAGGTGGTACCCCGAGTAGGGCTCTAATCTAACAAATGCCCCGTGCATCGGATACCGCCTCTGGCTGTAAGCCGCTCAGTGCTACTGATGCCTTGGCGCTTCCTGACCCACAGCCAGCTCACCCTGATACAATCCGCTCGTGACTGGGACTCAACAGTGCGGTGAAAGCACGAGACATCCTAGCCTGACCTTAGCTCTTCACCAGGCTCCCACACAAGAGCCATCCACAACCTTGTGGCCTAAAACATTCGCCCTGTGGGGCGGTTGCGAATGGACTGCAAACAACTCCTAGGCATTCTCTACTCCTGTTGAAATGGAGTTACTAGTTGGCTAGGGTATGCGCCTAAACCTGGCCAAACCCACCTCTCTAGTCAGGAGAAGGGGGTGCACACATAGGCTGACTCCTGCCCACCCCCTAGGTGGCTAGGCAGAGACTTTGGCTTATCCCAGAGGCAGTGTAAATTTAATGTGCCAACCGCACTCCCACAGTGGCACACTACAGCAGAGACTCCATACCAGGTTATTTTAATTACCCTTCGTATCGTCCACCCAAGAGAGACTTAGTACCATCTGCCCCCATTACCCTGTGCTACCAAACCTCATCATGACATCACAGGGATTACATAACTCACTAGGTCAATCGGGCCACCGTCCTACAGCTCAGTTAGCACAACCCCGTAGTTGTTGGTAGGAACTGTACTTAGCATAACATAGCACAGGGTTAATGTAGAATTGAACTTTCTCACCATTGGGCTGGTAACCGACGGCCAAAAAAGACAGAACCTGGTCATGAGATCCCAGTTTCCTAGAATAAAACAATAAATCTCCTGCACCATTAACAAATGTGCTACATGCACCCATGCCCTAGCCACCTGTTGCTACAGTGGGCAGCCACCCCCCTGGAGGCAGCGGTCTGTCCAGCTCTCCTCCGAATTTCTCAGCTATGGGGGCTCCAGATAATCTCAGGTGTGAGAAAAGTCTTTCTAACGTAGCCAACCGACGGTTTATACGTGTAAGTGACTGGCCCCCAATATTGTATGACCAAACCAAGGTTGAAGCAATAGGAGCATGAGGCCTTAAGCAATGGGTGTCTTTGTGTACTGGAAACATTACTTAGCCCCGCCAAAAACCATGGACATCCCCTAAATGCGGGTCACCAGATCGTCAAAGAAATATAGATGGATTTGAGACCTATGCGCCATCCAAACTACTGAATTAAAATTGGCGTGCATAGTTCTTTGAAAGAAAAGCATTGACTGACCCACTCAAAGTCAAAGGACATATCAAACCGCTTTGGTCTACTTTGCTGAGAAGGATGGAGCAATGCCCCTTATCGGTATTAGTGAATGAAGGCATTATTCGTTCATGTACACCAAAGTGGGGGACCCTGCCCCCAAGTGGTCTTCCCACTTTGTGGCACCCTGGCAGTATAAAGTGGTTTAACGCACCAATAATCAACCCCAAACTGATATACTGTTTTGCCCCACCCAGGGCACCCTCTCCGGTTGCCGAAAAGGCAGACACCGCGACGCCAACTGAAGGCAGATCCGATTCGCCATTCATAGCGTTAATCTAACGCGCATTAATAATTACATATTAATTACACAAATGTAACGTGTATGTAAATGTAAATGTAACGTGTATGTAAATGCCAAGGTATTGAAACGCTATACGAGCGCCAGTTACATTACATATTCAGCACAACTATCCTAATGTGCCACCTGACCGCTTAAAGGTACTTAGTACCGCCACACAATTATTCGGGCCTGCATCGCGGACCAAGGTTTACTCGCCCAGTCCCACTACCCTTATTGCCCCCCTGTAAGGGTTACCAATCTGACTGCACCCGGGAACCCACCCTTGGTGCTGCATAATTATTAGTCAATAATTTTTAAAGATGCCATGATAGAGCCGTTTTCCTTGCACGGTGATGTGCACAAGCCCCCCTCGCGTAGATCGAGGTAGATCTACGCGTAGATCGAGACTCCACCCAATGTACCCCCTCAAGGTAGAGGCACAGCCATGCAAGCAGGCCGACCACCCCACAACGTGGCGGCGGCCGTGAATCCACGAATCTCAGCTGCCGTCAAACAACATGATTCATGTTTAGCATTTGCCATTCGATGAACTGATTACGAATCAGAGCCACGGCTGTGCTCGTCGCGACACGACAGCAACCGGGGGGGAAACCTGTGTGATTATGGCAGCGTCACTCTGAACAATAAACCCTGAAGCCATAAGTCTTCGCTTGAGTTGCGCCAAGCGCCGCGTTTGATTCCCATAAATGCAATCACTTGCCGGTTGGGCGAAATTATTGCGAACGAACACATCCGTTGGAGGCTAACAAATATGCACACCACCGTTGAAAGAGTACAAGGCACGGCTTTGAGAAACCGGAGCAGCGATGCCCCCAACAGACAAATGTGATTTTCACAATACAACGCGGCAAGATCATCAATTAAGGTTCTTCCAGACATCATACAAACCAGGGCCCAGTGAATGCCCAACATCCTATGCTCTCCTGGAGTATGCGGCGACTGACTGGGTAATCAGGCTGTTTTACCCCCTGCAGAGGCCGCCTCCTTATACCATGTCCAACATATAGCCCATGGGCCTACTCAGCCACCCACTGAAACGAAAGGCTAATCTTCCCCAAAGTAAATGTGGCAGTTAGGCCCCAGTCCAAAAAACGTTCCCCAACTCGGTCCCCACGGGCGAAGTGCGCTGGAAAGGCCCGAATGCCCCGCTCCACACACAATACCCAAATGGGAAAGGGACAACCAACCTCCGTATTGAAAAGCAGTGATCCTACCGGTTGGCAATGCCAAAGTATCTGCGGATGCCAAACAATTTAGTAACTCCACACCCGTTACCATTTACTAACTATAAATAAGGCTCTTCCCGAACAAAATGACTTTAAACAGCATCGCGCCATCTCTGGAAAGTAACAAATTCCTCACCGTAAGAAGATCTTGCCCCCCTGCTTGGCCTTGAACCCTTGACTTGGGGGACTAGTCGCACCAAATGCTGTAGAGCTTGCCTCTGAGGCACGGGTGCTGGTTACTCTAAACAGGGCCAAAATGCTTAGCCCCGCAAAAGAACTGCACTTTGTATGCAGATTAGACGGTAATGTGCGGTGCATGGCCAAGCATTTCATAGGAACCCGCGTACTGCCACTGATCCAACATAGCTGTGAGATTCTATTCACTTGCGCCATTACCCTAAGGTAATAGTTGTTGCCTTTGCCCTCCCCCTGCTCAAAGGTCCTTTGCTAGCATGTTTATACTGAGGAACGTGACCTGCCCTGCGCACCTGACGAACTGCTAGAGAAATCGCAGAGGCGTTGGAGACCAGATCACAGCTGCGCACATGATTTAAATAACAATTAACCCACGAACTGCATATGATGATGTGGCTGGTTGGCTGCCCAGTGTGCAGTGTACAATTTTCGTTTACACTAGAAGTCGGATGATGCTGTGGTAGCTGTAGGCCTCAAGCCTTGTATTCATACTCAAAAGTGTGACGCATTTTTGTAGTGACTCCTCTTTATGTATTGAGATGTTTCTGTACTGCCCTGAGATTACAGGCATAGTACGACGCATTTGGAAGTCCCATATCTTCTAAAACTGTTGGCTTTAGTGGCTGCAGCAAAGTTGTTGTAAATACTTATAGTTATTTTTTTCTTTGACACACCATGGCACTACACGCCCCAGAGTGCATCAGCTTGTATACTTGTTGGATATACTTTCACAGCATCCACTGTCTGCTTATGTGGCCTTCAATGTGGCCTCGCACTCCGATTGTACTTTCCACGTATTTATGTTTATGCCCACTTACCATGCAGACGATTTTTCACTCAAATTGGCCACTTTAAAGAATTCCTAAACTTGATTTTCTTGTACGTCTTGTGGGTGGGAATAATCCTGCTTTCTGAAACCAGGATGTGGTCTTAAATGCATCACACCAATCTGCTTACAGGGGCAGTTGGACTAACAGTTGGCAAAGTGAAAGTCACATGTCTAGAACTGCAGGCCGCTATAAGTGCTTATTTACCAAGTACCCCTTAAGAATTGCCTTTTAAACTTTAGCTTCGGAGTCAGTGTCTTTGGTAAATTGTGGCATAAAATGCACCAATTTGCTCTACTCCTCCCCACCCCCAAAATCCCCTGGGACTAGCCTTGGGAGAGTTGGGTTATGCCTGGTTCAGTATCAGGCATCTGTTTAAGCCCCCATCACCTTGAAATTTCACCAGCCGCCACTGCATGCAGGACAAACAAAATATGTTAGGGAAGCTAAGGAATAGTTACACTCTCTACTAGTAATGATTAATGACATATTAAAATGCCTGTCTTGCGCCCAGTCCCAAGAGAAAGGAGTAATTTTTAGGTCTCGTTTTCTATTGCAGCTGTGTTTAGATTGCCATATGTTTCATGGCGTCTTAAAACACGACTTAAAGTTGGAAATTGAGGAGGAAACTCTCATCTGGCACTTATGAATTCTTTTCAAAATGCCCAGTTGTTCCATGTTAGGATTTAGTAAGTTATTCAGGGCATTTCTTTTTTTTTCTGGTACTTCTAGTTCGGCTTTCCCCATTCTACACAAGTCCTGAATGCAAAGGAAACAAGTACTAGCCAAGCCAATAGGTCTGGCTATTTTATAAAAGAATGTGATTCTTCATTGATTGGCAGGTTTGGGTTGTGAGAGTGCTCAGGTGAGTGTGGGATTGTGATAATGAGTCAATGGTTGGATAGGCAAGTGTGTACATGGATGGATAAATGACTAAATAATTGAATGTATGGACAAATATATGGTGAGCACAAAGAGATGGCTCAATTAGTGAGTTTATTGAATACAGGCTGGAAGATGTCCAAGTGCATGAATGGATTAATGAGCGGGTACATAGATGAACGCAGACCGGTTCCCCAATCTTGCAGGCTGTGGCTGCAGACAGCAGTAGTAATGGCGTTATAAAAAGCAAAGAATTACCAGTTTTATGCCACAGCAAGCACTTCTCCTTGGCCGGATGCAATCCTGGTAGAATGGGCACAATATATATAAAGAATCGCCATCATTATGGCAGTGCAAGCGGTACATAAAGCGTAGGCACCATTGTTCCAAGAGTGGCTTCAGGATGTTGTTTAGGTCTGTCATTAATCATCATCATTAGTTCTAACTGCTTTTGAGTACAATGGACTTCATCTTTGCAATGGACATTCTCTCTGTGGGCGGACTAATCCATATAACACCCAATCAAATATCTGCAGCATGATGGTGTGGAAAAAAACCTCTGCCTTATCCAAAATGTAGGCAACACTTTCATTAAGCAAGCGCTGAAAGCGGCTCACCCCAAATAGGCAATGTTAAACTCAGCACATCTCAATTCTTGTATCATATAATCTATATTGTTTAACCTAAGAAATAAGTGTTTTATTTACCAGCAAAAAAGGATTTGTTGCCATAGCACAAAGCTGGGCATCACCTAATTTGAACATAAAAATGTAATCCAAATTACATGAATAACCTAGCCATAGCTTCCTAAAAGCATAAAGTGAAACTGTAGCGTATTTGTCTATGCCCTGCAGGTGCAGAGCTTTGTTAAGCAACCAGTTCTACCACATTTCATTTGCAAACATATCAACAAAATGTCGTGTTTGCTAATATTACATAAGTCATTTTCATAAGTAAATGGTACAGTGTTTATGCTCAAGGCATTCTTTCCCAACAGTCATTTCTTAATCTGCTCCTTTCTCCTTATGCTACCACAAACAAGGACGCAATACCACATTTTGTTACTAGTTTTTCATCTGAAGTCCTCAGAAAGGGCACAGTACCTTAGGGTGTTACTAGTGGTCTGTAGGAAGTCAGAGGAAAGGGAGCAGTACCTCAAATCATCACTAAGAGTCCCACTGAAGTCAGCACAAAGGGGGAAGTACCTCAGGTCACTACTAGGTGTCACTCTGTAGTCAGCACAAGGGGGTATTACCCGGATCTGTTAACAGATGCCTTGTTTCCTCAGAATCCTCTTCCCACACCAGGAGCAAGAACACTATATTCTTGCCTCCCATACTGTAAAACTCACAACTTTACAAATGCAAATATACTTATAACAATGTTGCATTATTTAGCAATGCCAATAGCTCAAAATTTAATAATGCGAGACCTATTGCATTGCAAATGCTTGTTTTAATTGGTTCAGGATTTTTCTTGTGTTGTGTTTTCACTTTATTACTTATAGTGTGCTGCATAAATACTTAACACAGTGCCTCTAAGTTAAGTCTGACTGTTTTCTTGACAAGCTTACAAAGGGTTAATCACAGGTGAATTTTGTGACTTTTGTGGTTCAACTTGGCAAGAATTGTAGTTGTTGCTTGAGAAGGATTTGCACCCCCTCAACTAATTTCTCACAATTCCATTCACTAGGTCTAAGCTGTTAGGGGATCAGTTGAAGTCCATGAGAAAAAAAAGTCTGCGGAGGATAGGAAAATTCTAGCTCCAATACCTCAGCTTTCTGATGGGAGATTATTCAGATCTCTAAGGGTTTTTGGTCTAGCCTTCTAAAATATGGGAAGACCGCCCTTTCGAGGGAGGGGAGGTGGCCAGGGAGTGCCTTAAACAGAAAAAGCCAGAAATCAACAGCCAGGTCTTTCTATTCAAGGGCAACTACCATTTAAATCCTGAATATGCCACAACTTTTTGAGTGATTGGGAGGAGTCGGTAAAGAACAATTGGGTTCTTCAGATAATCCCAGAGGGAGATTTGTTTCTGAGTAACACCACTGACTGAAGCTCCAGTAAAGAAGGAGGCTCATCTGGGGGTAATTAAAAAACTGATACATAAAAAGTGCGATTGTGAAAGTACCATGTAACAAAAGGGGAAAAGTGACCTATTCAATCCGATTTTTGGTGGCAGATTCAACTGGGCAATTCAGACCAATTCTGGATCTGAAGTCAGTGAATTCATTCATACCTCACAGATATTCAAAATAGTGACTCTACAAATGATCCTTCATTTTCTATCCAAGAGAGACTTTTTAACATCTCTGGATTTGAGAGGTGCATACCTACATGTGCCAGGACATATGGCTTTTCAAAGGTTTCTGCGGCGGTTTTGTGTAAAAAATGGAACGCTACCAGTTTCAGCTATTACCATTTGGTATCTCTTCTTCTCCCAGAATTTTTACAAAGTGTTGAGTCCTCTTGTGGGTCTTTTGCATTGTTCCTCTTCTTTTTCAAAGACACAACTGCAGACCTTGAAAGTATGCAGGATGGTGGAGAATCCTTGACTTTTAATAAATCTGGAAAAGTCTCACCTAGTTCCCTTTCGAGACCTTCAGTTCATTGGGGCACTTCAGGACAGATCTGGGGAGAGTGTGTTTGACACAATTGAAAATATGAACTTTAATATGGGAACTGACTTAGCTATTATTGAGTCAAAGCCTGACTGCCAGACAATGGTTAAGATTTTAGGGCTTATTGGCATTGACAATCATGATTATTCCCTGGGCCAGATTCCACATGTACCCATTGGTGAAATATCTTTTAACATTTTAGGGTCCCAATTCCGAGAATTTCAAGCAAACCAATCCTGTGAATTCAGACATAATACAACAAATGAAATGGTGGCAGAAGAAGGCGAACTTAGAAAAGGGGTCCCCTTTCTCCACTCAGTCTCTAGTGGTATTGACGACAGATTCCAGCGAACTGGGCTGGGCGGCTGTTATGGGAGAGGAAACTGTGCAAGATCTTTAATCAGTGAAAGAGGCAAGGGAGTCTTCCAACTGGAGGGAATTTAAAGCAGCCCAGCTGACATTAATGGACTTTTTTACCCCAGATTTTTCAGCAAGAAGTGTAACTCAGGTCAGACAACAGGGTTGTGGTCTGTTATGTAAACCATCAGGGGAGTTCTCGAGTTCCCTCTTTGAATGTATTAGCGCATCAGAATTGACGGTGGGCAAAATTAAATTTGTTATCTCTATTGGCAATTTACCTACTGGGGAGTCAGAATGTGCAGCCAGACCGATTGAGCAGGATATTTTCAACATTATCATCAATGTCGTTGAAAACCCGGTGTTTATGAAGTTGGTAAAGAGGTTCGCTCTTCCTCAGGTAGATATCTTTGCCTCAGAGGAAAATGCAAAGCTTCAGAAATATTGCACTATTATTCCATCCTCCAAGGCTTGGAGGTTGGATGCAATGTCATTCAAATGGCTGGAAGAGTTAACTTATTCCCTCCAATTCCATTAATTCAGAGAGTTCTAATAAAGATAAAACAGGACCAGGCATACGTACTGTCGGTTGGTCCATGTTGTCGCTGTCGTCCATGGTTCCCCTGCTTCTACAAACGGCAGTAGTCCTGAATTGGAAAACTCTACTGCATCCCTATCCATTCACATATCCTCAGATTTCTCAAGCAGGATTGAGTCGACTGCAATTGATGGCTTGACTCTTAAAAGGCTGAACCTGGAAGATAGAGGTTGTACTCTGGAGATAGTATTGTTAATTCTGCAGTCTAGGCGTCCTGCTACTTTAAAAGCTTATTCCAGGCATTGGAAGTGCTTTGAAAAATTGTATGTTGGGAAAGTTTCATCTAGATTGATAAAATCAGGATTCTAGACTTTCTAAGGAAAGGTTTTGATCTGGGTTTAGCAGTGTCTACTTTTTGGGTCCAATCAATGGCAGTGAGAGCAAGTCAAGAAACCGAGTGTGAGCCTTTAGCTCCTTTGTTGGCTAGATTGCTGAAAAGTTTTTTTTCAAAAGAGACCGGTATTTAAATTTCCAGTCCCTTCTTGGAATTTACAGTTTCTACCTTTTGAGCCTTTGGATCAAGTGTGATTGAAGTTTGTTATGATCAAGGTTGTTTTTCTAGTGTCAATCACTTCAGCTAGTAGTACAAATAAATGAATTAGGGTCTCTGGTATGTTCAGAAACTTTTCTGAGATTCTTTTCTGATTAGGTGGTGCTTAGACCAGGACCTCAGTTTATTCCAAAGTTACCTTCTTCTTTCCACTGTTCAGTGGTTTGATACTTCTAGTTTTTTGTCCAGCCCTGGAGTCTCAAGAGCAACAGCTTTTTCATACCATAGATGTTAGAAGGGCCCTCTCACTTTATGTGGAGAGGATGGTAGTTTTCAGAAAAGTTGATGCATTGTTTGTAACCTTCGGATTGGCAGGGCAAGGCGTAAAACCTTCTAATGAACTTATAATACTAGAGGACTTTCCTGTTCTGATTGCATTTTGGTCATTTTCAGGGTTTATAGCATTGAAGTTATAGAAATAATAATGTCAGATTAGGGAAAATAAGTGCTGGTCCCCAAAAATGAGTGTCAGTGGCCTCCACTGGAAACCACCAGCTCAAATTTAGCTTTGCAGACAGTACTAGTAGAAGAATGAGGGTAAAATGTATTCTATATAGGTAGCAGGCCACATAAAACTGTACAGGGGGGTAGAAAAGAGGTTAAAGAGGGTTTGGCCAATACGGAAATGTCTAACGTAAATATACATGAGCTGTCTCTGCCCTTCAAGTCCTCCAGTTGGTGTGCAGTTGGTGCACCTGCTCTTGGAAAGGAGAAAGTTACGGTTACAGAGTACAGAATAGTTCAACCTTGCAACAGGAAGGGCTGTCATTTCCTGCTGTGTTTCAGAGTCATTCATCACAGTGTATGTTACACCTCTTTTTCTGACTGGTGCAACTAATCAGATGAGCCTTGCCCTAGTGTCCAAAGAACACTCAAGGGGACAATCACTGCTGTAGGTCTGGACCAATATCATACATCTCTTTCTGACCAAGCTACTAACAGTCTCTTTTGCACCATCACCTGTCTAAGGGTTTTTCCATTTGAAGTGGACCAGAAACACCAATAGGTCTTTTTCTCTAAGCAAGCAGGGTAGTAGAGCCCAAAATCCTCTTTGCACCTCCACTAACATGCGAGTAAATGTTTTCTAGTCTCAAACTACAACAACAAAGGTGATAACGCGGTCAGATATGGATGGGTGAATGTACCTAAATTCATACAACCAGATTCTGAGAGGACTAATTGAAATTGGGGGCACAGAAGAATAAAGAGAAGAAGGGTGACAATGACTACGATGGGGAACTAAAGGTCATAATGCATTCTCTCCTACACGTCTTGAATGACTTGGTTTATTCCTCTTCATATAGAACTCAACTCCCAAATAAGATGTCAGCACGCCCGGTCTGGAGGCTTGATTCACTAATTCATTCACTGAGGATATGTGGTTGACCCCATCGACGCAGGTTCGAATCTTCGTGGGTCACCTATCCTTTGACCTTACTGAGATGGATAAAATCAGGGGCGTAACACAGGCCACTGAAGCCCCTGCGGCGTAGGAAGGCCCCCAAACTTTCAAGCCCCGCCAAATAATAAATGTGAGATGTGGGATACTCAGGGGCCCCTAATCACATCACTTCGCATTACGTCACTGGGTAAAATGGATGCCGTGAGTTGGGCAATAACAAGCATCAGTTAGCTGTCACTGGCGCCAAGAGTCGTCATCGGGGATAACGCTAAGCTCTAAAAATACTCCTGTTATGTTAAATGTATATGTTCGTTACTGCAATAAAATCATAGCATTATTTTGACAAACTGAAGGATATAAAATATGCCAGTTATTTACATCGGCTGTGCGAGGCTGAAAAAGCCATGCTTGCTGCATACCTGATAGTTCCTGAGCTCCGCAATCTTTTCATGCTGCACCGAAGAATCGCTCCAAATAAGATTGGCCGTTTCATCTTCATCCGGCGTCTTTAAAAATCCCGCCTCCTCTATGACTAGCCGAACTATATCAGACAACCACAATAATGAAAACGTGAATATGCAGCCTTTCATTTCCCACTCGAAACAACAGCCTGAAAATACACGTTGTTTACGTGTCTGCTAAACTCTCTATTAATTCGAATTTTTAATATATTTTACATTCTTTCGAGTTCAGAATCACAATTGCACACACATATTATATTTCAAAAATATATATGAGAAACATTCAGTGTGCTGCATAAATGTTATAGTATATGCATGCACTGCAAGAGCAGGGCATGTTTTAATGAGCACTGTGAACTCGAGGGATCTCTCCCAATGTGCACTGGAAGCCATAGTGACAATGTAATTACAATCTGATCCTTTGTTCTGGTTTATTCTTGGAATAAGGGTGCCAGAAAAAATATGAGACTACCTAAAGTCTGAAGACCGCATATGTGCAACAAACTATAACTGAAGCCCTAGCAAGTTGCATGTTTCACTGATTTTAGATCATTTATGAACAATACAGTGCAATGAGCCACGTTCCATGTAAACAGGTTTCTGTTCCTTGCTTATGTACCAAAGGTGAATTAATCCATTGAATCGGGATTTCAAAAGTATTTGCAAGTTTACATTTTATGGATATTTAGATTGCTCAGGTTTGTTTATGCACCAGCGATATCAGGAGTTTGGCTTCTAAAATAATGTTTGCATAGGCTAAGAATGAAACAGTGAGCGCATGTTGGCCAGGAAATATTATTAAATCATTATTAAGTTGACCAAAGAGGCAAAAGGTCTTAATGGCATGCAATCAAAAACAAAGTTCCATTCAAAACAAAGGACGTGCAATTTATACCAAGTCGTGATTTAAATCATATTTAACAGGTCCAATTTGCAAAGAAAACTGGAGTTTAAATATTCTCTGGGGATTCATTTATTCTTGAATCCTAGACCACACATTTGTTAGTTCACAAACGTTTAAGCAAAAAACGTCCACAATGTAAAAAAAAACACAGTAGTTCATTATAATTTGCAGAAAATAAATCTGCTTGTTTCATGGACAAAGTACACAGCGCAAAGATCATATGCTCAAGATCCCTTGAATAACTTAGCCGTATGAAAGATTTCTCACTGGAGAAATAATTATGGACATCTTACCCATGAAGTTACCTTGAAGTATGTAAGCCACAAGCATAACTGAGTGTTTGGCAAAGGCTAGTATGACAGTGCCTACTAGGCAGACAGCTGCATGACAAACTTTCTTGGCTTGGGAGGAACTGGTTAGGGGAATTCCAATTGAGTAAAAGGTAAGGTAGAACGAGAGCCAAAATATGTCAGGAGAATCAAATTATGCCATAACAGAAGCAGAGTTTGCCAGATACCATGGTGAAGTAAACAAAGAGCAGGGAGGAGACTCTGGATCCCTCACAAGCAGGTGAAGAGGTGGTACATTCCTCAAGGTAGCCAAACTGTGAGGCAACCCACTTCCAAACCCCTAACAATCCCACACTATATGTTTTTGACAACACCACATGTATCCACCTTGCCCCCAATCACACTGTGAACAATCCCAAATTGGAAAGACTTTAACCTGCTCCTGCACTCCAACCTCAAGAATATCTTCAACTTCTTCAATGTCACCACAGTGTAGATGACATCCTATCTACTTGTCTGTCTCCAAGGAGATTCTGAATTGAGGAGCAGCTTCCAGCCCCCAGGCCAGCAAACATTGCCTGAGGTCGCAGGGACCTTATATTGGCTGCTATTGGATGCTACATGTGTGCACTGATTGGTGGTTGCATCTGGTGTTTCTATTGGATTAGGGTTAGTGTTCTCATTGGTTGGGTATTTGAGGCTACTGATTGGTTCCTGGGTCAGTGATTCTATTGATGTAGGGCTTAGGGCTAGTGATCTGATTGGTGGATAGGTTTAGGGTTTTGGATTGGTTCCTGGAACTGGGCTTTCTATTGACCGTAGGGTTTAGGGTTACCTGTATGATTGGCTGCTGGGACAAGGGTTGGGACTAGGGCTGGGGTTAGCATTTCTATTGGATGTAAGGCTTAGGGTTTCAGGCCTGATTGGATGATGGGACTAAGGTTGCGATTGGCTGTAAGAGGCTTGTCTCCTATTGGTTCTAGGGCTTAGGGCTAGGGTTTCCATTGGCCGAAGGGATCACCTGATTACTAGGGCTATTTCAGCCTAGGGCTCAGGGAGTCTCAGCCCGGGCGTCGAGGCTAAGGGTGGAGAGAACAAGGACAATTGCCTATTTCAGCCTGTTCGAGACTGATCGGGACTAGGGCCAGAAATGCTGCCCAATTCCATATACACCAGCACCCACCCTACACCATCCACATCCACAACCAGAGTAACACACTCACAGCACATGTACTCCACCCATGTACTACAAACTAACCCAAGACAAAGTTCAATGTCTCAGCACCCACTACAAAACTCCAGAAACAACACCTATACACCCTTCCATCCCAGCTACCACGCATTTCCACTATCACCTACAAACAGTACACAACTCTATCCTATACCACTAACCAGTCCACTCATTACTAACACAACCCAAATCCACACCATACTTAACTATATCCCATCCAGACACACACTCCCTGCTCTAATTACTCCTAAGAGACTCCTTTTTGTCACTAACAAACCTATACTCAGCCTCTCTCAATCTCAATCTCTCAAGCGCAACACCTCATAATACTTTCCATCACCAACTACAAACATACACCCGCCTTTCAGACTACAAAAATGAACAAACTCCAATGCCAACCTTTCTCTCTTCCACCCCACCTAACACACACACAGCAACACAGCAACTATCTTTAAACCACCTTTCATCAATTGGACAATTTAGAACCTTACTACATGACCCACATATTGCACCAACACCCCTAACTCATACACCTTTCACCCTAAACAGACGCAAACAAAATAAGCAACGTGCCACACCTCACAACTTCGCTTCTCCATGTCTACTGCACAACAAGGTTACATTACAAAACCAGCACAGCACACCAACTCACTCTCAACCTCTGTCTCCACCACCTACACATGCAGACCCATCAAAATGCCTTCTTAGCCTGCTGGATGAGGAAGCCTACAAAATACTGCTGACTCTTCTACAAAACAAAATCACACTATCGCCAAAGCACATTCTCTGAACTATCTACCAATAAATGCTCGATCGCCCTCTAAAAGCAAACATCACATCTACGACCTTCTCACTGACACAAAACCTGACATACTATTTATAACTTAATCATGGTTAGAAGATGATATGGCTCCAGTCCTGCATGAAGCCGTTCCTCTAGGCTATCAAACTATCACCTAAAATCGTGTAGGCAAAAAAGGAGGTGGCCTAGCTGTTGTGTTCAGGCAAACATTACATATCACTAAAGCTGACGGCGTCTCCATAAAAGATTGTGAGGCCCTTTTCACCAGATGCAATCCCACACTGTCTTCCTCCTGTAACTTCCTGCTCCTTTACAGACCTCCACCTAGCAATGCAACATTCCCAGACACACTTCTAGACACGGTTTCAGACCGGATAACACTACACTCCAACCTATGCGGTCTGGGTGACCTTAACATTTCGTTTGACAAACCCAATAGGACCATTCCGAAAACAATCAGCGCTGGCCTAGACACACTGAACCTGCATCAGATCGTCCACAAACCCACACACATTGCTTGACACATCCTAGATGTCATTTTTACAAATACAAAACTAGTTACCTTTCAAACAATGACTCCGGTCACATGGTCAGACCACCATTTGCTTGCTTTCCAACATAAAACAACACTAAGCAACGCACCTAAAACCACCTTACGTGCATACACCTATCGACTGTTGAACAAACTCAATGTGGAACAATTAGGAACACAACTAACATTCAGTACAGATCTGAACACAATAAATTCTGTTCAAAACCATATGAGAGGCTACAAGAAACTTTTGATATCCTGGTACCACTAAAAACCACACAACAGAACAAAAGAAAACAAGCACCTTGGAGAAATACAGAGATAAAAGAAATAAAACATCAAATTAGAAAGCTGCAACATGCCTGGCTCAAAACAAACACCAATTATGACAAAGTTTGCCTACAGAAAATTAACAGATTATGCAAGTGAGCTCTCAAAAAAGATAAGAAAAGATGCTATTCAGAAAGAATTCAAAATGTTAAATGTGCAAATAAAGAATTCTATAAAATTCTCAATTAATTTCTTAAACCGAATTGCCTAGGAGTTCATCACATTACTCAAGATTTCACAGACAAACTGGCTAATCATTACACAGCCAAAGCAGACACGTTGGGCTCGTACTTAAAACAAAGACAAAGCACCAAACACTGACCCTTTTCCAAAACAACAATCCAAGAATACTCTAACCCAGCATCTCCGTTCCTTCTAACACATTTCACACGATGAATTTATGGACTTGGTCAAAGCAAACAGGCCTGCCGGCAACCCTTCTGACCCGTGTCCACCACAAGCCTTCAAGACAATTCTTCTAACAACCTTCATCAACAATTCCTTAACTACCAGAATATTTCCAGAAGGACTCAAAAAGTCAAACATACGCCCAATACTGAAGAACACAAACTTGTTCCGCTGAACCTGACAACTACAGACCGATTAAAAATGGACCTTTCCTGGGCAAACTGATAGAAAGAGCAGCATTCGCCCAGATGTCACAATTCATTGAAGATAATGCCATACTTTCAGACCTCCAAACGAGACTCTGTCAAGGAAGAGGCACAGAATCTGCTCTCCTTGCCATCTAGGATGACCTGAAGAACTCAGTTGACTACAACAGGGTGGCTGTGCTGCTTCTCTTGGACCTCTCGGCTACCTTTGACACAGTTGACCATGACACTCTGATACAAAGACTCTACGAAGCGAGCATAGAGGGGGCTGCTCTAGACTGGGTCATATCCTACCTTTGCAACAGTACTAATATCATCCATACACCCCCTTTCTCGTCTAAACCGTATTTCACGAAAGCAGGGGCCCCTCAATGGCTCTATCATCTCGCCCATGCTTTTCAACATCTACATGAAGTCATTACCGGCACTGATCAATCAAATTTCAACTCATGTGCTATAACTATGCAGATGACACACAAATACTCCTTCAACTAAAATGCCCCAAAGACTTTGGAAACTCACCAATCTTCAGTTGTCTCAGAGCCATGGATCAATGGATGACGTGGCGCCATCTCAAATTAAATGCTTCCAAAACGGAAATACTCACATGTGGCGATTGGAAACATTATGACCCGCTCGCCGCATGGCCTGATGATCTGGGAACACCACCTAAAGTATTGAAGGAGGTAAGAAACCTCAGAATGACCATAGACTCCAACCTATCAATGAATGCCCAAGTGGACAAACAAGCAAGATCAAGCTTTGTTACTATAAAAACTGTGCGACTAATCTTCCCCCATTTGGGATTTCCCCACAAGGTCCAGGCTACCATCTCCTTTGTTCTGTCCAAACTCGATTACGCAATAGCCTCTACCACGGATCACCTTTAACAAATATGAAAAGGCTACTACGGATTCAGAACACGGCTGCCAGACTACTCTTACATATAGAACCGCATAACAACATCTCCCCTGCCTTGAAAGCCCTGCATTAGTTACCGGTTGCCAGAAGATCTACGTTCAAGCTACTTTGTATCACCCACAAAGCAATACATGGAACAGGACCGCTCTTCATCAGGAATAAAATCACCAAACACATTCAACAAAAGAACCTCCGCTCTAGAGTGGCACCTCTCCTCAAAATCCCAAAGTACAAGAAAAAAACCATGGGTGGCACATCCTTCTCTGTTTAAGCAGTCAAACTATGTAACTCTTTACCCCCCAACATAAGATCCACGGATAACCACCTTATCTTCAGAAAACTACTCAAGAATTGGCTCTTCCCCACATAACCACCATACGCAAACAGAAATATACAGCATATCTCTCTGTATATAAGTATTTATTTATATATATATTTATACCTATATATGTGTTTTGCTTTGTATAAACGTGTAGAATAATTATGTTTTAAAAAAATATTGATATTCATTAGTTCTGCCTAACAAATGTACATATTACTGATAGTTACATTATTCTATGTTTTTACCATGTATATAACTGACTGCATAAATAAGTAAATCTATTTATCTACAATTGCTTCACTATTGAATTACAAAAACAAAAAATCAATCAATAAATAAAATTGGTTTAAAGTACAACAATACTTGAAAGCCATAGTGTATTTAATGCACCTTTAATCTACATATACTACCTTCCTTTATGCATCTATATAACTTCCATGTACTTATGGATGTATATATTTATTACTTTCTTCTAATTCAGCATATCCAATGCACTACCCTATTTCTCACCCTATACCGCTCTCAATATAGCCTCTACCTCAACTCCCTGATTCATCTCAAACTTCTTTCTACTACTCTTTCCAATGCACTGCCCTATTTCTCACCCTATACCTCTATCAATATATCCTCTACCTCCACTCTCTCATTCATCCCAGACCCCATACCACTACTATGATCCCCAAAATATCCCTTTCTAGACTCTTCCCTACACTACCCCTCCTTGCATCATCTCATACCTCTTTTACTATTCTGTTCCCCCAAAACAAGCCTTTCAAAACCCTTCCCTCTGACGCTTCCCCCTCCACCTCCGTTTTACTCATCCCAAGCCTCCTCCTACTGCTATGAGCTCCAAAACAAAAAAAAGTTCTAAATCCTTCCCTCCACTATATTTTTCAATCCAAATAACAGACTAACATGTCATTGACTCAAAACCTGTCTCAAATTCATTTACAACTGGCTGTCCAGTGCCTACCTAAACCTACTAAGACAGCCTTCCCAATGTTCGACAATAGCAACAAACAACCATAAATTCAAACATGCTTCTTCAAAATAAACCTGGATGAATGCATGCCCCAGTCGACAACGAAATATTCTTTAAGATTCACCTTTGACACCATCCCTCCATCAACAAAATCAAAGCAGCATGATACATTCAGCCTTAGCCATCACCCACACGTCTAGCTTATCTATGTAAATATGTATTTATATATGTATGCTTGTAAATATGCAATATTTGCAAAGTGCAAACTTATCCAAAGGGCAGCAGAGTTTTAGTTTGAAGAGACAAGACATTTTTAATTAGCACTAATTTTACGTCAAAACAGGTGCCCCCACAACACTGACAGTTTTCAAAGCTCCTGCATGAGAAACCCACATTACTTATTGGTTGGTAATATAACCACTTCCTGGGCCCCAGCTCGACATATTGATAAGACAAGTACCAATCACAATGAGGCTCAGTCATTGATATATACCTACCAGTTACACTGGCTGGACTGTGTTAGGAATGAGTATCCAAAGTCCCAATGAAACAATGATTAAGCGCTGAAACATATCAAATCAAAAACATTGTGGGGAAATAAACATGTATCTTTTCTTTTTAGCCTTGAAAAGTGATGGATAAAATTCATATTACATACAAAGCAAATCCTTTCGCCACATTATGACGCAGGTGGTTATCAGCCAGCCTTAGCATAAGAAGCACCACCGACCCTTTTCATGTTTCTAAATTATCATTGTCAGGTAGGTTTATTTTCACCACATGAGGTACCCATGATGATGGCAGGGTAGGTCTAAAACCATGGCTAAACAGACCTCCTGCACACAATGATTAGAAAAAAGTAAAATATTTTCAGGGGCATTTGGCACAATGTCTCAAGGCACACAATAAGTAATCAGCACAACTATCTGACAAATATAGCATCTTATAAATTGAGAGCTGGAACACATTTAAACTAAAATGTACTCACAGTAAAACAGCGTTTTTATTTGGGTGATGGTGATAGCAGTGAGGTTAAACCCTTGTCTTTCCTCGCATTCCCCCTTTGTGAATACAATTCACTCAGACCCTCGCGATCATTTAGGGATCGCATTTGAAGAGCATTAGCATGCCACCTCATGGCCGCTTCACAGTGCTAGGACCATCAGGACATCAATCTGAAATTAGCAGCAATTTAACAATGACTTGTGAGTGATTCTTTAGATTGCTTTATGTTACTCTATTAAAACTGATCAACGTGGATAGGTTCATCTTGCTGTTTGAAAGTCTAATGATGAGGTCTGACCTCCTTATCAGAAGATGACAGCAACGCAGTCTTAGAGATGCACAATGTAAGTAATTCAATTAAGTAAAACTGCAACTCACGACACTGTTCTTATATTATGGTAGAATATTTGGACTATAATTACCATATCTTATTTCACACCACTGCGTCAATCGGAATGAAATCTAGTGAAGTTTTGGAGCTGATATCTGTTTACTGCAAGAATAATTGGTATAATTTGGGTGAAGTTTTAATAAGTGAATTTATTACAGCTTTAAGATGCAGTTACATTTTCACCATGATGAAGAGATAGGACACAGGGGTTGTCACATTAAGCATACTCTGCAAAATTTTCTCCATGTAAAAAAAATAAGAAATAGACCTGGAAACACAGAGGGCGTTGCCCCTTAGACAAACAATCAATGAAAGCTGTTCTAAGAAGAGATATGCTTGATTATCATAAGCTGATCGCTCTCTTCCTTTTAACTGTAAGCACAGCAGTACATCCCCATCCCCTTACGCTTCATAAGTTATGTATATTTGTAAAGCCCACTATCACCTGCAAGGGTATCTTGGCACTGAGCAGGTGTGTGCCTAACTCTGCCTATGGTAGGTTGTTTAATTGAAAAGATAGGTCTTCAGGTTCTAGCAGAATTAAAAGAGAGGAGGAGGCTCCGATGTAGAGTGGGAGACCGTTTCATGCTTTAGGAGTAATGTAGGAGAATGCCCACCCTCCTGATCTGGTTCTATGTAGGTGTGGGATGTGGGATGTGTGTGAGCAGGAGTCCTACGGAGCAGAGGTGCCTAAGTATTTGGTCGAAGGAGATGTGACTGTTCAGGTAGGTAGGGTCTAAGTTGTACAGTGACTTGAATGTGCATGTGAGGAGTTTGAAATTACCACTTTTTTGTATCGGGAGCCAGTGGAGGTCCCTGAGGTGTGGCGTTATGTGAGTTCTGTGTGGGAGGTAAGAATGAGTCTGGCTGCCTATTTCTGGATGGTTTGTAGTCTTCTAATGATTTTCTTTTGGTCCCAGCATAGAAGGTGTCCAACTTGCTGGTGACTACGGCGTGAGTGACAGTTTTTCTAGTGTTGCATGTGAGCCATTTGAAGATTTTCCTTAGAATCTTCAGGGTATGGAAAGAGGATGCAATAACAGCTTTAACTTGTGCAGTCAAGTCCAGATTGCTATCGATGATTACTTCATGATCCCTGGCATGGGTGGTGGGTGTGGGTCCAAGTTCGAATGGCCATCAGTTGGAGGCCAATGGTGAGGTGTTGTTGTCGAAAATCACTACTTTCTGTCTTTTCAATGTTGAGCTCGTGGCAGTTGGTTCTCATCCAGTTAGCGACTTCAGACATGCAGGCCGTGAACTTGTTTCTTGTGTTGTGGGTCTTGTCTGAGAGGGAAAGTATGAGTTGCATGTCATTAGCGTAGGAGAGGATGTTGATGTTGTGTGCACGGATGACATTGGCCAGAGAGATCATGTATGCGTTGAAGAGTGTAGGCTGAGCAATGAACCTTGAGGCAGTCCACAGACGAGTTTGCGGGGCTTAAGAGGAGTAAGGTGCCAGGCTGGCGGCTTGTATTTTATCCATTAAGTAGAAGCAGATCCAGCAGAGAGTGTGTCCTTAGGTGCCAATCTCATGCAAGTGTTTGATAAAGATGGAGGGTGAGACAGTGTCGAATGCCGCTGGGAAGTCCAGGAGAATAACGACTGATGTGCCTCATCTGTCAAGAATGATTAGGATGTTGTCTGTGGCTGAGTGCTGTTTTTGTACAGTGATTGGGCCTGAATCCAGACTGCATGGCGTCGAGGAGCTGGTGGTTACTGAGGTAGTTGGTGAGGCATCGGCTGAGTAATTTCTTTAGGACTTTTACCGGGTATGGTAGGGGGGAGCTAGGTCTGTAGTTGCGAACTGTGGCTGAGTCAGCGTATGGTTTCTTGAGCAGGGGCATGACAGTGGCATGATTCCAGGTGTCCGTTAATGTGGCTGAGTCGATTGAGGTGTTGAGGATGGGTGATCGTGCTTTGCTGATTAATAGGAGTCCTTTGGTGAAGGTGTGATGGGGCAAGGGTGGGGTCCCCGTGTGGATGGTTTTCATGGTAGAAGCAATTCTGATGGTGGTGATGGCAGGCCGCAAGGTCACGGTACGTCCTTGAGCCCTGATGAAGTTGGGTTACGATGGTGACTGGGTCCAGTTGATTGTCAAAGTTGCCATATATGGAGGTGATTTTGTTACAGAAGAATTTTGAGAGCTTGTTGCAAAGGTCTTGTTAGGGGTGATGTTTCTGGAGGTGGCAGGAGGCACAGAAAAATCTTTGATGATGGTGAAGACTTCCTTGCAGCTGTTAGTGGCAGATGTCAATGCAATCTGCAAGAGGTGTGTGATAGGTGTTCCATACCTGCTGGTGGTAGCATCTTAGGACTGGTTTCAAGATGTCTTTATCTGTGGTGTCTTGACTTGTTCTCCATTTGCTTGCAGTGGCGTTTCGTCAGCTTGAGATCAACGCTGTACCAACTGGCCAGTAGTTGGGCTCTTGCGGTTAGGTTGCAACTTGAGGGTAACCTGGTTATCAGCGCATGGGTGATCCAGCTGCTAAGGTTCTTGATGGCTTTCAGCTAGTTGGGCGTGTGCTCTGGCCAATGTGCAGAGAGTGCAGAAGCCCACTTCTCTTCTATGATGCTTTTCCAGCTGCGATGGGCAGTTTTAGTGGTGGTTGGTCTATGGTGGTGCGGCATGGGCATGCTGAAACTGAGGAGGGTGTAGTCTGTCCAGGTCATAGTTGCTGGCTTGTCAATTGTGATGTTGCTGATTGAGGAGAAAATCAGACCCAATACATGTCTGGAGATGTGGGTGGGGACAGTAACATGCTCTGGTCTTGTTTAGACAGTACTTCCTGGTGATCTAGTAGATGGCAGGGTTGACTGTAGCAATATACGGTGCAGAGGTTGGATTTAGCCATGTTTTTATGAGAAAGAGCAGGACTAAAGCATGGTCATGCAGTAGGTCCCACATATTCCTACCTTCACAATTTGCGACACCTCCACAACAGAATCCGGGTTAAATCAAACTCTTTGTAATTGTGATGCTTATGCAGAGAATGTTAAAGAGTCATTTGCCTCAAAGTAAAATCTATGAGGCTCAAAATAACATTTATGTTACTGCCTCAACTGTAACTTTGAAAATATTTTGAAACATGAGTCTGAAGTGAAATTTGCAGGTCTATTGGAGGTGCTAAATCTCAGAAAAGCAGAGAATCAAGAGTGTCATGATAAACATCGAAGTGAGAGCTGTTCACAAGTTACATCTGGAGGTGATATTAAGCAATTCCTTTTGGATATCAAAGAACTTAGCAGTTTTTAATGTGATCTAGAAATATGATATGTAAGATCTGGTTTGAAACCGACATAATAAGATATGTGAAGAAGGGGGATAATTAATGATTTAAAAATCCAGGATGATGTTTATGCTGTTAAAAAGATTACTGTAGCTACATATGATTAACTCAAAGGTGGGCAAGAGAGAGGTATGTACAAGTCAAAATGAGACTAAAGAGACTGAGATGGAAAAGGAGTATCAGGAGGAGTAGAAGACTAAGGATAAAGAGAACCATTAAATGAACTAAACACGGAGAATAACTAGAGCTACAGCTACAGAAACGATATCTGATTTTCAATAAAGGGAAAAGTCAGAGTACTCCACGGCCAGAAAATTCAGAGGCAATTCTGATGCTGATTAACATTAACAATGACAGACTATGGCTGTGATGGCTGTTCCTGTCACTGTTAGAACATTGCTAAATCTGGCTGGTGGCACCTCCCTCAGGGCAACAAAGTATTTTACTCAGTCGCCCTGGCGGAGGACGGGCCGCCCGCCAGGAATTAAATCAGCCCCTTAGCATCCAAATGACCTCAGAGCTCAACTCCATAGACTGCTGCTGCTTTATAAATCCTAGTGAGGAGAGAGGCTAACAACTCTCGCTCAGTGCAGCACAAATCCACAGGCACCTTGTCTGGGCCAAGAGCCTTGTGTGGCATCTGGAATGCTATAGTCGTCTCCTCCTTCAGGACCATAAAAATGAAATTAGGACATGTGTCAGGAGCCTGGGAATGCTAAGTAGGTACCCTCTTTATTACATCACCTGTGGAGGGGTACACAATTTCTTAAACTGTTCAAGCTAATCATGTGCCCCAATACGTACTTCAGGGTAGCTGTGGTGTCCATTGTATCCCTAAGTCACAAGTTCTTCAACTGTGTGGCTTGTTTTAAGAGCTTCCCAGATCCTTTGCAGAATTTTTTTATAACTAGCCCATAATCTATAGTACTAATTCTCGCTTTTAATGCCTGAGTCAATTCACATTTTCTTGGCCAACATTCATTGCCAAACCATTCGTACAGTTCATTGTTCCCACTTCCCTTGGTAGGTTTAATTAATGTCAGATGGAGGTAAGGCGTTTTTAATCACTTGGTTAGAGAGTTTTAATGCCAGCAAATTGTCACCTCTAACAAATAGCAATATACCTTCCAATTCTCTCATTATAGAGCACATTATGCTTGGCTCAAGCCTTGGCTAATTTTCTGTCTTCTCTTTTACTGCTCTTCTGTTATTAGTTGGGAGAATAATCCTACCAGCCAGACACGATATTTGCTTAAGATTTAATTTTGCAGTCTGATGTTCATGGCCGAACTGGTCCTTTTCCACATCCTGAAAGTCTGATGTAACAAGTTCTAAACATAAAGGAGACGCTGAAAATATTGTTGTTTTTTTCCGTGTTTGTCCTACATACTAAAAGTGGCCTTAGTCTGCAATAAGTGTGTTAGTTATACAGTCTAATCCATGACAGGTTTCACTGTTTTAAAACAGTTGCCTCCTTGCTCAGAAAGTATCGAAGCCAGTTCTGGGGGCTCAGTGGACTAATAATACCCCCCCCTGTAAGGGCCTATGTTTGATCTCATGGACACAGGTTCGTATTCCACCGAGTTCACTCAGTCTTTCATCCTCCTGATGTAAAAATGAGTACCGTCGGGTAGCAATAAACATCTGTTATTCAGCGCCAAGACGCACACGCAGTAGCGGCCCGTGGAGGGAGTTCCGTGGGGCGGTGAGGTGGGGCGGGGGAGGGTCAGGGTGAGGGGTAGTAAACACCGGAATATGGATGAACGGAGGTAAGTAAACAATTAAATAAATAAAACTAATTTCGTTGCGTGCGCTGCATCGCAAAATGCACACAGGGGCATCAATGAGAGCCTTTTATATTGCATCACCTACTCTGGACAAAACAATTTATACAGATGAAATTCATCCAGATTCCAACCCATTGTTGTCTGTATCTCCATGTGGTTAGACAACATCAACGTTCATTCGCACAATGTTCTGTCCATAGTTTGTGCCACTGTAAATACCACTCACAAAAATAAAAAAACATTGCGATCCACCAATAATTAGAGAACCATACCTAACAGTGTCATGATATTCTGACATTTTTACACTCCAACCCTGCATGCATGACTTTCAAACATAAATGTCCATGAAATGACTGAATATACCGGAACAAAGACTGAATCAGTCAATAACAGACGAATGCTTGTAGTGGCTCAATAGCGTGATTTAAAAGGCTTCTTATCATGGGCTTTCTCACTGACCTCTTTCATTCCTTCAAGTGGGTACATGAATAAATAGCAAAACAACAAGGTTCCAACTGATTTTACATTAGTAAAAATCAGGACTTTCCAACCTCAGATGAACTGCTGGTTCATAGTCCTGGCCCTACTTCTATCACACATTAACAGAGTCAAGACACCAATAAAGGTGTTTCTTCATGCTGTGACCAAATAAATTATGTTCAAGGATTCTCTCCTACCTTAAAAGCATTGCATTTGTTCCCTCTTACTGCCAGAATTCAATAAAAAATATGATAAATGGTCTGCAAGGCATATATGCTTAAGTAGACTTGACCACCTCGCTTCTAAATTCACTGTTTGGTGGCACGTCTCCCTGGGCAAGATTAAAACCAACAAGAATCACAAATAACACATACACCAATTGGCTTTCCTTGCATGGGTAATTAGATTCTGAAATGACCTATCTTTGTACCTCAGTCTTATTCCTTCATTGGTGTAGTTCAGGAAAGGGGTTGAAACTCATCTTTTTATAATCTGACTACTTTCTTGGTCTGTACCAAGGTTTCCCTCTCCTGCCTTCTGTGATTGAGACGCTGCATTTCTGATCCCCACTGTATCTGAATGCCCTTACTGTACACAGTCTGCATGGTAAATGTACATGCATGCATCCTCAT
Organism: Calotriton arnoldi; assembly: GCA_963921515.1. NCBI lineage: Eukaryota > Metazoa > Chordata > Amphibia > Caudata > Salamandridae > Calotriton > Calotriton arnoldi. The sequence goes on from CAWUFW010002921.1 coordinate 1,527,351, forward strand.
ATGTTTCCTACATTTGATGGTTCTATGTACAGGGCTACACTCTTCGTAGAGGTGACGCTTGTGCTTAATAAATACCACCCAATAATTTAATATAAAAACAAATAAGAAGTTTGAAGACATATCCACATCTTATGCCCTTTAAACATGTATTCCAGAGTGGGCATAGCTCCCACCATTGCCTCAATTCACAGATAATTACAAATCAACTTGAGCTAAAAGGTTGCATTTGTCTGGACCTCTGGAGAAGCTGTGCTGCATCAGCACAGTGAAATGTTTAACCAGGAGCATGATTCAAGAGGCTGCTGATTCCCCCAGGCAGACAGCAAAACGTAAACTCTGATAGAAACCCTGCTGTTTCACCTGTTAAAGCAAGGTAGGACACATTTTTATGTTGTGTAGGAAGGAGAGTATAAAGGGTCAAGGCACAGTAGACTGAAGCCTGTAACAAGGCTGCACCAAGTAACTGAGTTAGTTGCAGCCCAGCTAGCCAAAACTGAACATCTACTTTGCAAAAAGGTTGAGAAACTTGAGATGATTTTCTTGGACTGCGGAAAGCCTACATCATCATGATCCACCCCATACCATTCTCTTTTTTGTTTTTCCTCGTAGTTTTATATAGCACAAACGTGACCAAAAGGTATCAGAGCACTTTACATGAGCACCAGTTGCGTTACACAAGGACACATTCATTTTTGTTAGGCACAGGGAGATTAAGTGATTTCCCCAGAATCACAGGATGTTGAGCGTCATTGCCGAAACTCGAACCCAGTTCCTCCAGATTTGAGATTGACCGCCCTAACCGTTAGGCTACATCCTATATTAGAGGCCAAAATATTACCCCTTTATCACTCTGAGAGAGTTTTAAGTGTTGTCTCTTTCTATTTATATTGTAGAGCAGCACCCCGTAGCCTCAGTCAAGTTGCTCTAATTCTTGAGTTATTCACACTATAATTTTAGTCCTTACAAATCCTAAGAAATCTCAGTTTAAAGGTGTAATTGAACCATAACCTAATTGCCAGTTCCTAAGACACAGCTGGTAACCAATGAGTCTACACTGGTGCCTCAAGCCCCAAGGGTATCCTGATCACCCAAAAACTGAGACCATGGCCATATGCCCATAATTTCGTTTTGTGAGTTGGCATTGGAAACAAGTTACGTTGGAGTAATAATGGCTCTTCCAAGTGAACTGTGATTAGTGTCCTCCCTCATCAGAGCCCAAAGGTGCCGCAAAGCTTTTTTAACTGAACAATTTTGCTCAAAAAGTCTTAGTGAATTTTCAAGACATTAAAGCATTATAAATGAACATCATTGCACAGTACATGAATAAAGACTCCAAAATAACTCGTCATCATTGCATAGTGCTTTAGTAAAGGACATCCTTGATCTGGTAGTATTACTAGCCGCAATAAATACGCAACCAATTTTAAATCCATCTTTGAAAACAAGAATTTAGGGATTATAGACTAAGTGCTGGAAATCCACAGACGCTCAGCACAGACACTATTAAAGTTACAACTGGAAAATGTTGGGGCAGTAATTCTAGACCCCTAAGCCATCCCTTTTTGCATGTTGGACTCCCATTTCACGTGTGAGTTCTAGGTGTATAACCCATTTTGTGATTCATGGCATTCCTGACAGACTCTGTGCCTCCTGGTCTCAAACCCAGTGATTTGTTCTCTGGGGCACTGAGGCCTGCCAAGAAACTGTAACAAAGCTCGAAAATAAAGTATTCTTGATACATGGTAGCATTTCGGTGATTCGTAATTTTCAACAACGCCATTTAAAACAAGCACTGATAAAGCCAATAGGGTTTGGCTGTGAAACCTAATTGGCTTCACCAGTGCTGTTTATACTTTCTTCATAAATTAGAAAAAGCAGTTAAAATGGCCACAGATCCACCTGTATCCATGGTGGCCATCTTTGAATGCATTTTCTAAAACTTGAAGAAATCCTGTTCAAAGATGGCTGGCACGGATGGACACGCATCCATAGTGGCCATTATTGAATGTAATTTATAACATTAACTGTTCTTGAGAAATGGCAGAGAAAAGAGGGTGGAGCTTACAGGTGATTTGGTACCCTTGAACCTTCTCACGTGAAGACAACTATTGGCCCTGTGCTCACAGTAGGAGAACAAGAGAGAGGACACACTCATCTTTGCCCTGATAGCAAGAACAGATGTGACCGAGATTGTATAAGTCATTGCACTACCTTTACTCTGATCAAGGCTTCAGATAATTTGAGAATTAACAGAAGTACAGTTTCAATTGGGGCACATCCTATGTTCATATTTGTAAGTAGTTCACCTCAAGGATTATTTCTGCGAAATCTGCATATCGGCCAGAATGCAAAGATTTATGTATATTTATCCAAAAAGATAGTATGAGCCAGACAAATGCTCTTGGGAAATGCGAGCAAAAGGTGGCAGAGCTTGCCAGATTTAGTACCCTTGAATTTTCTGAAGTGAATAAAAGGGGGAACCATCGACTCTGCACTCAGAGTAGGACCCAGGATAGGATTTAAGCTAATTTGGAAATTAACAGAAGTACAGTTTCAACTGGGTCACATGCTGTGTTCATATGTGAAAGTGCCGCCTGCTCAAGTTTAACTTCTGTGAAATTTGCATCTCTGTCAGAATGGGAAGGTTTGTATATATTTCTTCAAGAAGAGTTTACATGTCAGCAGCTGCCATGCAACTATTCTTGAGAAATGAAGGAGAAGCTTGTAGGTGAACTGGCACCCTTGAATGTTCTGAAGTGATCACAAGGGTGAATCATCGCCACTGCAGTCAGAGCCGGAGAATACTTGGCAGTATGCAACCGTCTTTGCCCATACTGCCAGCAAAGAGGAGACTGAGATCCCTTATATCAATGCAATGTTACTCTGATCAAGGATTTCAGATCTTTTCGAAACTTACAGAAGTGCTGCTTCAACTGGGGGACCTGATATGTTGAGAATGGTGACAAAAAGAGAGCAGTGCTTTTAGATTATTTGGCACCATTGAGTATTCGTAAATGCTTAAAAGTTGAAACCATCAGCTCTACTCTGAGAGTAGGAGCTGGTGGTTTCAACTCATAAGCATGTACGTAAGTCATAAGTACATGTTCGGCTTTGCCCTCGCTGCGAGACCAATAGTAAATGAGCTAGCCTAAGTTACCACAATGTCTTTAGTCCAGTCAAGCATGTCAGCTCTATTAGGAATTAACAGAAGTACAGATTGAAGTGGGGCATCTGTTAGGTTAATATTTGTCAGGGCTTCCCATTGACGTTTAATTTACGTGAGATTTGCATCTGTACTAGAATGGGAAAAGTGTAACTTTATATCTCCCAAAAGTCCACATAACTTGTCAAATATTAGAAAATCCATTAGAACACGGCTAACGTAGTTGAGTCAATCAATCAATCAATCAGGGGTTTATATAGCGCGCCACTCACCCGTGAGGGTCTCAAGGGGGGGGGGCCGCGACTCCGGATCAGTCAAAGAGCCAGGTCTTGAGGTCCCTCCTGAAAGTGTGCAGGGTCGGGGAGCGTCTGATGTTCACAGGGAGCTCGTTCCAGGTCTTGGCTGCGATGTAGGACAACGCTCTCCCGCCAGTTCTGTTTCTGCGAATGCGGGGGAACTCTGCCAGGGCGAGAGTTGAGTGTGCATCTATACTGGTTATCCTTTCATGCATTTTATAATATTTTCATTAATCCTGTTCAAGGGTGGCCTCCTGTGCATGTGTGTGCATCTGCAATTGCCATCTTTGAATGGGATTTATTAAATGGACCAAATTCCTAAAAGATGCCCACCGCACATGCAAACATGGTCGGCCATCGTGATATGGTTACAAAACTGTTTTAAAAGGGCCATCGACTGATAGTGTGGCAAACATGAAAAAGGCCTCCATGAGGCTGAAGGTTTACCAGACGCTGGGTGGGGGAATGGTCAAAGGGGTGGGGGAAGAAAAGTAGAAGTGGTGGAGGGGGAGGAAGGAGAGAAGAACAAAATATAGTCTCTCTCATGCACTGAAATGTAAGGTCCAAAGTCGCTAGTGGAAGGATACCTCAAACAGTTAAAACACTGTGAGACCGAAATGTTCATTGGTGGGACAAACTCAAGAATAGGGAAGAAGACTATTGAGTCAGGAGCAGAAAAGTGAAATGGACAACAAAGTCCTCCAATCATAAGCAAGGGCTAACCCAAAGCGCACTCTTGGTATATGTTATGTATCGGAAAAAATAGGTTGCCAACAGACTGATACATCTTGTAGTGGCTGAGACTTAAAGGGTTGAGTGCATATCTCATGAATTGAATGTCTTAGGATTGTTTTTTTGTCATTTTCTATACATAAAGATGTACCATTTCTTTTTACAATGCAAAGCTCAGACTGGACCTTTGGATTATTATGTGTTATTACTGTGCTATTGTGTATTTGATTTTCAAACTTACTACCACCACTTCGAGTACACCTAGACTATACAGCTTGGCTACCTTCAGAGAGTCAAGCGAGCAAACAAAGGAAGTAACTCAGTTATCTAATTGGAGTGCAATAGTACATGAGGCCTTGGGACACCAGTTGTAAAAAAAAACAATGTTTACCACCAACAGCAACCAATGGCAATCTCAAGACGAAGAGAAACGGTTTCCCAATAAACAATAGGCATACGTTTATCCTCTCTAATATATGTTATACTCTCAAATTCAGCAACAGTTCCAGACAGATAGTCACAAGAAAATGTAAAGTCATGGAACATTAGCGAATTTATGATTTACAGTGTAAAATGTGCTAATGCTTTTTTAGTATTGGATATGTGAAGCGATTATCATCTTGGGCCCAGAATAAGAATTAGAGAAATTATATTAATAACAGAGAATGCTTCTGCCCCTCTTTCTGAAGTTCTGCTTTTCGTTCTTTCTCTTGCCCATCAGGGCTCTGCTCTGGGCACTATTAAGGGCTATATCTCTGCCATTTCTGCTTTCTTGTGGTTGCCTGATCAACCCTCTTTATTCAAGTCCCCTATTGTACATACGTTCCTCAAGGGTCTTACTCATCTCTTCCCTCCTTCACCACTTATAATGCCTCAGTGGGACTTTAATTTGGTTTGGACTATTTTGATGTGTGCTCCTTTCAAGCCTCTACTCAATCGTCCCCTCAGAATTCTTACCTTGAAAACAGCCTTCCCTGTGGCAATGACATCTGCAGCAGAATAAGCCTTATTGTTTAAGCCACCATACCTCTCAGTCTATCCTGACAAGGTGGTGCTTCACACAAGGGCCTCCTTTCTGCCAAAAGTGTTCACCCCTTTTCATGTAGGCCATTCTATCACCTTGCCTACCTTTTCTGGTCCTCCACATTCCTCTAAAGAAGAAGTGCAGCTCCACCGTCTGGACCCAAAAAGAGCTTTGTCATTCTACCCTGACCGCACCCAAGAGTTCCGGGTGGACGACCAACTCTTGGTGCGGTTTGTTGGTGCAAAGAAGGGTCAGGCTGTGCAGAAGTGGGCCATTTCTAGATGAGTCGTGCTCTGTATCAAAATCTGCTATGCACTGGCCAAGAAGCAACCTCCTGAAGGCTTGCGAGCTCATTCCACCAGAGCTAAAGCTGCAACCTCTGCGCTAGCTCACAGAGTTACGGTCCTGGACATCTGTCTGGCAGCAACGTAAACTTCCCTGCACAAGTTTACCAAGCTCTATTGCCTGGACAGTCAGGTCAGCAGGGATTGGCACTTTGCCCGTTTGGTCCTACATGACTTTCTCGTTTGCATATGGTTTACAGACCCTCCTCCAAGGATGGTATTGCTTGGGTATCTATTCACAAGGTAAGAAATCTGCGGCTAGAAGTCTCTATCAGATGAACAAGTCACTTACCTTCGGTAATGCCTTATCTGGTAGAGATTATATCTAGCCGCAGATTCTTTACCGACCTACCTATCATGCCCACTTTGCAAACTGATTTCTAGGGACAGGAATGACCCCTTTCAGGGCCCTAGTTTTGAGACACCAGTGTTAAGTGTTCTTCATGGTTCCGCTCTTCTGGCATGGAAAGTTGTAAAAAGTAACTGACGTCAGCGCACCTGGGTGGCACCTATATGGGTGCCACAATGTCACTTTCAGCGGGGACGACGTCGACGACGGACGTGCAGCCGAACTACACCACCAATTGATGTGACGGGGTACTGCTCACGAAAACCTGCCGGATCCAGTCTGACGCCCGGGCAAATTCACAAAGTAAGGAATCTGCGGCTAGAAGTCTCTATCAGATACATATATATATTTTACAAAGAAAGGAAAAAGGAAAAAGATAGCTTTGAGCTGTTGCTTGCTTACTATTCAATCGTCCTGCCAGAACTACCACTTCTGCCTTTGAGAGATGATCAGTTTTAGAGAAATTCAGGGGCATATTAGCAAGACCCACGTTAAAATTATCGCCGTTTTAGCGGCATGAAACTGCCGCTAAAGCGGCGATAATGGGCTTGATAATATGCGTTATGGAATTCCAATAGAAGCCCAGGTTAGATGTCCTGCACATCTAACCTGGACTTCTATTGGAATTCTATAACGCATATTAGCAAGCCCATTATCGCCGTTTTAGCGGCAGTTTCCTGCCGCTAAAACGGCGATAATTTTAACGTGGGTCTTGCTAATATGCCCCTCAGTGCCTTCGCAAGTTTTATCCCTTTTGAACAATTCAGCAATACCTATACAGCTTGAAGATGGCTTCAGAATTAGTTCCAAAACAATTGGAAGATTAATTTAATCATTTAGGGTCTGATTACGATGACAATGGGACCGCCACCGACAGCCCGTCGGTGGCAGTCCCACCGCCATCGGAATGAGGATTCCAACCTACCTCATATTGATGGCGGGCAGATGTATGGTGGTCGGAGAGACCGACCGGCACAGATCAGACGGGCTCAAGGAGCCCGTCGGTCCGTCGGAGGAGCAGTAATACCTACAAAGTTGGCGGTGCCTGCCAGGAACCCCGTAGGTACTCCGATGTTCCTTTCCGCCGGCTCATTCATGGCAGTGAACCCGCCATGAAAAGGCTGATGGAAAAGGGCACTGGGGGCCTATAGCGGGACCCCCTTCACCCCTGGGCCTCAGCTTTGGGGGCACCTATGGTGCCCCCTACATATCCCTGCACCACGTAGCGCAGGGATATGTGTTGTGTCCCCTTTTTGTACAGCGGCGTGTGCTGCAGCCGGCAGCAACCGCCGCAATACAAAATATAGGCACTGTGACCGCCGTGGTGGTGGTCGCATCATAATGCCTATGGCAGGACCACCGACAGCCTGTCTGGCGGTCCCATTTACAAACGTTTAGGGGTCGGACGAAAGTCCAACCGCCATCCTAATCAGCCCCTTAGTTCCAGTTTAAGTCAAGTTTAAGTTTTTCTGCATCTTTTCTCTTTTTTTCAACCTATCAATCCCTCGCCCTGGGACCTCTGAAGCACATGTGACTGTAAAAGTGTTATACAAAACTAAACAAAATAAAATATATATTTTTCTTTTCATTCGCTGCCACAGTGATCAAAATGTCAATGTTGCCTAACATCTTCCTGCAAAGGCAATAAGTCAATAACAGGCAACCGTTTAGTCCTTTTAAAAAATTCAATGCTAAAATACCTATGTAAAACCAAAATCTCAAACAGAATTACTAGAAGTGCTCAGGTCTGATTATCATGACTTACATTTATAAAGGCCTAAAGCCCATGGGGAAAATATTGGCATTTATGACAGATTAAAGAGAGGTCTCTTTATAAAATCAGTCTTTGAACAATTTACTGTGAAGTGTGGTGTAAAATGACCCAATTAAAAACACAATATGCATACTAGCAAGTATGCCAGTGTGTGGGGAATTCCGGCATGCACTGAGACAATTTCAATCTTGGATAGGCTTAAAGAAATTTTTCAGAGGTCTCCATAGGGCGATTCTATAGATTACAATATTTTTGTTCACTGTACACATAAGTAACCAAAACACAGGAAGCCCCTCAGTTTGCTCTGAAATAAGAACGGGATGGGCCCAATGATGAAGCATGCCAGTAAGGGGCAACCCTGGTTGGTGAGGGTTATATAAGAAAATGTGTGTTTTCTTCATCTTGTGGAAGGTTATTTCGCAGCAGACTGAGTGGCTCCCTATCTTCTGGTTACTTATCGGTAGGAGGATGAGCCTCTCTCTCCCTCTATCTCCCCCTCTTCTATGAAAGCATAAGAAAAACAATCCATGTTGAAAATATTATTAAATATGTGGCTGAAATTCATGCAATGATTTACAAGTACTTTCCATAATATTATCAATTCTTTCATGAAAAAAAGTATGTGGACCCTTAGATACAACTACATTGTGAGAAATTGACACTTTTGAATAACTGCAAAGTATTAGTTATAGTGATGATATGTGTAATTATATATATATTCACTGAAAAAAACCATAGGTTTCAGGCACGTTATAGTTAGAAATTAGCATTTAAAAAACCTTAGAAATTCACTGAAAAAACCATAGGTTTTAGGGAAAGTTATAGTTAGTTGGACATTTCACTCGTACAAAACCATAGAAATTCCCCCGTTATAGTTAGTACAGCTAACTATAACTCGCGCCCCCGCAATGCACTGCTGATGACGTCACATATTACATCACTCATGACATGGTCAGTGACATCACTGATGACATCACTGATGACATCTCAAATGACATCACTGATGACATCACTGATGACATCATCCATGTGATAATTAGATGCATCTTCTCAAACCCTAATATAACCTTTGATACACCCACTCTAAATTACAGACTGCCATTCTCAAAACCATAGACACTCCATCACCAATAACTACATACCCACTCACTGATTCTTAGGTTTACACACACATCCACTCACTCACCCGTACAGTCACTCATACTTATGGTCACTCAGTACAGGACTATCATATGCACTCATACACCTATATAGACACTCACACACCGCCACTCATCCATAGAGGTACTCACACACCTAGTCAGTCATGCAAATAATTAATCACACTGCCATTTACTCACCTATACAGTTATACACACACCAGCTCAATTACTCATACAAATACTAGCACATTCTTACGCTCTTAAACAATCACTGATACAAGCACACACTCATCCATACAGCCACTCTCACAATCACACTCTCACTTATAGTCATTTATATACTCCAACACACATATACACTGCCTTTCACATATGTAGTTACTCACACATGTACCACTGAGATATACATTCACTCACCAACACACCTATACACACACTCACCCACCCATACAGTCCATCACAGATGCACTCTTGAAACCATGCACCCAGTGAATCACCCACTCACACATCTATGCACACAGTCACACACACCCCACCCACACAAACACTCAGGCACCCATACAGATACTCAGACAACCAATCAATAACCCATATAGACACTCATGTAGCTATTCGCAAACCCATGCAGCCGCTTACACACCAACAGACAGACGGAAACAGACATTCACACAGTTTAGTCACTAACCCATGCATTCAGTAAGATACGTTTAATCACTCACTTATAGAGTCAGTCACGCACCTACTAAATCCTTCATCCACACACTTATACACCCACTCATTCTTCAATACGCCTTTCCCTATATATATTAAACATATTTAAACTTTACAGAAACACACAGTCACAGGATGATGTCATCAGTGATGTCATCAGTGATGTCATTTGAGATGTCATCAGTGATGTCATCAGTGATGTCACTGACCATGTCATGAGTGATGTAATATGTGACGTCATCAGCAGTGCATTGCGGGGGCGCGCGTTATAGTTAGCTGTACTAACTATAACGGGGGAATTTCTATGGTTTTGTACGAGTGAAATGTCCAACTAACTATAACTTTCCCTAAAACCTATGGTTTTTTCAGTGAATTTCTAAGGTTTTTTAAATGCTAATTTCTAACTATACCGTGCCTGAAACCTATGGTTTTTTCAGTGAATTTCAAAGATTTTTCAAATGCTAGTTTCTAACTATGCCTACAGAGGTAGGACATGTGAAGAAAGAAGAAAAAACGCACAGAAAGAAGCAAAAGAAATGCAGAAAGAAGCAACAGAAGTCCACAAAGACGAAGAAAAGTGCAGGAAGAAGCAAGACATGTGCAGAAAGAACCAACAGAGGAGCAGAAAGAGGCCTTGTTCCAAAATCATCCTGTGCCCACAACTTTTTCAGACAGGTACTGGTGGTAACTGACTCTGACTAACCAGGCCTAGAGCCAGTGCTATGCTAAAAGACACTTAGAATACAGTGAAAACACCTACATACACTAGGGAACACTATGCGTTGGGGTACCCCTGTGATTAGCATGACCTCCTCTGTAAGTCCCTAGTACATAATAGGGCAGGGGATTAAAACTACCTCCTAAAACGCGCTACGGGGCGCGTTTGCACAGTGGTGAAGGGAGGGGGCCTGAGGTGACATGTGTGCAAACACGCCCTGTGGCTGTTTTAAGTTGGGAGATTAAGTCCCCTTGAATCCTGACGGTCCCTGGGGTCCAACTAGCCAACCAGGTACCGCCAGTAAGCGCCACAGAGCTGCATTGCAGAGAGGTGTAAAAAGGGGCGTAGCCTGGCCCACCTCTCTGCAACGCAGCGCAGTGGCGCTTACTGGAGGTACCTGGTGGGGTTGTTGGCCCCCAGGGACCCTCAGGATTGAAGAGGAATTAATTCCCCAACTTAAAACGCACCACAGGGCGTGTTTGCACACATGTCACATCAGGCCCCGCCCCCTCCCTTCACCACTGTGCAAATGCGCCCCGTGGCACATTTTAAGTTGGGGGATTAAGTCCCCTTGAATCCTGAGGGTCCCTGGGGTCCAACTAGCCCACCAGGTACCTCCAGTAAGCGCCACAGAGCTACGTTGCAGAGAGGGGTAAAAAGGGGCGTGGCCTGGACCACCTCTCTGCAACGCAGCGCAGTGGCACTTACTGGAAGCACCTGGTGGGCTAGTTGGCCCCCAGGAGCCCTCAGGATTGAAAGGGAATTAATTCCCCAACTTTAAACGCGCCACAGGGTGTGTTTGCACACATGTCACCTCAGGCCCCGCCCCCTCCCTTCACCACTGTGCAAACGCGCCCCGTGGCGCGTTTTAAGTTGGGAGATTAAGTCCCCTTGAATCCTGAGGGTCCCTGGGGTCCAACTATCCCACGAGGTACCTCCAGTAAGCGCCACAGAGCTGCGTTGCAGAGAGGTGTAAAAAGGGGCGTGGCCTCTGAACACCTCTCTGCAACGCAGCTCCCTGGCGCATACTGGAGGTACATGGTGGGCTAGTTGGCCCCCAGGGACCCTCAGTATTCAAGGCGAATTAATTCCCCAACTTACAACGCGGCAGGGGGCGCGTTTGCACAGTGGTGAAGGGAGGGGGCGGGGCCTGAGGTGACATGTGTGCAAACACGCCCTGTGGCGCATTTTAAGTTGGGGAATTAATTCCTCTTCAATCCTGAGGGTCCCTGGGGGCCAACTATCCCACCAGGTACCTCCAGTAAGCGCCACTGCGCTGCGTTGCAGAGAGGTGGCCCAGGCCACGCCCCTTTTTACACCACTCTGCAACGCAGCTCTGTGGCGCTTACTGGAGGTACGTAGTGGGCTAGTTGGACCCCAGGGACCCTCAGGATTGAAGAGGAATTAATTCCCCAAATTAAAACGCACCACAGGGCGTGTTTGCACACATGTCCCCTCAGGCCCCGCCCCTCCCTTCACCACTGTGCAAACGCACCCCGTGGCGCGTTTTAAGTTGGGGGATTAAGTCCCCTTGAATCCTGAGGGTCCCTGGGGTCCAACTAGCCCACCAGGTACCTCCAGTAAGCGCCACAGAGCTGCGTTGCAGAGAGGTGTAAAAAGGGGCGTGGCCTGGACCACCTCTCTGCAACGCAGCTCCCTGGCGCATACTGGAGGTTCCTGGTGGGCTAGTTGGTTCCCAGGGACCCTCAGTATTCAAGGGGAATTAATTCCCCAACTTTAAATGCGCCAGGGGGCGCGTTTGCTGAGTGTTGCAGGGAGGGGAGGGGCCTAGCCGCGATGCCAGCTTTTTTTTTTTTTTTAAAGAAGGGAGCTGTGTGGCCCCCTTCTCTTGCCTTTTTTTAATAAAAAATGTAAATGGGAGGGGGGCCGCGTAGGCCCCCCTCCCGTGGCCGATTCCGGCCCTGGGGACCCCATCCCCGGGGCATGGCCAAACATATTCTTTTTTATAGGAAGGGGGGCTGCATGACCCCCTCTCCTAAGGCCTCTATTGGCCCCGGGGACCCCATCCCCGGGGCCTGCCTTTATTTATTATTTTTTGGGGGGGAGGGGGGCCGCGTGGCCCCCCTCCTCAGGCCAAATATGGCCCCGGGGACCCCATCCCCCGGGGCCTGGCCTCTCCTTTTTAAAAACAAAAATATATACACAGGGGAGGGGGGCCGCGTGGCCCCCCTCCCGGGCCACTTCTAGCCCCGGGGACCCCATCCGCCGGGGCTGGCCCTCTCCTTTTGGGACCATGGGGGGAGCCCCAATGCCCCCACGGTCCCTGCCGGCTCCCTGCCTCCTGCGGGAGCCGGCATTGCTTTTCCACACGGGGAGCTGCTGACATGCAGCTCCCCGTGTGGAAAAGCAATGTGGTTTGATTTTTTAAAACGAGAGCAGGTTTCCTGCTCTCGCTTTCAAAACCCCAACCACAGTTTGCAATGACAGGGCGGGAACCGCGCGGCTCCTGCCCTGTCATTGCAAACAGCAGTGTCCCGAGGGTGGGCACCCCGGGACACTGCAGGAGCCGGCCGTGGGGGGTGCCGGTCCCCAGTGCCATCACTGGCTCCATGAGGGGGGCCACGCGGCCCCCCAACACATAATGCAAAGCTCCGGGGGGTGGTGGTCCCCGGGGCTCGGGGGTCCGTTACGGACCCCCAAATTTAAATAGTAGTGCCCCGGGGAGGTGGCGGTCCCCGGGGCATGTGGGGGGGCTCGAGCCCCCCCACACAGGTATATTTTTTTTTAAAAAGAAGCCCCAGGGGGTGGCGGTCCCCAGGGCTGCGGGGGGCAGTGTGCCCCCTGCGATTATAATTGATGAAAGCCCCGGGGGGTGGCAGTCCCTGGCGCTTGGGGGGGCCTTAGAGGCCCCCCAAACTCTAAAAAAACAAGCCCCGGGGGGTGGCGGTCCCCGGGGCTGTGGGGGGGCCGTGTGCTGAATGCATGGGTTAGTGACTAAACTGTGTGAATGTCTGTATCAGTCTGTCTGTTGTTGTGTAAGCTGCTGCATGGGTTGGTCAGTAGCTACATGAGTGTCTATATGGGTTGATTGGTTGCCTGAGTATTTGTATGGGAGACTGAGTGTGTTGTGGGTGGGTGGGAGGTGTGTGACTGTGCATAGATGTGTGAGTGGTTGAATCACTGGGTGTATGGGTTCAGGAGTGCATGTGGAAACAGTTGTATGGGTGGGTGAGTGTCTGTATGGGTGTGTTGGTGAGTGAATGGATGTCTCAGTGGTACATGTCCAAGTAACTACATATGTAAAAGGCTGTGTTTGTGAGAGTTGGAGTATATAAATGACTATACGTGAGAGTCAGTGATTGTGAGAGTGGCTGTATGGATGAGTGTGTACTTGTATCAGTGATTATATAAGAGAGTAAGTATGCATTAGTATCTGTATGAATAAGTGAGGTGGTGTGTGTATAACTGTATAGGTGAGTTAATGGGAGTGTGATTGATTCTTTGCATGACTGACTAGGTGTGTGAGTAACTCCATGGATGAGTGGCGGTGTGTGAGTGTCTGTATATAAGTGTATGAGTGCATATGATAGTGTTGTATTGATGAGTGACTGCATGTATGAGTGATTGTATGGGTGAATGAGTGGATGTGTGTGTAGACCTAGGAATCAGTGAGTGCGTATGTAGTAACTGGTATTGGTGTGTCAATGGTTTCGAAAATGGTAGTCTGTATTTTACAGTGGGTGTATCAAAGGTTATATTAGAGTGTGAGGAGGTGCATCAGATTTTCACGTGGATGATGTCATCAGTGATGTCATTTGAGATGTCATCAGTGATGTCACTGACCATGTCATGAATGATGTAATATGTGACGTCATCAGCAGTGCATTGCGGGCGCGAGTTATAGTTAGCTGAACTAACTATAACGGCGGAATTTCTCTGGTTTTGTACGAGTGAAATGTCCAACTAACTATAACGTCCCTGGAACCTATGGTTTTTTCAGTGAATTTCTAAGGTTTTTTTAAATGCTAATTTCTAACTATAACGTGCCTGAAACCTATGGTTTTTTCAGTGAATTTCAATAGTTTTTTAAATGCTAATTTCTAACTATAACGTCCCTGAAACCTATGTTTTTTTCAGTGAATCTCATACCAGTCGCGTTTCCAGAGTGGTGGAGAAAGGTGAGCGTGGCCTCCGAAACACCTCTTAGCAATCCCACTGTGTGGGATTTACTGGAGGTAACAGGAGGAGTAGTTAGCCCCCAACGTCAACCTTGGGGGCCAACTATCCCTTTTATTACCACCAGTAAGTCCCACACAGCAGGATTGCTAACTTCTTATATCAGGCCCAGCCCCCTCCCTCCACCACTGTGCAAACGTGCCCCCTAGCACGTTGTAAGTTGGGGTATTAAGTCCCCTTGAATCCTGAGGGTCCCTGGGGGCCAACTAGCCCACCAGGTACCTCCAGTAAGCGGCACAGAGCTGCTTTGCAGAGAGGTGGTGCAAGGCCACGCCCCTTTTTACACCTCTCTGCAACGCAGCTCTGTGGCGCTTACTGGAGGTACCTGGTGGGCTAGTTGGACCCAAGGGACTCTCAGGATTCAAGGGGACTTAATCCCCAAACTTACAACGCGCCGGGGTTGGGCCACGCAGCAGAGGAGATGCATCGGTTCTGTTAGATCCACAGAGACTGGCAAGCATCTTAGGCCCACTTCTAAGGGTCCAGGGCTGGGGTGACAGCACTTGGCAGGGTAGACTCACAGATGGAAGAGTCCAGGTGCAGGGTTGTTGGAACCCAGTTGTGTACCTGAGACTTCAGATCAGAAGACCAGCCAACTAGCCATTGGAGTCACTCTGGGGTTCTGGGTACAAGAGATGCAGGTCCTGTCCTTCTCACCCAGGCAAGAAGGCAGCAGGCAGCAGGTCAGCAAAGCAGCAGTTAAACAAAGCAGTAGCCCAGAGGGCAGCAATCCAGCAGAGAGGCAGTACTTCAGCAGCACAGAAGTCCTTCTTACTGGTAGAGTATCTACAGGTTCAGAGGTGTACTGAAGAGCTGGTTGGTGAGGACCAGTATTAATACACAGGTGTGCCTCTGAATTGGGGGAGATGCTTCTAGAGGTATCCCTTTGAAGTCCCCAGTCATTCTACCTTCCCTGTCCTGGCACCAGACTAACTACATGGAGTATGCAGCCCTTTGTGTGGAGGCAGGACACAGTCTATTTAAGTGTAAGTAGGGCTGTGCTCAGCTCAACCCTCCCATCCTGCCGGTGATGGCCCATCCAAGCACACCTAAGCTCTCTATTGTGTGTGGCTGTCTAGGAGGAATACACAAAGCCCAACTGTCAGTTACACCCATTATTGTGACCGAGGAATTGGCAACAGGCACTACATGGCTAAGGCAGGAAAATGCCAACTTTCTAATAGTGGCCTTTTCAAAATTGTAATTTAAAATCTGACTTCACCATAAGTTAGGATATTTCAATACAATCCCAAAGACACCAAACAAGAACTAGTTACGTGATCCCATTTGGAATTTACAGCTTATTAAATGTAATAAGGTATTTCCAATGTTATCCTATAGGAGAGTTCGGCCTTGTAGTAGAGAAAAACGAATTCAATAGTTTTTTACTACCAGGACATGTAAAACACAAACGTACGAGTCCAACGTTTTAAATACAATGTACCCTGCCCTCTGGGCTGTCCAGTGCCTACCCTAGGGGTGTCCTAGATGTATTGAAAAGGAAGGTTTGGGCCTGGCAAAAGGTCTATTCGAAATGAGATCTATATTAGGCATAAATATCTCCATAAACTTGAGGACATAAAAAATACAGAGGACGCACTGGTCCCCCCAATTCTTTTGGGCAACTGTAACAGCAACTCCTCTTTTGTAATAGAGCTACAATACTAGGCCTGGGCGAAGTACTACGCTACGCTCGCGTAGTTTGCGAAGTTTGCGCTACTTTGCACTACGCGAATTGCACGTAGCACAGTGCAAACACGCGTAGTGTAGCGGTCATTTTTTGCTTGCTCACGGTCCTCAACGTCAAATTGGCGACCGCGAGCAAGCAAAATGACATCCCGGCGAGACTTTTTCCTCGTTCGCGATCAGCAACATCAAGTTGCCGATCGCGAGCGTGGAAAATAAACCTCCGGCGAGATTCTCAACGCGGGGAGGTCAGGTTTCTCATTGCGAGTGGTCGCGTATGCTCGCGACCGCTCGCGATGAGAAACTACCAGTCCGCGTTGAGAAGCTGCCGCTCGAGTAGAAATCTACTCGAGCGGCAGAAAACGATCGCTTGCACTGTGCAAGATGCGGTTTGCACTGATTGCACAGTGCGGACAAGCATCCGGCACTGTGCAATCAGTGCGAACAGCATTTTGCACAGTACACTACGCAGTTCGCGTAGCTACGCAGTTCGCGTAGCTATGCGTAGCTCGCGTAGTGCGAAGTGCACTTCGCGTAGCTATGCGTAGCGCTACTACGCGAACTACGCCCAGGGTTATACATTACCCTCTTGAGGATCAATAACTTCATGGGCATTTAGGGCCACTGGCTAATGACTACCCCACTATCTTGTGGTACAGAAACAAATCTGATAGACTAGTGTTGTAGAGGAAGCAGGGAGGGGTGATCAGTTATCAGGAAGTCATCTGAATGGAGGGGGAGGAAGAACACCATATGGGTTCTAAGTGAGTGTGCTCTAGAAGGGACGTTCAATTGCATGGATCTTTAAGGGGCAACTGTCTACCAGGGTCCGAATCAGAAATACCAATGAGGAGCCACCATAGACACAGCAGATAGAGACAGTCGCCTGAGATATTACATTTGCTTGTCATAAAGTCAAGAGGCTCGCACAATCAGCGGCATCCTCTACAATGAATACTGAGCTTGGAAGTCTATCATGACGGCATAGTCTCTGCTGAGGCAGCAGAATGGGGATGCTGTAGTGGTCCCATCTGATGTTACAGCTGTGACTACTATAGTGGCTCATGCTGTTGCTCAAGCTGTGTCAGTGCTCTGGTTCCGGCTGTGCTGACAACTGATGTTGCTATTGGTGTCCCTGCTATTGTGGCAGTTGAAGTGTTTGCTGTGGTTACAGCTGTCTTCTGCCATTATGCTTGAGGGGTTGTACCTGGTGTCACTATTGAAGTTCCTGCAGCAAAAACAGCTGTGGTGGAAGCAGTCATCCCTGTTCTTGTCTCTATTGTTCTTTCAACTAATGTAACAAGTGGTTCCACTACTGTCATGGTTGCTCTGGACATAGCTGCTCTTGGTTTTATAGTTCCCAGTCGTGGCACAAGAATTTGCTGCCACTGTTGTTGCTGTTTTGATAGCAGCTGTGATTGATGCTGTGGTCTTTGCTGTGAATGCAGATCTTTTCACTGCATTTATCCCTGACGTGGTGTCAGTTGTTGTCACAACTATGGTCCCTGAAGTCATTAAATCTTTGGTCCATGGTGTGGTTCTTGCTGGGCTTGCAACTTTGATATGCTGTGGCAGCTATTGATGGTTCTGTGGTGGTGATTGATGTGGATGCTGTGATGACATCTGTTGTTGTTCCTGCTGTTGTTGTTCCTGTTGTCCCGGTTTTGCTGCAACAGTGGTCCCTGACTTGGTGGCAGTTATTGTTGTGGTTGTTGTCTCTGCAATGGTGGCAACTGAGTTTGCTGCTCCAGTTTCTGTCTCAGCAGTGGTAGCTTCTGCTGTCAATGGGATTCTGGAAGCTGTTGTTGCTGTTAGTGTCCTTGCAGGGTGCCAGCTAAGACGCTGATAAGGTCTTTGATATCGCTGGGATTGCTGCTCTTATGATTACTTTTGTTGCTACTGTGCCCTTGCAGTGGGGTAGATGTGGCTGCTGCTTTACTCTCGACTGTGGTTACAGCTGTTGATTATCTGTGGTCCCTGCCATGAGGGCACCTGTGGTATTTTGTGTGGTCACAGCTATGGCTGCTGCTTTGGTCCCTGTGTTGGTGGCAGCTGTGGTTACTACAGTTATCTTTGCTGTGAATACAGCTCCGGGTAAGCTATCATCCTTGCTGTGGTTTGTGCTTTGCTCAAAATTATTTTTGCAGCAGTTCTTGCTCTTCTACTGCCTTCTATGAGAGAAGCTATTATCGCTCTTGATGTTGCTTTTGTGGCAACTGTGGTTACTACTGTGGCCCCGGCAACAGAAGCAGCTGTGGTCACTGATCTGGTGCTTGTCCTGTCATCTGTTGTTACTGCTGCAGTACCTTTTAACATTACAGCAGTACATCCTACTGTGGTCTCTGCTATGCTGTTTCTGCCATGAGGGTGAATGGGACTGACCTAAAGCCCATCTCTGTATATTTTTGTTTTACTAATCATAGGAGCTCTTGCAAACTTCCAAAGCGCATGAGATTACCAAGACCTAAAAAAAGTGTTTCTCTCTCTAGGCGATCTCATGAAATAACTGGCCAATTAAATGGTCTGCTCCTTTAAAAAAGGCGATCTAATTTCAAAGTCCTTCTATGCACACTCTTTTATAAGGTCTGGCATTACCCACATACCTACAAAAATACATACATATAGCTATATACATAGAAAGACTTTCAGTCAGCTTTCTTCATCAATTAGTATGTTCAGCTGTCATTCACATGTTGCTCCCGGCCACGAAAGCATACAGTATAGGGCAAGAAGCAGACCCACTTCAGACATTTGGTGTCTTCACGGTGAGTGAGGGTATTTTGCATGTGCCCAAAGTGCATATGTGCCGGAAAGTAACCCCTTCAGAGCCAAGGACTGGTGGGCCAAAGAGTCCTTTAAAAAAAACTTTTTTTTCTTTTGCTTGGGCACAGTAGCTCCTGAAACACTGCTATTGGGCTCTTGATGCTTGTTTATTTTGCCGAGAGCGTATCCCTGTTGTGACTGCGAATTAGCATATACTCACATTGAAGAGAGCGTTACACTGAAGTGCTGCCTGAAGTCCCCATTAATGTGGCCAGGTGTCACTATAGATGGCATGCTACTTCTGTGTGTTTTTGGGTAGGGATGCTCTAGCCACCAGTGCAATACATGTGTCACATTAGAAGTGAACACAAATGCTTAACCATCTAGTAGCTTGGCACAAAAACAGTCAGGCTTAACTTAGAGGCACTGGGAAAAGTATTTATGCAGCACAAATGCAGTAACAAAGTGACAAACTAACACAAGAAGAATCCCAAACCAATTTAGAAAAATAGAGTAGATTTTAATAAAAAAAGATAAGACCAGAACCACAAAAATCCAATCAATAGAACCAGAGAATTGCAATTTTAAAGTTTTAGATAGGTAAAGCGCCTAAAAGCACAAACTGCCACTGAAAGTCATCCGGTTATGCTAGATCGTGGAAAGTCACAAATTCAGGCTGACCGTGATGGAGCATGGGATGGATACAGGCACCCAGTTAGTTCTGCTGAAAAAGTTACATCATTCTCAAAGTCCAGCGCAAAGAGTTCAGAATTTCAGGATTTCTCTTTTTCTTGTAGAGGTGTGTACTCCGATGCCAGCCAAGGGTTCAGTACCTGGGGAGGCACCTCTTGAGGATCAGGGAATCACTCTAGCAGAGGGCAGCAGGGCTCAGGCAGGTCCAGTTGCAGGTCCAGATGCAGCAGGTCAGTTAGGCAGTTACACAGAGGCCTCTGGAGCTTGTTGTGTCCCTGCAGCTCAGAACAGGAGGTTAACCAACTGACCCTGGGACTCACCCAGGTAGCCTAGGATGAAGGGAGCAGGATCAGTCTTCCTTCGCAGAGAGCATGGCTGGCCTCAAGTAGAAGGGCAGTCCTCTAGGGAACAAGGCTGGTCTCAAGCAGAAGGGAAGTCCTCTGGTAGCAGAAGGGCAGCCCTCTGAGGAACAAGGCAGCAGTAGGGCAGTACCCTGGGGAACAAGGCAGTCCTTCTTCTGTAATGTCCGCAGGTGCAGGAGTGTACTGAAGAGTGGCTCAGGAGGTCCAATAATTATACCGGGTGTCATCCTTTGAATTAGGGGAATTTTCTATCCAACCCCCGCATTTAGTTCTGGAAAGTTCTTTCCTTCCCTGCCAAGGCTCCAAGAAGTCTGGGGTGAAAAAAGACTAGAGCCAGGTTCCTTTGAGTGTGCTGGAGGCAAGCCCTTAGAAATGTAAGTGGGGTACTGAACAGCTCAGCCCCCAGCCATACTGGCAGGAAGGTCCATCCTGCCTATCTAGTCCCCTACTGTTCACTGTTTGGGCTCAATACTCATTCTTAATGGGGGAACCATAAAGAGTCCCAGGCACCTGGACACTTCTAGAAGGCCTTAGAAGCTTCTGGGTAGGAAAATGACAACTTTCTAAAAGAGATTTTCAAACATGATATTTGTAACCTGCTCCCAATCAAAAGTTAGCACTTACTAAAAGTTATATAATGCGAGAGATAGGCATTACAGTACTGAAAAACGAACTTAGGAGTTTTTTACTACCAGGACATGTAAAACTTAAACCCACATGTCCAACTTTTTAAATGCAATGAACCCTGTCCTATGGGCCTTTAGGGCCGACCCTAGAGGTGACTTATATGTAGTAAAAAGGGAGATTTGGGCCTGGCAAAATAATTATTTTGCCTGGTTGAATTGGCAGTTTAAAATTGCACTACAGTCTACAATGGCATACCGAAGACATGTTTTAAAGGGCTAATGTAGTGGGTGGCACAATGAATGAGTGCTGCAGACCCACTAATAGCATTTAATTTACAGCCCTCGGGTACATGTTGTACCATATACTAGGGACTTATAAGTAAATTAAATGGGCCAATCAGGTGTAAGTCAATTTTCCATTCTTTAGGGAGAGAGCACAAGCCCTTTAGCACTAGTTAACAGTAGTAAAGTCCATAGAGACCTAGTGCAAACAAAATCGAATTTAGAAAACAGGAGGAGTGAAGGCAAAGGTTTTGGGGGAAGACCACACCAAGGATGTCAGGTCTAACAAACTGAGTAATGCGGACTGTGAAAATGAGCGTTGAACAGCTGCAATGCATGTATTTGTCAAAGGTTTGAAATGTTCTTTTGTATCATTCTTAAGTTTAACAAAGTGACCCTCATCATCCCATGATTTTGCTAGAGGATGGTTGGGAATTGAAGCTTTCCTTAAATTATCTCATCATTAATCAAAATGCTTTAAAGTTTTTGACAGTTTCAATGTAAAAGGAAATGCCAGTTTTTGTCCCGTTTTCTCAATACTGGCAATTTGTTCACGTTTTGAGATTCTGAAAAGGTCTAGTCATGATACTTACATAGAACTTTATATAACATCGTCCGTACTTATTTTTAATAATAGGCTTTCTGTCTACTCTTACTATAATGACCAGTCCAGGATTATTAAGTCAGTTCCAGAACACATTTTAAATTGCTTTCCTCTTATATTTTACTGTTTTAAGCACGTACTGATAAAGGCAACAAATACCGGCTATTATTTGTACCAATGGGAGCATAAAAACATTTGTAGCGCTGGTAAAAAAAAAGTCTTGGTTGCAACTCTAGCAGTGCGCTGTGAGCAAGCTAAATAAACAAGCATTTGCAATGCAATAGGTCTCACATTTGTGAGAGTTAGAGGTATTGGCATTGTAAATGACAATGTCTTTTACCCACAGGCTTTGGATTGGAGTGGATGCATGTGGTGTGAAGTGGAATTATGTGGGTTGGATTGGAATTGTTAGTTGTGGAATTGTGTGTGGTGGAATTGTGTGATGTGGAGTGGAAATATGTGGATAGTAATTATGTAGTATTGAGTGTATTGGGATTATGTGGAGTGGGATTGTGTGTCAGAGTGTAATTATGTGGAATGGTATTTTGTGTTGTGGATTGGTATGTTGTGGCGTTTAATTATGTGGTGTGCTTTTGAAATTTTTGGCATGATGTGGAATTCTGTGGTGTGGATTGGATGTATGTGGTGTGTTGTATAATATTGTTGAGTTGAAATAGGTGGTTTGCTGTCAAATTATGTGGTGTGAAATGGAACTGAGATGAATTGTGTGAAAGTGTGTGGCATTGAGTGAAATTCTGCTGATTGGAATTTTGTGGCATGGTGTGGAGTTATGCTACCAGGGAAACAGCATTTACAACGCTGCCATCACATTGCGTTACTGTTACAGCGTGGTCGTTACAACGAACGCGTTGTTAGAACACGATACCTTACATCGCAAGTCATTAGATCGACTTGCTGTAGGGGGCGCTCTAACATAAGGAATAGTATAATTCACTATTCCAACACCTTCCCTACTGTTGCGCAGGCTGGAGTTGGAATAGTAAATTATACTATTCCTAAGTCCAGCGCGCCCACTACAGCAAGTCGATCTAATGACTTGCGATGTAAAGGTATCGCGTTCTAACAATGTGGTCGTTGTAAGGACCGCATTGTAATAGAGCGCGATGTGATAGCATGCGTTGTAACATGCTATATTCATGCTACCATCCTAAAGCAGTACTGATGTCTAACTCAAAGATATTGGAAGGTAAAAGGCTATCATCACCCTGATTTTAATGATAACTCACTTCAAAACTTTGAAAATGTGACATCAATGTTGCTATGTTACAATAATCGTGTTTACAACAAACCAACACAAATTGAGGTAACCAGATTACTAAATCCTAGGTCTTCTTTAGCAACATATTCTATGGTTCAATTACTGGTTCAGGGTTTTTAAAGCAATTGGATTAACATTATCAAACCTTGAAAATATTGACCTGAAAAAAAAAGTTTAGGTTTGCTAGTGGGGCTGATTAACTGAGGCACCGGGATGAGTGGTAGTATCACCTGTTATTAATTGTGCTGGGAAGCTACAAGACTATGGAAACAAGCACTATGCAAAATAAAAATTAAACAAATATTAATAAGCACGAACAAGGCACATTATTATTTTTGCTTTTGTGTAGTATGTTTTCCCACATTCTCCCTTATCAGCGTGGATAGTAGATTAGGCAAGGTTTGTATTTAGTGGAACTGAAGGCTCACAAAGAAGGAAAGTAAGGAAACACAGTGGTCAATATAACTTCAGCAACAGATGCAGAACAAACACTACACAAAACATAAGCTCTTGTGAATCAGAAGCCAAATATCATTAAGGGCAGACAGAGATGCGGGCCAAGGGTCATAAAACATTTCCCCAAAGTAGCAACCTCCATGTGGATTAACCCATCACCAAGAAATTCACACCTGACAACTCAGAAGGCATTGAGGACAGTGGGCATGCGCTACAGTAAAACTCAATATTATCACTGTCACACTAACTGAAGAGTAAGGGGCAGCAAAGGGAACTGCTTAGTAAGAGTTTCTAACAGTTGTAAAGTCTTACTAACGTGTGTGCTGAACAAGAACAAATATGATAATTAAAAGAAAAAATGCTGTAAATGTTCAAGCATAGTCTAAGGAAAGAAACATGAGTATGGGGTCCTGCCATACTGCACATTGGGTACTGTCAAGTAAATACCACTTATTTTCAAGCTGATCTAACAATTCTAATGCTTGTTTGTTTATAGCATGACGCTCACTACCATCAGGAGAACTGGAAAACATCCTGCTGTAAGTACATAATTCACAGCTTACCTTTATACTTTTGTTGGAAGAATGCCAAAATCATGGGCCACCACACCATGAACAATCCTTCCCCCAGCAGTGCTGCTTCTGGTTTCCCTGCGCCTCCAAGGCCATGGTTTAGCTTCTCCCACTTTGCAGGGAGCGCTGTGTCAGCGCATGAATATTAAATGTAGTAAGCGCTACACTATTACAGTAATCTCCTGCTCTTCAGGGAGAGAAAAAAAACCTAAAGTGCAACGTCAAACTGAGGAGTACCCTTGCAACCCCTGAAAGCCTAAGAGTGAAGAGTAAAAAAAACGCACAACAGAAAAACTGGAAGTGCCTTGGAATGGGAAGGTATTTATGAGAATGTCCATCCTGTGATTAGTGCAGGGAGGACGGAGCAGGCAGACTGGGGCAATGAAGAGGATATGGTGTAATGGTTGGAGCAGTCCACGTTGATGCAGGGGAACCGGTTCAAGCCAGCGCCCCAATACCTTCCGAGTCCAGGTACAAAAGTTAACACAAAAAAAAACATACAGTCACAATACGCCTGCAAACACACAGCTGTATTAAGCACAGCTCTTGTTCCATTATGTGACAGATTCAGTACTGGCTCCACATACCAACACTAAATTAAATCACCATAAGGGAAGCAGGAATCAGTAGGAGAGAGAAACAACCCATCTCAGTATTCGGAGGTGGCATGTCACCGGTGGCATTTACTCACTGAAATTCCACCAGTAGATTGTAATTGCTTCTGAGCAAATGTTTTCGCGTGGGCAGGTTTGTGGGCCCACCTTTAAAAGTTGGTCAACACTCACACGTTTGCTAGTTAGTTGGAACTGGATGTTTTTGCAGGACATTTGGTAAAGAAACAAAAAACAGTTACAAATGCATGTTGCATGAAATTCTAGAAGCAGAGGAATCGTTTGGCGAAAGCAACTACCAATGAGTATGGCAGAAAATCATGTGAATTGCTGAAAAGTGAGAAATATAATAAACTGTAGGCGAATTTTATGAATTGGGCAATTGTTAATATGAACAATTCTACGTAGTGTATGCTTCCAGTTAAATAGCATTGGGTCAGGTTTGCGATGTATAAAACTGTAAAAAAAACAGCGCCTCACTTGGTGCCAATGTCACTCTCAGCAACATGAAAACCTTTCTGACTGTCTCATCAGTGGGAACATGTAAGGTTTTGGGGACTATTCGCAAAGACAATACTCATCTGGAAGAGCTTCCTCCATATACAATGGATGAAGTGGCCTTCATCAAAATACTGATCCTGTTACGCCTGTGATCCTGTAATTAGTGCGGGGGAGGAGGGAGCAGGAAGAACAAGGCAATGAAGAGGATATGGCTTAATGGCTGGAGCTACCGACTTTGATGCGGAGGAACAGGGTTCCAGCCAGCGCTCCGATACCTTTGGAGTGCGGGTACAAATGTGAACAAAAGAAAAGTTAAAACAAGCAACGGAGTGTGCATAAAACATGAAAGGAAAAAGCAATTACTAAAAGCGACGGAGAAAACGAGCAATGAGGTGGAGCAGACAGATGGGCAAAATGCAATGGGCGGTTGAAGAAATAGTACCTGCATCAGTGGAGGGGCACTAATCAAGTTGAATTAATCTGTACTTGAGCAGTGCTCCTCAGCTAGAAACAGAAGTGATGTATCAGGTGCCCAACCCAATTAGGAGGCAGCAAAGAAGAGCGCTCTGAAGTCAACCTATGGTAAGCAGCAGGTGGGATCACAGTCCTTTTAGTTAAATACAACAGGTCTTGCAGACATTGCATGCATGCTGCCAGGCTCGACCTAAAAATTACTTCAAGCAGGAACTTCACAATAGATTCCAATTAATAAATTAGGTGTGATTGACTGGCATTTCAAAAGTTCCTATAATGTGTTTCTACATTTAAAAAGCGCCTAATATTTCTGTTAAGTGTGCATTAATTAGAATTGTTTATGATCTGGCGCAGGGAGCACATGGGGTCAGAGGAAGACAAAGTTGATGATGTTTCACATTTTAGCTTGTGTTGTGGCTAACACAGAGAGTCCTGTAACACTATAGACGATAAACATTCAAACAAAAGTGAAAAACAATACTTTATATTCTGCTCCTGCCACCTCACCAGTGACTGCATGCCTATATTGGTCAACACATCAGATTCAGATGGGAGACTCATGATTTTTAAAGCCAAAAGTAGCTTTATTTGAATTTTCTCTTGCCTAAAATTGCCTCCTCAACAATGTGAGTCAAAGGGAAAAAGAAATTCCTATTTTAATTTTTTCAAAATGACCCTCTTTCAATTTTAGATTTGGCGTTAGCCAAGACCTTTAGATTTTACTAAAATTATGAGGTACATTCACGTAACACAGAGCAGCAAGCAAAGTTGCTGCTCTGTGTTGCGTGAAATGGAGAGAGCTGAAATGCACCATATTTACTAAGATATGGGGCACTTACATTCCATTCCCTTTTAGAGCTGGTACACTTGAGGCTGCCTAGCAACAATGCAGGCACCCTTGCACCCTGGTGGATACCTTCCTGCACAAAAACAATCCTTAGAGGCATATTCCTTTTCTATGTGTGCTGCAGAAGGAAGCACACATGGAAAAAGGAAGTAACAAGGAGAAAAAAAGATATTTCTCCTCGTTACACCTCTCTGGAGTAGGTGCACCATTTTGACGCAAACTCAGGTTTACAATCTTTTGTTGAGTCATTCACATTTTGCTTCACCCATTGCAGCATACCGCATGGGGCAGTGGGTCAGCCTACTTCAACCAATGGCTAACTTCACTTTGAGTGACTGCATTTTGCTCTTTCACAAGGAACACATCTCTACACAAGGTAGTTCCCTTCAGTTTCAATGTTTTTGGTTTTACTTAATTATTACTTTAGTGTTGCCTTTGTGTTTAGAGTCTGATGTGAAAGCAGGACACTTTTGCTGCTTTTCATGTGAATACAGGGCACATTTCAATTTTATCTGTTTCTATCTCCTACTAATGCTGTTGTAAATTCCTTTTGGAGGGGCCTTAATCGGACTGCTGGTATTTCAAAGCATAAAAGATTGTGTCATTTTGAAACTGTTCTTTATAATGTTAACCTCTTTCTAGAATTAATGCAATGAAGTGCATTTATAATTGGACTCCTGTATGTCACGATGGTATGTATCTTAATTGAGAACTACAGTTATACATGTAAGCCAATGCCATCTGTATGTCTTGCTTGTGTGGCTTTCTAGTTTGCTTTCCGCTCTCTTGTATGTTGTGCTTGTAGAGGTATTTAATTACTTTATTACTAACTTAAGCAGTACCATTTATTCCAGTTTCTTGTTCTATCGCTCTGTCTTTGCAAGCCTCTCTTTCTGTCTGTCTTTGCAAGCCTCTCTGCTTGTCTTTGCAAATCTCTCTAGCTGTCTGTCTTTGCAATAAAGCTTTCAGCCAGATTGTATCCATTGCTCTGCTGTTGTGTCATTTACATTTTTCTTCCACTGTCTCCAGCATGCATCATGGGGCAGTGGGTCAGCCCACTTCAGCCATTGTCTGACTTCACTGTGAGTTACAGCATGCTGGCCTTTCAAAACGAGCACATCCGCACACAAAAAAGTTCTCATTCAGTGTCGGGGATTACTCTGGTAATGTGTGCTTTTTATAAATCAAAAAATATTTTTGCCTTCAGCCAATATGTTTTTTTGATTAATAAGGGCCCAGCAGCTTCCTCAACTATAACGTTTTGCAAAAAGTAGACCAGAATAAAACAATAATTGTCAAATCCAAAATGCTGGTGGCCAACGCCAAGCCTATTCGCTTTGCCAATGCTTGTTCTTTTTTTGTTATAACATGAGCTCAGGCAGACAGCTAAAGCTGGTACTAGCTAAACTAATAAACAAAAAACAAAAGATGAGAATAAACGTATCTGCTGAGCACCAAAAAGATATTGTGCTCTTTCATAAACTACCTGCCTCTATGCAGACAGGAAAAACTGAATTATTGAGGGAATAGCGACCATCTCGTACCCTTCTAGTGAGAGTGAGGGACTAACAGCTTTTGTTATATTTATTTGGAAAGCAAAATGTTACCTGTCTCAGAAGTCAAGACAAGGTGTCAAGGTTAATGGGGTCATTTACAATTTGGCAGAATGGTGCATCCACCATGAAATGGCAGATGTACCATTCCACCTATTTTATGATTATACCACCCCATTTAGAGGTAGGGAACCATAGGGTTGCCGTCAACAGAACTTCAGCTGGCTTCGTTATCAGAATCATTTGACCTGATGTCCCAACAACCACAGGCCTGCCAGAGCACAGTAATGTTCACCTCACTCAATTTAGGACGGGGCAACCATTACTTGTGTTCACCACCCATGACTGCCATACAAGACATACAGTGGCCCTCACATGCAGAGAGGAAGTTCCCTGCGCTTCGTGGCTATATGTTCTTTGTTCTGCAAGAACAAGCTCCAGGCTTGGAAGTTTGTTCTTGCAGAGCAGGCACATCAAAAATGGTGCCTGCTCGACAAAGGATCTATACCATTACTAGAATCACCACAGAGGTGGCTCCAGTGAAGGAACAGAGATCCCCACAAGAAAAGTGGGGATATGTAAATTGAAATGAAGGTCATCTGCCAGGGGAGCAGACCCCCCAATCACTGCCCACCTGGCAGGCCAGCGAGCTGCACCTGCAGGTCTAAATGACCTCCTAAAACAAGGAAGAGAAATTAAGGGAAAGCGGAAAATTGCATGTTTACACATTTATAATCTTTTCATAAGGAACTTGTTAAAAGTATCTCATAATCCTGCAATATTTTGGTTTGTTCTCTGTGTGATGGTAATGTATTATGTTAACCATATCTATCATAAAAAAAGAATAACTACAAAGTTACCACGGTGCCCACAAACCTACCAATTTCATATTTGGTGCCTGCAATATTTGCTGTTATTATGCCATGCTTTTTTTTCTTCTTCCTGGCTTTCCTTTTGCTGGGAGGCTCAAACGTAAATTCTGAGTTCAAAGCGAGGCAGGGTGTTTCTTGGTTGTCTTTGAAAAATCAAAGTAGATTTGAGTAAGAATAATGAAAATGGAACAATAAATTAAGAGCAAACATGATCAGGTTAATAAGAAAACCAATATTCAGATATCTTGCGACTTCATGGATTAAACCTGGAAAGCATAAGAAACGAGAAAGCGTATAACCTAACAACAAAATCAATTACAAAGCTTAAAATAAATAAATATTACTTCAGCAGATTTCGAAGACGTTCAAAACTATTTTTTCAAGCCTTACTACACAAGATTTCAACATATCATTAATTTCGAAGCAAAATGCCACATTGTTCTCTACAATGAAAGCAACCTAACACAAAATATCTAATTACAGTGATTTTAGTCTTACACCTCAATCATAGAAGTGCCAGTGAGGCTACAAAGGCCCCCACGTCCCCTGCAGCCCCCGCAGTGCGGAGGGATAGGGGGGGCGGGGCGAGCTTAAGGGGCCCCCTTCAGACAGTACCCTGGCCTGAGAGCTCCTGAGTGAGTACGGAGGGGAGGGCCCTCCATGTACTTTGCAGGGGCGCCCCCTCAAGTTTTGTTAACGCCAGTGAGAAGTGCATGAAATAACTTTATTTTTATGGGATTAAATTGGCTAAATTGATATTAAAATGATTTTATAAAGAATTACTCAAGGCCATTACGAACTTAAAAATGTATGTCTTAGCATTTATTTTCTAAATTAAAGACGTATCAGAAAACATACACTCACATCCACATATCAGCCACACTTACAATAAGGTTCCCTGAAGAGCAGTCACGAGCTGGCTGTTGAAGGCCAATGTTAATTTTCGAACTCAGAAAGCGATTAAACAGGCAATGCCTCAGCAGGTGGGAAACAGTTAAACATCTAATTACTGCAATTGGAGAGTAACTTTCCCTATTTCCAAGTGTACTGTGCAAACACGTTCTCTCTTTATTTTATAAAGCGTTTTTTGAGCACATCTTTTATCATCCCTGTATGAAACAAATTTTTCGACGTATGCATTAATAAGATTCTACAAATAACAATTGCCAAAAAAGGAGAAAACAATCCCCAACGGGACACATATATGCAGAATTTGCATCTGAATAAGCCAGGATGGGAAAAGATTACTCTCTATTAGTAATAGAAAGTCACATTCTCCAAGCCATGTAAGAAGAGATACTATTTTTCTTTAATTTCTGGCGATCCAAACATATAGGGGTGAATCCCACCTCCTCCACCCCACGAGTGTGGAGAAATCAGCAGTATTAAATCTCACTCAGCAGGTGGGAAGTGGTCGTCTTGAGGCAAGGTTTGCTTTGGAAGTTTGGGAACGCCCAAAAACATGTACATTTCTAGGTATTCACAAACTCCTCTCTAGCCCATTTCCACTCTTGAATTGGTCCGTGATTTTGAAGTAACTACTTTCAGAATAGAAAAGGGAATGGATCACCCCTAAACTTACTAAAGGTGCTTGGCAACAGCATTTACCACAGGAAAAATATTTTCCTTGCAGATTAACAAAAAATTACATTTGCACAAGAGACTCCATTCCTTCTGTGGGATTCTCTGGCATGGAATATTACACGTAAAGGGAATAGGAGCCTGCAGTAGAAGCATTAGTGGAAACTACTCTTGGCACATCTTTCCAGGCATGCTTCTGGGAATGTTTGTGAATACCAAAATCATTAAAATGTATTCATGAGGAGATTTAAATAGACACTCATAATTTTCAATTTTTTGTCAATAGGCTCCTATAAGTTTTGACCTCGGAACATTAATAAAATGTTGGAAGAGTGACATATTGGCCAATGTGGAAAGGCATAAAAACTTTGGGTAACAAGGCCATCTGGGTTCCCAGCACTAACTTGTCTGGAAAGAAGGTGGGGTAAGGTGGATGCACCAAGAGCGCCTGCAGTCCATTCACATGTGTTGCAGAGGTGATGGCAATTCGGGAGGCAGTTTTGAGCACTGATAGTCTCAGTGAGCAGCTGTGCATTGACTCAAAAGGCATGCACAAAAAAGGGCAACAATAAGGTTGTATCACAATAGGTGATTTTGAAAAGAAATGGTTATTCAGGTAAACCAAGAAAGGCCTAAAGAGCAGACAGATAACCATTAACTCTGCCCACTGCAAGATCTTTCTGGGCCAACAATAAAACAAACAATAATACATCTGAAAGTTCGGCCTCCAGAGGGTCAGTATGACAAGCACTACACCAGGCAAGGAACTTCTCCCAGCGGCCAGCGTATATGGATTTTTCCAAAGGCCATTGGTCTGCAAAATAACATTGACTGCTACAGACAGCAGATACAATGTAACTGTCAGCACTCCAAGCATGGAGGTGTAAGTTGCGGAGACTTAGGTGCAGGACCGACCCCTATTGCTGAGACAGGACATCCTCCCAAAGTGGTAGCCAGATTGGAGGCAAATGCTCATGCTCAGGAACTCCGGGCACAATACTTTCTTGGCCCAGTCCTGGGCTATTAAGATGACATGAGCTCTGTCTGTCCTGACTTTCTACTGAATGTAAGGTAGGAAAGATAATGGCAGAAACACATATTGGGAACCCATGCCCAATTGCAGCAAAATGCCCTTCCTGGAGAAAACACGAAAGTGCAGTAGAACTGGCATTGCACTTTCTTGCTGGTGGTGAACAGATCTAACCAGTGCATGCCCCACTGGTATAAGATAGCCCTTGCCACCTTGAGGGATGGGGGAGAGCCAACTCATAATCCACCACCTTATGACTGCTCAGCTCATCTGCTCTGCCATTCAGAAATGGTGGTCATGTTGTGTGTGAGAATCAATCAAGGATTTGTAAAGTATGGCAAATCACCTATGAGGGTCTCAAGCTGCGGGACTTGATGCTTGCTTCGTAGTGATCTGTTCATTCGAGCAACCAGGTCTTGAGTCCTTTCCTGAAATTCTGGAGCAATGGGGTGGTCCTGAGGTGCAGGGGAAGGTTGTTACAAGCTTTGGCCACCAGGTGTGAGAAGGAATGTCCTCCGCTGTTGCTTAAGCAGATCCGGGGGTGTCTGTGAGAACCCTGGTGGGTGAGGGTTATATAAGAAAATGTGTGTTTTCTTCATCTTGTGGAAGGTTATTTCGCAGCAGACTGAGTGGCTCCCTATCTTCTGGTTACTTATCAGTAGGAGGATGAACCTCTCTCTCCCTCTATCTCCGCCTCTTCTATGAAAGCACTGAACACATAAGAAAAACAACCAATGTTGAAAATATTATTAAATATGTGGTTGAAACTCATGCAATGATTTACAAGTACTTTCCATAATATTATCAATTCTTTCATGAAAAAGGGAGGCCTGCACAACGAAGGACCAGCTTACAGCAACAAACACTTGACCATCCACCAACCAACCAGACACCTATGTCTGATTGGTTGGTGGAAGGTCAAGCGTTTGTTGCTGTAAGCTGGTCATTCGTTGTGCAGGCCTTTGTATGCATGAGTCAACATCTTGAACTGACATCACTTCTGTATCAGGAGCCAGTGTAGCTTCTTGAGGTGGGGTGTGATGTGGGTTCATCTAGGGAGGTCAAGAATGAGCCTGGTCGCTGAGTTTTGTATTGTCTGCAGTCTCTTCAGGAGGCATGCAGGTATTCCTACGTAAAGTGTGTTCCCGTAGCCCAGCCTACTCGTGATGAGGGCCTGCCTGGCGGTCCATCTGGTGTTGATTGGGAGCCACCTGAAGATCTTGCAGAACATGCATAGGGTGTGGAAGCAGGCGGATGAGACTTTGTCTATCTGCTTCTTCATGCAAAGTTTGCTGTCCAGGATGATGCCGGGGATTGTGGACGTAGTCTGTCAGGGGCAGGGGATGGGCCGAGTTCAGCAGGCCACCATGCCTCGTTCAATGGAGAGGTGTTGTCCCAAAAGATGAGGACTTCTGCCCTGTCCATGTTGAGCTGCAGACAATTGTCCTTCATCCAGTCGGCGGCGTTCATCACACATCTGTGGAAGTTAGTTCTGGTGGTGGAGGGGTCTTCTGACAACTAGATGATGAGCTGGGTGTCATCAGCGTGGGACATGATGTTGAGTCTGTGTGAACTGATGGTGCTGGCCAGGGGAGTCATGTACATGTTGAAGAGGGTGAAGCTGAGGGATGATCCTTGGGGGATGCCACAGAAGATCTTCTTGGGTTCCGAGGTGAAAAGTGGGAGACTGATTTTCTGGGTTTTCCCGGTGAGGCATGAGGTGATCCATTTGAGGACGTCACCTTGGATTCCGATGTGGTGGAGTCTGTTGATCAAGATGTGATGGGAGATGGTGTCAAACGTGGCTGACAGGTCCAGGAGGATGAGGGCTGCTGTTTCACTGCAGTCCAGGAGGGCCCTGATGTCATTGGTGGCTGCGATCAGGGCTGTCTCAGAGCTGTGGTTGGTTTGGAATGCGGACTCTGAGGGGTCTAGGAGGTTGTTGCATTCCAGGTGTTTGGTGAGTTGCTGGTTGATTGCCTTCTTGAGAACGTTTGCTGGAAAGTGGAGCAGGGGGATGAGCTGGTAATTCTTTTCTGCTGGGTCGCCGGATGGTTTCTTCAGGAGTGGCCTTATTTCAGCGTGTTTGGGAGGCTTTAAGGGTCAGAAGGATTGCACAAAGCACAGAAATGTTGATGAGGTGCTGACTGTGTGCCTGAGACCAGATGCCCCTGATATCTATCTCTCCATGGTCACCCCCATGAAATCTGGGAGGGAAAGATAGAGTGGAATGCAGCAGGTAAAGTTAGTGTTTGTCTGCCACCACGAAAAATCCTGAGCTGTCTCCTGTGAGATCTGGATGGATTCGGAGAGGCAACCCTGACTCTGGGCCCACTGAAATGTGAGGCTACACTGCAGGGTCCGCATATGTCATCTGGCGTTCAGAACTCGCAGGATGCACAAGGCTAGGAAATCCAAGAAGTCTCAGAGCTGTCCACACCGAGACCCAGGATTGAGCTCAAAACATCAGGATCATAACCTGAATTTCCCGGACTTGCTCTGGTTGTGAAAAGGCCTTGAATGCCAGTGTCTAGGACAACCCCTATGAAGGTTATCCTCTGCATGGGGCTCAGTTGGGACTTCAGCTCATTGATCGGAACCCCAAAAATGTCAAGAGTTTTGCCACAATCCAAAGATGGTCCACGACTAAGGGCTACATGTATCAAGCTATTTTGCGGTGCCAAAAGGGCCTATTCACAGAATGCGAACACAAAAAAGCCTTTTACATGTATCAAAATCCATTTTGGGATTCGGTAACCATTTATCGAATCGCAAATTGGGGCGTGTTTAGGGCATCCCTTCCTAATACCGAATCGCATCAGTATGTAGG
The DNA here is from genome assembly GCA_963921515.1 of Calotriton arnoldi. Lineage (NCBI taxonomy): Eukaryota > Metazoa > Chordata > Amphibia > Caudata > Salamandridae > Calotriton > Calotriton arnoldi. Next base: position 1,561,423 of record CAWUFW010002921.1, read on the forward strand.
AACGTTTTGTCACCAAAATGCAGTCGCAAAACATTCGCATTTTACCACCTACTTCAAGTAGGTGGTAACCCATTCGCAAATGGGAAGGGGTCCCCAAGGGACCCCTTCCCCTTTGTGAATGTTTGTTGCAGCATTTTTCCCACGGACCACTGCCTGCTCTTAAAAAATGAAAAGAAAACTTTTCATTTTTGTTTTTGAAACGCATCCCGTTTTTATTTAAAAGCAATCATGGACATGGCGGTCTGCGGACTTCAGCAGGCCACCATCCACGTGATTCTAGCGATTCCTAGGGGGTCGCAAATTGCGATCTACCTCATTAATATTAATGAGGTAGAGCGATTTGCGACCCCCTAGGAATCGCCATATGAAACTCTTTGAGTATCATACATTGTAAATTGCGATTACCTTATTGTGATTCTCAGAAATTTGCAATTAGGTATTCGCAATATACAATTTTGATACATGTAGCCCTAAATGCGGTAAGCCTAACTTGTGCAGCTATATGGATCACAAATATTCCCATCCTCAGAAAGTGGGCAGAGACCACAGTCATTACTTTTGTGAACACCCATGGTGCCTGGGTAAGGCCGAAGGGGAGCACGGGAAATTGGAATTGCTCTGACACCACCTGTAACTGTAGATAATGCCTGCAGGACAACAGGGTGAGTGTAGGAAAATGTGCGCACTGCAACTCCTAGGACTCCATCCAGGGACACCAATCAGTCTCCTGGGTACACAGCAGAAAGATAAGAGACAAGGTGAGCCTTTGGACTTGTCTTGTTACAGGAAGGAGGAGGTCCTGAATGAGCCTAAGGCCTCCATCCTTCTTTGGTACATGGAAGAAGCATTAACAGCATTCCTCTCTTTTCTCTGAAGAATGCACCCACATCATGGCACCTTTGGCCAGCATGGAAGTTGACTTGTTGCATTAAGAACATGGAACAGCCTGAAAGACATGGTGTAGCCACTTTGAATGGTTTGCCATCTGTCTGACGTAATGGATCTACAGCCATGGAGGAAATTACATATCCTGCCTCCTACCAGTTAAGTACAGGCTTGCAAGGGCAAGTTAAACTGGCTTGGCAGGCTCCGCAGAAAAAGAAAATGATCAGAGGAGAGCTATATCTGCTGGTGCGAACTGCATTGGCTGGGGCCACAGCCTCAAACCAAAAGTACAGCGCCTGCTAGTGTTTAGCAGGTTGGGAGTGCTGGTATTTTTTATAGGTGGCCCCCTGGAATTACCCCTAAACTTCCTGTACTGTTGGAGGAACTGCTTGCAGAAGACAAGGCTCCCAAGGATCATGCTATGACTAAACTATCTTTAAATCAATCAAACGTTAGAATTAGCCTTCTCCCCAAAAAATCTTGAAACGTCAAAGGGCATGTCAATAAGAGACACCTGGACATCTGAAAACAAAGATAATCGCCACCAGGCATGATTTCTAAGAGCTGTACTGGTGCCAACAGCTCTGCAAATTCAGTCTATGGTGTCCAAACCAGCACGCACTATATACTTTTTCATGTTCTGGCCATCATGTATTGGCCAACGTGGGACAGCCAGCAACATTTCGCTGGTCATGTCACATTAAACATGTGTGTACACCGCATTCATTGATCTTAAGGCAAAACTAGCCAAAGAGAACATTCTTTTTCCGAAGGCAGCAATATGTTTCAACTCTATACGGGCAAGTGATCAGAAATGCATTAGCAGTGACTCTACTCACCAACGCCTGTACAACCAAGCTTTCAGGCTCAGTCAAAAAAGGTATAAAAACAAAATCAGGATCACCAGGACTGGCCTATGTCGTCCACCAATAGGTCGACTGACTGGAGGGCCCTAGCACGGCTTGGACATAAGGGTGTTGGTAAGGGGCTCGTTCAATGTCAATAGTAGCTCAGAAGGGGTTGGACCTGGTTGATGGATCTTAGTTAATAAGATTGCCTTGATTTTACTTTAGGCAATTGTATGTCTTGCACCTGAATGTCCTTTACACCACTACTGCGAAAGAGGCACTTTATTCAATTGATGGCCCAGTTGGAAAATCTCACTCAGACCCTGGAGATGTAATCAGTCCACTGGCATTTTGTAAATCTAGGTTTAGCCCTTTATTAGTATAGTCTTTGGAGAGCAGGTTATTCTCCACCTCACCCATCATCAGTGTCATGGGGAACATGCTGCAAATGCATTTGCAAATACTTGTAAATAAAGATAGCCTGGAAGTGCAACGGGTGCATTTCCAGGCTGTCTTTATTTACATGTACCAGTTGGTGTGCATAGAAAAGTGTGGAAACTGTTATGCTGAGTGCCATAGGGCAGGGTCAGTGAGTGTGGAGATCGGGTCACAAACGTGGCTAACAAAAACAAAATATTCTGTATTCTATTGATTTTTCACCTTCAAGTAACTGCATATAAAGTAACACACATGCACACACACACACACACCCCACACACACCTTAAATGAAAAATAAAAGCAAGTTAAACTAATGGGTAGGAATGTACTCATTCATGTTATGGAACCTCAGTTGGCTAATGCGACCATTGCAGATATCTGTGTGTGTGACAAGAGAGTCACAGAATTAAATGCTGATTTGTGCAGTGAGGAATAGTGACTTGTTTATTTATATTGCTTTGAGGTCCCAGCCTGTGACAGAAAGCACTATGAATATGTCATTATTTTAATATTGTATTACACAGTATACAATAGGCTGCCGCAAAATGATGTTAGGTTTCAGATAAAACAAGTGCTATAAAAATATACATTTTAGTCATAAGTAGTCAGACTGTATCTAGTGAAACATTTTTATACATGTCCATCAAAAGACACACTTCAGAGCTCCGGTGATACCATCCTTATATTACCTCTCAAAAAGAATAAATATTTGTCACCATGAAGCTTCAAGTGACTCTATCAATTAAAGGCTATACTGGCTCCAAAGCAGCCTTTATATTTGGTGATTAACCAAGTGCACACATTTAAATTTCTTTTAGGTAGACGGCGCCATGGAGAGAAGGCACATTTCTTCTTTAGCTCTCTATACTTTTCTCTGCTTCACATCACAAAAGCTCCCCTCCCCATCCTTCTGTCTTAGTCAGAGGAACCTCAGGGTCAGCATTAACTGATCAGGGCAGGTTGTTTTGCAAAAGGGGTGAGTCAAGTTGGTAACAGGGAGGAAGCCAGCAGGTTACATTCAGATGCATAATCCTGATCCTCCAGACATCTGGGTACTCCGAGTAATGGTCCAGGAGAAGTAGGAAAGGAGGGAGGTTCAATGATAATGTCAAAAAGATGGCCAGAAGAGGGGGCACTATGTGGTGGATCATTTTTGTTTACAACTGGACCAAGACAACTTCCTCAGAGAGACGACCCAGAAAAGGGGGAAATATAGGAGGTCTTTTTTTTAGTGGGCAATCACTGCCATTAGTGCAGCAGGTGATTTGGCCCTGGGGCCAGGTGTGTGAGTGGTCACTGGACCCAAGTTAAGGCTGTCTTACTAGACAAAGAAGTGTGGGGGCCCATTTTCTTGCTAGCATTTGGGCCCAGGTCACCCTTGCTATGTACGGAACAGGGCCAAAGCAACAGGGGGAGTTAGCTGTAGGCGTTTTTTTCTTTAACACAAAGAGGCAAACAGCCTGCTTCAGGCATCAGACCTAGGAGTGGTGGCCCAGTGGAATCGACAGAGTAGACAGGCCAGTGGATATTTGCTGTGCCAGTGTTGCTTTGGGCCTCTCAGCAATGGCCCAAGGGAAGGAGAAATTGAAACAGAGGAAAGACCTTGATTTGGGTTTTAGAGAGATGGGAGGGAGAGGTATGGTGTGAGGTGGGAACCTGTGGTGTTAACAAAGGAAAGAGGAGATAACCTTCTTTGTAAGGCAGTAGCTATCATTAGTGAAGAAGGTGCAGAGATCTGAATGGCCCTCTGCTTTTTTTTTTTGGGTCCTCATATCACCATGGCATTCTGCAAGTCTTGGACCGTTTTTGGCGCCCTTATTCATCTCATGGTCCATTGCATTCACTCGCCCGAGCCTCCAAAGCTCTTCTCGCATCCAGGGAGGAATAACCTCCCAAGCTACCATGATCTGGTGTAATCATAGGACTATGGAAAGATTTGTTATATTCCGACACAGCCCTACTTTGTACCACAGTGCTACCTTGCCCACTTTATAAAGTCCACTTTGAAACTTCTTTACTTTTTACACTAACATCCTGGAGGATAACCTCAAAGTCCCATAACCCACCTGTCTCCTGGAAGGTTGTTGAAAACCATGACGTGAGCTGGACATATTTAAATCTAGACAGTCTATTACTAGTTTTTGTGCTCAGCACCTCCCAAGGCAACAATTCACCTGCTGATATCAGGTCGCCCCACTTGGAAAGCCTTGCTTGCTTCAAAGGAAGAGTCAATCCATCCGTCAGACATTCCGGTGTCCCTGGGGAATCCCAGATCGGTGCGAATTCCGAATAGTAGCCTATATTTAACATCTTCCTCACTGCACTCCAAAGAGTTAATGCTGCTTTTAGGACCTTCAACCTTACTTTTTTAAAGTACTTTTGAGCACCAAACTTGTATAAAAAGGCTGCTGTCCCAAACTCATTAGTCATTTCCCCTAATAAAACTCCCCAAGTGGAAGAATCAGGCTCCCCAATAAGCATTCGAAGGTTTTTAAATTGAAATGCCATACAATAGAGATGGAGGTCTGGCAAGGCCAAGGCGCCCTTCTGAAGACGACGCCTTAGCTTTTTCCAGGCGAGCCGTACTCCGCGGGAAGCCCAAATAAGCCTAGTTATTTTTCCCTGTATTTTGTTGATTTTTTCCTTGGGGAATTTAAGTGGAATGCAATTAAATACATATGTCAGCTTAGGGAGAATTGACATTTTCACTAAATTAACCCTCCCGTAGATGGTTCATGGAAGGTTCTTCCACCTGGACAGTGACCGATCCACCTCCATGGCCACCCTCTTTAGGTTTCGCAATGGAATCTCGTCAATTTCGTTGACTATGATAATCCTAGATATTTTATCTCAGCACACACCGTATCTCCCCAACCCTCCAGATTTGAACTCATCACCTCTGTCTTGGAAATATTCACTGAATATCCAGATATCTCCCCGAATTCTTTCGTTAGCTGCTCCACCCTTGGTAGTGTTCGGGTCGGATCTGAGGTGTAAATTATCAAGTCATCCGCATATAATGCTATTTTACTGCGAGAGGGGAGTGAGTAAATAGGGATTATCTGATCATCTTTCCTCAGGAGATGCGCCAGAGGTTCAATATAAATGTCGAACAGGAGGGGAGACAAAGGGCAACCCTGCCTCGTACCTCTATAGATATTAAAACTCTTCGTCAGGGAGCCATTTAGAAGGATTTTAGCCGTAGGGCATTCATATAATTTTTTAAGAGCCATAATATAACCTGTGCCAAAGCCCATTGATTCCAAAACTGCCCAGAGGAATGCCCAACTAACACGATCAAATGCCTTGGCGGCATCAATAGTAATTACTGCCAAGGGGATCGAGCGCCCAATTGCTAAATCTATAGTCCCAATCAGTGATAGTGTTAGTTCTTGAATTTGTCTTTTCGGGACAAACCCCTTCTGATCTGTGTGTATCAATTGATGCGCCACCTTTGCCATTCTCTCTGCCAAAATGCCGGTATAGATTTTATAATCTACATTTAACAGGGAGATAGGCCAATATGAATTGGCTCTCCTCGGGTCTTTTGTGGGTTTTAAAATCAACGCTATTGTGGCTTCCCTCCATGAACTTGGGATCTGCTCTTCCCCCTTGTAAACTGAATTGAACAACAACTTCATTTCCGAAACTATTTAGTCAGTGACTAATTTATATACTTCAGCCAGCAGTGAGTCCGGGCCCTCTGCCTTGCCATTCTTTAGATGCAAAAGCTGCTCTCTTATTTCTCCCTCAGTGATTGGGGCGTCCATTATCTTCCTACCCTCCGTTGTAAGCGCTGGGAGTCCTAAATTATCTAACCACAACTTTAGGCTCCCCTCATCTGATCGCACTTCCTCCGTATATAATTCAGAGAAAAGTGAGACCAGGCGAGCCTGCATCTCCTCTTCCTTATTCGAAATCTCGCCCTGAGGGTTGATGATCAATTCCCCAATATAATTTCATGACCTCTCAGCCCTTGACTTCCATGCTAACAATGCTCCAGCCTTTTCTCCATATTCGAATTGTTGCATGCGTCCCGCTGCCCACCTCTCACGGCACTTTGCCTCACTTTGCCTCTAAATTAATCTTGTAATTTAATCTTGCTTCCTCCAGCTGTTTCGTTATATTCTCTGTATCCTGGGTGGACCCTATCATTTGCTGTAATTTGACCTCTAACATCCCCACTTTTTCCTCCAAGCTTCTTAATTCAGCTATATCGAGCTTGCTCTTATGAGTGACCTGGCTTTGTAAAACCCCTTGTGTATATGCCTTGAAGGTATCCCAGATTACTCCAATGGGGGCTGAGTGGGCATTATCCAGGAAGAACTCCCTTATTCTTTTTTTCAGGAGGGTAGACACACTTAGGTCTGATAAGAAGGACCTTTTCAAAGTCCATCTCACGTTATGGCTTGCTCTTACCCCCGTTAATGTTACATGGACCCCAGCGTGATCTGAGATATGCCCCGGAAATATTTTAACCTCTTTTAATCTCCCGGCCCAGACTCTATCCACTAATAGGTAATCTAGCCTCGAAAAATGGTTATATTTTTTGCTGTGGAAGGTGTATCCCCGCTTTTGCCCCTTTAGATGTCTCCATCTGTCGACCAAGCCCATTTCATATAACATGTGTTTCAAAGCCTGCCTTGTCCTTGGTGATTGAGCTTGGCCTCCCCTCCTACTAGTAGATCTATCTAAAGTTGGATCTAATAGGGTGTTAAATTCGCCCCCAATAATTATGGGGGTAGTTACCCCTACAAGTGTCAGTTGTAAATCTACAATGTACTGGGGGTCGTCCACATTGGGGCCATAAAAAGCAGCACAGACAAACTCTGTACCGGAACACCTAAGAGTCGCTAAAACCCACCTCCCAGAGCTATCTGTTTTAGAAGAAATCAGCTCGACTCCCGATCCCCTCCTAATCAATACCGCCACCCCTTTACAGTATTCTGCTTGATCGGAGGCAGCGTAACTCTCAACCCATCTTAATTTTGTAATGAATTCTCTACTTTCACTTGCAGTTAAATGGGTTTCTTGTAAGATGACTACCTGGGCTTTAGACTCATCTAAATATTTCATCATCAACCTCTGCCTGCTTTTTGATCTAAGACCATTAACATTCCAAGTCAGAACTTGTAACATACTGTCATCTCCTCCCATCTCTATAGTACTTTTTTTCAGTAAAGGCCCAAGACCGAAAAGAGATAAATACAAATACTGAGGACTTATCTTTTTTTAATTTTTTCCCACTGCTCCCCACCCTGTGCCCTGCCTCCCACCTCTGTCCACCCTCTCCCACCCATGGGAACCCTCCCTTGACTTTCAGGCATATACATGCCTATGAGACCACCAGAGAGGAGGAGAAATCTCCCTAAGCTATAACAGTAACAGTGCTTCCCCTTCCCCCCTCACCCCCCCACCACTCATCCGACATCCCTATGTTCCTGTGATTCCTTAACCTATAACCTATATCTTCATTGCCTAATTCGGGAACTATGCCCCTCAAGATACTCCACTCTTCTTTATAATGTCAATTAAACTGTCTGCTTCTTACACTGTCCGGAAATTACGCATCTGGTTGTCTCACATGACACGAAGCATCGCCGGGAATTTCAATTGGGCTCTAGCTCTAAGCTTATTTAACTCCTCCATCCTTTTACCTAGCTCCCATTGTTTCTGATCTGTTGCGCGACACACATCTGACCTGATAGAGAAACTAAAATTTTGTTCTGTGTATGGTCCATTCCTCAGTGCCGCTGTCAAAATTGTTTCTTTGACCATATATGAGAGAAAGTTTACAAGAATTTTTCTTGGCTTCTGTCTCTGCATATTACGTTTGAAAGGGTCCCGATGAACTCGTTGTATCTCATAATCCAAGTTGACGTCTGGCCTCCATCCTGCCACAGTCTACAGCCGTCACGTAGCGGTAAGCCTCGCTATTGAGCACTGCCCGGCTTTGACAAATTGGGATACGCTTCCATACCACGAGGAGCGACTGTTTGCCCTCGTGTGCGCAGCATTTTGGTGGAAAGAGCAGATTCATGCTGTTTAGTCTTTGGCTGATGTATTTTGGCCGGACTTCCCTAAGAATGTGATTGGGATAAGTCTGATCATTTCGGACTAGCGTGCAGTTTTTTCCGCTCTCGGTTTCTTGGAGTCCACGGGCCCGCACCATTGCCCCATTAAAGTCCTGTCTGCAGGGCTACCACGGTGCCCCACACATCCCGCTAACCCCTCCCTCCACAGTCCTGATGAAGACCCCCTCGTAAGGTGCGACTAAACCTACATTCAATCGGGGTCGAAACGTCGACACTCCTTTTTGAACCAGCCAGAAACGACAGAGATTACTTCACTGTGTTTTTTCAATTTTTAGGCCTGGCTACAAAAATTATGTATATTATGGTGCATTAATGGCGAAAATCAAATTTAGAATCTTTTGTTGACAATTATGATTTAATTGTTTGCACATTTACCTCTTGCTCACACACTTTACCCTCACGAAATCACTTGCTTTACGATCCCCTCCTTTCCCTGTCGCTCCGGGCACTTTGTTTATGAATTTTGATTATGTAATAGATGTATTTGAGAACATGACAGTGTGAATAAATAACACTGTTTAATCTTTCATTTTTTTGTATGTTTTGTTTAAACTTGTGATTATATAACATAAGTTTTGCGGCAAAGTACATTTTGCTGGGACCACTCCCCATTGTATCTTTCAAGATGGTCTCCTTTAACAATTTAATTATAAAAGCCTTAATGTTGGCCCCATCTTTAGCTTCCGGAATATTTAAGACTCAAGTTGTTTCTCCTGGAATGGTTCTCGATTCTTTCCAAATATTCCCTGAGTCCTATGTTTTCCTTGACCAGCGCTCCCAGTCCATCGGCATTTTTAGTGATGTCCTTCCTCATCAGCCCTACTTCTTCCTCCAATGCGCCTGTCCGCGCCGCAGCATCATCTAGTTTCTATGTCAGAGCCGTGCAAGAGGCTTGTATGTCTGCTTGATTAGCTTCCGATGTTTTAAACCTCCTTCTGATCTCCTCTTTTCAGTCCAGAAGAATGGAGGCCAGCGGGGTTTTGGGGTGCAAATTCAGTCCCCCTGTCTCCGCTACAGGATGGTCTTCATGTCTAGGCCTTCCCTCACTGTCGACCTCATCTCTTACTTCCAGAGCGCTGAACCTATTCTGTGTTGAGATCTGGAATGTGCCCCCAGCCGCAACTCCACATCCACTAGTTGCCTCAACACCCCCGTGACCTCCCGGGCTGTGTTAACCTTTGCTGTGGCGGTATTAACCTCCCCCATCTCTGACTCCTTTTGGGACATAGTTGTTGGTTTCCCACCCTCTGTCCCTGGAGTTGTTGTATGGGTCAAAACCTTACAGAATGTTTTGAGGGAGGGGGTGACCCTGACCTGGGGGGGTGAGATTTTTTTTCCCCTTCCACAAGGACTCTTCCCCAATTGCCTCACTGAATTCCCTGCTCTCACCAGTTTCGTTGGGGCTAAGCCCCCTGCTTTATTAACACCGGTGTCACTGGGGGCCTCTGAGGCTAAGGGTAATTGTAAATCTAAACTTACCCCAGCCGATCTCCCAACAGCCCGGGTGCACAAGGTGTACCTGGATATCTTATCTGGGAAAGCACTTGTTTTCTCCAACGATGGTGTACTCTTCTCCATAGGAGCACTCTGTACACCTCCTTGACCTCTTTTACAGCCCCACTGGCCTTTATTCATATACTGAGAGGCTACCGCAGAGCTAACATCCGGCGCCCCCTTTGCGATGCTTTTTCCACCTTTTTCAACCTCCGGTCAACTTGTGCTGCCTCTGCCGCTATGCGAGAGGGCTCGCGCCGCCCATGAACATTGCAGCTCTTCCCCACGTCAGAGCCGCTCTCCCTGCCTCCGGGTGGCTCCACGGATCTTCGCCGTTCCCCGATTGGCACTGCATCAATTTATTCCGTATGGTGAGTTTCACCACTATCTACTGTGCATACGTTAGGAGCGGCAGGGGGGGGGGGAGGAAAGCTGCGCGCCTACACACCCATCCTCCTCGACTCTCCGGCGGTCCACGACCGTTTACCTCGCAGCCGCCATGTTCCCTTCCATTAATTAAACCCTGAATGGCCCTCTCAATCACAATTATTAATGTGTTTTTTCTAAAAAGGTAGCATGGTGGCTCATTTTCCCTGCTAGCATTAGGGTAGACGGCACACTTGGTGTAAAAAAGGGGGCACATTGCAGGAGCTCAAGTTTTTTCAGCAAGGAACAAAGCACTAGTTTCAAGATTGGAATGACGATGTGGCATGGTGGGGAAGGGGATGAAAGAAAAAGAGAGGATAGCCTGCTGCCCGGGCTACAACTAATATTTGTGAAGCAGGTGCAGGTGCAAATGCATTTGGGCCCAGCAATGCACAGGACTCACAGCTCCCCAATTATGGGGAGTTGTTGTTTTTGGTCAATTCTGTTTTTGTTTCATGCATTTACTGTTTAAAAAGTCTCATATATAGTGTGTATTATCTCTGCCTCCTGCGATCAGCCCTATGCCTCCGGCTCCCACAGTCTTTGCCATAAAGTTTTGGTTGGGTGCCTGACCTCAAATCATTTTGCCGAGGGAGGCTCCGAATAAAAGAGTTTGATGACCTCTGATCTCATCTGACTCATACATGCATGGGCCCTGTTATGGTGCCTCCTGAATACTTTTTAAATGTGAAGACTAAGCTGAAGGCCCTGCTGATCCTAGCCGGGCCCACCCTACTTAAACTTACCTTGCCTGCACAGAAGCAACCACCCAGCCCATGAAGTCCAGAGAAGCAGACAAAGAGCCAAGTAGCACTCTCTACCCCTAATAAGAGTGCTGAAGAAGACCAATGTCATACAAGAGCAGTTGGGAGGCGAGGTGAGTGTTGGTTCTGCTGACCAACCAAATCCTATCACTGTGTCCATCTTTTCTTTGTTGCTTGGTTTACCTTTGTGAGACATGTCCATTCCCCGTACCCACTAGTTGCCACCCGGTGTAGTGTGGGCATGGACCCAACAACATTCTAAACCGCACTTTGGAATCTACTAACCCTGCCTTGCAGTGCAAAGGTTGAGCACCTTGCTGGCTTGAGTGCTAGCCCAATCCATATAACTCAAACAGGGCCTGCTTGATCATAGTCGCCTCACTTTCGCCCATGTGAATGCACCACACATGAGATCCTAGCGATTCACTTGCGCCCTATGCTCCGCTGCTCCATCTACACAGCACTTTGCATAGCCCTTAAGAAAATCCTTGGCCAGGGTCAGTGCTTTATCCAAGTAAAGTTCCAAAGATCCTCGCAGTACTAAACCCTCTGTTCTAGACTGCCACCTAAGCTGATGGTTCCCCTCACACAATAAGAGACACATTGGTGGAACGTCATATTTCATACAGGAAGCAAAATTATAGAAACCCTCCTCTCCCTGGCAAAGGCAAAAAAATTCTAAGATCACTTGGAATTTAGCAGGAAGTAAAGACCTGGCTCTTCACAAAGTGATGACCATAAATCAACTCCAATGTCCCATACAGGGTCACTATGAACATCAGGTAGCTTGGGACCATACCAATCCAAGAATCAGAAAATTCGAATCCATCAAGTATAGTAGGCAAAATTACATCTGTTCTTATCTCTTGCTCTTTTTCATTCTCTATTCAATGCTACAAGATCAGACACCACAAGAACAATCAGTTAATTTGGTGCACAACACTAAAACACTTTCCAAACATGCCACATTCACAAACCATACTGTGCTAAACAAACACAACAATAAATTGAAGCTGGAACATTATATGCCTCACTCCTCTTCACTTCGTTACACGCTGGCCTTTCGTACATAGTCCATACTTCCAACATTGTACCAGCCAAGGAAATTCCATGTACAAAGTGGCAGCCGGGTTGTCGGCAACTGCACTACCTAGGCTAGTCACGTAGTATATCCTGTCTTAGTATTGCCCACCTCAAATGGCCAGGGGCCACATGACCACAAATAGACACATGAAGAAGATAGATGAGAGGCAACACCCACGAGCAGCAAATTACAGAGTATACAAAGTGATATTGAATCAATAGTCGTTAGTTGGTGTCGTTGTATGTCTTTATTTCACACACGCTTGGTGTAAAGCTTTACAAACAGCCAACGCGTTTCGCCCTAGCAAGGGCTTCTTCAGGGCTGTAATAGCATACAACATAAACACATTTTAGACATCATTCTTGGAAAATCATAATGGCTCTTATTTGAAAAATGAGCAAAAAGACAGTTCAGAGTAGGATTGGACAGTCATAGTCCAAGAGAAAAAAGAATGTGCCTCAATAATCATGCGAGAGGAAGGAATAGCCGTGCCGAGTGAGAGTATTGTTCGAAGTTGAAGAGTTTGTGAGAAGCAAAAGGAAGAAGGAACGCATGAGACAAAAGATCTGCAAAGCCATAGTAAAATCCCACAGTGGAGTCAACAACCAAAGTGCTACTCTGTGATGAAAAGTTTAAAAATGTCTCCTCATCAAATGCTTACCAAAGAATGGTAATGAAGTATGTAAGCCAAAATAAGTTCAATCCGGTAACATGTAATAAGTACGTTGCGTCCTAATTACGGACGTAATCTCCAAAGAGGAGGCCTAGATGAAAGAGAAATGGTATAAATCGAGTGGAAGCCCACTAACACATAAACGTATGAGGAATGGGCATAAGGTCCCAATTAAAACCGGATTTAGTGCAAAAAATGTTAAATTGATAGTGAGAAGGAGACAATAGCAGAAAAATAACAGTCTAGAACGTATGGAAACCCGAGTTACGTAACCATCATGAAATACAGAATTAAGGCGAAAAGATGAAAAAAAGGAGAATAAAAACAGTGAGCTATCTTAACAATAGCAATTAGCTCACAAGGAATAAACTTAGCATTATTTAAGAACGGTGACTAGTACTACCCCGTTGGATATCGGGGTACTTAATAGCAAGTATGGCTATGTAAGAGTGATCTATGCAATGTTAAAGTGTTATCTGTAGGTGATGCCATACAGCGATACAAGGGAAAGAGATAAAGGGCTTTACCACTACGGCTTTACCACTACTGCTGCGCCTGCCGGACACGAATTTAGATCGGACACACACCGATAAATAAGTAAGTTACGGGACAGACTGGGGGTTTGGCTCCACACTCCAAACCGCGTTAGTCTTGCTTCTCACTTAGTACGGGGGGTCGGGGCTTTACTGAAGAAACTGGTTTTACCGAATATAGTTTGTTGGACTCAACTAGCATAACTTTTACCATGTTGGTTTTGCTTTCAACCAAGTACGGGGGTTTTGGCTTTTTTATCGCATAGTTGGACTTACCATAACAGTAATGGCGACAATCGCTTCCCTCTAAGGTGTCTTTACCACGTGCGTACTGATAAGTGCTATTCTACCGCCTTATTCTGTATATCAAGCATCTGCTTAAGCATAAGAGAACGGCATTACACAGCATGAAAAGACCCAACCGCCATGGACACTAGAACCTATAGGCCTATATCCTTTCTCTCTTGTTTTAGTTTACTCTCTCCCTTTTCCCCACCCACAGATACACCTCCGAAAGACATTGGAGGCGTTTATTGGCGTTGGAGCACTACCTCCGCCTTGGAGGCCACGTACACCATCTCTTGAATAAGGATACATAGACACATCTAAACATCCTAAGGTATGCTTTCTCTACTCTTGGAGCAACTCGTCCCCTATGCGCCCATTTATGTGTTAGTGGGCTTCCACTCGATTTATACCATTTCTCTTTCATCTAGGCCTCCTCTTTGGAGATTACGTCTGTAATTAGGACGCAACGTACTTATCACATGTTACCGGATTGAACTTATTTTGGCTTACATACTTCATTACCATTCTTTGGTAAGCATTTGATGAGGAGACATTTTTAAACTTTTCATCACAGAGTGGCACTTTGGTTACTCCACTGTGGGATTATACTATGCCTTTGGAGATCTTTTGTCTCATGCGTTCCTTCTTCCTTTTGCTTCTCACAAACTCTTCAACTTCGAGCAATACTCTCACTCGGCACGGCTATTTCTTCCTCTCGCATGATTATTGAGGCGCATTCTTTTTTCTCTTGGACTATGACTGTCCAATCCTACTCTGAACTGTCTTTTTGACCTTTTTCAAATAAGACCCATTATGATTTTCCAAGAGTGATGTCTAAAATGTGTTTATGTTGTATGCTATTACAGCTCTGAAGAAGCCCTTGCTAGGGCGAAACGCGTTGGCTGTTTGTAAAGCTGTCCACCAGGCTTGTGTGAAATTAAGACATACAACGACACCAACTAACGACTATTGATTCAATATCACTTTGTATACTCTGTAATTTGCTGCTCGTGGGTGTTGCCTCTCATCTATCTTCTTCAAGGAAATTCCATGATTTAGCATGTTACCTGTCACTGCACTTTGGAGCCTCGTAAGAGGTATGGCTTGGCCTATGAATGCACTAAAATACACACTATTTGTCTCTATGTGAGGCAGCTAAATCCCCTCTTCAGCACCTAGGTCTCTCACGATAACAGAAGACCCATTGATCAGCCAAAGGCCACATGTCACAAGATATCAATCTTGAAAAGTATCAGAAGGCAATAGCTAAATGGAGCGATAAGAAAATGTTCTGAGTCTTATAACTCTGGACTGTGAACACTAAAACATTATTGTGATGTGGTTGGATCCTCCTTTCTTCCTTTTATCCATAGTACCATTTAGAGTGTACATTTGTGTTAATCTTCTGGTGCTAGTGATCACTTAGCGACCAAGAGCAATGTTTACAGAATGACAATGCTTTGACATGTTCTATTTTGAGGTATCATTAGTCTTATTCTTTTCCCAACATTTCCCAAAGCAACAACTCTAGCTCAAAATCGTTATTGTTATTTCAGCGGTAATAATTGCACTGTGCTATACACTGACTGAACCATGCAACCACTTCTTTTGAGCTAGGCCTTAATTGCTCGACCAGTGTCAAGGGGCATAAGGGGCTAACTTTCTGAAGTAGACTGAGTGGCTGGTAAGAAACTCCCGCAATATCCTCTTTGATACTGCCAGCAGTCTCTACAATCGTAAACATCATGGGGAAAAAGTCTGGTAAATGCCCAGCTCTGTCAGACACTGTCACAATTGGAGTAGCGTCATTTTTGGCTCCATCTTTTATATTTGGATAGGCCACATATGTATTTGCTTTTGGCCTTATATACCTGTGTGGCACAATAATACAGATGAGATGTGGTGCACCAAAGGTATAGAAAGCCCATCTCTTGTGTAATTTGATAAATATATGTGTGCATATTAACAATTTTCCTTTTCAGAGACATCTGGATTGATGCTTCTATAGGTTTAGATTGTAAGGTGGTGTGCTAAAATGCATTTAATGCAGTGCATTCGCCAGGGATTAGCGAGAATGAATCTTTATCAATTGTGGTTAGACTGTTGTGTTTGCTTTGTATTAGATGTTGTGCCACATATAAGAGGACAAAGCAAACACAAGGAGATGATGGACAGAGCGCTGAAACTTTTCAGACACTCACCCCCAGTCACAGATCTGGGTTGAATCCATCATCATTCTTTAGCTCACTTCGCCACCCCAGTTCAGACACAGCTATATGCAAATCAGTCTTGGCCCTGTGCCGCTTGAGAACAGTCCAGCCCGAACTGCCAAGCCATGTCTGTGAGAAGTTGGCCTGGTATATGCTGTCCACTAATTATAGTGGGCACCTTGCACCAGTCCAAACAACCCCTTATTGGAGATAGGTTAAAGACAACCTTTATTGAAAGCTATCCTAGTGGTAGCTATGGAGAGCAGCCTTCAGGCTAAGTCTTGAAGGAATGTAAAGCAGCTTGTTTTACCAGTCTATAATCTCTTGAGTGATCAAATGAAAGAGCACCACACCAGGTATATATTCAAAATATATGTATTTATTGCTAAACACACCCCTCTAGTCTCTTTATGAGGCTAGAGTTCGAAGTACATAAGTTATAAGATATTAAATCACAGTAATAGCACAAATACATGTTTGGGCCCTAGGGGCGTACCAAACCATATACCAATAAAGTGGTATGCGAACCACGACTGAACTAGACACTAGGCCTAGAGCCTCTAGAAGTGCTTGGACCACAAGGAACCACCCAAGGTAGTGACAAAGGGGACCCACGGGAGACGCGTGCAGTGTAAATACACAACCGCGATACGCCGTTAACTTCTATGGAGAAAGTCGGGATCGGGAAAATAGAGGAAAGGGACACTTAAAAGAGGACTAGGACAAAACCCTTTGAGATCTAGGACTTTGAAGAGTCTCTACCCACGGGAGCACCGGAGTACTCGTGTTACCTCACCCAGGGAAGCCGGGTGCATAGGTGCCTTTCGGGGTCGGGTTTCGTCGTCGTTTCGAATGGCGATCTGCTGCAAAGTGCTGCTGGCGGCCAAGAGAAAAGTGTCCGGGTGGATCCAAGAGTGGATCGGAGTTCTGGTGAACCTGAAAGCAGAGGGGACAGAGTCTGGGTCACTAGCCAGTGACCAGGAAGGCGATGGACAGATGCCCACCGATGTCGAGTGCTTCAGGTGCGTTGACGGTCGTCTTGACTCTTCAGCCACGAGGTCCAGGAGGCGTTGTCGGCGACCAGGAACAGGATTCGGGCTGGTACACGATGTCTGTCGAGTGCTGAGGTGTCGGCGACCGGATTGGACCCAACAAGCTTTGGCAACAGCAAGTCTCGGTGAAGATGTAGATCGTCGATGGTGCAGACCAGCAAGGTCTGTGGAACTCACCCAGCGAGGGTAAGTGAGGGCAGGCCTGGAGCAACCAGGATGCCAAGTAAGAAAAGGATTGGCCTTCGTTAAGGGCTACTAGCCAACGGGCTAGCGACCGCGAAGGAGCCTCGTGACGCCTCACGTGGATCTGGCTTACAGGACACTCGTGGAGTGGGGGCCAGTGATCTTCGGTGCAGGTGGTGCTGGAGGCTAGGGCTACTCGGAGCCCAAAGCACGACTTCTTGGGAGACCCAGAAGATGATGCACTTGCAAATGTGCTCGGTGTCCAGGGGTCACGGTCTCAAGTCACCCACGATAGCCACGGGCCTCAGCTTTGCTGGGGACTCAGGGTAGCCTCGGGGAAGTCTGAGAATCCACCTCTGGTGATGCGATGACTTCGGCGTCCGACAGGAGCTTCAGAAATGCGAACCGGACAGATGCTTCTTTGGTGCCTGCCAAGCAGGGAGTCACTCCTTGACCCCAAGGGAGATTCTTCAGTCCTCTAATCGTGAGTAGAGCGTCGAAGGTCCAGGATTCAGTTTCAGAGTTTCGTCCAGGGATAATCTAATCTTGCTGTGGCAAGGGTTCCCCATTTTAACCAGTAAAACAGGGAGGGACTAACTCTATGACCCCACCTATGGGAGGGTCAAGGGAGGGGTGGCTACACCCACTTCCCTTTGTCCAGTTTCGCGCCAGAGCAGGGGCAGGTAGCCCCTGAGCTGGTTTGAACTGGCATATGCACAGAGGAGCCTTTTGCTCCCCAGTGCAGGACTTCAAAGCACTCTAAGAGTGCACCCACCCAGCCCCAATACACATTATCCTGTCTGGGGAGGTGGTCACACCTCCCTGCAACAGGAAACCTATTGTCCAGGCCTCCCCTGCCGGAGTTTCGTCCAGCAGCAGAAGGCCAGACTTGTGTCTGTGGCAGCAGCATCCATTTTGTGACGCCAGGGCTTCAGAAAGAAGTTACCGGGTAAGCCAGGGTTAACATGTCTTTCCCTCTAGAAGGGTGGAATGCTACCCCCGCCGCCAGGATTGGCGGGGGGTAGTATTCCAAGATGTTTGACACCAAACACGACATGTTTAGGTGCAGCCATTCCAAAGTTAGAATTTTACCGCGAGGATATAATGCGCTTAAGAGTATATGGTCAGGCTGCACTACAAACAGCATCAGAGGTGGTCTCCGAACGCTGCAGAGGGGCCCTGCTCATGCAGGGGCACCCTCTCACATAGGAACCATGCACTCTGCCTTTAGGATTGATAAGGCCTGCCTTAGGAGTGACTTATAGGTTTATATGTGTGTATGTATTTAGTGATATAGGTAACCTATATCACAGTAAGGGGTGCATGCACCACCTTACCCAGGCTGCAGTAGCAGACCAGTGGTGTCAGTTTGGATGGCCTTCCAGGGGTGGCATAATACATGCTGCAGCCCCTGGCAGGCCTCTGAGGTACCTATGCCCTTGGTACATAGTATACCATATACTAGGGACTTATAAGGGCACTCCAGATTCCAATCAGAGATGTGCCTAAGGCACATGGAAACCTTTTTACAGAGAAAGCAGATAGACTGGGG
Organism: Calotriton arnoldi; assembly: GCA_963921515.1. NCBI lineage: Eukaryota > Metazoa > Chordata > Amphibia > Caudata > Salamandridae > Calotriton > Calotriton arnoldi. Next base: position 1,579,949 of record CAWUFW010002921.1, read on the forward strand.
CCCTGAATAGCAGGATCCCAGTCCAACTAAGTCATAAACCAGCAAAACACCATAAAAAAAGTGGGGGCAACCATATAGTCAGATTCCACCTTCCTACAATGTCTTTCCTGGACCGGAAACAAGCATCCTGGGACAGCATGATATAGCTTGACTCATTACTAAAGACTTGATTTATTGGATTATATGTAAATTGTAGAACTCATATGTTTTTAAGAAAATGTTAAGTTATCACGATTGTGGACCTTAAACTAGCAGTCAAAACAGTTAATATTAACATGCAAGTTGTTTTTCTGCATGATTTTCTTCTTGCAGGTGCAGAAGAAAGGCATTTGTTATTGAAAGGCACATTGTATTTCAGAGATATTGAGATGAGGACATGCTGGCAAAGTCAAATGCTTTTAATTGAAAGAACAAAGGAGGTGATACCAGTTGGTACTATCAGCTGAAAGGAGGAACCCAAGGACGCTTTGTAAGTGAAGACTGGAATATTGAAGTAATTTTCAGGGTATCAAGTTATTTTCTGAGAACTGGAAAACATATTATGATGTGAATGAGGTCATGTTTTCTCAAGCGTTCTTTGTGCATTTTAATTAGTGATCCCACCTTGGGTTTAGCTAGATTCGCCTTAGACTTGGAGGGGTACAGACCTCTCTTGACATCTCTGATTGTGTGGCTTCATGCTATACATGACTCCTTACTTATCGCACTTCTACAGAAGTTCGGATGCTGACACCTTTCTTGCTACCTGGCTTCAATAGGGTTTTCCCTATCCATAAATTAGTGTAGGGTTTATTAGATGCTGCAAATCCTTTCCACATATGGGGAGAAAGATCAGAATTTTTCATCCAGCCAGCAAGTTCTTTTTCTCATATTTTGCATCACTGCTACTGAGATACTTATGTATTCTTTGTTGTTGAGGACCAATATTGTTAGACGTTTTGGTCTACCTTTGATAACTCTCTACTTTTACATTATGTTCTTGAGATTGATTTATATTAGTCTGTCATTGAGTTTGTAATAAACCTTTTGACTTCAAGTTACTGATTCTGACTTTATTGTGTGGTCCTACTGATCACACTGTACCTCAAGATTCAAACTGTTGTTAACCTCTCTTCCTCTCAGGCTATTACAAGGGTCTATTAACCGGAGTTCAAATTGAAGAAACTGCCCAGAGCATTCTCACAATTTTATAAGCTTCACTGCAGTGTGCTAGATTGATCATTATTGAGCATTTAGGTAAGAATAAAAAGAGAGCGTGAATAAAGTGCACTGAGTGGCGCATACCACCAGTAACATCTTAATCATAAAATGATAATGATTTTAGGGAAGTGATTATGCATGATTGGCCAGCATATCATGAACTCAGAGATTGCTGTAGTAAGATCAAAACCATCACACCACAAAATACATGAAGTGAAACCTGGACATGGGTGCCATTTCTCATTTTGGTTCAACAATACATCACAGGCTTAATCCATTTTAGTTGGAGCAAAAAAGAGAAAACAGATTAATTAATTTTAGTGTACAGGAAAATTAGGTTATTTTAATTTTGGAGGGCCGTCAACCCGCCCACCCACTAGTGTAGTGGGGGCGCTCACTAAGCCTGCCTGGAAAAGGACTAGCTACCAAATCAAGAGATTCCAGTCAGCTTGGTAGGGATTATTTTGGTAAAAATGCTTCTGTGGAAGAATTACTTTCATAGGCCTGAGTGCAGCATGGTTAATGATGAGGCCAACATCAATGTGTACTGTTAGGTGTTCCGGGACCTACAAGTTGAGGACCATGCCAGGAACTCAACAGAGATCGTGACTAATATAACAAATAAAGAGATTCTGACATCAGTAAGGATATGGTAATTCTGTAGGAGGCATTTATTATATACACAAGACAAAAATCTGAAAGTTGGGGCAAGGAAAGGACAAGACAGAATCTGTGGACTGGAACAGTTTGGGACTGGAACAGTGGAAGAGAACAGCCTGAGACAAATGAGATGGCGCGATGATACAAACAGAAGCACCATAGACAAACTATCAAAAATGATAGTTTATGTGTTCCTTGGGAAATTATATCTCTGTCAATTGAAAAGATCATATACAAGGCAAGGAGCAGTTACTCTCACAGAGTCGGGGAACACACCCAGCAGCTCTTATGGGAGAATCTTACAGGCATCCATGGTAAATAATAATCAAGATATCAACACAACAACAAGAGTGGACAATATAGAACAGAACAAGGCACACTAAAAACAGGAGCTGAGCTCAGGGAAAAGCAGGGCCAGGTTTAAGAACAAGGACAGTACTCAAGATCTTTGGAAATAGGAACTCTGAAAGCCAAGAAAGGGAAGCGGTTTGCAAACAGAGACAGGACTGGCATAAGGAACACAGAAAAAGGAACACAAATCTAAGACTTAAAATCTACACACCAACAAAGGTAGATCAGGGTGTGTGCAGACAGAACAAGAATCATGCGTGATGAGGGACAGAGAAGTAGCAACAACAAGGAACAGAACCAGGGAAGGCAAGGTAACCAGCAGGGAGTAAGAAGCAAGGAAATAAAGGCAACCATGGAAAATTAGGTTCAAGGAACACATGTGGAATGTAAGCAGCAAGAAAAACCCAGAACAAGAGAAGTTCAGCAAAAAAGACAACTACAAGCCTCTGCACATTGAGCTAACAGGGATTAAATAGCTGGACGCACAAGGGAAGGAGCACAGGTGCCTAGAGGGAGCCAGGTATGAGTCATAAGTCAGGTGCAGGGAACTACCAATGAATGGAAAGCTACACAGGAACTGGGAGAAGGAAGGTCTATAGAGCCAGCAGGCACTAGGAGGGGAGCAGGGAAACGGCATGAAGAATAAAGTAGAATGTGTGACGTGAAGTAAGCTAGTCTGATGGTGTTGGTATAGCTATAGCAGCTATTAACAACGATGCAGGGCAAAAATCCACCTCCTAGAGAAGAAATGAGTTATGTTTGACAATAGAATCAAGTACGTGTCCCCCAATGCACTATGATAGTTAAGTGAAAAACAGGACTGCAACACAATGTGGAGAAGGGAGTGCTGTGTGTTGGAATGTGTCCTGGCATGCTCAGATCTGAAGGCAGGACCTCACAGAGCCTACAAGAGTGCCATCTAGTGAGCGAATGATGGATTCCTGACAGACCAGTGGATTCTTCAACACTGTCAGTTCTCAATAGGGAGGGATTGGTGAGACTGACCAAGTAGAGGAAACGTAGAAAAGCATCATATGTCAAAATAGATAATTTAAAAAAAGTAGCCAAGTGACATTTAGAAAGTGTGGGATGATTTTTGGGACTTCTATGATTACGCAATGAATAAGAAAAGCAAAAGAGGGAGCTACTTTCCCTTGTTTTTCCATCACTCTTCAATATAATTGCTTCTCTTTCATTTGTTTTCCAAATAGTTGCATGCTATTATCCTGCCAACTGTGACTTTTTAACAATTTTATTTACATGGTCAATTATAGTTCTGACATTAAGGCCCATGCAACTGGACAGTGGACCTCAGCATAATTTCAGATCCTAGCTGAAACACACTGATTGTACTGTAAGGTAAGTTGGACATTTCCAAAGATGTAGCTTATGCTACGCTTTTCAAATGTTAATTACGTTAGGTATTTTATATTGTTTTGGAAAGGGTTGAATTATATTTATGTAAAATAAAATAAACTAATGTAAAAATATCACTGACCTCATTCGTTTTCTCATTGTATAGCTTATTCGTGAGCATTCTTTCCCACAACTTTATTATATTTCTGATGCTTATTTAACTTCGTGTATTCTCTCTACTTTATTAACACCACTCCCCACTTCATGTAACTGCTACACATTTCTCACGCTGTCTCTGTGTCCCTGACTTGCACTGAAGTAGACCATCCATTTTAGAAAGCTTGCACTAGCAGTGGCTGTGTGACTGTACTGTGTCTGTAATATGTGTCTAAAAACTGATGTTTGCAGCTTAAATGCTGTCAATCTGGCCTCATCACTGCTGAAAAAGGTTTCACAAAAACCGATTCTCCATAAATGACTGGCTAAAGGTTACAAAACAGCCCAAACAAAAACCTGTATTAGTAACATTGAATCTACTTACTTGTTACTAGCATATAATTCAACAATACTCATGCCAGGTCTGCTACTCTGGCGCCTTGTTCCCTTGGACCATGTGCTGCCCGTTTACTCTTGAACCCCGCTTATCTATTGCACAAGCAGCCCCTCCCTCACAGTGCCAATCATGCATGGGGGGGAGTTGGAAGCGTGCTTTGTTAATGTCATTGTGGTACATGTTTTAATGAAGCTAGAGAACATCTTTTCGCTATACAAAAGACATAACAAGTGGGATTGCAATTGGTTTTTAAATTGTAGGAAGTCGCTCACAGACTCATTACCAAATGGGTTGTGTGTGATTTTCCAAACTATTTACCTCCTTTTTCTTACTGTCACTTTTAAATATTCCCACTTGTGTGTGACACATATTAGCATCTCTTTTGAAACCTAAAACAGGCCTATATGGCATCCTGTGTTAATTAAGGACGCTAAATTCACAATAATAATATTCTTAATTGAATTAAATGTGTTACTCAAAGTAACCCCAAACAGAGTTTTTCGGTATTACAGTTCCAGTGAACGGAGCATCTCTGTTTGTGTACCGTGTACATATTCAGCTCTGACTAATGCTGTGGCTGCCACCGAATACCGCAATCAGCGAGATGTCTTCTCTGCCAAAAAGCTTTGCTTGCCAAGAATCTTTTTTCCACAGAAAACAGTGCTGATCACTCCCCCGCACAGGCATGGCACGTGGGATGAGCATAAACGAGGGAATGCGGCTGCCCTTCAAGGGACAGCTAAGAAGAAGAGTGCAGGCACAGAGAAACGCCATGACACTTGTGAGAGAAGACAACAGTTGTCTCTTCTTTAAAAAACATAAAAATACCAGCACCGATGAGCTCAAACACAGAGAGCTAAATTAAAGTATGCAAATATTTTCAGAGCAGGCAAAATACTTTAGGAGAAAAAGTAAAGATGACTTAAAAAACGCCAAAGAATACTTGTAGTTCATAAATGCACAAACAAGTGGATGTAGAATTGGAGACAAGTATTAATATATGGATGGAACCAGCATATACCACTATTCATATCAATAGTAATAACAGAGTGAAAGAAGCCTAACAAACCCCCAGCCACTGAACGCCGGTCAGCAGCCTGTTTTGGACGTTCAGCTCGCCCAGTGCATGGAATGTCCTAATGTCAACAACAGGTAATCCTCTCTCCACAATCCTGCTACAAATAAAACTGGCTGGAAGGCCAGAGGTGAGGTTCATTAATAGTTTTTCATCGTACGGCAGCTTATTTTGGGACACAGGCGTTTGCTGTAGATCTTCCTCACAATTAGCAAGTAGAAACATTTAAAATGCAAAGTATGGATTGCTTCAATGCCATAAGTAGTAATGAAGCTGTTATTCTCCAGCCCTGGTATATGGTGCCAGCAGCATATTCGCATAGCTTTACGTCACTAGAACGTTCCCATCCTATTACTCATGAAAATGACATCTAATCTCCATATCAAAGGATAAGTGTATATTGTGAAACTGGTGGATATATACTGACTCCAAATTTGGGTGAAATGGCACAACAAGCAATTCATTTTGTTTGCATAAGCAAGATGCCCTTGAGCGCTGAGATTCTGTAGGCATGGGTGACAAGTGCGCCTGTTAGCACAGGTAGCTACAGGGTCAGAGGATCTGGCACTTCCTGGAAGAAAGAACCATTGCAGCTCCTACCTGGACTGGAGTGAACAGCCTATCAAGTCAGGAATGACACAGCCTAGTGTTTGCCCCACATGAAGCAGGGAACAGCAGAAGAAGATGGCGCACTGGTGGTCATGTGAACAGTTATAATGAAGTCACCTAGTAAGGGTGTAGCAGCGGGCCAATAGGAAAACAGCCAATGGATTCAAGGTTGAAAGAGTAATCTCCTTTGGTGCATGGATTATAAATGCCAGGAAGTCTATGGCGCTACACTGATCAGGAGACATAGCAATAACTCTTAGTAGGGAATGGAATAAAGTATCGAAAGCATAATTTCTGGGTCCCATCTAAAACTGGAATGTGAGGTACTTTAACGCATGGCAGATTGAACATTGATGGTTTGTTTTGCTTTTTGTTTCTTCACTTGTGTTTTAACCACATATCAACTGTATTTCATCTTCCTATCAAAATGTTTACATCCTTGTATAATAATTCTTGAAAAGGCATCATGTATAATCAATATCACATCTCCTTCATATTTAATGATATAAATGTGTTTTGCTAACAAGTGCTCGAAGTAAATTGACTAATATATAAGCAACAGTTTCTCAAACATATGGAGGTGTGGAGTCCATGTCATTAAGGAAAGCAAAGATTCAAAAACAGTTTGCTGTTTCTGTAGTTAATAGTTTGACATTCTACCAGGGATTTTATACTTGTTTTATGAAAAGGAAGGTATGTCAGTAGCAGACTGTGGAAGAAATAGGACACTTTCAGGATGTAGCTATAGGTAGTCCATCAAGACGTAGACAGTTTTGGAATCCATTAAAGTTCCTACTTACTATATTTTAGACTAATAAGGTATGGCTCAGCTAAAAAAAAAGAAATACTGAAAATGATCATCTGACTAAAGCTCAATATTAAATTACAGCAACATTTCAATCTAAAAGAAAAATAGGAAACGTTTGAACCTGCAATTAACATAAAATATAAGTTCTGTTTTTTTTTGGTTTTTTAAAAAGCTAAATATGCTATGTTCATTACGATGAAAACATTTGGCAAATGTGCTGAACAAAATGGTAAGTTGTTTGTATTCAGGTAGCAAAAAGATGGGAATAAACCAGATAAGGAGGCAGTGTAACTAGCAAAATAAAATATTCAACAACTGGCATAAATTATTTGATTTTATGATTATTGCAATAGTGTACATGAGTCTCACATTTCAACTGATCAAGACAGCAAAGATAGTTTTGTCTCGGATACAGAAATACCCTTTAAACAGACGAATATTCCAAACCTCTAAATGAAGCAGTAAAGAAACTGAAAATTGAAGGTGTCATTAAAAGTATGAGAAAAGAAGGCATGCACCAGGTATATAAGATTCCCCGCAGAATAGCATCAACGTTTGCCACAATAAAAAATGTTTGCTATTTGCTGTTTAATAAAAGTACTTAGGTAGATCTTGCTTATTACAGATTGTGCGCCAGAATACAGACGAAAATCTGGAGCTATGCAAGAAGCCAAGACCTGTTTCATTTCTTAATGTTAATATTAATATTTCGTATCCATTATTGCACAAAAAAATAGGGGAACCAAACAAAGGCCTTCCTAACCATAATCAAACTGGCTTTATTAAGGGACATACTGACAGCAATAAATGTGAGAGAACAAATTGATATAATTCATGTTTCAAGGAACAATATGCTGCTCACAGCACCATTAATAGTCAAAGAAGAAAACGTTTTTGCTAGGGTAGTTATTTTTCTTTATTGCTCTCTAAACTGGTTTAGAAGTTGTTGGACTTTTTTTTGCAGGGTTATCCCCAAACTTTTTCCTTCTCCCTCCTATTTTTTCCTGACCTGTTGTGGTTGGTTTTAGGACTCTGAGCACTTTACCACTGCTAATCAGTGCATATGCTCTCTGTGTAAATTGTGAACATGAATGCTTATCCATGATTGGCATATTTGACTTACTGGTCAGTCCCTAGTAGAGTGCACTGAGTGTGCCAGGAGCTGGTAAAATAAAATACTACTAGTGGGCCTGCAGCACTGATTGTGCCACCCACACGAGTAGTTCTGAAACGGTAACTCAGACCTGCCACCACAGTGTCTGTGCACAGTTGTTAACTGCCATGTCGACTTGGCAAGTGCACCCACTTCCTAACCTAACCTTCCCTTTTCTTACATGTCAGTCACCCCTAAGGAAGGCCCAAGCTACCTCTGTGGGCAGGGTGCAGTGTATGTGAAAGGTAGGACATGCCCTGATGTGTGTGGCATGTCCTGATAGTGAAATACTGCCAATTTCGTTTTTCACTATTGTAAGGCTATCTGTCCCCATAGGAAAGCATGGGAGTTAATTTATAACATCTTATAAATATAACTTACCATTGGGACCAGATAGGAAAATAAAGTTTAGTATGCCTGAACTCAGAATCTAAAAATGCTTCTTTTAGGAAAGGTGATTTTTACATTCTGAGTTTGAAAATACCACTTTTAGAAAGTGGCTATTTTCTTGTTCAACCATCCTGTGTGCCTCTGCCTTGTTTGTGGATTGACTGTCTGGCTTTGGAGTGACAGGGGCTGGGGAGGTGCAGTGGCTCCAGGAGTCTGGATGAGTCAGCACTGGGTTGAATAGGCCTGACCTGCATTTGGAGTGGTGGAAGGAGTAGCACCTGTACCTGAATAGGGCTGTGCCTGCCTTCCACAATGCTGGCTCCGCTCCCTTGTGGTGTGTTTGGAGCCAAGGCTCACCCTGACAATGGATGTTGCTGTGCACTTGCAGAGTGCCCCCCAGAAATGGTTTGAACTGGGCTCAGAGACCCTTGCACAAAGGGAACAAAGACATTTTGGGGTATAAGTATTAGACCTAAAACCCCTGAACTTTAGACTACTTCTGAAATCAAGAGGACCTTTTGCTGAGGAGAAGAGCTGGAGACACTGAGGAGAAGTACTGCCCTTGCTGTGTGTCTGTGGTTGGCCTGCAGTTGCTGTTTCTGCCAAAGAAAGGAGAAGGACTTTGCTGTGTGCTGTATCCCCTGCTTGAGGAAAGTCTCCAAGGGCTTGAGTAGAGCTTGCCTCCTGTTTTGAAGTCTCAGGAACACAAAGACTTCACCCCCAGCTGCCCTGAACTTCCTTGCTGGGAGTTTTGACCTGCCAGGAGTGCCTGCGACTGTGTGGGGCCTCTGGAGGTTGTTTCTGCTGCTGGGAGCTGGAAAGCAACGCAACAAACAAGGAAGTCGACGCATCGCTCTTCTGGCGACAGTTTTCTGAAGCAACGCCGTGGTGCGAGAAGAAGCGCTGCTGCTGAAACCCACGCAGCGCCGGTCGCCGCTACAAGAATCGACGCATCGAGGGATCGCGGCTGAGAAGGTCGACGCAGCGCCGCTCGCCGCATTGTTCGCCGGCGCATCCCGGATTTTCACACATCGTCCCTGTGCCGCAAGTTTTCCCTGACGCATCACCCACAGATCGGAGTCATCTCAGAACCGACGCATCACTTCCCCCTACAGACCGGACCCAACGCATTGCTACCCTCTGTACAGCGGAACTGTCACATCGCATCCACGAAGGTCTCACGAATGACGCATCTCTTTGTTTTTCGACGCTTCTCATCGCTGCGGCTAATTGGCTTGGTGAACCTTGTTGCAACAACAGGTACTTTGCAAGAGATCATGCCTCCATAGTTTTCTATGGACTCAGTTGCTAAAACCTTCTGAAAGTCATTTTTCTTAATACTTGGATTTTGGATTTTTGTCGTTTTGGTCTTGTTAAGTTTAGATAAAGATACTTTATTTTCTAAACCGGTGTGGTGTCCATTTGTGGTGTTATCACTGTGTTACTGTGAGTGTTGGTACAAATACTCTACACATTGCCTTTGGGATAAGCCTGTCTGCTCGTGCCAAGCTACCAAGGGGGTGAGCAGAGATTATCTAAAGTGTGTATCCCCCTTACCCTGACTAGAAGCAAGGGTCCCTATTTGGACAAAGGTACCTACCTCTCCCAACTAGAGACCCCCATCTCTAACAGAAGTTCTGACAAGAACTGTAAGTGTATTAAAGTAGTCACTGGAGAGACTGGCCTGAATTGAAATGGGAACTTGATAAGGGTGCCTTCTTCCATCATCATGGTTTAATGTTTTAGAGATGCTTCCACTGAATGAACGGGGAGAAACAGCATTATTAAAGGAAATGTAATGCTCTTATTTAAGCATTAGCAGAGGAAAGCTGTAACTTCCGTCTGCCCAGGATCCACCATCCACTATCCTGGCCACCAATTCAAAGGCAGTAGAGGATGAGGGGACAGCATTAGCCAGATTCCATTTTGCAACAGGTGGAAAAGGAAACGGGATAGAATTGCCCTGTTTCACTATTATTTCTTTATATTTTTGGAAGCTCAAGTCATATAGAAAGTAGCAAACACAAAGGGATTTTGTACAGTGTGCAGGGACAGTGTGCAGATAAATGAAGTAGGAGTGATGGGTATATTTGATTTAAGTACTTCGAAAACATAGCATGTGAGCTTCACCATTGAAAGATCAGTGTTTAAGTTATACCTTTATAGGAGTTATGAATTATGAAATATATTCTGCATCAGATCATATTAAATGCACTGCAAAAGGCATGCAAATGTCTATCAGTGATCACACCACATTCAGAACTTAAGTTACTCTGCCTGCCAGCTGCCAATTCCAAGGTCTGCCTGCACAATTCCAGAAGGGGAGGATGAAACACCTGGGTCTGTCAAGAGGGACATCGGTATTTGAATATATTTATCTGGTATCTTCTGTATTTAAAAAAGGTGCCTCACCAAACCTGGCTCAAGAAGAGGGGCCATCTATGTGTTTGTTCAGGGAAGGCTCTTTCCTTTAAAGTCCAGCTAGATAAAGTTGGTAGGCAGGATTGAGTTGGCAGGCTGGCTAGTGCTCCATGCAGCCACACTTGAAAAAGGGATTAATCATTTTGAGTTAATGGAATTTTGGACAGCTTTTATGCCATAAAAAAGGGCATTACTTTGAACCTAAAGGATCTGGAATCTATTAGGCACTATAGTTTGTTAGACCTCAATATTAATGAATGGCTGGCTTGATCTGTAAAATAACCTTGCTTGTCCCACTCCATGGATAGAGTTTGCCTCATACAGGACGAGAGAAACCCACCCGACGCTAAATAATTTCTACCCTCCTGCCTGTCAGAGTACTGGAGAGAACTGGAGCACTCTCTACATAGCTCTTCTGCTGAAGCACTTTGCTCTGGTCCCCTATTAATGAAGAGAGTTCATGGAGTCAATGTCCTGATATAGGAGCCTGCTTGACACAGTAAAACTCCCTGCCTGTGTTTGAAGGATGCAGACGGTCCCAGGAGAGAAGACGCTGTTATTTTCCAAGAAGAATTTCAATTAAGCAATTGGAATTGGACATTTGTTCAGCTTCCCCAATGGAACATCATTTCTGAGGCTTGGTTTTTGTAGCATGTCCAGAATAGAATAATATATTGCCTGTCTGAAGATAACTGAAATAAGACATTTCTTGTGGACCTCAAATTGGACTTAGTGGAACCCTCCTGAAATTGGAAAATACTTCAGCCCTGAAGAGGTTATATCTATTCTTCAACGTTGCTGCACTACAATAAGCCCTCAAGGACTGGGGCAATCATCTAAGCCTAATTGAAAATGATATCATCTTGGTGGTCTCAACCTAAAGGTTTTACTTGCTCTGAGATTTAGGCAAAAGTTCAAGGTTAAAATGTGAATGCTTACTCAATTCATCCAATAATGATGCTTCCACCTACAGCTTTTATAGTTGATGCACTGAAGATCTTGGACCTCCAATAATAATATCAGGTGTGAAGGTAAAAGTCTTCAGTGAGACTAACCACTATAATTAGTTTGACTGCATTCACTCATCAGTCAGCCGCAGAAAGCACCCAGAAACCAGAGAACCATGTGAAGGACACTTTGATATATTTTCACTTTGTTTTCCAGTCACTGTAACATAAATTTGAGAGCATTTTCACAATGCTTTCCTACAGGGTGTTTTCTTTTCATACTCTTTGTTCTTTCATTTTTCTCATTCCAATGTTATATTAGTAGCAAACATGCATTTTCAAGTTTGTAATTGTTGTCTAGGGAGTTGTTGCACAAATATCACATAATTTCCTTTGTAATGAAGACTTTACTTCTTGTATTAAGATACCAAAGAGGATGGTGGAATTCCTCACAGAAACTAATTTACCAGTGCTAGTCAGATTTTGTGGGCATTGTAGAAGCTCAGTCAAAAATCACATGAAACTGTGGCTTTTCTCCCTCTGAGCTTAACACTTCAAAACACTACAACTTGAAGAAATTCAGGTTTGGCAGATATAAAAAGACAAAAGTTCTCACTATGAGCGACCCTGTATCTGAAGCAATAAATATAAATACATTTATCAATTCTGTCAAGTAGCGGGCATTTTTCTAACTGTAAACTCAAGCACGTTTGGCCTACTGAAAGACGCATTTTTTTTTTAGTGCATTAGTTCTCTACTGGGAGCGATAAAAAAAAACTGCATAGCTCATAATGCAGAGATGTGCGGCAACACATGTAATCATAGGCGTACCCGCAATGATGGCACATACAGTCTAATTTGATTAGTGTTAGCTACAAAACTCTTCATGATATGACAAAGGGCACAATGAACAAAATCAAAAATGGGTAGGAGGAAGAATTATTTTTTCAAAATAAAATTGAGAATTGACTCGCACAACAGTGGCATTATGGTATTTTTTGCCCGATTCAAGTCTGGTTCAGAAGGCACTCTTGCACATATTTACTGGATACTGGTTAAAATGTTTAATGTAGGCTAAGGAAACTTTGATAACATATGCTGGAATAGTAGAATGACCTTTGAAAATTTAAATGTTAGAATGCAGGATTGGCATTTATTGCTTTACTTTTGGGAGAGAATGTTTGAAGTATTAGAGCTAAAGTTACATAATTATTTATGTTCTGCAACCTCATTTACCCACCATTGTGTGCACTGTATGCAACATTCATCTTTCATTCATTCATTCTGAGAAGTGTAGTGATTGCACAGACGGTGATACGGGAGAAATCGAAATCTATATTTATATGTGGGTAGATCTAGGCAGGTAAACTGTAATCAAAAGATCTCCTTCAAGATGTGTGAGGCAATCAGAAAGGGCAAGTATGAACAAATCAGAGCTATGCTTCTGGATTAAGGTAGTTAAATGTTATGTTTGGGTCTACAAATCAGATATTTTCCATTCCTTTCACTTATACAATATTAGGTTTAAAAGTAATGCATCCTTTTATATTGTCATTGTGTGTCATTAGTGTTTGCATTAAGAAGGACTGAGTACATGCAGCTATGTTTTCCTCCAAGGTTTCTAGGCAAATATCCCCTAATGAATGGGTTAAGATCAAGTATCTTTATACTCTTATTAACCAAGGCTTAGTAAAAGTGAAACAAATGGTTAGGTTCGCTAACACTTTTTCATTTTTGTCTGCACATTCACATACACTCATACTTGAATTGGCTATTTTAACTCTTATCACCTGTTAGGTGTTAAAATTCAAGCAACTCTAAGCCAAAAGAGGGAATAGAAGCTTTTTATAGTAAATGTGTATTTGACTCTGAAAGTGACTATACCTCAGTTGGAAACAGGTGCATGATTTGCGCCTCATACAATTATAATGAATTCCTTTTTGCATAATACCAATCACAGATCCAACAATTAATTTTCCCGTTGAAGTTGATAAATGAGTTGATATGGTCTAGTGGCTTGGTGCCTGACTTCTCATCCCAGACTCCTCCCATCTAATCCCTGTTTATCACCAAAGTTAATGTGATTCTGGACAAATCATTTTATACCTCTGTGTCTCAAAGTGCAAATATGTATAAAAAAATTAAAATGTTACAGATATAATAATAAAAAATAATGTTGCTCTCTGGTACTTTCCCAATTGTTGTTTCAACCATCTCCTTATCACATCCTGATTTCTGTAATTTGGATCTTGCACAGACAATACTATTCTGTGTATACATCTCTATGGTCACAATCTTACAAGACTCCAGGTATTCATCCATGTTGGACTGACTGGTTAGGCACTGTGTTCACTGTTGCACTGCTAAATGAACTGGCTGAAAGGGCCAGTGTGTACGTTGTTCTCTTTGGTCTCATGAGTCCTGACAAAATTAAAAACGCTGGCCATTTAAAGCTGGATTATATGTCAGTGCCAGTGTGACAGATTGCTGTCACAGTGTGCCCCCTGAACCAGGGACAAATGATATAGCAACAGACTGGTGGACTGTGCCCCCTGTTACCACTCCCCTTATTCTTTCCCGACAGGACAACTGGGACCCAAGTCCATTTAACAATCCTAACGCCGTCAAACCCGAATTGGAGACCTGTCCCTTTAACTGGGACATGAACTACGGGAGGACCGCCTCAGTTCTGGACGTCAGCTCTCCAGGTCCAATAAGAGAGTGGGAAATCCGGGCAGAGGAAGAAGACGCTTCCGGAGTCGATGAAGACGGGAGGGAGACGGACGCGGAGACGAGAAACCCAGAGATCACACCAGCACCGCTGCGACGAGACGCTGAGGGGGTGAATGACCCGAAGAAGCCAGGAGGCCAACGTCACCACACTGTGCCCAGCCACGCTTCAGGAGAAGCGTGGCTCTCGAAGGTACGGAATAGGGTTGCGGGGTGGGTAGGGACAAGGGGGAAGTCCAGCGAGTAGAGGAGTATCTTAATCGCAACCTCTAACCTCCCGCTCCGTATTTCCCTACCCCCTTCGCACCTTCGCACTGTAAATAGCACCGAGCACAAACGGGTGATCCCTCACTCCCTTTCCCCCACAAGCGGCGTTACCTGATATTGATACTCTGTCCCCTCCTTCTTCCTATGCACCGGAGCGGCGCGATCAAAAGGACGAAGACCAGACCAGAGGGAGAAGAGAGAAGACGGAAGTGAAGAAGACCCCGGATAAGAAGCATTATACTGAGGCATAACTCTGGCTTCAGTTAGAAGGAGACGCACTTTGAAATTAAAGCCTTCTTTAACAAGACATAGTCTCGACCTCAATCCTTCCCCAAGCCCACAAGTGCTCAACAAAGCAGTCCAATACTGGCATGCATCTTGGGACTGGCATCCTACAATCACACCACTGCTACTGTTCATCGTCCTCAGTGGCTGCATGAAAAGGAGCCAGTGTCCAAAAAGAAGAGGCAAAAAAAACCTGTCAGGACTAAAGAGGAAGCAAATTTGCACAACCTTGCGTGGTAAAGTCCTTCTAGAACACCTTCACTTGGAACCAATACCAGTGGTCCAGCAATTGAAAAATGTAAAAGTTATTTTTATTTATGACCCGGTGTACCTGGGTGATCCAGGGATTCAATGTTCCTCTCAATAAAAAACAGCCAAGAAAAGAAGTAAAAAGAATTGGAACTGATAAAAGAACTGGAGGAAGTGATTAAAACTTATTCAGCCATTTCTGACTCAAAAACATTATTATCCCATATTAACAAGGAGATAAATTATTTCAAAGCTAACACAGAATACCTCACAAAAAATACTCCAAAAGGATATTGGAAAATATTCACATGAAAATGTGTATTCATACTTGAGAAAAGATTACTATAACACCCAGGAAAACACAAAGATACTACCCCACTATCTAGGCCAGAGGAGACGACAATTCATAAATTTCTCTGACAGTTTGTTTTACTTCGAAAATTAAAGTGATACAGAACCAGCAACAAGCAGCTTCAAGGATCACCCCAGAGGTCGTTTTTTAGGAAGAGGCTAGTGGAGAGGCAAGGGAAAAATGTGGAAAAACACCATTAAGGAACGGGAGAGATATGGACAAGGAGGCAGAGCTACAGATGGGGCAACAAGATCTAGTCTCGGCATACAACCTCTCAAAAAGACCATTGGATGAAGCAAAGATAAATCTGCTTGAACGAGGTATGTCATTTGTACCAATAACACAATCAGACTTTGTAAAAACTTCACTTGAATTACATCAGTTCTCCAGAAAAATGTCTAAGAATATTCTTTTAAAAAATATATATATATAGAATATAAGAATATTCTTTGCCAACAAGGATGACACCTCCTTCAAACGTTTCCCAGGTTTAAAAAAAAAAACTCTAACTTTTATCCACCAGCAAGTAATATCCCTACAGAAGTTCTAACCTTCTGGAAAACCATCCTGAGGGAATTGGATAATACTGAATAAAAAAATAAATATTTCAAGAACAACCATCAACGACTGAGAAGATTGTCCTTGAATGGTTGAAAGCGGACGACAATATAATCATTAAACCAGCCAATAACGGCAAGGCTATTGTTTTAATGGACTGTGATGTCTATGAGAGTTGGGTTATCAAGCACCTTGAACAGGAAGCACACTACAGAAGAATACCAGGGTAACCCTCGCGTGCTATTCAGGAAGAAATGAAACAGGCTGTAGAGGCAGGTATAAATAGGGGATGGGTAACAGATAACGAAAGGGTTTTCCTCATTAACCGTACTCCCAGAACACTAGTAATATATATCTTACTGAAGATCCACTAGGACCACCTATATCCACAAGGTCACCTAATAGTATCTGGGGTAAACTCCCAGTTGGAGACACTAGCTAAATATGTTGGTTTTTTCCTGAAACCAATGATTACACAAAATCTCAGCTATTTAATAGACCCAATGGATATCTTGAACAAAATTGAGCAAAAGGAATTTGAGACAAGTGAAGAATTATTGTTGACATTGGATATAGTCAATCTGTATACGAATATACTCTAAGACGCAGTGATCGAAGCAAAGGAATGTTTCCTGGAAAGGAGAGCCTGACCTCATGATGTTCCCACAAAGTTTATCCTGGAACTAGCATAGATATGTTTAAAAATGATTTATTTCTACTTCAAACACCAGTACTTTACACAGATGAAGGGTACTGCCATGGGATGGCCATAATGTTCAGGGCCAAGTACGAAAATGGAAAAACTGTGATAATCTGTTTAAAGACCAAATACCCACATGGAAGACATTAATAGACAATGTTTTCATGATAAGGAATGGAAAGAAGCAGGACTCCACAACTTTGTGGAATGGTTGAATGACAGGACTACGAGTATAATATTTACAATGCAGTTCAGCTATCAGGAAATCAATTTCCTGGATTTGACAATACAAAAAAGCAGATCGAAAATATACCACACTGTATACTAAGGCAATGGACAGAATTACGTTTCTGTGGCCACCATAGAAACCTAAGAATAACCTCCGCTTCAGTCAATTCCTGCACATTTGGAGAAATTGTTTCAGGAGGAGGGGGATTGCTTGAAGAACGCAGAAATGTTACTCACTAAACTGAGAGAGAGAAAATATCCATATAAGCTTTTAAAAAGAGCTGTTGGTACACATCAAGGGAGTATTTTATAGAACCTAAATAAAGTAACAAACTAGATAGGATGGTCTGTGTTACATTTTTAACAAAAACACCAACCAATTAAAATAGTTATTACAAATTATTGGTACCTAATTTCCTGCTTTGATCAATTAAAAAATCAACCCATGTTTGCATTATAAATAATTCAAAACTTGAGAGATATCCTGGTACAATCCAATACTGATACACAAGGATCTCCATCCAATCAGCAAAACATGCTGGGCTCCTACCTGCAAAAGGCCACCACAAATGTGGAAATTTTACAGTGACTGACAGTACCATAGAGGGTGAAGAATTGACATACAAAAAGTAAATCAAAAGACAGTCTGAATTCACCAACTGCAACACTAAAACATTGTATATTGCACCGTAAGCCTCATCAGAAACTGCCTACAAAATAGTACACCAACATACACAAGTTTCTATAGCAGACTGCAAGTCACTCCTTAAAAGATTAATGTCCACTTGATTCAAAAAGATTAAATGAAACATTCTGGACTCTTGTACCTGCACCAAGATGTAGTCAAAGAAGAAACCGTGAACATCACAGCAGGTGGACCTCCACACTACATTTCCGAAGATTCCAGTGAGTAATCATGGCATCACACTCAAGCACCTCGTACGTGATTGGCTTGCGTCTCCTTTTTAGATCAGTACCAGGAAGCAAGGTTGCTTCAGATGCCTGGGAGAAAAAGCAGCAGTCTGCCCTGCCACTCTTCACAACTTATACGTGTTAGTGTGCAACATACAATAAACAAGGAAAAGAAATAATCCTCTGAATGTATGGAGATCTTGAAACTCTTCGCTAATGACACATTTTTTACATGATTACATAGTCTCTTTATTGACTTTTTCTTTCAATCGAAAGTGCCTTGTGATTCACACTTTTAAAATAAGTGAGCAACTAATTTTTTTAGCGCCTGTGGTGGGTGATGGGACATATGCATGCATTGCCTTTTGTCCATAGCGTACAATTACTACAAACACTAGGATGAATTTTAGGTATGGACTAGATACCCTTACTTGGTATATCTTCTCTGGACCCACATCTAAACAATACAAATATACCACTGATTATATTACTGTATTCCCTTCTAGAATATTACATCCTGATGATGACTTCAAAGTAATTTGCATGTTCCACCCGAAGGAGGTCGAAAGGCGTCAGTGGTATTAAGCAAGGTGGAGTGTTTGTGTAACGGAAAACATTTCACTTAAGAATCTAGTGGAAAAGGTCATACAAACGTTAGCCTCAGGGAACATTCAGTAAACAAAACATCCACCTCAGAGACCGCATTGACTGAATTGATATAGCAAACCACAGAAAAGGACTTAAATCTTTTTTGTGATTTGGTTTTGCAGGACACTGAGCTTTCATATTTGTACTAATGTGATGTATATAGCTTGACAGTCAGTTAAATAACAGCTTTTTGAGTTGTGTCATTTATATTTGTTGTTTGTTATGTCTTTCAATATATTTGCCTTCTAACTTGCTTTGCTATGTTTTTCAAATATCTTTAGGCTCAAGGTTTGAATGGACTGCTTATAACCAATTAATCCTTAAACAAAACTAAAAGCAATATATGTATGATCATTGATTCAATTCCTTGTGCATATTAATTATTAATAGTTTAATCTATGGCAAGTAGGGATACTGTTTCTTTTTTAATGCTTTTCAGTAACTCTGGCAGCCCCTTCTCATACCGTAGCTGTGTTTACTGCTATCAGGTATTGGCAAACCCAATGTTTCTAGCTTATAACTCAAAATGCAAGCCAGAACTAATGATTTTGCTAGTGTGTGTTAGTAATGGTAAGTATCATGGAGCCTTTTCATTGTCAATTTTACAAGGTTCGATGATTTGCAAATATAGAAAGCCTTTTGTTCATTATTTAAGTATTAAAGAATTGCAAACATTTCCTTGGAAAAGATTAAAACAATGTGCACTAACCATTGTGATTTAGCGAAAAAACCAAAGTGACAGATTTTTATTCATGTCATAGTAGTTTTAATCCATTATTTCAAGCTTATTATAAGTATACTGTTATGACTACAGAAAGGTGATATATAAAGTCCATATATCTACTTTTTGTTATTAAATATGAAAAAAATCATGCTGCAACTGAGAATGCATTAACTGGGAAAGGAGCATACCTTGTTCATTAGACAGTGATGGCATTATGCCTGTTAGAGGTGCATTAGCACCGTGCCAATTTTATGTACACTCCTTGGAAATAAAAGAGTCCAAATGCAAATTTGCTTAATCCCTTTGTCAAAACATCTCACTGGGAAACAAGTTTCAATCTCTGACAGACCTGTGGATGCCTTTCCACTGCAGTATCTGAAAAAGACAATAGGAAAACTGCCGTCAGAGAAAACACAGGTTTGTACAATAGATGCATTAATCATTCATGTCATGCAGCAACGGGTTTCTAATCTAAACTGTGAGACTTTGTCAAAATAAAAATTAAACCAAAATGTAGTACGAGAGATACTTCCTGGAGGTTTGTGAAAAGAAGTTGATGAAGCATTAATTGTTTTAACTAACACATCTACTCAAATGTTGTAGTTAAAGGATGAAAACCAGAA
This sequence comes from Calotriton arnoldi, assembly GCA_963921515.1. Taxonomy (NCBI): domain Eukaryota; kingdom Metazoa; phylum Chordata; class Amphibia; order Caudata; family Salamandridae; genus Calotriton; species Calotriton arnoldi. The sequence goes on from CAWUFW010002921.1 coordinate 1,599,748, forward strand.
ACAAAATGTCCAATGGAAAGACAGTAATAGTATACAGTGGGTAAACAGCACGCTTTGAAAAACAGGAAAGTTGAAATGAGGCATAATTTGGTTGCGAAAAAAGACAAATTCAAACTTCTAATGAAATATCCCAGCCTATAGCAATTAATGCACAATTAACAGAAAATCTAGCAATCATGAATGAACACCCCTTTAAAGTGGTTTTATCATAATTTTTTAGCCTTTTACTTTCCAGCTCTATTTCAGTGGCAGCTCCTCCACTAAGGCGGAGGAGCGTTGCCCCACTGCGCAAAAAGGAAAAATAAAATGACAATAACGTATCGCTATTATGATTTAATTTTTCCTATTGCGTGCAGTCAGTGGCCTGTGTGCAGTGTGGGGTGGGCTGTGCTGGCTGGCCAGAGTAGGGGAGGAGTTGTTTTCACTCCCAAAGTGCGCATGAACTGTTTGGGAGGCCCTCTTGGGCCAACCAAACAGTTCATGCGCACTTTGCATTTTCCCCACCAGGCTGCATTACAGCCTGGTGAGGAACATGCACAGGCTCCCTGTTCCAGTCTGAGCGCCGATCCACAGCGCTCAGACCAATCAAAACGCTGTATTGCAGCACTGTGATTGGCTCAGGGGAGCCTGTGTGCCGGGTGCTTCCTGATGCCGGCCGGACTGCAGAAAGGAAGAAGGAAGAGGACGTAGGAGAGGTGACGGCCTGCCGGCTGTTCCAAGGTGATTGTTTTTTTTTTTGTTAATTAACCCCCGCAGCCCCACCAAAACCGCCCCGTAGCAGCCACTACTGCTCTATTTCTATGCAGAGCACTGGCAACGCTAATATGTCTGACTTTAAACTTCTAATACTCTCAATTATGTTCACGTAAAATTGCACATTTGAGCCTAGTTTTTGTTTCCATGCTGTAGAACTGGCATTGGAAAGTCTGGAAGCTCTGTGGAATTGGTCACCAAAGATGTGTTTTCTCTTTGGGAAAGATTACTTTGTTTGGGAATAATGGGGAGCAGTGACTTTCGCCTGTCACTGCACCAAAAGTGAAAGGCTTGCGTAAGCAGGTCGGGGCGGCAACAAGCAGCGCAGCAGCTGTGGTATGTGGGATAGGACAGTTCTTGCTGTGGTTACCTAATACATATTTTCGTAAAGATCCCTAATGGTGACTGCTATGTCAGAGAAGCAGTAAGGGCTGCAAAGAAGGTGGGATTTTTGTGCAATCTTAGCAAGTTTCACAATATGTTACATAGACAGTTTAGATCAATTTGCAGATCTGTGTGCCTTATCTCGTCTAGAGACTTCACACTCAATGGACAACTACAGTAAGGTGTGTATTGCACACACTGAGAGTGTATGGGATGAGAAAGTATCTCCTCCTGTAACCAAAACACACAATTGGTCTCAGGATCTCCCCAAATGGCTCACATGTTAAGGGCTTTTGGGAGGTTAGGAGGAGGGATCAGGTTGACCCAAAGGATCTTCCTGCACTAGCCACTTAGGTTCAAATGGACTAAGAAAGAAGTTGCCTGGAGAGGCTGAGTTTCAATTCCCTCTTGACTTACAGTAGGAAATGACCAGTCAGAGAGCCCACTGTACTTTTTTACATATTCTGCAGTGGTGGGAGGGTCTTAGTTTGAAAGCATACCTGCACTGAGATGAAACTTATTTAGATGGGCCAGAATGTGGCCTATTCTGAGCAACATAGGAAATGTATCTATGGTGAGGGAGGAATTGACATTGTAAAGCAAGGGTTTAAGCGATTCAGTGGCTAGAAATCTGACAATGATGATGTCGGTGGCAATGGTGTGAAGTTGAGGTTAGTAGTGATATGAAGACATTTATGTAATCATCTAAGTAACGTTTCATTTGTGTCTATCAGGAACAGATGGGGATTTGTCAGAAGTATTACAGGTAATGTCAATGATGTGTTTGATTAGTCAATCTTTTTGATGAAGTGACTGAGGTATTGGGCAGGGGTATGACTCAGTAATGGACTGCATTGAAGAACTTTTTCCTTTTGTTGGATTAAAGGATAGTTTAAAGGTCAATGAAGTCCTTTCCTTGGGTAAGAATTAAGTTACTTACCTATAACTGCAGTTATCCAGTATTGGTATCTTTCATAGATTCACATGCTTGCATCATTCCCCGTTGTCGAAGTGGGAGTCCCACGGTAATATAAATAAAGCAGTAATTAAAGAACTTCCATAGGCTATCATGGAGGCAACCATGCATTTAATAGTCTATCTACCTCCTTTTCTAAAAAAGGACCAAACTTAAATACAACCAATCAGTAACCAGCACCCTTACAACCTTTCCAAGAGAGGCTGAATCCCTCAGATTTTTCCAGCACAAGTGTGGGTAGTAATACTGGAGTGTAAGGGGAGCCTCTCCAGGGAGAAGGGTGGGTTGCATGTGAATCTATGAAAGATATCAATACTGGATAACTGCAGTTACAGGTAAGTAACTTATCTCTTATCCAGTATTGGGGATTCTTTCATAGATTCACATGCTTGAATCAGAATAGCAAGCAGTAATGTAAAGTAAGTAAGCACCCTTAGTGGATGGCGGGTAGGGCCAATAATATTTCAAAATATATTCACAAAAGGAGTGTCTTGTGAAAGTGTTGGTTAAAAATAAATGCATATAAAGGCGTTGACATGTGAAATAAACATCTTTATTATCAGCTTAAACAAGTATACCGACTTTTATAACCAATAAAGATACATTTTCAAATGCAGATCAATACTGACAACAGAAAAGAAATCCTCTAATTAAGGAGACTCAACTTACTGAAATAAATGACGTAGTACTGCCTCTCTCACTGCTGCATCAGCACACTGTGTCGACTCCAGGCAGTAGTGCTGCGTGAACGCATGCGTTGTTTTCCACGTCGCAGCTTTGCAGATTTATTCCAGTGGCACCCCAGCGAACATGACGGCCGATGTAGAGACTGCTCTTGTGGAGTGCGCTTTCACTGTCCTTGACAAAGGTTTGCCTGCCTTATCATGGCAAAACTGAATTGTGGCTGCTATCCATCTTGCAATGGTAGCTTTAGAAACCGCAGTGCCCTGACAACCTTGTCCATAGGCTACGAACAGTTGATCTGTCTTGCGGATAGACTTAGGGCCAGATGTATCAACCTTGGATTTTGCGAGTCTATAATAGCAAATTTTACCGATTCACTATTATAGACTCGCAAAATGCAATGTATGTAGGTTTTTGCAAACATTTTGCGATTCCTACGCATTCCTTAATTGCGACTCGCAAATTGCGACTCGCTAATAAGGAATGGCTTCCAATTCATTTCTATGGGCCTAGAGGCCCATAGGAATGAATGGGAATTGCATGCGCAATTTGCGAGTACCCAATAGGTGCTCGCAAATTGCGCATGTACTTCAAGGGTGCCAAAAGGACACCCTGTTGCACCCCTGAAATATGCATGTGTGCACATGTGGCGCACATATATGCCCTAAGGGCATATATGTGCGCCACATAGCACTTAGAAAAATGCAAAAATGTGCATTTTTCTAGGAATTTGCAAATTACCACCAACATTTGCGATTCCTTAATGCTAATTCGCATATTTGCGATAGCTCCAAGAATTGCATTTAGGGAATCGCAAATTGCGATTCCCTAACTGCATTTGCAATTTAGGTAATCGCAAATAATTGCGATTACCCATATTGCGAATTAAAAAATGTTGATACATTGCAAAACGCATTTTTGCATTCGCAAACGGGCCGATTCTGCGAATTGGCCCATTTGCGAACGCAAAAAGCGTTGATACATCTGGCCCTTAGTCTTTTGCAGGCAGAATATAAGACACCTCTTGATGTCTAGAGTGTGTAGAGTTCGGTCCGCAGGTGTAGAAGGATCCGGGAAGAAAGTCCTGAGAATGACAGGTTCGTTTAAGTGGAACTACAAAGGAACCTTAGGGATGAATTTGGGATTCGTCCTGGGGATAACCATTTCATCTGTAAAACGAAGGAAAGGATGTTTTATGGTGAAAGCTTGTATTTCGCTAACCCTTCTAGTTGATGTTAAGGCGAGCAAGAGAGGTCAGGTACTTGATGTCAGCCCTATGGTTGGGCTCAAAGGGTTGCTTTATCATGTGATAGGACTACATTTAAGTGCCACTCAGGGGGTGGAGCTTGACGAAACAGTCCTTTTATCAATGGCTGTACAACTCTGGTAGAGTGGAGAGATAGACGTTTCGGGGACCGCCTATTTCTAGAGATAGCTGCGAGATGAACCTTAATTGAAGAGTATACCAGCTCAAATTTTACCAAAGACAGTTAGTACGGTAAGATTTGCTCTGAAGCAGAGAGATACGGATGTACCTTGCTTTGCAGACACCAAAGGCAGAACCGCTTCCATTTCAGTCTGTACGTCTTGTTGGTGCTAACTGCATGAGATCTGGCGATAATGTCTTTGCACTCTTGCGCAATAGTCAAATCCTTAAATTCGAAGAATTCAGGAACCACGCATGCAAGCGAAGAGATGCTGGCTCTGGATGACACATCTGACCTTGGTTCCTGGTCAACAGAGTTGGTGTCAGTAGCAGACAGATAGGCTGGGCTTCCGAGAGGAGGAGAAGCTACGTGTACCAGTGCTGTCGTGCCATCTGGGGGCCATCAGAAGAAGGCGGCAGTGCTCCATTTTCATCTTCGTATGTACCTTGGGTATCAGTGGAATGGGAGGAAAGGCGTAAGCATATATTCCTGACCAACGCATTGAAAGGGCATTCCCCCGGGAGTTTGAGAGAGGAAATCTGCTTGTGAAGAACTGGCATTTGGAATTGGTGTGGGTCGCAAACAGGTCCCGCGCTGGTTTCCCCCAATGTAAAAAAATCCTGTCCAGTTGGTCTTGTTCGAGCTCCCACTTGTGGCAGTTGTCTTTGGTCCTGCTGAGGGTGTCTGCCAGAGTATTCCGAAGCCCTGGAACATGTTCCGCTATTAGGGCTATCCCGTGAAATGTGAGCCAGCTCCAGAGCTGCTGGGCGTCCTGAGAGAGAGTAAGAGATTTGGTTCCTCCTTGTTTGTTGACATAAAACATGCTTGTGGTGTTGTCCGTACTGACCAAAACCGATGAACCTTTTATCCGAGGGAGGAAAGCCTGTATGGAGAGAAAAAATGGTCTTCAACTCCAGCCTGTTGATATGCATCTGACGCTGGGACGAGGACCATTTTCCCTGAATCTGAAGGTCTTGAAGATGACCTCGCCAACCTTCCATAGAAGCATCAGTAGTGACTATGAATTTCGGAATCAAAGGCAGAAAGGACAGGTCCTGAGAGAGGTGTGACTTCAAAGTCCACCATTCGAACGCCTCTCTCATGCGTAGAGTGATAGTTGTCCAGTAGATCCGTAGTTTGAATCCATTGACATTGGAGTTTCTCTTGCAAAGGCCTCATGTGAAGACGAGCTAGTGGCACTAGGTCGATTGCTGAGGAGAGCATACCCAGTAGAGATTTGTATATCCTCACAGAAGTGCACTTTCTTTTTGATAGTCTGAGAGCCAAGGTTTGCAACCATTCTTGCCTTTTTTGGGAAATGAAAGCGTTGTTCTGAATGGTGTCCAAGTCGGCCACTAGGAACGTCATTGTCTGATTTGGAAAAAACGATGATTTTCGTTGGTTTATAGAAAGGCCTAATTTGTGGAACAGATCTATGCAATCTCTTGTAGCTGCAGCCTCTAGACAAGCCGATGGAGCTTTCAGGAGCCAATTGTCCAAATATGGAAATACTTGGTAACCCTGGTTCGGCATGGCGGCTGCCACTGTGGCCAGAAACTTGGTGAAAATCCGAGGAGCAGATTTGTGGCCGAAAGGTAGAACTCGGAACTGATAGTGGGTACCACCCACTGAGAATCGGAGGAACTTTCTGTGTTTGGGGTATATAGGAACATGGAAATAAGCATCCTCTAAATCCAGCGATATCATGTAGTCCCCGCTGTTGAGGCGCCAAAGGATGTTGGAGAGTGTAACCATTCTGAAGGTCTGATTTTTGAGGAATTTGTTCAGCCGTCTGAGGTCTAAAATAGGTCTCCACTCTCCCGATTTCTTGCGTATCAGGAAGAAGCAGGAGTAAAAGCCTTTTTTTCTTTGTGCTACTGGAACCCTCTCTATTGCCCCTTTCAGTAGCATAATCTTTGCTTCCTTTTTGAGTAAGTGAAGACGAGGGGGGTGCGATCCCCTGGGTGGAGTGTTTGGAGGGCGCTGGATGAATTCTAGAGTGTGGCCATAAGATATGAGATCCAAGACCCATCTGACCGTTGCAATATTGCGCCATTGATGGATATGACTGGAAACGTTTGCACCGGTTTGGGGAGGGAGTAGTAGCTGATGCCCTGATTCGGTCACTGCTTACGACCTGAGTCGCGTGCTTGTGATGTTGGTTTCCTGCGCGAGCCTTGCCTTAAGAAACCAGATGTTGTTGGCTGTGGAAAGGATTGCTGCTGGTAACCCTGATGATATTGTGGCTGACAGGATTGATAGTTTTGAGTGCGCTGGAAAGTACGTCTATAGCCTGAAAATCCATGTCCTCGTGCACCCCAAAAGGGCATTTTACGATACTGTAGGGTACCTAAAGCTTTGGCTGTGTCTGTATCCGTTTTGATGGCTAGTAGAGCTTCATCTATATGTTTACAAAATAGACTGTCTCCATCGTACGCCACGTATCTTTGATTGCACTTCTGGATGGAAGGACTTTGCCCTAAGCCATCCTTGGCGTCTTAAAACAGCCACACTAGGTAGTTGTCGAAAACCTATTGTGGCTATGTCCATGGCACAGTCTGTAATTTTGGCCGCTGTGCGCTCTCCCTCAGCCAGGACCTTACGAAATTCCTGTTTATTTTCCTCCGGTATAAACTCCAGCATGGCTCCGATATCGGACCACATTTGCCGATCGGAGTGCATTATCAGCCCTGACAGAGATTGCAGAAATGGACGAGAATCTCTTCCCAATGGAATCCAAACGGTGTCCTTCCTTGTCCGGTGGAGACGTGATGGGGGTGGAAGGATTTTTTGATCTTCTCTGAGCAGCTTGGGAAATCACAGAGTCCGGTTTGGGATGACCCGTAAGGCATGCAGGGGAATCCTCGGGCGCCCTGTATCTTTTATCTAATCTTGGCAGTACTGGCACTACAGTGGCCAGTGATTTCATTACTTTAAGTCCTTCCTGCCAGATATGGTCTATATTGGGTATAGATCTTACCAATTTCCTTGATTGTTCTTTAAAGTCATAAAGGAAACAATCTGATTGCTTGACTATTGTAGGCAGATGAAATCTGGATGTAGCCCTGTCCATCAGATTATGAAAACCTCCAATGTCCTTTGGAGGTGAGTCAGAAGGACGACAAAGAGGAGGGGATGGTATAGGTATAATATAGTTATCCCATTCATCAGTAGGTGGAGGAGGATCGTGAATTTCTCCCTCTTCAGGCTCTTCTTCAGAAGAGGATGGATCTTCTCTAGGGGGAACAGGGATGATGGGACGTGGCGTCATCTAGGAGTAGCACGAGGAGGCAGTATTGGTGTAGGCGGTGCTACAGGTGGTGCTGATGGAGGCGGCAGCACAGTAATGTGTTCCTCTTGGGGCGGGAACCTTTTTCTGTAGTCCGTGAGCATAACCTGTAAGTCTTGTATTAAAGAAGAAGGTAATTGAGCAGGTTCTTGCCTTGGTGGATCAAAATAATATCTAAAATGCTGATATTGTGTAGGAGGAACTGGATAGTGTTCGTAGTACTGCTCCTCGTCATAATAGACCTCAGCCTCCTCCTGACACTTGACATTAAGTTCAGAAGGACTATGAGCAGTCCCAAAGGGACCATCATCATCCGTTTCCTCTGTGTCTAGAAGGTGACTTGGGAGTAAAGGCGAAATATTGCCTGACGATTGGAATCCAGGCCGCAGTGATGTTCTGAACAATCTGGATGGTGTGGACTGCATTTGCAGTGACTTCGTCGACGGGAGCGGCGTTGATGGGTCTGTCGACGATGGGACCGTTGGCGACCCTTATTTTCTTGTCAACAACAAAATCGTCGTCGATGTTGTCATCGAAGCCATCGATGTGTGCTCATCGACGGTGGAGCCTTCGTCGACAGTGGAGTCTTCGTTGATGGTGGAGCCGTCATTGACGGCGATGGTGTCGTCATCATCGCTGCCGGCGTCGACGACGGCGACCTCGTCGCTGAGGTCTTTGTCGATGGTTAGGATAGTGTTGACGATATCGGGGCTTTTATGCTCGCCGTCGATGTCGTAGGCACCGTCGACGGTCTCGACGATGAGAGAGTAGTCGTCGGCGCCGTGCTGAAGAAAGAGGCGTCGACGGTGAAACTGATATCGACAAGGATCAGTGGCTGGATTTATGCCTGGAAAGTCCTGAAGATTCCAGTTTTGCCTTAGAATTCCCAGAATGATGTGGCAAGACTAGCTCTAAGGAGACTTTAGGTTCTTTCTCCTTTTTTTGAGCTTCTTTGGTCAGATGAGAGGTTTTAGGGTGTTTCTTGACCTCCTCAGGCTGACCCTCAGGCGACCTGGGCCTATGGGATTTAGAGGAAATGTCGCTCTCCTTATCAGAAGACGGTCCTTGTGTCTTCTTCAGCCACAACAAAAGTCTGCCCTCTCTATCTCTAAGAGTCTTAGATGAAAAGGTGCGGCAGATTTAACATTGTTTTGCCTCATGATGAGGATAGAGGCAATAGATGCAATCCTTGTGGGCATCATCACTATGAACCCTTTTCTTCGCACAGGATTTACAAGGGTGAAAAAGTCCTTTCCTATCAGACAATGTCCAGTAAGAAAAATTAGACTTATCTGAGAGAAATGTTGAAGAACTGAGCAGATCTCAGGGAGACTCCCTTCACACACGACATGCGGTGAAAATCTGAGGGATTCAGCCTCTCTTGGGAAGGTTCTAGAGGGTGCTGGTTACTGACAAGCAATTCCTAGAAAAAGTTAGGTCCTTTATTAGAAAAGGAGGTAGATAGGCTATTAAGTGCATGGTTGCCTCCATGATAGCCTATGGAAGTTCTTTAATTACTGCTTTATTTATATTACCGTGGGACTCCCACTTCGACGACGGGGAATGATTCAAGCATGTGAATCTATGAAAGATACCCCAATACAGGATAATATCAAGTTTGTGTTTAGCTCTGACTGTTTTTGGGCATTATGAAAGAAATTTGATTGTGACTCCGTAATTTTTCAAATCGTTTGCTTTACCTTTGGCCGTTGTGGAGCTTTTCATTTATCTTTGCTGTTGTGGACATTTATAGTTTTATCTATGTTGACTAGGAAAGGTCTCTAGAGCAATGATGGGTGTCTGAAGCGAAGAGTTGGTGGCTTCTATAAATGAGTCTGGGATGGTGAGGAGGGTTTATTGGTAATTTTGTATTGGAAGTTCTTTAAAGGTTCTTGTTTGAATGTCAGTTGATTCAGGTTGTCCATTGCAATAAGGCATAGTCATATGAATGGTGGTAACCTAGTACACTGACCAATTGAGGGATCTAGGATCTTGGAAGATCCGTGAGTAACCAATGAGGTGGTCTAAATAGTTGCTTTCAGAGTGAGTGGAGGTCATGATGAGCAAGGGGAAGATAGAGGATATAAAAAGAAGTCCCCTAGGAAGATGTTGTTGAAGGTGGCATGTCTGCTGGAGGCTTGAAAATAAGAAAATGGGTTTGTAAAATCTTAGTAATGTTAGAACTCCGATAGGACGCTGGCATTCAGAGGACATCTCATAGGAGAAACGCTGACAGAAGCTATGAGCGCTAGATAACAAGTGCACCCATGGTGGAATCTTTAGCAGGTATTAAATATTAGAATTTTGTTTTAAGGATGTTGTTTTGTAAAGTAATTGAGTACCTCATGTGTTGGCCATTGTTTTTAAGCTCTGTTACATGTCTATGGTGGGTGACGATTAAGGAACCTGAACGAAAGTAGCAGCTGATGGATTTTGATTGGATTGTTTCATCCTCACGGTGCTATGTTGTATGCACTTTATTGATTACTGAATGTTGTTTGGGTTGTATTTCTATTATGTTGCTATGCCAAATGCGCTTTGTTCTTTTGCATGTTTTATTAATTTCATATATCATTTATGGCTAGTCTTTTAGATGAATAAAGTATATTACATTTAATTGAATTGAAGAAGTGCACACCAACTAGATTCTGCATTGCATTCCAGAGGGACTGCACACCCAGTGAGAGATGGTGGACTCCTTGTTTGGAAGTTGAGACACAGATACAGTGCGTTGGTGTCTTGGTACATCTGGAATGCAGATGAATCAGACTGCCACACGGACAGTAACAAACAGATGTGGTAATTGGAACTACAATGGAGCTACTAAATCGTGCCATATAACATTAGGAAATTGCTGCAGTACGCAAGGACCAGAACAGATGCCTTAATGGGATGGTTTCTCCAAAACCCATTGTTGATGACAACAGGAAAATCAAGACTATAGACTATGCAGAGTGTTATGTTATAGGCCTTTGAATTTTTTTTAGATTTGATCATTGTAAGTATATACTTAGCAAATTCATAGTTTCTCCCTGGTCTCCCCAGATTTGTTAAATTTTCCTGTACCCTAGTTTTACGGATATTAGGACTATATGTGTACTGTGATACTGATATTCAGTGCCACAGTTTGTGTGCTCTGGCTCTAAAATAGTATCTGTAAAAAAATTTCACCCAATTTGGCAATGTAACTTTCCTGTAAGGCCTTAGTAGATGGCGCTGAAAATGCAGCAATGGCATGGGAGTTAAATGTAATCTGCAGTGTGCATTTACACCACTCAAATATATGACAAAAAATATGGCTGCCAGAAGCTCTGGCTGGCATGCAGTTTGAAGTCAAAGCAATAACACATGCCTATGAAAAGTGCCATAAAGGAAAGCCTACAAACAAGTGCCTAATATATATATATATATATATATATATATATATTTATATATATATATATATATAAAAAAACTGTACCCTTAAAGAGACTAAAAGCAATTTTACTGAGTAGTTTTGACTACATTTGCCATAAATGGACATAAATTTAATTAAAATATTTAATTCTACCTCTCCATCTGGGAAAATGCTAGAAAAGTGACTTAAAGTTATTTCCCACCTAATTTTCAAAACCTGATTTAAATGTGAAATCATATTTTTTGATAAATTAAGTGGAAAATTATTATAAATTGTACTCTATTCTGCCTGAGTCATAACCGCCTTAAAACCAGTTCAGCCACTCATCACACCTCCGAGCTGGAATGTGCATTCTTGTCTGGAAGAGTTTACAGAACTGGCTCAGTAGACAATGGCCTGCCTCTTAGCACAGGAAGGACCCGGTGTTGTTAACAGCTGACCACTTAGTAGGGATTAGCTATATGGGAGTGGACAGCAACAGCTTGCTACTGCACAGGATAAGTGTGGCACTTGACCACGCCACCATAAGAACATATTTGGACCTGGGAATACTACACCTGAAGAAGAGGGCAATGCTGGCATAAACAAGGAAGACTTCTGGCTCCTGCTGAAAGAAGAGGTCTCACTCAAGGGGTCCACACTGCTACTGGCATCCAGGGAATTGAACTACTTTCTAAGGGTAAGATGGTTAGCCTCCTGTTTGTCTGTTTCATGGACACTTAAAGCAGAAGGACTTCTGACTCCAAGAGGGCCCAACTGACCTCAGAGGACTGGACCCTACAGGAGACTTTGCTGATGAGAGACCCGGTGCCTAGGAGTCTTCCTTTGGGAGCTAGGGGCTCAACAGAAGGAACTTTCCCAGCAGTTGAATAAAGTGGGTCCTAATCATTGTTTCCACCTCTGTAGAAATGGGAAAATGTCCCGAGGCTTGCTCAGAGAGGTTGTACCCAAGATAGCATGAAAACCAGGTTCATCAAGCTAGGAATTGCTTGCCACACTGAAAACGGGTTCAGCTGGATTTTGCAGTCAAGGTATCCTGCCTCCTGGAGCCCTGCAAATTTACAGCTTCTAGGCTTGCCCAGCTGGAGCATTCTGAGACCCAAAAATGTTACTAAGTCTGAAGGTAAGACCTTGGACTGGGAAGAGGCTGCAAATCTATCTGACCAGCTTTGCCCCATTCCGGGCCTTTGGTTCCAAAAACAACAGCTTCGCTGGGAACTCGATGATGACGTACCCAACTCCAAGAAACACTCGACAGCCACAGCCTTGGACTGGAACTGTGAGAACTGTTGTTTTTCAATGGCGCTTTACTTTTTTTCTGGCCGCTTTTTTCCTTTACATTTTAAAAATGAATATGGCCCATTCCCCTTACTCTATTTTAATAATCTCAACTTCTTTTTGCTCATAAATATCTTCCTTATGTTTCTAAATTGGTTTAGAATTTTATTGTGTTGTTTTTTTGACTTTGCAATTCCAGGGCCTAAGCTTAACACATACTTCTCTGGGTAATGCATACTGATTGAGCTGTAGCCACCAGAGGCTGAGCAATGGTTGTCTCAGAATTGCGTTTAGATATAGCTTGACTGTGTTTATTAAATTGGCAAGGTTACCCCACACAAATTAGAGATTATCTGCTGAGAAAACTAATTTGTTGCTGTTTGTACATATTAAGACAGGAGAACACTATTTAAGTCAATGGAAGGATCATCTTTCGCCCAAGGCACTATTATCAAAGAGACACAGTAACAAGAAACCTCAGAATTCAACATAATCAATCCACCTGTTTTTCCACTTAAAATGTGGCTGTCCTATTGCACCGCCTGACTGAGTAACATAAACTGTACATTTCCATACCCCTTATTGATTAGGCCATTGCTATTCACATAATAATTTCTGTAACTTACTTGTTTCTAATTATGTAGCTGTAGCATTCTGTAGCACATGTAATACTGCCAAAAGGATAGTCATAACTACCGAAACGACATTAATTACCAGGAATATCTTGATGTTTTTCATGCCGAGGAAGCCAATGTGTAATCATCCCAATGTGCATATAGTTGCAAGATTGTATATATCCCTCGGCATGTGGTTCCACATGAATAGGCTGTGGCTTTGACATCGAGAGAAAATATTATTCATTGGAAATACACAGAATGCAGTCTGTCAAAAAAGGTTTGTAAGGAATTTCACTTTGCAAAGCCCCCTTTATTTCATACCAAAGAAGAAATTACTGTGTCAACTATTAGGACATCAATAACATAAATGTAAAAAAGAATTACTATGTACTATCAATTAACCGAATAGATCAAGTACAAGAGGGGTATGCACTCTCATCTCTCTTGAATTAATGCCTTTGACAGTTACTTTACGTCGAAATATTTGTAATCAATGTGAGCGATGTAATGCCCTTTAGCCTATGCAACAGACTGTCAGCCTTCAGACATGTTCTCATCAATCATTTTCTTGATGTGCTTCAAAAATATATTGTAATCTATTTGGATGATATATTTGCTGTCGTCAGGGTTACCGAAGCCACCGTCATCACTGGTATCGAGGGTGATTTTGTCGTCAACAATGTACCTATTGACACAGTAGCCATCAACAACGGATCCGTTGACGGGCTGATATTTTCCAATGATGGGTCCTTCCGAGGGATCACAGGCATTGATGATGAAGAGGAAGACTTCCTTTGAGAAGAAGCTGGACTTACTTCCTTCCTGATAGATTTTCCAGACCCAGAGTCCTATGAAAGAGACTTTGATTTCTTAGGGTCCTTGTCATATGAGGTAGAGCACTCATTTTCCCCTCATCATCAGATCCAGAATCAGAGTGGGCCTTTTTCTTCTGGAGCCAGAGAAGTCTGGCGACGCGATCCTTCATAGTCTTAGCAGAAGAGGTTCTGCAATGTTTACACTCTTTAGGCTTATGATGTGGATGTAAGCAGTATAAACATTCCTTATGGGGATCCTCAGAAAAAAGTCTTGGCTTTCCATAAGACTTACAAGGCCTGAACAGCCTCTTTTTAGATCCCTTTTACATGATGTTGAGGTGAGGAAAACAAGACAATTGTACCTCAGAGTTCCTTATAGGTTGAAATGTGTTGCTTCTGGAAGAAGGCAATAGGTCAAAAGGTGACTGAGCACAGGAACTGAGCATAGCTCAAGAAGAATCCCTCACTCACGATGGGTTGTAAGAAATCTTAGGTATAGTGGCCCTGCAGGGGAAGAGTGCTTCAGGGTCTGGTCTCTGATTATTTGAAGTTTGGATCTATTAAAACAATGTGAATTGGTTAACAATGTCAATTGATTTCTCTATGGCTGTTAATGCTATGTATAGCACTGCTTGTTATAATTACCTTGGGACTCCCACCATGACAACAGGGAAGATTCAAACATGTAAATCTATGAAAGATTCAATACTGGAGAATATATGGTAATCTACTTGGATGATATATTTACCTTTTCTACAATGTATGAAGTACATGTGCACTATGCTTTTTACTCCATCATTTGCTTTATGAAAAAGTGATGAAATGAAAATGTCACCAAGTAAGCACAGTTATACACCTTGAAGTCCTCCCTGAATTCATAGGCTTTAGGTAACATTTTACAGATTATTTATCCACCATTATTCTACAGCTACCGCTCGACTAGCCACAGTTCTAAAATAGGGTACAGCTTTCTCATGGACTCCAGAAACCAAAAAAGCTTTCCTTTGGCTCAACAGCACTTGTAATGCAAGATTTCAACATTGAGGTACCTTATATGGTCAAGGCGGATTCCTACAACTATGCTTTATGAGCAGTGGTTTCTCAGCCCATGAAATACAAATAGTGGTGTTTCATTCACAGATCTTCACATCAGCCATGCCTGAGAGTATACACTTGAATACTATGCACTAATTCAATCAGCGATACTATGTAGAGGAAGCTGTTTTTGCTATCATGGCTGTGCAGATCATCAGAACCCAAATCAAATCGCAACAGCCTTGAGTATGAACCAAAGGCAACCAGGATGGGCCTATTTGTTTTTTAGATTTGATTTTATGACCACTTACAGAAGGAAAGCATTTATATTAATGCAATGCATTATCCTAAACGTAGCTGATGGAAATAGCTAAGAAGACACATACCTTACAAAGTAACCATAGAGAATTAATGATGAAAGTCATAACACAAGTTCAAATCTTTTGCTATTTGGTAAAGCAGCCTTTAACGAGTAGACCAAAAATAGTTCCTAGAAAGAGCAAACACAGGCTAGGTCGGGTGCCTGATGGTCTGATTTTTGAAGGACACCAACATTGGCTTTTTTCTTTCAATCAGCAAAAGACGTTATTGGAGTGATATCAATTTAGTCAATTGCAGAGGGTTATGGAAATAAATAAGCCCCTAAAGCTTCTTCTCCACAAGATGTGCCCATTATCTATATTTATTGAACCATATGGGGACGCCTCACTATTCTAGTTACAATTTTGCTACCTTTCTCTACCTTGTACTTCTGCTCTTTTTTGCTTTTCACATCCTGTATTACCTGCATTGTGTGTCCCTACACCTAAATGTATGATGTCTCCAAATTGAACATTTTACTGGAGTTGTGTGGCTTCCATCTCTTTGAAGGAAAGTGGCACAGTGTTGCCTAAGAGTCAAGGTTCTCCTCAAAGTATTCCCTCAATAAGACAAAGTTCATAGATCTATTTGTAAGGTTGAAAGAGATCAAGTATGATGTTGGTGAGAGGTAGACAGATTTGACACTGGACGTGAGCTTCATTAATTAAAATCATGCAGGTGGAATGCCTGTTTCTATTGATGGTTAGACTTCCACCTGATTTATACAAATAGGGGCCTTCCTTCTTGGTGAACCACCAAAGGATCTAATGTCTTATTAGGAGGAGCAGCACTGACCAATGAAGCACACTAAACATTGTTCAAACAACTACAATAGTGGATCTTGAAATTCCAGAGCAGCTAAGGGCCAGTTCCAGTGACAGGTATTCCATATGAGGAAACATACAGATTCAGCAGCATTTCCACATATATTACAATTTGCATTACTTATTGTAATATACCAGTATGTTACGCTCAAAACACTATTAATAGAAAGAGAATTCCAACCTATATCTACGTAAGCAAGATAAATACATCTTCTTTGCTTTACACAATACATGAATAGATAAAATGCTTGAGTTTCATTTATTTAATTTTATTATCCATTTGAACCTGGAGAAGCATTATACGATTAATAAATAAGCGGGCCCTATCTGTACTGCAAGATGGTTTGTACTCAGGAATTTCTGAAAATAGGATTCAGATGTCATTCTGTTACCCATAAGGAGTAATTATCCAATTGTGAGACGTGTATTAACAAAATCTCTTTTTTCTCCTGTTCAAATTATCAAAAAAGGCAGCAGACAATATCTACAAATTACCTTTGCAAATGGCATGTGGATGCGGTGATCAGTTAAAGCTTTCTTGACTCCAACACTACATCAGCCCCAAATTATTCTGCAAAAGAGAAGAACACAAATGTATTCGTATTGAAATTGAATATCATCATTGTTTTAATATTAGAAATACTGTAACAGATAAAAGTCTACATAAACTTAAGACGAAACTGATCTGAACCCTTCATGTAATATCTGGACATTGTCCACCAGTCACCGTCCAGGTCGTCTACTATTTACTATTTTGCCACAAATATTAAGAAGGTATTATCAGGAGCACTTCTGAGGCTCTTAGTCTAGGATCAGTTTATTCCTGCAGTAAGTGACAGTTGTTTACAGCTAATTTATTGACCTACACACATAAGTCAAAGAAGTCAGGGAGGTTTGTGCTACCACACAACTGTAATATGTTTGACAAAAAAAATATTTGACAAATTGAAGACACAGTGATAAAACTTCATTCACCCTGTCTTAGGCTTATGATAGGTGAAGAATGTGGCATGTTCCCTGGTATCGGCATTGCACAGACATGCAATGATCTACACGCTGGTATGCCCCCTGAACATTAAATACCAAAGTAAACAAATATCGAGGACAAAATATCAAATCCAAAATATTGAAAGGTAAATTTAGATTTTCTTGACCTAACCCCACAGATGTGGTGTTACGAATTGTAAACATATACTTCCTCTAGACACACTTATCTTTCAATATTTTGCTCTTCGATATTTTGTCCATGAAACTCAGAGCCTTGATATTCAGTAGTACAATACTACAAGCTACATTTTTTTCCATTTTGAAATAGTAATGGACATAAATTCCTATGTTACCTTAATGGACATTAAAATGAAATGTATTTATTCAGTGAGTCAAATATCATTTACAAAAATATTGCCCCATTGGTGTAGATTTTCTGATTTTAACTCTGATGGGGTGATATTTTCCTAAACAATACTTAGACCACACTATTTTTGTAAGGCAATATTTAGGCTACAATATTCTAGTATCATACCATGTTTGCAGCATACTTATGCTGGCAGCATACTTCAATTTGTTGATATATTTTGCAGGTGATACGTTATTCAGCACATACATAGAAAGCAACTGCAGGGAATAGTGCCTATTCGTTATGAGGAATGATGCAAGCTAAAAGCAATTGTTTAACTGAATGAAAAATTTCCTGGCTATCGTTATTGAAAGTTTCAATTCTATTCAAGACTCAGAGTCAAGGATTATGCTGTCGCTTTCTTCACTTTATTCTCAGCAGCCATTTTATTGCAGTTTAACCACAAATCACATTTCCCATGAAACAGTGGGAATTGATAAAAATAAACAATGGACAACATGGTCCAACAGTCCACCAGTGTCCAATCAGGTGACAGTGTCTGCCTCATAGTCCCTTGCCACTGTTCTTAGCTCCTCTTTCATTGCACGAGTCACGCCATAGCCCTTTTTTCACAAGTCCTGCTGCCCATTTTTCGGTCCTGGAAAAAGAGATCAAATTACCAAGAATACCCGCAGACAAGACTACACCATAAGCAAGACATACACAACACATGTCCATCAATCCGCATAAACTTAGAATACTCATGACAATGAGAATGTAACTAAATACTTACTATTCACAGCAATGGTCTCCTGGATCAGCAATCTGTGGGTGGGATAATCCTTGCCTCCGAGTCCTTAATAGAATTGAAACTTTCTGTTATGATATATAGGACATTTTTCATTCCATGTCAGGACCCAAGGCAAGGATTATGATAGTTTAAAGGTTACTCACCACCAAATGAGCCATATCCAACACTGGCTTAAAATATAACCTCTTAAATGTAGAATTTGATGACTAATTGGCCGTGTTCACACCATCTTCCATGCGGGCACCCAGACTGAACGCCTTGGAGGCCATGGCTCCACGAGTGGAATGCACACCAAAGATTTTTAGATCCATTCAAGGATCTAAAAACCCACTAAACCCAACGGGTTATGGTCAGGGAGGACACAGCCTTGTGCAGCTTTCTGAGGGCAATTAAGAGCTGTCTCTCACCCGGGGACTGAAGTCTATGGACATCTCCTCACAGGCCTTAAGACACTGAACTACACATAACTTAGGAGAACTCGGAAAAGCTGGGTATTCTATGACCCTAGTATTGGATTTGGTATGCCTACTAAGCGTAAAAGACACCCCAGAGGGAGGAAAAAGTCCTTACAGTAATGTCTAGGGCCGAACATTGGATACCCTTTTGCACAACTCCAGAGACCTCCAGATGAGGCTTCCAAATGCTGGAGTCCCAGAAGTGACTGGACTGCCAGTCCGCCACCCAGTTCTCCTGACTGGGAAGCTATATCTGATGATCCAGGTACAACTGCCAGAAGTTGGTCACCAGATCTGAGAGTACCTTGGATCGAGTGTCTCCCAGGTGATTGATATACCTGACGGCCAAGATTTTGTCCATTTTGAGCAGGACACAGGACTGGATCTTGTCTCTGGTCCAAAACCAAATGCAAAGGATCCGGCCAAGAGTTCCAAACAGTTGATGTGTAATCTCCATTCTTGAGGAGACCACAACCCTCCTGTGGAGAAATCGCCACACCGATTGCCCATGCCTGACCTGCTGACATCTGACTCTATTATGGGCTCCGGAGCAGAGCCGGAAATCACTCTCCCGTTACATGTTCCATGTGGGAAAGCCGCCAGAGAATCTCCTCCCTTCTGTTGTCCGAAAGGACGACTGACGGGGAGAGTAAGCGAGGACCCTTCGCGTGTGTGCCGCATTTAGTCACTGAAGCAAACACAAGGAGATGATGGACGGAGCGCTGAAACTTTTCAGACACTCACCCCCAGTCACAGATCTGGGTTGAATCCATCATCGTTCTTTAGCTCACTTCGCCACCCCAGTTCAGACACAGCTATATGCAAACCATTCTTGACCCTGTGCCTCATGGGAACAGTCCAGCCCGAACTGCCAAGCCATGTCTTCCCTGGACCGGAAACAAGCATCCTCGGACCGGTTTCGGGCTAACAGCCCTCATCAGCCAGACTAGCTTGAATCCAGTGGCAAAGAGAGCAAGGGACCCACGTCTGGGAATACCATGCCAACCGGTCCTAGGATGCTTGTTTCCAGTCCAGGGAGGACTGTTCCCATTGGGCACAGGGTCAAGACTGATTTGCATATGGCTGGGTCCAAACTGGAAAGGCATGGTGAGCAAAAAAACAATGGATTTAGGCCCAGATCTCTGTACTGGGGTGAATGTATGACATTGTTCTGCATTCTGTCCATCAGTTGCTCTTTTTGCTTTAGTCACTGAAGGACCTGATAGTACAGGGGTCCCGGAAATATGACCTGGATGGATGACGACAATAGACCCACCAGGCAAGCAATCTGTCGCAAGGACACTCTATGTTGGGCTATCATTATCCGAAGCTCGTGTTAGATCTTGAACACTTTCCGAAAAGGAAGACTCAGGGTAGTCTAGGTGGAGTCTATGATGAACCCCAGAAAAACAGACATTTGAGAAGGGATCAGAAGGGATTTCTTTTCATTTATCACAAAGACAAGACTTTCAAGCAGGTTGACTGCTCTCTGCAATTGGGCTGACAACGCTCGGGGGTCATGTGCCAGGAGGAGCATATCGTCTAGGTAAATAATGAGGCAGATCCCCTGCACCCGGAGGTATTCCACGGCTGGTTTCAGCACCTTCATGAAGCACCAAGGAGTGCAGGAGAGGCCGAAGGGTAGAGCTGCAAACTGAAACGTTTGCTGTCACCAGATGAACTGAAGGAACCTTTTGTGAGGAGAGAAAATCAGTATGGTCAAATAAGCATCTTTGAGGACCAGGCGGACGATCCAGTCTGCGGGACCCAAAAACGTCCTGAAGGAGGTGGATACCCTCCATTTTGAAATGGAGGTACACCAGCCACTTAATGAACTCGTGAAAATGTATGCCTGGTCTCTGACTCCCATCGGTTTTGCCTCCTTGAACAGATTGCTTATGAAGCCATGTAGGTGGGGGGGGGGGAGTGGTTGGACAAATAGCCCTTTTTTTGAGGAGCGATGTAACTTCTGACTCCACCAATCCCACCTCCTGTTGTGAGAACTGGAGTGGTCTGGAGTGTGTAACCTGACATGGGGACCCGCAAAACTCTACGTGAAACCCCTGGACGGTCTGCAGAACCCATGCATCGCTTTTGATTGACTGCCAAACTTGGAAAACATTTGTCAGGTATACCCCTACTCTTATGAGGGAAGAAGGGCGAACACTCACAGGAAGTGGAGGCAGGGTCAAATCCCCATGTATCCTCGGCCTCTGCAGCGCCATCCTTGGGTCGGGTAGAAATTTCCAAAGCGGATTTGGTCTTGATATTGCCCGCACCTGGAGCCTTGCCCTCTAGGAGGAAACTGAGACAAGGGCGTGCCGGCCAGCGGCCCTTGCCTCAACCGGCCCCACGGAAAACCCAAGAGGAAAAAACCCTTTTAATAGAGGACTGGGCTTTGTCTAGTGAATATATTCACAAACTTTCCAAGTTTCTTAAAAAAAAGCTCACCCAAGAGCCCCCCTTGTGCCATATCGACCACTTCTGAGTCAGCGAGGTCCCCAAGTTTCAGGTCCACCTTTACTATGAAGGAAATTCTCTGTTCAGTGGACAGAGAGCAATTAGCATTGCCCATGAAGGCAATTGCAAACTGTGCCCAACCAGACAGGAGCTCTGGGGAGATGAGGGATACCAAAGCCTTGGCATCCTCTGCCATGTCACGAATCTTAGTTAAGGGGCCAAGGGCATCCAGGAGCTGATCCTGGCACGTCCGCCAGGATCTGTTGATGCCCTTTGTGAGTCTTTTATGAACTTGGCCAGGAAAGTGGCAAATCTGGGGTTCAACTCTGGAGTCAGGGATACCTTCCATTCCAACAAGGGTCGAGGGCACTCAGCCTTAAGGCAATGATTGGCAATTATGGGCTCCTTCCCCAATGGGGCTCTGATCCGCCCGCCACGTAGTTTGCCACCTTCGTGGAGGGGGCCCACTCAAACAAACAGAGATGGAGGAGTTTTCCTCCGGATCAAACATGTCTGACCCATCGTAAGGGGCACTGGGGCCAGTGGTAGGAGGTGTAGAAGATGAGTGCCAAGGCCTGGAAGAGTGGGTATCATCATCAGTGTCCCTATGGGCATCATCATGTGGGGGGTAGGTGAGATCGGGTCAGGTGAGTCCTTGGGCGCAGAGAAGGCCGGGCTTCGGCAAGGAATGCCTGCCTAAGGTGCTCAAAGGCATCATGCTCAACCTCCACTTCATGGGAATGTTTGAATGGGACTGGGTCGGTATCCGATGGCTGGGCAGGTGGGGGGGTTCCGGGGGGTGCTTCCGTTCTGGGTTCTGTTGATTATTAAGGTTCTGTTTCATTCCCATGTGTGTGTCATTAAACCTGATGTTGCTGACTTCTGTGCGTTGGCTGTCTTCTGTTGTCCATGAACCCGATTTTGCTTTGGTATCTGCTCATGTGTTAATTACTGTGGCGAGGAAGACGAACGAGGAGGTAATGCCCCGGTTACTTACCGGTAATCTTCATTACACCGAGTCCTAGTCTTCCTCGTCACAGTATAGCTTCCCATCCCTTCTGGCCCTTGTTTGGGGCTTCATGTTTCCGTGGCATTGATTGCAGGTCTTTGAGGTGTATGGTGCCTCCTTTTATCCCATTGGTGGATAGAGGTGGGGGCCATGTTGGAGGAATGGTAGACTAGTAGGCTGACTTTCTTTTTGCTTGGAGTTTCTGTGGGAGCCTAAAGTGCATGTGTTAATTACTGTGGCGAGGAAGACGGACGAGGAGGTAATTGTTTTTACCAGTCCCCAGTGTTTCATAGGAAATGTGGTTTCTAGTTAACATGCAATAAAATGGCTGCTGAGAATAAAGTAAAGAAAGGGAAAGCATGATCCTTGCCTCCGGTCCTGACATAGAATCACATTTTTGCTTGCTAAAGATCTGATGCTCTCTAGGCTCAGACGAAGAAAACACTCATTATGCAATTTAAAGGATGCCCTTGAAGAACTAACCAGTGCCTCAAGGTCAGAATTAGAGGTATTGCAGACCATCGATCTGCCCTTTTATGAACCTTGATTCACCAACTCGCCACAGTGAGAGAAAGTAACATCACATGCCCGATGCCTCGTGGGCCCTAGGCCCACATGCTGCCTACATGATGACACAGACACTTCGATTATCGGTGTAATTGGCCCCCGGGGTCTTGTGTTGAAGGAGGGGCTGTCCTGTGACATGTCACCAGGAGACATGTCACAGGACAGTGTAGCATAGAATGGAGTGGCGCAGAGTGGAGTGGCATAGAGTGGCGTGGATTGGAATGGAGTAGCATGGAGTGGCGTAGAGTGGAGTGGTGTAGAGTGCTGTAAAATGGCATGGAGTGGAGTAGCGTGGAGTGGAGTGGCATAGAGTGACATAGAGGCACGTGGCATAGAGTGAAGTGTCATAGCATGGAGTATGGAGTGGCAAGGAGGGGAGTGGATTAGAGTATAGTGGCATAGAGCACAGTGGCCAAGAGTACAGTGGCATAGAATAGAGTGCCTTATAGTGGCATAGAGTGACATAGAGTGGCATAGTGTGGCATAGCGTGAAGTGACGTAGATTGAGGTGTGGAGTGGTGCAGAGTAGAGTGGAATGGTGTAGAGGGGCATAGAATGGTGTAGAGTGGAGTGGTGTAGAGCAGGGGTTCTTAACTTGTGGTCCAGAGATCCCTGGGGGTCCGCAATGCCTACTCAGAGGGGGCTGTGACTGATTATAAAATTAAATAATGTTAACAGTTTAATAAGGTGTGTATGAATAAAGAAGCTAAATGTAAACTTCAACATTTCAAAATGTTCTGTAAATGTGAAGGAATTTGAAATGGGAGACTAAAATTTAAGTAGGTATCCTTATACTGAATTGTGGATCAGTGCAATTGTATCAAACAGAATAAAACAATGGACGATGGTTGACCTCCACTGAATTTAGAAAAAGGTCCAACCTTTGTTTGTCAATTAAATAAAATATTTCACCATTTGTGTATTTGTCTGATGAATGCTTGTTTCCATATTTGTGTGTAAAGTTTTGAGGTTCGAATAATTGAAATTGCTTAGGCTGGGATCCCTGGCTTCCAATAAGACTCATTGTGGGTCCCTGGGTTCCAATAATGATTCAGTAGGGATCTCTGAATTCCAGGAATGGTTCAGTGGAGTCCACAGAAGTAAAAAAATTAAGAACCACTGGTGTAGAGTAGAGTGGAGTGGCGTAGAGTAAAGTAGAGTGGAGTGGCGTGGAGTGTTGCGATGTGGTGTAGAGTGACATGGATTGGCATGGAGTGGCCTGGAGTGGCATGGAGTGGGGAGGAGTGCTGTAGAGTGGCACTGTGTGGTGTGGAGTGGTGAGCAGAATGGCATGGAGTGGTGTAAAGTGGTATGGAGTAGCATGGAGGGGCGTGGAGTGACGAAGTGGCGTGGAGTGGCATGGAGTACCACAGAGTGGCACTGTGTGGAGTGGAGTAGAGTACAGTGGCATACAGTAGAGTGGCATAGAGTAGAGTGGCATAGAGTGGAGTGGAGAGTGGTGTGAAGCAAAGTGCAGTGGAGTGGTTTAGAGTAGTGTGGTGTTGACTGGAGTGACATAGAGTGGCGGAAAGTAGAGCGGCATAGGGTAGATTGGTCTAGAGTAGAGTGGCGTAGAGTAGAGTGGTGTAGAGTACAGTGCCATAGAGTGGAGTGTTGGGTGGCTTGGAGGAGAGTGCAGCAGAGTGGCATGGTGTAGCCTAGCGTGGAGTGATTTAGAGTGGCCTACAGTAGAATGATGTAGGGTAGAGTAGAGTGGAGTGGTGTAGAGTGGAATAGCATAGAGTGGAGTGACGTACAGTAGAGTGCCATAGAGTGCATTGTGTGGAGCAGAGTGCAGTGGCATGGAGTTTCGCAGAGCGGTGCAGAGTAGAGTGGCGTGAAGTGAAGTGGAGTGGAGTGGCATAGAGTGGAGTCGAGTGGCATAGACTGTAGTGGAATGCGTAGAGTGGAATGGAGCAGAATGAAGGGGCATGGAGTTGAGTGGAGTGGCGTAGAGTGGAGTGGCAAAGAGTATAGTGGCCTAGAGTGAAAGGGTGTAGAGTGAAATGCTGTATAGTTAAGTGTGGAGTGGTGTAGAAAAGAGTCGAGTGACATGAATTGGAGTGGCACAGATTAGAGTGCCATAGAGTAGAGCACAGAAGAGTAGAGTAGTGTGTAGTTGAGTGGCATAGAGTGGCGTGGAGTGGTGTACAGTACCGCAAAGTGGCATCATGGGAAGTGGAGTAGAGTGGCTCAAAGTAGGATGGCATACAGAGAAGTGGAGTGGCGTAGAGTGGAATGGCGCAGAGTGGAGTGGCGTGGAGTATAATGACAGAGTAGAGTGGAGTGACGTAGAAAGGAGTGGAGTAGAGTAGAATGGAGTGGCGTAGAGTGAAGTGGCATAGACTAGAGTGGCATAGAGTAGAGTGGAGTGGCATAAATTCGAGTGGCATATCGTGAGTAGTACAGTTGTGGGTAAAAATAACTTAAACAAGGAACCAAACTTAAAATCACGCAAATGTATGAGACATAAAGGGAAAGATTGGCTGAAAGGCAATGAAAATCGGAATGAGGCGGCAAGCATCATGAAGGTGTAAATGTGTTGCTGGCATTTATATATTAAAACCTCTTAATCCAACTGCATAAAATGAAATTATATTTTAGTTATATGAGTAAGCTAAAAGATAGAGGTGTAGATAAACAATGTCCAAAAATGTGTTGAAAACAGATAAAATGGTAAAAGCAGCACAATAACTGGAACAGAGGAAGTGTCATGCAACACACATCTCAGTCACAGTGTGATCAGCGGGAAGACACTAATCAAAAGGAAGCAATCTGTGCTTTGTCCATGCTCCACAGAAAGAAAATGAAGTGACACTCCGCATGCGCAGGCCAATTAGGAGGCAGCAAAGGAGCTTGACAATGAAGCCAACGAATGGTATACAATCGGAGGCTCCAAGCCCTTTATTGTAAACAATAACCCTCGCAAGCGAGAGTGCATGCTGTGGCAGGCAAGACCTAAAAATGTAGTTCCATGGGAATTCCAATGTCACACTGTTGAAAGAGTTGTTGGATGTCCAGTCAGGAAAATTCTTATTGGGCTAACTAAGAGTTTTGAAATACACACCATCATTTTAATGTCACACCATTCTCGGATGAAAATCTTCTGAACTTCTTTAGCTGCCTATCTACATGACAAAACAAATAGCCTTGTTCAGGCTAAAATAGCAAACACAGCAAGATGATGAACGCACTGCTGAAGCTTTTCAACCACTCACCCTCAGTTAAGAGATCTTGGTTTAATCCATTGTTCTTTTGCTCACTATGTTATATGCAAATCAGTCTGGACCCTGCTCCTCATTGGAACAGTCAAGCCCGAACTGCCAGGCCTGGTCCTCTCTGGACCAGAAACAAGCATAATGGGACCAGTTTCGAGGTATCGCCCCTCATCATCCAGGCTAGCTTGCATCCAGCGGCACAGCGAGCAAGGGACCTACGTCTGACCATATCCATGGCCACTTATGGCGAACATAGCAAACACAGCAAGATGATGGACGGCGTGCTGAAACTTTTCAACCACTCACCCCTAGTCAAGAGATCAGGTTTAATCCATCGTTCTTTTGCTCACTATGCCACCCCAGTTTAGACCCAGCCTTATGTCAGTCTTGACCCTGCTCCTCATGGGAACAGTCCAGTCCAAACTGCCAGGCCATGTCCTCCCTGGACCGGAAACAAGCACCCTGGAACCGGTTTCGAGGTATCACCACTCATCAGCCATGTTATGGCCTACAAGAACGCCATAACAGAATACCACCAACTCATCAGATCCACCAAAAGGACCTTCATCCAAAACAAAATCCACGCCAATGCCAGCAACTCCATGGAACTCTTCAGCATCATTCAGGAATTCACCAAGCCCTCCAGCAAGCCATGGGTGTCACTCCCTCCCAGGACCTCTGCAACAAACTCGGCTCCTACTTCGACCTGAATATAAGATCCCTCTACGACAACTTCAACGAACAGGCTCCGTACACCGAACCCCTTCCTCCCCCCAGCAACGACAGCCAGCCTACCATCTCCTCCTGGACCCCAGTCACCACCGAAGACACCGCATCAACCATGAAAGGCATTCACTCAGGAGCCCCCACGGACCCCTGCCCTCCGCACATCTTCCACAGAGCCGCCGCCGCCATAGCACCTGAGCTACGACACACCATCAACGCCACCTTTGAAGCAGGCACATTCCCCGATGACTGAAAACGCGCAGAAGTCAGGCCCCTCCTCAAGAAGCCCTCAGCAGATCCAACGGACCTCAAGAACTACTGACCCATCTCTCTCCTCCCCTTCACGACCAAAGTCACCGAGAAGATCGTCAACGCCCAACTAACGAACTTCATCAAAGAGAACTCCATCCTCGACCCCTCCCAATCCGGATTCCGCAGCAGACCGCCCTACTCGCCGCCACAGACGACATCCGCACCCTCCTCGACCAAGGCCACACCGCGGCCTTGATCCTGCTTGACCACTCTGCAGCCTTCGACACCGTCTCCCACAGCACTCTCACCGCCAGACTCCACAACGCCGGCATATGGGAAGCTGCCCTCGACTGGCTCCGCTCCTTCCTCACCGGCAGAACCCAAAGAATCAGACTCATGCCCTTCCTCTCTGAACCCACAGAGATCAACTGCGGAGTGCCCCAGGGATCGTCGCTCACCCCCAAGCTCTTCAACATCTACACGGCCCCCCTCGCCACCATCATCAGACAGCATGGACTCAGCATAGTATCCTATGCCGACGACACCCAGCTCATCCTCTCCCTCACCAAGGACCCCCACACCACCAGACTCAGCTTCCAGGAAGTACTGAAGGACGTCGCATCCTGGATGAGCAGCAGCTGCCTGAAGCTCAACTCGGAGAAGACAGAAGTCCTTGTCCTCGGACCCTCCCCCTCTGCATGGGACAACACCTGGTGGCCCATCGCCCTTGGCAGCCCCCCCACCCACACGGACCACACCCGGAACCTCGGCATCATACTCAACTCCTCCCTCACCATGAACCGACAGATCAACGCCGTCGCCTCCACCTGTTTCAACACCCTCCACATCCTTCGCAAGACCTTCAAATGGATTCCCCCTGAATCCAGAAACACCATCACCCACGCACTCGTAACCAGCAGACTGGACTATGGAAACGCCCTCTACGCCGAAATCAACAAATCCCTGCTCCGCAAGCTCCAGACCATACAGAACACTGCAGCCAGACTCTTCCTCGGCATCCCTCGACATGAGCACATCACCCAACACCTGCGACACCTCCACTGGCTCCATGTCGAGAAGAAAGTAACCTTCAAGATACTCACCCACACCTACAAATGCCTCCACAACACCGGACCCCAATTTCTCAACGAAAGTATCTCCTTCCACGTACCCAAGATAAACCACCGATCCGACGACCTCGCCGAAACCCCACGCATCCAAAGAGCAAGAACAGGTGGAAGAGCCTTCTCCTACATCGCGGCAAAGACCTGGAACGAGCTCCCTATCAACATCAGACGCGCCCCACTCTGCACACTTTCAGAAAGAGCCTCAAGACCTGGCTCTTCGACTGACCCAGAGCTGCACCCCCTCCCCCCCTGCTGCCCTCCTGTGCTGATTTGCTTCCTGCTGCCCTCTGGCCTGGGTGAGACGGACTGGACCTGCTTCTGTTCAACCCAGGACCACAGAGTGACTCCAAGGTCTAGTTGGCTGGCCTACTGACTAGTTTTGACTTTTGGTCTTGATTTATTTATTAACATTTACCCTATTTTTCTAAATTGGTGTGTGATTTTTCTAGTGGTGTGTTTACTCTTCATTACTGTTGAAGTGCTGCATAAATACTTCATACATTGCTTCTAAGTTAAGCCTAACTGATCAATGCCAAGCTACCGGAGGGTTTTGCACAGGTTAATTTGGGGCTGCCTGTGCCTCACCCTGATAAAGATTGCGGTTGCTGCTTGAATAAGGGTTAACCCAGACAATATGCTGCTGGACCTGATATGAGGCTCAGGAAGGCATAGGTGGGCACTGAATAAAATCCAATTACAACCAACGAAAGACGAACTGGTTTCTCGGACTACGGCCTGTACTACCTGGCTGCTCAGCTGCAATGGACAGCCAGGTGATTTAGTACACTAGATATGGCTGAAGCAAGGGTCGGTACACTATCCCATACAGTAAGGGAAACAGCGAATATCCTCCTTAGATCTAAAGGCAGGGATGGGAACCTGTTGTGACATTTACGTTTTCTCTGATGCTGTTGGGCTCAAGGCAGGCCTTTGACGTATGCATAGATTGATAACTTATGTGCCTGGGATCCTCCAACTGGGGATACCGGGACCCCATTGAAAGGAGGGGTGAAACACTGGCATACAGGAATAGTAAAGGGTTAGCCCAAGCAGGAGATCCATATGAAGGTGGATCCCTCAGATGTTTTTAAGATTTAGCATAGGACTGCAATCTCCCTTTGGGACAGTTCCTACTGCATAGGTCCTAACCATTATGGTGAGGTGAATATGGGAGACATGGAACGCTGAATCTCCTAGGCACAATTCATTCTCGCACTGGGCAAAGAGGCGAGAGATGTGTCACTATTGTACCAAGTGATTCTCAACCACACAAACTACTTTCTAGTCAGACTGACAGACAAGCGGAAAACGTACAATTGTATTCCTATTGATAATGAGGGCTGGAAGAGATACTGTGCCCAATATTCACAAATTTGGAGAATAACCCTTCAAAACGGGGATAGGGTTCATTAAACCTATTATCAAAAGCGTTCCCCTTCAAGCAATATCTTGAGATTAGCAGGTATTTCTTTGTACCTTTAAGTTCTGAGAGGATATCCAATAGTTATATGTACAACACTTGCACAATGTGCTTAGTTCCAAAATATTAACTAATTAAAACCTTTTCATAAACTTTACTTCATTCCGGCATGAATCTCAATACTTAACATGGTCTTATATGCTAAAACTTTGATGTAAGTTCATGTTAAATATTATCTCAGGGCACTTTTTGGTAACAGTTGAGATATTATACGCCAATCCTATGGTTTTCAGGAATGCTCATTTTAAACCAATGAAGTTTGTTATTGTGCTTAGCACATACATCAGACCATGTAAAATCAACAAACTCTATAGCAGTATTCCCTAGATGCGGGGCTGCAAACAGGCTTTTTCTACATGGTTTGTGAATGCCTGGACTCAGAAGTCTACTGGAGGGAGGTTAGCCAGGCCCTGAATCTAGCTACAGATTGACAGACAGACGCCAGTGCTCCGCTCGCTGAACTTATTCTCAGACTGACAAAAATAAAAAGGCTATCAGCTAGTTCTCTGACTTCACCATGATGTTCGTGAGGCAGCAAATAGCAATGAGCTGAAAAGCAGCAAGGGGACTGAGCCAGAAACTTGTAAGTGGGCTGATCGTAAGAATACCCTGCTGCCTATGGAGGTTAAGTCAGTGGTGGCTGGTATGGGATGGTGAGAGGGGGCGGGGCAGTAGAAAGAAAATAAAAAAGGCTTACCTGTGGGTCGCCAGCTGCCGCCTCTCCTCCATCCATGCAGTACCATGCCTCCCAGAAGCACCCAGACTCCCCTAGCCAATCACAAAGCTGCCTTACAGCAGCATTGTGAATGGTCTGATCGCAGTAGTTTGGCGCTCTGAGAGGGACTGGGAACCTGTGCATGTTCTCCACCCAGGCTGTGCAATACAGCCGGTGGAGAACATGCAAAGTGCGCATGACGGTTTGGCCAAGGCGGCTGGCCAAACAGTCATGCGCACCTATGGTGCAGCCACCGCTCCCCACCCCCCTTGCTGGCATCACGCAGGCCCAGCACTGCCCCGCCCTAATATGGAGCTTAAAGGCAGACTACAAATGAAATGATAATAACGTTTTGTTATTTTCATTTTATTTTTACTTTGCTCTGCTCTTAGAGCAGTGGGGCGACCCTCCTCCGCCTTAGCGGAGGAGCTGCCCCTGGGTTAAGTGGAGGATGAAAATGCTCAACTTAGCTTGAGTACGGGACAAAATACTTTCTGATTTAGCAGAACGCAAAAGGACAGGGTCGTCTTTGACATCACACACAACAGATACATAAAATGCGAGACTACTGGAGCTTCACTTCAGTCATGCTGTTGGGCTAGCACCGGGTCTGGCTAACGACCAGCGAACTAAACCAAGAGCCATAAGGCTAGAATAAAGACTTCTCTAGAAATACGATGTTGACATTTAATAATCCAGAGTAAACACTGTAAAACCAGGGGGTTAAAATTAGTATGGTTAGGTTAAGCAACACGTGCTCGGCTCATTACAAACTCCGTACTGGTCACTGACAGTACTAAATGTATTACTCATATGCCATGCTGACAGCAGTTTCTCAGTGTTCCACTGGCTGCAGTGTAAAGGAAAACAAATGAAACATTTTATAAGAATTACAATGAAAGAGAAAGGAGCTTGTTGACAACTGCCAGTTGGTAGGTGTACTTTTAAAAGACTGTAACAACAGAGCATCATTCTCACCCAGACATTACACACTTCAGGAAAGAGTCTATATTACAACAGTGTACGGAATATTCTGAGTACACCAGATAAGTCCAAAGCAAAAACAATTTGCAAAAACTCTGTACATAAGAGTTTTCTGTAAGGTTGCTCTCTGTGCCCATTCCCAACATGCAACCATGCCGGAGTTCTGCAATAAATACTGCTCTCCAATCTGCTCTTCTATCTGAAGTCCTGCAGGAGAGAAACACCAAGCTATTCTGGAAGTTGCTTGCTGATAGCTCCTGGTAAACAGCAAGTTCTTTATACTCAGCAATCCAGCCGGAGATTTGGGTAAACCATTTTAAGGACTTATAAGGAATGGGCTAGTGGACAGAAGCAGCCATCTATGTGTATAGCCATGGAGACTGCTTTTCCCCTTGAAAATAAGGAAGAGCACCTAATATTTAGCCTCGAGGAAACAGTGCAGGCTTTGAAACTATTGAAACAAGCATTTACAATGCAATAGGTCTCGCATTATTAGAGTTTGAGCTATTGGCATTGCTAAATAATGCAACACCAATAGCTCAAACTTTAATAATGCGAGACCTATTGCATTGCAAATGCTAGTTTATTCCGCTGAAGCTTCAATCAGGAAGTGGTGCTAGCGATGTGTTTTCTCTGCTTCCTCAGCTCGCCCGTTTCTGTCAGGAGCGCAAAGACCGCACATGAAATGTCGACAGTCGTCGATCGCTGGGCGTTTCAGTTGTAGAGGCCAGCAGCGCAGCTTGGACCAGCAGCAGGATTTGGGGGCATTTTTCATTTCCCCACCTTTTTACGTGGCCTGGAGAGACTGAAAACAAAGAGCACGCCGCTCTCTGGCTGGTTTACTTCGCCGACGGCAACGGGGGTTCCAGGTTGCTCGGAAAGAGAATGAGTGGCCGAGCGCCCTCCAGTCTCAGAGGCTGCCATCTGTAGGGATTGGCACTGGAGCTGGCACCGAGCTGCCGCTGGAGAGACCCGTGGGTGATTGTTGGCGTTCACGCACAGAGGATGGTGTATTGGCGCTCCTGAGATTGGCACATGGGTGCCGAACTATTCCCGAGGTCGGCAACTGAAACTGGCACCGGCCTGCTTCTTAGGCTGGCATTTGAGACTGGCCCGTGCCATACACTGTGACACTTCTGAGGCTGGCACTTTGCACTGGCAGCTTCTGGGAATGCCAGATGCCTGCTCTTGAGGCTGACCTTTGAGACACCCACTTGCTTCTGGTAATGCCACCTGTTTGCTCTCGAAGCTGGTAACTGAGACTAGCCTTCTGCTGAGACTGGCACACGAGACTGGATTTCTTTTGAGGCTGGCACTGGGCGGCTCCAGAGGCTGGCACCTGAGATTGTCCTGCTCCTGAGGCTGGCACCGGGCGGCTCCTGAGGATAGCACTGGGCTGCTCCTGAGACTGTCACCCTTGGCTCCTGGCTGGCACGGGGCTTTCTGAGGAAGACAGGATTGGCAGAGAGCAGCTTTCAGTCATACAGCTTCAGTGCCTCTTCAGGTGTGCTCCTGCACTGTGTTGGGGCTGGCTACGGTGCCTGACGGCTGGACTCTAGCAGGCGGTGGCCACTTATAACATTTTGAGCGCCCGCATCAGAGGTGCAAGAAAGCGGGCGCTTTGAAGTGATTTTTGGGAGTGTGTGCCAATACTTTGCGTGCGCTGCACGGAGTGGCACCTTCTACTTCTCACAGGATGCGATGCTGCACCCCTGAAAACCTCGCTGTATAGGATTAAAGGGTCTGCCCCCAGCCCACATTATTAAACCCAGTCATGGAGGACGAAGAGGAGGCCATTGGGCTCCTGAACAGAGTGCTGGAGGATGAGTACGTGTTTCTGTTGGAGGACTACGAGATCATCGAGATGCCCGCGAGCCCCTGGACTTCCTCCTGCCGGGAAAGGTGGGAAGACGTGGAAACACTGCTTTTATTTTTCATGTTTACAATGTTCATGTCTTGCAGTTCTGTGCGCTTTGGAATGCCAATGTGGTCATGTACGGACATTGCTTGGGGGCGGAGGAGGGTTGGGGGGGGGGGTCGCGGGCGTGGCACAGCCTGCCCTCTTAAAGGTAACTGCTCAGCGCACACAGTAAAGTCTGTCTTCTTGTTTATAGGCGGGCTGCTGGTGCCAAGCGTGGGCCTGTTGCTGCCATGGCCGGCGGGCTCTGGAAAACTCGTCTCATGGTAGATTTGTTTTACCGGTGCCAGGAGCAGAGAGTGCGCCCGTTTCCCAGGGGAGCTGTTCCTTCAGCAGGGGGCAGGTGATGACCCAGAGGCCCATTTGTGCCCCTCAGCTTGGCAGACGCTGTCCTGGGTGAACAGAGCGCCCCACTTCCCCTTGGTGTGGTGCCAGCTCGTCGGCCTTCCTGAACACAACGCGTGCCTCTTGCAGGATCAGGCTGCAGCTTGCTGTCCCTGCTTCCCGTCTGTTTGCAGGTGTGAGTCACACGGTACTCTGGGCATGGCTCGGATGGCGTCACACCTCGGTGCCCTGTGGGCATCGCTGCCTCTCTGAATGTAGCTCAGTAAAATGGAAACAAAATCGACCCTTCATTAAATTTTCCCGGACAATGCCGGTAGATATTACTTTT
Organism: Calotriton arnoldi; assembly: GCA_963921515.1. NCBI lineage: Eukaryota > Metazoa > Chordata > Amphibia > Caudata > Salamandridae > Calotriton > Calotriton arnoldi. The sequence continues at coordinate 1,633,318 of CAWUFW010002921.1, forward strand.
TAACAAAACATCTTCACACAAGGAAGAAAAATTGTGTTCAGAAACTCATTGTAAGGGAGAGCACGTTTGTTTTCGTTCATTCATGGTTTACTGTCTGCAGAACGTCGCCTTGACCTAGACAGCGGCTGGAGGGGAAAGCAATCCCCGTTGCTGCATAACATTACAGCAGAAATAGCTTGGAAAACAAGTGGTGCGCGCGCACCACAGAGGAGCGGGGGCTAGAGAGCGCGGCAGCAAAGCGAGACGAACGCGCGCTGCTGCGCGTTCTGGCCACCGTCGGGAATAGGCGCGGCAAAGGCGGGACATGCACCCGCCTTTGCCCAATCGCGTGCCGTTTTTCTAAAAACGCACGCTACAGTTAATGAGGGCTTCTGAAAACAAAACCACACGTACGAGCGTGTGGGTCGTTTTCAGAAGCCCTTTCTAGAGGTCTCGCGCTGCGCGAGCAGTGCTGCGCACTGCAACGCTAGGCGCGAGACCTAAAAAGAAAAGGCACCAACCTAGATGGCATTCCTGGGGACCTGTACTTAACACTCCCTGAGGTCTGGGCGCCATATCTTAACACTTTAAGTAATGCTGTTGCGAGGGGTGACGGGGTCCCCACAATATGGCGTGGTGCTATAATAGTGCCAATTTACAAGAAGGGGAGTAGAGACACTCCAGTAAACTGTAGACCAATAAGTCTACTTGATATTAGCCAAAAGATCTTTAGTAAATAAATTTTGGTTAGGTTACAATCATGGCTATCGGAACATCATACCCTCGCTGACTCCCAAGCAGGGTTTAGGAAAAGGGATTAGTACACTTGATCAAGTTTTCGGCTTCCAAATCATGTGCTGGAAATATATTACCCTGAATCGGGACCATCTTTATGTCGCCTTCATTGATTTGAGGGCGGCTTTTGATCTGGTCCCAAAGGATGAGCTGTGGAGAGTCCTAGAATCTTATGACTGCCCAGATGATCTTATAAAGATGTTGAGACTGTTGCACACCAATACATATGCCAGGGTGAGGTGGAATCAAGGAGGGGACCTTACGAACCAGATCCCCATAGAGCATGGCATCAGACAGGGATGTGTCTTGGTGCCCACTTTGTTCAGTCTTTATATTAATGGAGCTGTAGATCATGTAGCACAAAGTAATCAAGATGTGCCCAAATTAAGTGGTGTTGCCGTGCCAGTCTTGATGTTTGTGGATGACACCCTTCTCATATCAAGAACGCCCATGGGTCTACAAGCGGAATTGGATTCCTTTGCTGCCTTCTGCCTGAGCAGGGGAGTGGAAATAAATCCCTCTAAATCTAAATACATGGTGTTAAATCCGCACCAAACATTTCGGGGTAAAATGGCCATAGGGGGAGTTCTCATAGAGCAGGTTAAAAACTTTGATTACCTGTGAGTAAGGATGTCAGATAACTTGACATGGGATGGGCCCCCCAAATAGGAAAAAGCAAAACCATTTTACATCAAAGGGCTTCAGCTATTGGAAGGAAACATAAGGCGCCCTTGACAGGGTCCATTTCACCAGCTCTCAGTGTTTATTAAGCCACAGCAGCAGCAATGTATGGCACTGAGATATGGGGGAACACCAACTGCCAAGCACTTACGCTGTCTGAAAACCAATGTATCCGGTCCATGTTAAACTTGCCCACTTGTACCCCTCTTATTCCACTCAGATTTGACATGGCCCATATGCATATCCTTCCAAAAATATGGACCCGCCTTTTGTAGATCCTAAAGGGTTGCACAACCTTATGCACTAGTGTTTGAATTTCTTCCACTTAAACCACAGTAATCAAGTCTTTATTCTTGGTAATCACGCTTTTATTCATAGTTAATCCATCACGCCAAAGACTCGGAATTCCACAATCTTATGCATGTTGCTTATTCCAAAATTGCCCATCCAGGCCTATTCTAGAACAGTTAAACAGATTTCCAAGTTCTTCTATTTACGATCTCTACACCCAATGCATTTCGGTTTATTTTAAACCTTCTTCAGGGGTATCTGTAGTTTGTAAAATATATATATACGTCTGTCAGCCACAAGATCATAATAATAATAGCATCCAATTATTGATTAAATCATGTAACGATAACATGGAAAAATCATCTTAAATACCCCGCGATAAACTGAAACATAATGTGAATAAATCCACCCTCTGCTCCCACCCGTGTAACATCCAACAGACAAAAATGCGTTTGTACTTGTGTCATTATTAATGTGCCCCACGTTTTTAACCTAAATTGCTCTACACCAAACAACCCCATATTTCCACCAAACTCATATAGTGCGCTCATCGCTGTATGTAACCTCACCCCCACACCCCATTCTTGTCACTTCTCCCATTATCCTTTATATAAGCTCTTACATACCTGATGTAATCTGCTTTTGCAAGCGCCTTGTTCTTCCCATGCGCACACAACATAACTGAATAACCACCCAATGCTCACTCACTAACTTAAAAACTACGTTACCAGCCCCACCTGCGAACACCATAATTAGCACGTATTGCGTCCACATTTGCCCGCCCCACCGAAACTCCTTGTTTAAAGCAATACCACCCATATCCTAAATCGTGTGCTTGAAAATAATTCACATCATTTAATCTCAAAATCAACACATGCGTGAATCCCCGTAACATGACCTCATGTCCAATAGTCACTTAATATATATAAACTCCTTCATGTCGATAACTCTCATATGCATATCCACCAGGTGACATACTTAAAACCCTTGCGCTATTGGATCCGCCTCTGGATTTCAAAGGAGCTGAAACCTTATAGGGATGCCGTGACAGAACTGATCTGCCAGGAACCTCAAGTACGGACCCCATGGCTTAAGTTTGTTAAACATAAGCTTAAAGAGAGTAAAATGGAGAGCTATGGGCTTCACTACAGAGGATCAGGAAGGGCAACATCCAGGAAGTCAAACTAGCCTACTGGAAATCTGTCCAAACAAAGATTTGGAATGAGCAGGTGGTGGATAGTATGGCGGGCCAATTTCTCAACTTCAATCATTCCCCTAATTACGAGAAGTACCTGGATAGAACATATCCCCCCAGGCAAAACATTTAGATTGGGTATTCTGGCCTTGAATACTGGCCCAGCTAATTGGGAAAAAACAGGCCAAGAACTGTATGATTGTCCACTTTGTCAAGCACAAACTGAGACGGAAGCACATATTTTTTTTTTTTGTGCTAAATATCGAAGACCTCGTAAAAAGTGGATTATGCTGCTATGCAAGGCCCTGGGAGCAGTAAATATCAGGATACACTCAGAATACTGAAAAACGATTGAGTTTGTTGTATCTCGTTTTTTGCTATGAGCATGGAGACTGAGAGTGCAGGGTTTACCTACGTAGGCTCACCTTTGAAATACGTGAATATAAATAAACTAGCCTCATATAGAAAATTACCTCTTCCAAAAAGGTATTTGGATTGTTCTAGAACCTGAGTATAATAGTCTAAGGAGTGATCTTGACATGTATGATTAAAGCCTGAAGGGATTGATAGTTTTGGATCTTATATCTTTTTTAATTATATACACGTAGACTAATCCGACAATTTATATATAGGACTTTACTTTTATATTTTTGCTGACAAGCGCATTCATGGTTAGCTTATAGACATTTAATTTTTGTTGCCTGAGATATTTCTTTCTATAGTATACCTGCCAAAACAAAGACATGTATTAGTAATCTGCTATTTGCACAAGTATTGAGATTTAATAACTCTGAGGTAGCGGTACATAATGGCCCCTGAAAATAGGTTTTTCGTCCTTTTCTCTTGTCTTTCTTCTTACTTGTGCACAGGGCATTATAGACTATAATGTAGCAGATTTGGGCATATAATCTGCAGATAGTGGTAGCATTGGGTTAACTTTGATACTGTAATGTAGGCACAAATTCTGTGTTATTTGTATAGGTGCTTTTTTAAATGGCTGTGTGTTTTACTGGTACTTTTTTCAACACGTATGTACAGATTTCCGTACTATTGGCTGATTAGGATGGCGGGGAGACCGCCACCGTCTCCCCGCCATCTTAAGCAGCTTTTCCACCCGCCAGATTTAGATGGCAGGCGGTGTGCAAGCGGGCGGAAAGACCGTCCGCCACTCATCCAACTGGCTCCTTGAGCCCGCCGGTGCTGTGGAGGGCCTCCCAATCCCTACAATGGTGGCAGTGCCTACCAGGCACCACAGTAGGGATTAGGATGGTCCCTCCCCGCCAGCCTTTCCATGGCAGTTCACCCGCCATGGAAAGGCTAACGGGGATGGACACTGGGGGCCCGTAGCGAGCCCCCTTCACCCAGGGCCCTTTTCTTTGGGTGTGGGGGGCACCTATGGTGCCCCCCATCAGATCCCTGTACCAAGTGACAGGCACCGCATAGTGCCTGTCACGTAGTACAGGGATGTGTTACACATCCCTTTTTCCATTGCGGCGGGTGCTGCAGCCAGCAGCACCCGCCGCACTGGAAAACATGTACAATGCGACCGCCACGGTGGCAGTCGCATTGTAATTTGGCCTGTGGGACCCCCGACACTATGTCGGGCAGTCCCCATCTCCGTTAGGGTGGCGGGCGGAAGTGAGTCCGCCTGCCATCCTAATCAGGCCCTATGTTACTAGGCACTTTAATTGAATGACTTCTTCTTTCATTGCACTTTACTTCTGTAATTTGGCAGCCTTAATTATGCGATACGTACACATTGCTGCTAACTGTTGCATCCGTGTGTGTTTTATCTTGTACTTTTATGGTCACACGGCTGAAATAAAGTTTTACTACTACTACTGCTCTCCAAGTACAATGAACAGAGTGTAATCCCTTAATATTATAATGAATGCTCGCCTCCCTGTCAGTCATCAGCAGGAGCGGCCCCTTCTCCAATAGGGCGGAGGAGCATCGCCCTACTAACTATAATGCCCCCAGAAAATCCACAGAGATGAAAAATAAAATGGAAATAAAGTTAATTTATTGCCATTTTAATTTTTCACTAACCCGCATCCTGAACCTAGTGCCAGGATGGGGATGGTCATTGCTGCTGAGTGGCAGCAGCAGGGAGGGGAGGTGGTCTCCCTCCAATCCTTGCGCTTCTCTATTGCTGGTTAATAGCATAATAGCATAAGAGCATAAGAGCAGCGCCGGGATTGCTTAGGGGAGTTAGCTGGGGCCCACACTGGAGCCTAGAGAAGAGAAGAAAAACATCGGGACCCGAGCAAGGAGGACATGTCATGCAGCAAGCAAGGTAAGTGACTATTGATTTTATAATATAGGTACCTTACATGTAGCACATGCATGCACCCACCCACCACCCATTTGTTCTCCCATCCCTCTCCGTGGTTGCCAGCCGCCACTGGTCATCAGATTACAATAATAGGCTTGAGTTACATTGCTCACCTTCAATCTAGCCACGTTAAACAGCTGTTCTAGAGAGCATCTTACACTGTAGTATATTCTCTTAAGTATTAGCTAAAACTGTTGCTCCCTTCGGTATTTCTAGTTCGTGACACAGATTTTACGAATTGCTTTTGCGACTTAATTGAACTGCCTCATATTGTTTAACTACATGCAAGTTGCATTCCTTCTTCTGCCACAGTCTAACTTGGTTGAATATAAATATGCATTCCTGTTAGAGACTTGGTAGCAATTTTTAAGTGATTTGTGAGGCAGAAAATAAGAAAATTAGCAAAATCAATACATCCAATGACAGCATTACACAGGAGAGCACAATATCAAATAGGCAGACAATTTGGCCGAGAACAAGAGATCAATAACACAAGACAGTTGCTCACAGAAATGTTATCTTCCACAATACAAGTACAAATCAGAACAAGCATTGCCAAAGCCAATGGGTCTGGCTTATAAATGAAAGTGCTAGCCATATTGATTGGCTTTATCATCACTTTTTATCTTTTCATCACTTTGGCCCCCGAGGGCATTTGTGTTCTGTAGAGGGTAAGCTCTCAAAGGATATACTCCCCCTTCCCGTTCCAGTATTCTAGGCACATAACAAAGACACTTGACGAGATGGCTCCGGAAAACTGGTGCTCCTTTATTTCAGATAAAACACTAAGACCAAAGAAAAAGAGGAAAAAACCTAAACAGTCAAGAAGCCCAAGGGAAGGCAAAGTCCCATCAGGGAGAAAAGGAGACATAGTCAGAATCTGGGCAATGCACTGCAAGTGCCTTGGAAGATTGATTAATAAGATTATAGGGGTGTGGTCTGGCAGCAGACGATGGCGGTCCCACCATCTACATTACATACAGGAATCTCTTGTGGCACGGAGACACCCCGAGACCCCAGACAGTGGTGTGGTGGCCGCAAAGCCTAGAGAGCGAGGCTTCTGCTGCCGTTCGAGATTGGTCCTCAGAGTGCCAAGACCCAAGATGGTGGCCGCGCGGCTGCTGTAGCAAAGCGGCCGACCACAGAGGGCCTGAAGGGATCAGAGATCATCCCTCCCACAGGCCTGTACTGCTCGAAGGAGGGCACAATACAGAGCTGGGTGCTTCTTTCCTCCCACTCTCTCGACTAATCAGAACCAAGGCTGCACCAGAGAGGGAACCAAAGCCAGCAATGAGATCCCCAGGAGGGTAAGACCAAAGGCGAGACCTGGCTCCCAGCCCCTCGGAAAGACTTGGAATACTGGCACTCTAGGTAGCTTTTAGGTCCAAGGGAGATAGACGGTGTGCCAAGCTGGAGCAGCAGGTGAGGAGCTGCTGTGTCAGAGGAGAGGCACACAGGGCCCCAAGTGAAAAAGAACAGGAGGTGGGCCCTTCTGTTCCCTCACTGACTGGCCTGGGGGAATCCCCCCAGGGAGGGAGGGAGGAGACAGCATCCCCGCTTGCCTAGAGAAAGAGACCTGGGTGGGCGCATGGGCAACAGCAGGGAGCGACTACGGAGGATGCTCCGAGAGACAAACCCATAAATAGAGGCTTATAGGGAGAAGCAAAGCTGGGCCCATTTTAGGCCAGCACTGCCAAGGCTGCTCATGTCACCCACCCCAGGGGCAGTGGACTGGAGGGCCGCCCATAGAGCACGCCACCTGTAACTATGGTCAAAGACAAAGCCGCATCAAAGCAGAGGAAACTGGACAAATTTGATAAACCCATAACGCAGCCATCGCAGGGAGAGGAGGTCATCGGGCCAGAGATGGCACACACAGACGGGCTGGAGGAGAGCCCCTCCAGGCGTGGATACCATCTTGAGGGCAACTGAATCCTCCTGCCACGCCCTCGGAGAGGTTGGTGCAGATATAGCATTTCCCTGACAAGACCTGAGGAAAACCACAGGCTGCCTAGGAGAGGCCGAAACCCAAACAGAAACCCTGGAAGGCACGAGTGAAAGAATTGAACTAGACTGTCCAGAAGCTGAGAGGCCTCTCTAGCAAACTGTTGGACCGCATCGAGGACGCTGAGGGGTGCTCTAGGCTCAACAACCTATGGTTCTTGGCATTCCCAGAGGGCTCTGAGGGCCCTTGCCCGGAGCAGTTCCTTGAGATGTGGCTGCGCTCCTTTTACCCCCCAGATTACCTCTCGCAGTGTTTTCTGATAAAAATGGCCGCATCATGCCATGGCGATGAAACCCCCCACAGGGGCAACCCCAAGACCGATCATTGCCCGCTTGCTGAATTACAAGGACAGGGACCTAGTGTTACGCTCGGTCAAAGGACTAAGGGAGGTTAAACATGTATCCAGGTGGATCCTTATTTTCCCAGACTATACAAAAATGGTGCTGGGGCAGGGGAAAACATGAACTGGTGAAGCCAAAATTGCAAGCCTTGTACATGCACATGACACTTTACCCGGGCAAGACTCTCTTATTTGACCACCCCAACCCGGTATGGGAGTGGAATGAAGAAAGACCCCTGCGACGAAGTGAGAGAACAAACCTTTCTCCCTGGGATGCCCTGAGCATAGATAAAGAGAGGACTGGGGTAGTGGGACAGCACTTAGTCCATAGAGGCCATCGCAGTATATCGAAATCAAAGGGCCAGGAGGACAACTCAGCTTCCCGCTGGATGGCAACAGAGGACCAATCCTCAGATACGGACATTGGCAATGAGCCAAGCAACTAACACAGTATAGAGGCCCATGAGGAGACCTCGGACACTAAGGTCTAGGTGGCACCCAACAAAATTATTAGTTATTCAGTGAACTGGAGTTGAGTGAGTGCAGAAGGGAAAGAGGGGAGGGAGTGCTTGATGTCAGTTGAGTGAGGGGAATGGTTAAATAGATGTAAGGGGGGTGGGGTGGGGTGGGTGACAGACCTTTACTGGGTTGGAGATAGTTCAAAACCTATGTCAGGGAAAAGTGAAAACGCCCAAACCACAATAACTCTATAAAAAGAAGCACAGGGAGGAGAGGACACAACAGCTAGAGAGTTGCCTCTCCCAGCAAGAGTAGAACTGGGCGGGTACAGGGATCCCACCAACATATCTGCTCCTGGGGGTGACTAGAGAGAAATATTGCAATCATGTGTCACAGGCAGCCCACTAGCACTACCTTAGGGTTCAGAAGAAACTGCACAATACAGGAGACAAGGCTGGCCATCTACTTGCGTGGCTAGGGAAGAGAGAGGAGGAGGCACAGTGGGTGGCCGAACTGCTAACGGCGACAGGGGAAGTGGCCCACTCTGACAAGGAAATAACCCAAGCATTTACAGGGTACTACCAAACACTCTATGCAGCCTGGAGGGACCGCACAGAACACAAAATAGAGGCATTTCTGGGGGAGGTGCCAGTTGCCGTGTTGGATGCCGCCAACAGAGATGACCTAGAATTCAACTTGATGGCAGAAGAGATAGGGGAGGCAGTGATGAATATGCAGTCAGGTAAAATGCCAGGAGTCAATGGTCTACCAGTGGAGTTTTACATGTGACTAGCCTGATGAAGGAAGCTTGCCATCAGACCTTAATCAGGCACCCATTATAGTTATCCCCCAAAAGGGTAAACAAGGTAACCTATGTTCCTCCTTCAGACCTATATCACTGTTGAACACCAAGAGCAAGATCTCAGCCAAGATCCTGGCGAGAAAACTAGCTGGGGTGATATCCTCTGTGGTCCATGATGACTAAACGAGTTTTATGCTGAAACAGGCAACCCATGTAAACCTTAGACAGTAGCAGTTATGGCTGGATAGACTTAATACTGGCAGAGAACCAAGGGTGATAATGTCACTAGATGCTGAAAAAGCATTCGACTTTATAGACTAGCGATATCTGCTCCGGACCCTGAGGCAGTGCGGATTCAGACTCAAGTTCTGTAAATGGTGGCCCTTCTTTATAAAGTGCCTACCGCGGCAGTGATGGTAAACTGACAAGTCACAGAAACATTTACTTTGGTGAGGGTTACACGACAGGGGTGTCACCTCTCCTGTTTGCACTGTGTCTGGGCTTGCCCTGGGTATCGGATGACTTAAAAACATATTGTTAATTGCTGATGACATTCTGGTGTACCTCGTGGAACCAGACTAGTCGATCCCAGCGGTACTGTTGGTGTTCCATCGCTTTTAAACCAACTCGGCTACCGTATAAACTGGTAGAAATCCATAATCTAACAAATGGGAGACTAGGAGGGCCTGGATGGTGTGAAGGGTGACTTTGATTGACACGGCTAGGCTTCAAATACCTTGGTATTGAAATAACAGACAAGGAGTAGTTTCTGGAACTGAACCTGGACCTAGTTTGGGGGCCGTGGATAGCCTACCATGGACTAACAGACTGTTTATGTGACCCTTAAGAAGCGGAGATCCTGACATAACATCCCCCTTGGTGGAGGGAGCAATAAGACAGACTGGGCTGGAAAAGGCACCTGAGGCATCCATAAGATACGACTCAGACCAACAGGGGTGGGAGGGGTGGCAGAGGAGATGTGTTGTGGGAACACTTGTGTGCCAGCGTGCTTACTGCAAGTGCATTGTTGTGTGCTGATGCAATGTTATAACAAAAACAATAAAAATATTTAAAAAAATTATATGTATTTATGTATGGATATTTATATAGTGCAACTATCACACACAGAGAATTCACTTGTGTTGACTTACACCTACGTCATTCCATGGGAACTCCTGCTACTGGTATTCATAAAAATGTAATTCCAAGGAAAACTATGGGTGATTAAAAGCTTGGCAGAGGGGGTACTCTGTTGCAACAGAGTACTTTCTCTACCAAACGCATGGTCCGCCTGCTCAATTTAGTGCTTGGTGAACCTCAAATATGATGACCATGGAAAATTCTCTGGCTCCGTCACAACATCCTCCTCTGGCGGACCAAAAGAGTACAGGCCTCTGAGGTTAGCCATGCGACCATCTGCCTAGTTTAGAGTGAGAGGTCTGATGGCCTTTTGTTGCGGTCCGTCACTGCCAGGTAGAACTTGGCAGTGAAGGCCAGCAAAACAAAAAAATTATCCCCAAATCATCGGAGAAACCTCCCACAGTGTGTGAGCCATTAGTTTAATGGCAGGCCATCCTGTTTGATGCCGCTGTCCATCAAACTGTTACAACATTGACAAGAACTGGTGTGATGGAGGTTTCTGCCAATGTTAAGAGACGTCTGCTGCGCCATCAGTCATCTCTAAATTTGGGCGGGTGGGATGCCCGTCAAAGTGACAGAGTGATTTACTCCGTCATCCTGACGGATATACACCCATCCTCCAAACTTTAAATCAGGCCCCATATTTTGAAACAACTTTTTATGCACACATTGCCTAGCAGTTTAAAGCGAAGCTGGCATTTAACACTGCATAGTACGTTCAAGTTTTAATAGCCAATGCAGGAAAAAACATAGCTGTTAGCATAAGTGTAGAAAGTTGGGAAGTTAAGCAATTTCACAGAGATATAAAATCAATGACTTCTTACAACTTGGCGTATGAAGGAAATTTGTACATGCCATAAACTATTATAGCTTACATACCGCAGATGCTGAAGTAAAACTAATTGCAAGATAGTGCACATTGCCTGGTGGAAAACTGATGTAAACCATCATGGCAAGATGGAGCATCTATTTCTGCTGCTACTTTAATGTCAACCATGTGTAGTCAATGCTCAGTACATCATTCGTTAAATGTGTGCTTTTAAAAACTGCCATTTCAGTTGGTGGCTGATGATTCTGTCCTCTGCATTGGAATGTTAGCTCCTAACAAATCAGAGGATGTGTTGGAAACTTTGATTGAACATATGAGGATGAAAATACAGCCAAAATGTGTTTGAAGGAACAGTAGCCTCAAACCATCAGATTTCTTTTTTATGCGGCTAGAATGCTGATGCTTTGAGCATTTAATCATCGATTGGATCCTGCTCGGCATTGGTCCTGTTGAAGCCCTCTACATTTGGACTTAGAAACTTTTCTGGAAGTCAGATTTCCTTGAGTGGGACTAATTACCAAGCGGAAGCTGCCCAACGAGTCCACATCGACGGCTGCAGCTTCTACAACGACACTGGTCTTCATCAGTTCCCCAGGCAGAAGTTAGTAAAGTGGTTCTAAGTTTGAGCTTTTGCAGTTTGGGCAGGAGCATATTCTCTAACACCAGCCAAAGGTTCCAGGACCTAAGGAACAGCACTAAGGGGTCAGGACGCACTCCAATAAAAGCCACCAGCAGGGTCCGGGCAGGCCCAGTTTCAGGAAAGTGGTCCTCTTTTAGCTTTTGTGTCCATGAAGCTTAACAGGATGTCAGTCAACTGACCCTTGGAATCCACTTCCAAGTGCGAGCAGGTCCATCCCTTGGGGGACTCCTCACAAGTCTCAACAGGAGGTACAGTCCTTCTTCTATCTTCCACAGGTCCAGTGGTGTTCTGAAGAGGGGATCTAGGGGAGCCACATTTAAGCCTGCCACTAGCCTATGGGTGGTGGTGACTCCTAGTCTCTTCCTGACCAATAGGGAAACCATTCCCAGGGGTAACCCTAACCACTTTTGCAGCAGGTCATGTGTGCTTTACTGCAAACAATCTCACAGGGTCCCTTTCTATCTAATGTCAAGATGGCAGATAATGCCTTCCTTTTTGCAGAAGGAGATCTGGCCAGGTATACAAGCAAACTTCCCCTGTGGTCACTCAAAAACGGTTCTGGAGGCATCTCCCCTCCCACTGGGACCAGTGCCTGGCTGGCTAGAAGAACAATAGAGGGGCAAACCCAGGTGTGAGCTACATCTGCCTGTGACAGGGTAGGCATTCTTTGAAGTTAACAATGTTCCTGGGCATAGCCCAGATGACCAGCCTGTCATCTTCTCTTACTTTGCCTCAGCTATGGGAGCCACTTCACATCTAATAAGAGAGCTATTCAGTTCCTGAGTGACAGGTAAAAGCTCAGGCAAATGGGCCTCTAGAGGCCTTAAGCAGGCTAAAGGTAACTTTTTAAAAGTACCATTGGTAAAATATTTGTCACAAATCCGACTTTACCAATAATTTGAATTGATAATAAACTTTTTAAAGAGTCCCAGAAGTAACTTTTTATCTGGTTGCTAAGCGGAGATAACCATATTTAATGTTAACATTAACTCTCAATGCTTTTCTATGGAACAGCTAACCCTGCTACAGTGAAAATAGCCTTTTAGGCTTTTTCACTGTATGAACATTCATTACTTTAAACTTGTACATGCCCCTACTCTTAAATACCATGCTCCCTGACTTATTGGCACTTAGAGCTGACTTATTAGTATTGAAAAGGAGGGTTTTAGCCAGACAAAAATGACTATTTTGTCAGGACAATCTTTCAGTCTAAACCTGCATTGCCAGGTTATTGGTGGCAGGTCTAAAGTCATGTTTTATATTGTCACTTTAGTGGTGGCACAATATGTGCTGCAGTCCACTATTGACATTTGAATTACAGGCCCTGGATACACTTGGTACCTTATGCTAGTGACTTATAGGTAAGTTAAATATGTAAATTAGGAGTATTGCCAAATTCAACATGTTTTATGGGTCAGAGTGCATGCACTGGATCCTATTAAGAAGAGTCCCAGTGCACAGAGTCAAAAAATCGCAGCATCAGTCCGGGTGTGATTAGGCCAAAAAGGGGAATTTTCTTAGATTTACATTTATTCAGTTCTTTATCGGTGATGGTAAACATTAGTTAGTGTTCATACTATCAGTGAGGACTCACTGAACACACAAAGCAAGTCAAGTATTTGTTACATCTTTAATATAAAAATTTGACAGATACAGCCATAAATAAAAACAATCGTAAATATTACGGGGTGCTTTTAAACAACTCTTAACTTAGGTGGCTGCAGCAATGTTTCAAACCATGGAATACAACGGCTATTTAAAAGCATACTTGCTGTAAAATCTATGTACTGGGGGAACCACTGGTGAAAGCAGCTGGCACGTAACTGGTGCTATCATTGGGATTGCTCACAGATTTAAAAAACTTGTTTACACACCAGTTTTAAGTGCTCGGGATCAAAACTCTGCCAAGCATTGGAATATGGCATGGCGAAGGTGTGGCCTAGTGGTTAGTGATGCTGATTTTGGAACTGGGGTGGCAAGTTCGAATCATGGCTTCAGCTCAACATTCGGAGCAACTCCTTTAATCTCCTTGTTCCTCATTTGTCTCTCTCATAAAGCGCTTTTTATGCCAGCAGTCATGTATGAGCTATATGAAACTGCAAAATATAACTAACAAATAATACAATCATTATAGGAAGGTATGGCACAAAGCAGTAGAAACGATGGCTACAATGTCCTCTCTTGGAGTGCACAAACAGCTGCTTTAAGCAGTAGTGCAGGGAATAAAAAATTTGGTTAGGCTCTGGGCCATAAAATAAGCGACCAGCAGTGTGATAAAGCAGATGAAGAGAGCTGAGCCACGATGGCTCAATGAATAAGCCTTCATGGTCTGCAAACCGCGGCGCAGTACAAACTGGGTGCTTACGGCATCGAACTGCGCCTCGGATGCCACTCCGGGGAGATTAACACTGTTGGTTCTGGCTTTCAATTCTGGTAACTCCCTGATAGTGGAGAGAGACCTGGAGCGAAACCACTGAAAAAACGGCAAAGAGATGAAAAAAAAAATGACTAAAGGAGAGCCCTGGCACTGACGTGGCCTACTTTTTGGTGGATGTCTACATGTGCTGGGGTACACTGCCATCATTCACAGTGAAGCGAGCCAGTGCCTCAAGTGGGCTAGACCATGCACTGTGGTGGGAGGGAGCAAAATGCAAACAACACAAAAACAAACAAATGGATGAAGGAGGCTGCAAGGTCAGACCTCCTCTAAATAGGAACACAAGCAACCACATGCCGGTTCTGGTATTAGATCTTGTCAGGAAGGTATAGCTTGAGTGCGGTGGCACATTGAGCCAGGGATCTATGTATAGACATGTTTGTTACACTCAAGGCATTTCACAAAGTAAAAAAGTGTGATGAGTATAATGGTTGAATTAATTTCTGTCACCCATAATGACTCAAGCTGCATCCCAATCCATTGTTTTTATTCCCCACCATGCTACCTTAGACAGGAGCTAGTCATATCCAAATCTGCCTTTGTGATGGTTCAAGAGGCACAGTCCAGCCCAAACTGCCAGACCAGGTACCCTCTGAAAAGGAACTTAAGCAACCCCAACCTGTGTCAGCCTAGTTAGGCCTCGTTAGTGAGGTATAGCTTGAGTCCTGTGGCACAGTGAGCACGGGACCCAGGTCTGGGCATATGCATCAGACTAAGAGTGTTGCACTGAGGAAAACAAAAAGATGATGGGGAGAATGCTTGAATTAATCTCAGCTACAGATAATTACTCAAATGCAAGAAATTGCCTATCATGTCACCTCAGCCAGGAATCAGCCATATGTAAATCAGCCTTGGTCCTGCTTCAAAAGGAACAATCAATCACAAACTGCCAGGCCAGGTCCCCTGTGAATGGGAACACAAGCAACCCGAGACCAATTTTAACCTAGATGGGCCTCATCAGTGAGGTGCAGCTTGCATTGAAAAGCACAGTTTCCTGGCCAATCAGCCAATCTTAAAAAATCCTGGACACTCCCTCTCATCTTCAATGCCTTTGAAGCCGCCCTTAATAAATGTGCTCCAAACACTGAGGAATTAATCCCTACATTGCTCACAAACTCTTTCACCCACCTATACAGTGTCAGTGAAGACACTAGTTATGTGGCTTCTTTAAACAACAACAACTGAGACTCCAAAAAAACTCCTAAACCAGATGTACATCTCTCATACTCTTTCAGAGATGAGACCAAACACTCATCGTCTGGAAAAGAAGGATAAAGTATATTTGTTTACAAGATCTTGGTCCTTGTAGGCAAACAAAAACAAACCCATTCAGATTGATGCAATTTTGAATTAACATCCAAAACCCTTGCATCTAAACCTCCTGAATGATACTAAACATAACAATGTAGTTAGTGTCAACATCAAACTCTTCATCTACTCACTGCAACACCATCCTTCCAATAAAAATCTTATTCACATCTCAAAGAGAGGAATACCTAAAAGAAGGAGGTTTAGAAATCCTAATATTGCTCAAAAGACTGCTAGACAAAATATTTTGATCCTGCGTCAAATCCTTCACCAACACATGGTGAGCCACACTTGCCAAGCTATAGAAGTTAACAGTTTTATAAGAGAAGCCTCTCTGAGAAACACTCAGTTAAGAATTTATCATATGTAGTATGTGAGCTGAAATGGGATCTAAATCCCTGTCCAAACACCAGCAAAACCATTTCTGTCAAGTTAGTCTAAAAGCTCTTTTCGTGCCTGGGGCCAAATACTCTTCTTTTAAGTCCAAGCAATTCCCACACACTCATCAAATTTTCCATGCCACTGAAACCAACAGCCTTGCTCCACCAGTTTCTGCAACTGCCACATTGGGCCTGTCAGTAACCCTGGAAACCACAGAAGTACCTCCAAAGAAGTGCCTTCAATTCAATTCACAAAATCATCAAAAATGTTGAAAACACATATGGACTCTAACGCCCACAACCCTGAAGAAACAAATCTTCTCCTGCAGACTCTTGATTTGCCTGCCATCAGGAAAACCTTTGCACCTGTGCATTCAGTATGCTCACAAAAAGATCCACTTCAAGCAGCTGCAAAGAGCCCCCTGTCGGCTGAAATCACCAAAATGTCTTTCTGCTCAAACACACGTCACTCACATCTTGAAAAACCAACCCACTGTTCAACTGCTCTTACCCAGAATGTACTCTGCCTGACTTATTATCCCTTTCTCAAAACAATATCCCCAAAACGCTTTTGCCATTTCCATTATACCCCTTGATTGAGGTCTCCCCCCTTGTTTTCACTATTTTACTGCAGAAATGTTGTCCATGCTCGATATCCCACAACATCTCACTTTTTCCCTTATTACTCAACAAATCACAAATGAATCTGCCAATATCCACAAAACAATTTATGTGCAATTTCTTCCTATTTCTCCATCCACCAATCCCTCATTGACATCTGCCCACATCTTGTTCCACAACCATCCTGGCTCTCATTGATTTCACCAACAAATCTGAATACTTGCCAAAGATAGTCTCAACAATCCATAACCACCACGCCAAGTCCTCACTTGCCTTCCCTGACAAAGCTTTCCACTTGAAATTCCTCTTGCCCACATACAAATAAGCTATCTTCAAATGTTGCACGGCATGATAATTTAAAAGCCCTCAAAAAACTGACTGAGTCTTTGAAGACAGCAAACCTATCTTGCAAATCAGCATTCTCAATTTTTTCTAAATCTCTCAGTTTATCAGCTAAAAAACAGTTTTACCATTCAGTCCACTGGGTGTATGATATAGCCTAAGTACTGAGTTACCGGACTTGGCACCACATCTGACGTCTCACCTTTTACAACAAAAGGTAACCACTTCATTAATCTCACTGCCATCTGTGCCTGCTACATCAGAATCTCCCTTTCTTGTTCCATTAATAAATTATCAAGATGAACTACCAACCTCACTCCTAGCTCTCAGCCAAGTAGCAACCAAACAATGGCTCTTCATGAAGCAGCATCTTTCCGATGCTAAACCAAATGGAAGAATCCTGAATCTCCTAAGCAAATTTCTTAACAGATGGATTCCCTCGACTTAGAAATAACCATAAAGAATCCAACCATTCAATTCTTTTAGATTGATCACCAGAGACTAGTCCTTCCTTCTTTTCTTCCAAGAAAATATTGCCAACAAAACGTTCCTCCATTCCTGGCACCTGCTCTATTGATGCTTTCCAAATAATTGGTTCATCTCTTGGTGAAACGCAAAATATTTCTCCCTTGCCGAACCTCAAATACCTTGGCATCCTCTCCTGGAATGGTTGTACTACGAATTTTATCCGGAAACTGTTGACACCCTGTAACACTCATGGATCCTGAGTTATCGTTCTTCAATTGTTGACAAAGTAGGGAAATCTGCCACCATCTTTGACTGGGAATAAATATGGTCTGCTTCTGAACATGACTGTTGCAGCTCTCATTCTTCGTTCTTCAACTATACTCCTTGCATAACCTCTCTGCTTCTGTGTATAGAATACTGAGCCTTGGGTATTGAAGTCATAAGGGTGAGATCAATAAAAGGATTTTGTACCACAGGCAAACAATACCCTGGTGAGCCCCTCACAATGACCAAAAACAATATCCTGTGTTCACCCAGTCGTTCCATAAATCCCATCTCTAAAGACTTCTCTGATATCTCCATGAGCAGTCATATAGATAAAAATGTATCAACGTATTTTGGAATCTGCTTTATAAACTTACCACCAAGCAGCATTCCTTGTGCCACAGCACCCTCTTCATTAAAAGCTAATTCCACTAAAATAGGGTTTACCTTTAGGAAAATACCTTTCCCTCTTTTGCATTGATAGGACTGAGTTCAAATTCCCTAGAAACGTATCCCCCGCTGTATCTCTTGACTCTGCAGCATCCACCTGCTTTTCATTAATGTTCATATTCTCAGTCAAATTAAACATATTTTTCAACAGACCTTTCAAATCCAATAATCTAATTTGATAATTCCAGAGGACTTTGTTCAATTCCTTCTAGGGTTCCCTGCCTCCTTTACCAATAAAAGCCCAAACCTTTGCATCCAAATCAGAGGTCATCACCACTTCATTAGACAGACGTGATCATGGACATAGAGGCCACAGTTTGACTCTAATTTCCTAAGGAGTTTGATTCTGCAGCCAAATCTGAACGTATGCAGCCACATGCTGAACCAGTGAGGAGGACAAATTATTTTACCATTAAGGGATAAAACACTGCTTCTCCCAATGCATCCACCAATGCAGCTTTCTTTCCTTCCTTTTTTTTCTAGGAAGTATCAACCTTCCTCACTATACAATCTTTTTCAGAGTCAGTCTCAAAATCTGAGGAAAATCTGATTTCTAATCCTATGTTATTCGAGGATTATACACAAGAGACATACTTACTTCTTGTTCCGCAGTCATTTCCGAGAACTGTTAATTTAATTATCTGTCCCTCAAGCATGTCCTCAGTGCTGTCCAAAATGTGGCTCCTTTGTAAACCGCATACCATCTCACATGGGATTCCTTTTGTCCTTAACTGCAACATCAACCTCATCCGCATGCTTCCTCTTCCTAGTCACTTTCCTCCTCTCCTACTCTCCTCAGCCCGACAATATTTATCTGTCGACCAAAATCTTTCTCCTCAGAGACTGAGCCTCTACTTGTTCTGCCGTGTTAAGGAAGGAGGTGGTAATACATAAGAGGGTGGAGACACATACTTCTATTACTGAGCATAAATCTCCACCCAAGTTGCCGAATTGCAACTAGGTGGATTTTTAAGCCCAGGTAGAGTACTGTAGTTCTATGTGCACTGGAATCTACACCCACAGAGTTTAATTTGTGGATTAGGCCCTACATAAATACATTTACAGAGCTACAAATTATTGCTGCTCAGCTGAAATATATTCCACCATGCAGTATGTGAGCAGGATCATGCATACTGTGGATGCAAAGAGCAACCAAGAGCTCACATTACCTTTTTGTAATTACTCATCAGATTATAAATGAATTGGCATGAACGATGCACACAGGCACCCGGCTGCCTTTGATGGAAAACAAAAGAGCTTATCAAATACAGCTTAATAATAAATGAATGCGGCGAGGTGAATAGAAACTTAGAAATCCACTGCTTCAGTGCAGGTATCAGTCAGAAAGCATAAACTGAACAAAAATAGGCTGTATTTGGAGAAAGCGTAACTGACTACAATTTCAACGCTTGTCAGACATTATTAATTATTTCCAAGTCTACTTGTAGAAGGTAATAATTTACAAGGTTATAAAAGGTTAGATTTCACCATAGTTTGGTTTATCCTACATTCTTTGCTTAATGCTCTTTGTGAAGTTTGTGAAGTTGTACATCCTAATCAACATGCTTTCAACTACTGTGTTAATTATTGTATAATTATATGTTCGGAAAGTAGGCATGACTGAAATTGAATTTGAGCTGGGGAAATTCACATATTTGTTTTAATTTTGCGTTATGTGGAGCTCTCAAAATCGTTACGAATTTTGCATTGCGCAAATTTGTGAAATGTTTTATTTCTGTAGAAAATATCTCACCAACAAACATTTTCTGCTTGAGCCAGCCTCCTACCAGTATCTTGCAAGACTTTTTTTGTGTACAAAGTGAAAAGAGTCAACAGGAAAACGACAAACCACATTTCGATCTAAAAGTATAATTTTGCGAAATTTTGCAACATTTTTCGCAATAAACTTCCACAGTAATGGAAAAACGGAACACCCTCGTAAGTGCATCCAAGCATTGGAAAAATGAATCTGTTTTCTGAAAGTGAAAATCACATTTTCAAATGAGATATTGAAGGGAATGACATTATTTGGCAGTAAGGATAGGAAAATGGTAGCATGAAACTAGTAGCAAAAGGAGGAAAGTGGCTCCAGTCCACTGCACAAACGAATCTCCTATACTTTCACCACCACATCGACTCTACAGCAGTCATAAAAAAACACAGCGGTTACTGCCAGTACTAGTCAAAAAATGTACATGATAGTATATTTGTGTATATGTAAGGACATCTGAACCGCTATGGGGCAGGCTGCAGACCAAGGGGAGGATTTACATACATTTTACATAAAACAGGCCAGCAACCAAATTTGTTTGCAGTGCGTTGCTTGAGAGGGAGAGAGCAGAACATCACCAAAAATGGCATGATGCTGTGCTCTCTTTCCAAGCGCTGACACATTTTCAGGCTGCTAGCGCCACGTACACTTTTGCACCTTACAGCAACCGCTTGTGAGTTATATCTAGCATAGGTTTTGTACTGGAAGATTACTATGCAAGCACATACTTTATAATGTTTCCCACTTTGTATGTGTATTGCACAGTACAGCACGCATAAGAAGTTTGAAAAGTTTAGAGAAAAAAAATTCTCTTACTTTGTGTCTGCTTTAAGGTGAAAGTTTTTGGGCTCAAAGCCCGTTCTGTAATTGCTAGCAGATAAAGTTTTGTGTCAAAAAACTAAGGATGGTTGCATGGGAATGCCAATGTACCAGCTATGAAATATCCTCTTAACATGCAGGTAAAGCAAAGTAGCATAAAAAAAGTTTTCCGCTAGAAAGTAAATCATTTATTAAGACTTTATTTCCGCTTGTGTCACTTTTTGTGACTGTCCACTGATGCAAAGCCTTGATAAATCCGCCCTTTATTTCTGGAATGATGGAAATGATCCCTATAAATAGGAAGGAGGCAGTTCACATCAGACAGTTTACTAAGATTTATTAGAACATTGGAATGTTGAGAGCTCCGTTGAAGACTATGGAGTAGCTTCGGGATTCTAATGGTCGCAGAAGCTCGGAGCATCAACATTCCAATATTTAACAAAGGCCTCATTGAGCCCGAGGGGATTTCAACCTCCTCGGGCTCTGCGAGGCCTTTGTTTTACAAATTAGAACATTCTGCCTTCTAGGGGGGGATGTTCTAATAGCCTGAGTCCTCCGTAGCGGGCTCTACCGGCCATTAAAGGCCCGCTCGCTTGTTTAATGCTGGAGATGGCTTTTAATAGCCAGCGGGCTATAGGACTATAGTATACACACATATTTCAGGGAGCTAACAACCTCCACCACCCTCTTTAAGAAATAATTGCAAAGCAAAGTCAAACCGATATCTATTCTTTAGGAATCTCCAAAAGTAATTCAATAACCAGTAAACTCCAAAAATGACAATGCCCAAAACTCAAGCCAAGTCTCATAGCAAAAAGGCAAAACATAAACGTGATCCAAAAACAACAAGCAGGATTCAAGACAATTATACCATGGGCCACAAAGCAGGTAACAACAGGGAAAACTATAGTTCCAATAGGAGATGAGCCGAGAAACAAATCAAGAGAGTATTAGGTTGCAGATTCCAGAGGTGTGAAGTTTTGTGAGGGAATGAGCTAAATGTTTTTGCAGTTCATACCATGCTGAGAGGCAGGATTTCCCCAGTACTGCCTGTAGTGCCAATGGCACTGTTGAGCACTTTCATATCAAGTCTCATGGTATGCAGCAGGGTTCCACAGTGTCTTGTGGTTTCCTTCAGGTATAATGGGGTAGGACTGAACTTGGGTTGGTGGCCTGTATGGTTCTGGATGGCAGACACCGGGATCACGGCAGGAGTGACAACAGGGATAGCAAGCCGACTCAAGTGTAGGAGTGCGAGATAAGCCTAAGTTATGATGCATCTTTCTTGTTAGACTTGATCGAGACAAGATGTCTAGATTATGGAGACATTTTGGTGCCCAAAAACATAAGACTTTTGTACTTCTTGTTTGTCTTTATGGTCTACACAAAACCAGAATACTAAATTCTTGATGATATCTGGCAACATTGTGAGTAGGTGGGCACATTCAATCCAATGGTGTTGTTTGCACCTGGACCCATTGCATATTAAAAGTTTTCTTTTAGGTTACCTGCATGTTTTTTGTTTTCCATCTCTCTCAGCTAGGTGTGTTCTTTGTTGCTTGTTGGATGCTTCATTTTTTGTTTCCTATTAAAATTGCCTTGGCTTCCTGCTCCAGGCTAAGATTGTTTCAGTATAACTGGAATCACCTGGAAGACCAGCTGTGCCCCTGTAAGACAGAGGCAAGTGTACAAATACTGTACATACTGATGTCCCAATTGTGTTTACATCCCTGTTGGCAGCATCTTCTGATTTTTGTTCACTGTTTCCAGGTGTGCCTTGGACACTAGAATTCTCACTTGTTCCACGATTTCCTATAGTGAGGCTATCCTATGTCTAATCTTGTTACTGGGTACTGAGTGGTAAAGGTCTGTGGAATTTGTCTTTGCATACACACCAGATATTGAAAGTGCAATGTCTTTCCACTCACAATGTTGACACTGTCGGGAAAGAAGGCAAGTAACAGGGTCGGCACTCACCACCATGATTAACGAGGCCACACAAACGTAGGAGCTCTGTGAGTATGAGGGCTGTGGTGGGGCATTGCAGCGGGATATTGGCACTGATTAGTTGGTGCATACGCTTGACAGGACAACAAGTCTGGATTCTTCTTAGTGGAGGCTGTGCAATATACCCAAAGGTAATTCCAAAATAAATATCACAGTTTGATTTTAATTGTTAATTAGAAAGTGCATTCTTAACCAGTGCATACACAGTAATTTAGAAACGAGGCACTCCTTTCATGGTGAAACAATGGTTTCTTTATAATATAAATCGCATGCCATGCACATCCACAATTGGCACGCCCTGTAATAGCCCTATAAATCCCTTGTAAATGGTACCTCTGGTACCTAGGGCATTGGACCTAAAGAGGGCCTCTAAGGTCTGCAGCACGAATTGTGCCACCCTTAGGAACCCCTCACCAAGCTCATGCAAACTGCCATTGCAGCCTGCATGTCTGGGTGCAGAGAAAACCGAGTGGACATGGCACACGTCCCTGTGTGCCATGCCAGCAAAGGACTGCATGTGGTATAGGTAAGTCATCCCTACAGCAGGCCTTACAGCCCGAAGACAGGGTGCACTATACCCATGTGTGGGCATATCTGCCTGAGTGGATGTTTTACCGTGATATCTAAGTTCACCCTTAGATATTACTAGCGCACAGGGAAGCCATAGCAAGTACATGGGCTGGACACTCGTCTGTATGAGTTCTCCAGCTACATGATGGCTTCACTGTACCCCAAGGTCTTTGGCACCAAACACCTTGCCTTAATAAAGACAGACTGGATGCCAGTGCTGGACTTGTTAATAAATGCACCCAAAGGGCACTTTAGAGGTGCCCCTGAAAACCTACCGACTATTAGTGTGTTGACTGACTGGTCTCGACCAGCCAGCCACCATAGTCAGGTTTCTGACGTCCTGAGGTGAGAGCCTTCGTTCTCAGAGGCCAGGAACAAAGCCTGCTATGGGCAGAGGCGTTCACACCTCCTCCAAGCAGGATAGGCATTCCAGGGCGGGATGCGTCTAAGGCCCTGCCACCTTTGTTTTGCGACCCCGGGCCTCTCCGGATAGTGGCGGTGCCCACCCCCCTGTCCTGACCCCACTTTTAGGTGGCAAGACAGGTGGGAAAATAAGTAAGATTAGAAGGTGTGCCCACATTCAGCCAGTACCACCCCTAGGGCAGGCCAGTTGAGGTGGGCCCCACTTTTCAGATTCCTCCATGCTGTTTTGGATGGAATTAGCATTCTAGGTTCAGGGTTATGCCCACTTCCCACAGGAAGTGGCCATATAGAGGGTGGAGACACCCTAAAGGTAGGTAGCCCATGGGCTACTACCTGCCACTCCCTGTAAACTAAAATGAGTATTTAGGTGGCACCCCTGAACCCAAGACTTCATATTTGACGGATCAACAGAAGAAGGACGAAGAAGAGTCACTGCCTGGCGAGAACTGCAGCAGAACTTTGGACTTTGACACGAAACCCTGCAGTCCTCAGCCCTCTCTCGACAATCGCAACAGAGTGACTCCTCCTGTGAGCAGGAGAGCTACCAAAGCCTTGGGTAGCCTGCCAGCACTTCGAAAATCACCAACAGTCTCCCTTGGAGTAGAGGAGCTACTCTCCTGCAGACTACAGGCACCGATAAGCAGAGTCCGGTCCACTGCACTGCAGCGCCCTGGCCCGAACGACGCCGCAGTTGACCAGGAGAAGGAACTTGTACTCTGGAAGGTCAGATCTGTCTCCCACTGAGTGTGGACGCCCCAGGACCAACCAGAGATGTGCAGCACCAACCCACAGGATACCGGACGCCCTGCACCAAACACCAACCGTGCACACCCAGCCTGGATTCTCACTGCACCAGGACCAAGCAGCTGTCGAGGGTCAACAGCATCAATGAGACTTAGAGTGGCCCAGCTGCTTCGATTTTGCCCTTGCCAGCTATTTGTCCCTGATCGAGAGGTACATCTTTGCGCACCCATCCCAGCAGACAAAACCACCCTGCACTCGAGCCACCCGGCCTGGGTCCTGACGTACCGGCTTTGCCCCCTTGCTACAAGACCCCTCATGACCTAAGCCCCCATTTGGGAGCCCACGGACTTGTCTGCAAGTCCCCCGGTGCTGCCTGTTTTTTGGTGGCCCCCCTTCACCGTAGCACGCCAGCTACCAGCTTAACCAGCATCCTGCTCCCGGTAGAACCCAGGCGGTTCCCGAAGAATTGCTGGTAGTACTTTGGACCTTGGCCCACTACAACTCTGAACCCTGAAGGTGAACCCCTGAAACCAACTCTACCTACCTTTATGCATCTTTGACTTTTCCTCCCATAGGATTGTATTGTGTGTAAAAGCGCACAGGTTTGAACGTTTTACTTACTTGTGAATATTGCTATCGGAAAACAGTACTTACCTTCAAAGGAAGTTCTCAGTTTTAAAACACAAATTAAAAAAAGTGTTATTTTTCTAATTTGATCTCGGATTTATTCTTTGAGTGTGTGTCTCTTTTATTGCCTCTGTGAGTACAACAATGTCTTAGCACTCCCCTCTAATAAGCCTAACTGCTCGCCAGCACTACCACAAAAGAGAGCGTTACTATTATTTACTTATGGCTCTATATACCAATTGGGGACCCACTGGACTCTCTGCACAGTGTACTTCGTTTTAGTATACTATATAGAGAGCCAGCTTCCTACAAATACTTTAAGTGCACATGTTTCATTCACAAAATTTCCTTGATGCTTAGAGTCATGAATTATTGCTACTCTACACGATTTTTGATTAGATATTTATATATTAACCTGCATTTATATATGAGGCAGCTTAGTAGTGCTTTTGATCAATTAGTACTGTCCACTCCAGTATTGCACAGAGGGAGGGAAGGACAGTGACAGCACCTTTAATGAAGACACCACTTTTTGCACAGTATAAAAGGAATATTGAGGTGCCACCTTTCTCGTTCATTCTTGATCAGTGGGCCCCTGATGCTGCCTCCTCGCATAGGTTTGGTGATGGTCCACAAGACAGAGGGATAGCTCTTGATATTTTGTTTTCTGAGAGTGAATACAAGAGGAACACAAATTGTAGTGTTTGCATTCATGTTTACTTTTTATGTATATGTCGTTCCATATGTACCAGAGGCAGTAATTCTGAAAAAAATAGGACCTGATTGCTCCATGGATAGAGCGTCCTGGAGTTTATCTCTACGACTGTCTTTTCTTCAGATCCGTGGCTTTCCATTATCAACTGATTAGATTGTTCTACTTATGCCAAGAGATTGTTTGACTCATGATAGGGGCCAGATGTACGTAGCTTTGGGTGTGCGATTGCCTAATAGCAAATGTTTGCGATTTGCTATTTGGTAATCGCAAACAGCGTTGTACAAATGTGTGTTTAACACATTTAGCGATTCCCAGTGGGTTGCAAATAGACCAACCTCATTAATATTCATGAGGTAGATCTTGGTTTGCGACACATTGGGAATCATTAAAATCACAGGGATGGTGGCATGCTGTGGTCAGCAGACCACCATGTCTGTGATTGCTTTTAGATAAATCAATGTTTTTTTTTAAATGCAGCCCGTTTTCCTTAAAGGAAATCGGGGTGCATTTCAAAAAGAAAAAGTAAACGTTTTATTTTTATTTTTCAAGAGTAGGCAGTGGTCCGTGGGACTACTGCCTGCTCTTTAAAAAGGTTTTTACAAACAATCACAAAGAGGGAGGGGTCCCTTGGGGACCCCTTGCTGTTTGCGAATGGGTTACCACCTACTTGAAGTTTTTGCGATTCAGTAATAATTTGCCAAATCGCAACATAGGGCTTGGAACATAAAATATGCTTTTTGCGGTCAGAAACAGCCGATTTTGCAAATCGGACCGTTTGTGACCTAAAAAAGCTTTGTACATCTGGCCCTAGGCTCCAATAACTCAAGATCAGTCACCTATATATGATGCAAATTGTCGAACACATGAAGTCACTACTCTGACATTATCAGAACTGTACAAAAAGGGCAATCATTATTTTCCTGTGCTGGGTTTGCCAAAGCAATGATATCACCTTCTAAGGCTTCATCTTCCATTCCCTCACAGTGCCATTGCACTATGCAGTTTGGAGTGGTCATCTTCTACAGTCTGATAGTTGATGTCTTAAGCCTCTAGAGGTGAGCAAAGGGAAGAGGGTTATCTCCAGACCATCACGCCAAGATGTCTAATGGCCAAGGTAGACCAGATATTTTTGGTACCTCCAGGAGTAATAACATGAGCAAATTGAAGGCTGGCCTTTGGAAGTCATAGAAGCCTGAGTTCTGATGATGCAAAGGCATAAGTGGGGGAGGCTAGGGGAAGGCCAGGCACTGAACAAGTCCAATGCATCACAAACAATAGTCAAAACCATAAACAAAAATGGCGGCAGTGGTGAAAAATAGCAATGCTATTACCAGGAAAAAACAAGCCAAACTGGCTCTTATCAAAGATTTGTCCTTACAAAAAGCTAAAGAAAAATTCATAAACATTAAAGTTATTGTGAGAAGTTGGCCTGGTATATGCTGTCCACTAATTAAAGTGGGCACCTTGCACCAGTCCAAACGACCCTTATTGATGATTAGGTTAAAGACAACCTTATAGAAAGCTATCCTAGATGTAGCTGTGGAGAGCAGCCTTCAGGCTAAGTCTTGAAGGAATGTAAAGCAGCTTGTTTTACCAGTATATAACCTCTTGAATGACCAAATGAAAGGAGAACCACACAAGGTATATATAAAATATATGTATTTATTACTAAACACTCTCTACTAACCTCTTTATGAGATTAGAGAACAAGGCACACAATATTACAGTACTAGAACGACAGTAAATAGCACAATACACAGTGGGCTCCAGGGGGAGACCAAACCATATACTAAGAAAGTGGTATAAGAACCACGACTTGACTAGACACAGTGCCTAGAGCACGTAGAATCGCTGGGACCCCAAGGAATCACCCAAGGTAGTGACACAGGGGACCCACGGAGGACGGGTGCAGTGTGGGAACACAAACGCAAGCTCCGTACAACTCTATGGGAAAGTCGCGGTTGGAATTTTAGAGTTTAAGGACACTTCGGAGAGGACTTCAAGCAAACCCAGCTAAACTTAGAAGGTTCAAAGGCCAGCACCCTTGTGAGTACCGAGGTACCCATGTTACCTAGCCCAGGGAAGCCGGGTGCAGAGGGGTCAAGTGGTGTCGGAAACCCTCGTCGTTTTCTATGGCGTGTTGCAAAGAAGAGCTGCTGCCATGGAGAAGAAAAGTGTCCGGTGTGATCCAAGCCTGGATCGAAGATGTGAATAACCTGAAAGCAGAGGGGACAAAGTCTGGGTCACTTCACGTGACCAGGAGCTGAGCAATCAAATACCCACCGATGTCGGGTGCTTCAGGTGCTAAGAGATGAAGCTTGACTCTGCAGCCACGGGGACCAGGAGACGTCGACGACGACCAGGATCAGCAGGCGAGCTGTCCCACGAAGGATGTCGATTGCTGAGGGGTCAGTTTCCGGATTGGAGACCAACAAGCCTTGGCAACTGCAACCCACGCGGTCAGAGTTATGATGCTTCTGTGAGGACCAGCAAGGTCCTGGGGACTCCCCAAACGATGGAGAGTCAGGGCACGTCTGGAGCAACCAGGGAAGCCCGTTGAAAGTTAGAGTTGCCTTCTTAGGGACCCACAGGTCAACGGACCAGGGATCGCGAAGGGACCTCGAGAGGAATCACAAAATGGCGGCCCACGGAACACTCTTTGAGTGTAGGCCAGCAATCTTCGGTGTAATTACTGCTCAGGGTCGAGGCTACGAGTAGCCCAAAACTCAGCCACAGGGGTCGCCGGAAAGCTGATGCTTCTGCAAATAGACGCGGTGCCCAGGGGTTCGGGTTGCACGGTCACCATGAGGGATACGGGCCTAAGACTTGCTGTGGGCACAGATCGACCTCTCAGACCTCGGGAACCCACCTCCTGTGCTGCAATATTCTTCGGAGTCCTCAGGAGCTTTGGAGATGCAGGCCGGTCAGATGCGTTAAAGGTGCCTGCCTTGCAGGGGAGTAACTCCTTTACTCCAAGGGAGATTCTTCAGTCATCCAGCGTAGTGTAGATCGTCGAAGTACTTGGTTTCTGTAGCAGAGTTTAGTCCAGGTGTAATCTAAAGTCCTGTAGCCAGGGGTTCCTACTTTATACCCAAGGAAGGGGTGGGACAAACTCTGGGGACCCACCTATGGGAGGGTCAGGACAGAGGGGTGGCTACACCCATGTCCTTTGTCCAGTTTTGCGCCAGAGCAGGGGCTGAGTGCCCCTGCAACCGGTTTGAGCTGGACTATGCACAGGGACACCAAATGTGCCCCCAGAGCAGACATCAAAGCACTCTTGGAGTGCACCCACCCAGCCCCAAAACACTAAAGCCTGTCTGGGAGGTGGTCACACCTCCCTGTGACAGGAAACCTATTGTCCAGCCTCCCCTGCCGGAGTTTCGTCCAGCAGCAGGAGGGCAGACTCGTGTCTGTGGCTGGCAGCATCCATTTTGTGATGCCAGGGCTCTGTGAAGCTGGTACCGGGTGTACCGGTGCGGTCATATTTCTCCCTCCAGAAGGGAGGAATCATACCTCCCACACCAGTACTGGTGTGGAGGTATGATTCCAAGGTGTTTGACACCAAACACGACATAATTCCTTGCAGCCATTTTAAAGTTAGCATTTACCGCGAGGTTATAATGCACTTAAGAGTATATGGTTGGCTGCATCACAGACAACCCCGGAATAGTGGTTCCGAAGGCTGCAGAGGGGCTCTGCTCATGCGTGGGCACCCTCTCACATAAACCCCAGCACCCTGCCTTCAGGATTGATAAGGCCTGCCATAGGGGTGACTGATAGGCTTATATGTGCAGTGATCAGGATAGATATAGTGAACCTATATCTAAGTAAGGGGTGCATGCACCATCTTACACAGGTTGCAGTAGCAGACCTGTTGTGTCATTTTGAATGGCCTCTCAGGGGTGGCATAATACATGCTGCAGCCCCTGGGAGGCCTCTGGGGTACCTATGCCCTGGGTACATAGTATACCATATACTAGGGACTTATAAGGGTACCCCAGAATCCAATCTGGAGTGTACCTAAAGTACATGCAAGCAATTTAGAGGAGAAAGCAGATAGACTGGGGTCCTGAATAGCAGGATCCCAGTCAGACTAGGTCGAAAACAGTGAAACATCAGCAAAAAGTGGGGGTAACTATAAGAAACAGATCCTACTGTCCTACAGTTATTGGAGAAGTAAATCTCCAACCCTAGATGAATAATCAAAAATCTACATCACAATGAATAATAACAAGTTTACTGATTTGGCTATCAGATGTCAACAACCAGCTTGCGATACAGGGACTAAAAAAGTGTTAATCACCGGTTTGACTATAGGTCACATTAAAAATAAACATTCTAAGAATATAAACTACACCAATAAAACCTTCATGAAAATGCAACAAACAATTCAAATGTATCACCTAAGTATGTTAAAACAATATTGATAAATGTCATCACTTTACTGGTCACAATCAGAACTGGTCCAAACAACATAAAGTATACTTCCTCAATATAGGTTTTAACATTGTGTCTATTTAACAAAGGTTTAAGTGACTTTTGTCTAACCTGCTTAAGGGAAGGATAAATACAAAATATATAATAATCAGGTACTCAATGGAGTTGTGAAATAATCTAAAGCTAGGAGAATGAGTGCAAGCACTTGACCAACTAACTCTAAACACCCAAAAAGGTAGCAGCAAATAATGTAGGCAAAGAAAAAGGTTTCTTTCATGCCTAACAATTGGGATATATAAATTGGGTGTAAGGTTGCAAATGGTATGAGTGTTCAAGATATCTGGCACCCTTCTTCCCAATAAATGACTTCAGATCACAGACACACAGTAAAACCTTCATTGCTTTTTGGCCACTGCCTTAAACACTTGTGAAAACATTGCAAGGGTACAGAATCTCCTCCAGATTATGCGTGGACAGTGCTACTCTAAAGTAAACAAGATATTGGGAAGATAAAGCCACATGACGGTCCAGCAATTTCCAACAACTTGATTTACTACCTGGAGCACATTTTAGGCACAGCACAGCAACTAAAAAAGATCTCATCACATTCAGGAATTGGCAGGTCAAACTGAACTCAAGACTTAGCTTGAGGTCAATTGTGGAAGATGAAATATGGTATTTAAAGCTGAAGAACAGACTAGCTACAATTGAGAGGCCAATTTCACAGGAAAACCAAAATGTCCATAAAAGGAGTGGAGGAATTAATTTTGCAGTTAAAACTGCAATGATTGGAGACAATGTAGGAGATTCAATGGAATTATATTTATTAAAGCCCAAATAACAAAGAATTAAACGTTGGTCTTAGGCTATTAAGAGAACATTTATGACCAGTGCTTAATTTGTGCCGGTGCTTTCGGTGCTTAGCGCCGGCACTTATTTCTCAGGGCCGGGTCTATGACACACCTGCCAACTCACATGGTGTGGTGGCAAAGTGTGTCGCGCGCCGTGATGCGATATATCGGCACTTCACACTGTCTCCCGGTGAAGAGCCGATATCATCACACAGTAAATCCATCCCTGGGTAATCAGTGTTCCCTGTCAGTAAGGCGATTACCCACACAAATGGGTGACATTTTTTCTCATCTGTATGGCAAAAATCCCCACTGGTGGGTCACTGATTGATTGGGCTGGATTTGGTCGTCCAACTCCGGTGTGTGTGTAAACTTTTTTAAATTTGACACCACACCGCCGCTCCCCGCCTTCATGAGGCACTGGCGCACACACACTGCCAGAAACTGCCTGGGCTGGGTCCCTGCCCTCAGCGTAACAGGTGACATGTCCATCAATCATAGTAGGTAGCGCAGCGCTAGTATCAATAACTGCTCACTGCTTGCAGATAGATTATTTTTAGCCCGTCTCTCATTGGCCCGAGTGGGATCAATGTAGAGATTAGTGTCCCTTCTTTTCGCCCGCCCCTTTGTCCCAGCATACTGCGCAGCCACTAGCTAGTGATTTCATAGAAGAATCAAGCAGCGTTTCGGACTCGTGACTTGAGCACTGCAGAAGCAGGCCTCAGATTAATTAAGGCGGCGCAGTAAGTAATGATTTAACCTTGGAGAGAAAAAGAACCACCTTAACAGATACTCAGCACCGATTTGACCTGGCCAAATTAAGTTCTTGCCTTGACCTCATGCCTTCTTTTAAACTGGGTCCTTTGCAGCATGCCATATCAGTGAATGAGAGCATGTGGCGTAATGGCCAGATGATGATCTGCCGACCTTGGAACTGGGGAACCCGAGTCTCGGCGTCGGCTCAACAAATCACGTGATTCTGGGCAAATCAATTAATCTCCCCTGGTGCCATGCCTACCTAAGATGAATGTGTTCTTTTGATGTCACTTAACTGGATATGCCAAACCCAGACATTTCCTTACTGGAGTCTTGACATGTATTTATGCACAGTGACAGCACAGCACCCTTCGCCCCTGCTGCCTTCTCCTCAGTACAGTAAGACATAGCTTGACAGTCTTTCACCTTTATCACTCCCTCCTCGCTGCTGTGAGACTCCCCTCACAATCTCCACATTGTTCACTCTCCTCGGTGGTGAGAGACTCCCCCTATACAGGTTAACATTTAACTCTCGTTTCTCAGGTGTGTGAATATTTTCAAACACTCTCTTTTTTGACAGCTCGCAAAATATACTGACAATTTTCCTGCCTACCTCATGATGAGATGAGGCCTGAATATGTCCGTAAAATGTTTCAATGCTCTCTGTGATAGAAAACTGACTTCCCACATACACCGACCTACAAGGCCCAAATAATATCTTTCACTCCGAGTCCTAACATGACATCTTATGATCCCACAAAAATTCTTACTGATGCCTCGCCTTCTAATATTATATCTTGCCTTTGAATAAATAAGAAGCAATTGAGATGTGCGTGTGCTTGCACTCAGGGCTGATTTTAGGGCAATGCGATTGGTGCAGCCGCACCTGGTACTGACTTTGGTGGGGGGTACTATATTTAACCCCTTGACCGCGATCGGAATTCCGCTCGTGTGCTGGACATTCCGATCGCGGGTGTGGTCGTGATGAGCTCAGCTCGTCATGCGCACAGCGCGACCGCGCAGCATGACGAGCTGAGCTCGTCACGAGCATCGAAGGGGTTAAAAGTAACTTTTGGTTTTAAAACTCGTAAACTTCCTTGTTCGTCCAGCAGTTTCAGGCAACAATAAAATTGCTAAGTTAACCAATGTTCCTACTGGTAAGAGATTGGAATTTTATGTAGTGGCAGTTTTTGCTCATCATAAAGCAGCGTGGATAGTTAATGTGCCTGCTGCAAAGAACGTGTACTATGTACATCACAGAACTGAGTGTGAGTGAACTATGAGTAGCACAATAAAAAATGGAATGCATGTCAGAAAGAGGTTATGGAGAGATGAGGAGCACTGTTGGAGTGTGGTAGTGAAGGCGTTCATTGAGAAGGAGGTTATGGGGGGCACCAAAATAGACTGTTGCACCCGGCGCCACCAGCGTGAAAGCTGGACCTGCTTGCAATTAAAGACCGCATGCAGCCCGCAAAGCTGAGAGCAATACCCCACTTGACTTCATTCAGTTAACTGTGACAGTCTGGACCTTGCACGTCATATAGGACAAAAGATCAGCTGCAAGGCACCTTCTGGAAGCCACAGCTAGAATGATCTTAAATTGAGATGTAAACCCATGGGGAACCATAGTGTTTATCGAGCAGCCACTCAACGGAGACCCACATGAAGTGCTAAAACAAAGAAATAGACCTTTCAAAGGGGGATACGGGATAGCTTGTAATCCTGCCTTAAAAACTTAAAAAGGCATCTCCTTTTCAACATTGGCTCTCTTACAGTCCTTTGGGATAGGATATGTAGAACACCCACTACTTGCTACTGTCATGCTGCTTCACTTCAGCCACCATATTGCATCTTCCCATGGTCCACTAAATGAACCCTTGCCACCTGTGCTAGTCATCTGGTACTTGAGACCTCCATCCAGGCATTTGCAAACTCCACTTGCATTCCCAAACATGTGTTGCACTCATCTCCTTGAGATAGTGATCGGCACTACTTTGTGAAGCTAGGCTCGCATTGTGTAATGTAACTGGTGGTACTCATGTAAAGCACTCCAATACCTTCGGGTTGAGGTCGCGCTATATAAAAACTGCAAAGAAAGAAAACAAAGTCCTCTCTCTCAGAAACTATCCTCTTTAAACAGCTCTCTCCATACTCCTATACACCCCACTACATGTCTCTGGCTGGCCTCAATGCCAGTGGCATGTAATTCTATTTCTCCTCCAGTCCAAACTATCTCACATTAAACCACTGAATTCACTTCTCACTAACTCACCTCATCCTCCCTCAACCTCCTATCAAAGCCTTACTTGAGGAAGGCTCCCTTGCTTTAATTCAGATCGGGTATTACATCTGGATTTCAGCAGTGCCAGTTGATGATGTGGGTGGAGCCAATACAGTAAGTGGGTAGAGCCAGTGGAGGAATTGGGTGGAGCCGGGGAAGTGGGTGTGGCTTCCTAAAAATATTGGATTACCTGAACTTAATATTTTACAAATTAAGCACTGTTTATGACCCCCCTGTTTCTTCAACCACACCCCTAAATAACTATAAAAACTCTTGAGAGCTATATCTAGGCCACCCATTTTCCAGGAGGCCGAAGAGAAACCTCTTGACTAAATACCACAGCTTCAGATCTGGAGACATTAACCATCAGATGATTAGCTATGTGATAATGATGAAGAGCAGATGAAAAAAGCTTAAGATTAATCAGAGTACAATCCATCACAAAGTTATCACCCATGTATTACAAAAAAAATAAACATCAGTCCTTCAGTTTGGGTAGTGAGAAGTGTTCAGAGATAGAGCTGGTCCCATATCAGTGTTGTAAAGGCTGAAAGCCAATGGGGACAGAAAACATTCATTATGGACCTCTACTGATCAAGTTTGTCCTTGAAATTTGACAACACAAGTTACCCATGGCGCAAGTGGTAGAATTCAAAACCATGATGGAATTTGCCCAAAAAGCTGGGATGCCCCATTCCTCAATAGGAGCCAGAACAAGGGCCTATCCACCACCAAACACAGTACGATAGTCAATAAAACAAGGGTGTAGTTGAAATTGTTTTAAAGAGTTTCTCATACAACCAATAATCACAACACCAAATCATTATACATTAAGTCACAGAATTGTCTCAACTATGTCTGATAGAGTGGAATCAAATTCTTCTCTGACGCCAAGCTTTCCAGAGCTTTTAACAATAATTCAGCAAAAACGTGGTCTTCATTATCGAGCAAAGCAATCATATGATAATTAGAGGCGCTCCCTTCCTTAAAATGGGACTGCATAGTTTGTATTTCAACTGAATCTTTGTACAATGAAAACAGAATTACAGACCATACAGAGGGGTTATTTTTAAAGAGCCCTAAGGGACACCATGAAGGCCAGGTGCCCTATCACACCACGCACAATGAACTGATTGTAATACGTCATTCTCCTCAAATGTAATGGTTCTCAAGTCACTGGCTCTCTTTTTAGAGGCATGGGGGAAGCCACATACAATCCTCAATTTTTCAATCCCGGTAGACACTGCAATTGCATCACCACAAGCTTCACTTCTAAACTGTTAATAAAGTGCAAAATGTCCTAATATCACCATGCTTACATATGTGAAAAATGCCTAGCCATTGCATAGCTAAAGATGCCCTTTTTTGATCCAAAAGTTGCATCTTGTAAGGACCTTTGAAGGCCTTTATTTCTTCCATTTTAATCTCCACCTCTAAATATCCCTATTGATGTTATTCCTAATTTTCAGTAAATTTACATTAAACCATGGACGGGAAATCCAGGACTTTGGAAGGCCAGGCTAGTATTGCTTAAGTTGTACTGTTATTCAAGTATTGTTCCTATTGGAGCAGTATCAAGGCTGGTTTGCATATGATTTAATCTAGTCTGAGGTGGCATGGTGTGCAAAAAAAAATGGGCTGGGATGCAGCCCCAGGTAATTACCAAGATTAATTCACGCGGAGATTAATTCAAGCATTCCACCCACTACTTTTTTGTATACTTCAATGCGATGCCCTAAATGTGGGGGCAACGCCCAGATGTGAGTCACGTGCTCACAGTGCCACTGGAACCAAGCTGCATCCGACTGAGGAGCCCCAAACAGGGCAAAAGCAGTCTTTGGTTGCTTGTGTTCCGGTTAAGGGAAGACCTGGCTGGCCAGTTTGGGCTGGACTGCTCCACTGGAGCAGGGTAAAGACTGTGGGCCACATGTACAAAAGGTTTTTAGCAGTTGCAAATGGAGAATCGGGCAGTTAGCGACTGCTAAATAGCCTTCGGCATGTACTAACTCTATTTTGCGAGTCGGTCACCTATTACCGACTCGCAAAATAGGATTTGCGAGTCGGTATTAGGAAGGGGCATATCAAGGGCGTTCCTTCCAAATAGCAAGTCACAGGGGGATGGATGTATGAATGTTTTGCGACTGGAATACGGTCGCAAAACATTCGCAGTTTACCGCCTATTTCAAGTAGGTGGTTCCAGTCACAAATGGGAAGAGGTCCCCAGAGGACCCCTCTTCCCCCTTTGTGAATGGCTGCAAAAACATTTTTTTTAAACGCATCCCAATTTCCTTTAAGGAAAACGGACTGCATTTCAAACAAAAAAAATTACTTTAAAAGCAAACACAGACATGGTGGTCTGCTGTCCCCAGCAGACCACCATCCCTGTGTTTTTAGCGATTCCCAATGGGTCGCAAATTGCGACCTACCTCATGAATATTGATGAGGTAGGTCAATTGCAACCCCATTAGGAATCGCTAAATGTGTCTGAGACACATCAGTCTATCACATTTTGTGACTTCCTAATTGCGTGTTACAACTAGGAACTCTCAAAATGAATCGGTCATACATGCGGGCCCATTTTACATATGACTGAGTCAAAACTGAGGTGGCATGGTGTGGAAAACGATGATAGACTGGGATGCAGCCCAGAGTAACTACAAGTAGCTGAGATTTATTCAAGCATTTCATCTTTCACTTCTCTGTATTCTTCAGTATGATGCCGTTAGGGCGATGGGTATGCTCGGACATGGGTCCTGTATTTACTGTTCCACTGGAACCAAAATAAACCTGACTGAAGAGCTCCAAACAGGGCGAAAGTGGTCTTGGGTTCCATGTGTTCCACCTCAGGGAGGACCTGGATGGAGAGTTTTGGATGGGCTGCTCCTATTGGAGCAGGGTCAAGATTGATTTGCATATGGCTGGGTGCAAACAGAGGCGGCATGGTATTCAAAATAACGATGGACTGGGATGCTGTCCCAAGTAATTACCAGTGGCTGAGATTAATTCAGCATTCTATGAATCACATTTTTGTATACTTCAGTAAATTAGTGGTAAGCGAAGACCTAGTTGTACAGGCCCTAGCTGGAAAAAAAAGGAAATAAAATAATTTAATATACTAAAGCCCTGATCTCGTTGTGCTTTCCTTTATGCTAACTTGACCCTTTTCAAGGCCTCCAAAGATCTACCATCGTTCAGTCCTCTAAGTCTGAAATGT
Organism: Calotriton arnoldi; assembly: GCA_963921515.1. Classification (NCBI taxonomy): domain Eukaryota; kingdom Metazoa; phylum Chordata; class Amphibia; order Caudata; family Salamandridae; genus Calotriton; species Calotriton arnoldi. Next base: position 1,670,294 of record CAWUFW010002921.1, read on the forward strand.
TTCCCATCTTAGAATACACGAGGCAGCTTCCAATTACCGTAGTCTGAGCTGCATGTTCAATCTCCACATGGTGCAAAATCATAAAATCCAGAAAGTAAACAAATCTAGACACCGACATAAAAGTACAAGCTAGAACTGCAGACCTTGAAAATAAAAAGTTTGTGTAACAGAGGGATGTGCTGTTTGAACCGGCCATTCATCATCATCAAGTTGAGAATGCGAAGAGTGTTAGTGAATGGATATTCAACTTATCAAATGTCTCCAAAGGCACATAACAGGGGAGTGAGTATGCACCATTGAAGGTCATTCTTATTAATAAAATCATCCCCTTCTAATGTCAGAGCTACATTCAAATAAAAATCAAATCCCCACTTGACATGGTACACAGAGAGCCTTCAATATCTAGTACGAAAGAGTAGATATTATTAATATTTTTAATGATTATTTGGGTGCAAATACACATTTACAAGTAATAAAACATCAATGACACAGTTAACCTATTCCTCATCTCTACAGCCTGAAAATATTCACAATTGTTTTCTAACTCAGAACAGCATAACATACTTAATAGAACACCAGACATACTTTTGCTGGAAAAGAATATAGTCTACAAACCAGAATTAAGGTCAGAACAACTTGACAAGGTTGACATCTACAGACATGGGTGTATTTTATATTACCTTTTTATTGGTAGAAAACACACATATGAATAGTACAGCAGTCGACATTGTCATCACAGTGCCAGCGTATAAATAGCATCTACATTTTACACATAAGTCATGTAACTTATTGCAGATTCATTATTCCCCTCCTATTTGTTTCTCTGCCGAGGGTCGTGGTAGCTTTCGGTATGCTTAGGGCACATATCTGTCCTCTATGTGTGTTCCACCTACTCCAGATCTGCTCCCATTTCTTGGGGCAACCTCTCTTGTCAAATACCGTCTTTTCTGTCACCATAGACCAGTCCATGTCCCGCTCCCACTCTACGAGTGTGGGTGCTTCGCCTATTCCCCATTTCCGTGCAATATTTCGCTTACCAATGGCAAAACCTAGAGTTACCAGGATACGTTCCTTGTTATTAAGATCCATCGGTCCCCATATATTGAGCAGACACAATTTAGGTGTATGTAGGAATTCCTTGCCGGACACGTTACTCAGCTGTGTTATCACCGCCCCCCAGTACCCTTGAATGGCCGGACATTCCCAGCGTATGTGGAAGAATGTGCCTTCTGCTAAACACTGCCGTCTACATGTGGAGTAGTCTTTCCGTTTCATTGTTTTCATAGTACTACAGGAGAAATACGATCTGTGTAGGATTATAAATTGAATCAGTTTTAGTCTAGATGTTATGGCCACTTCTCTGTGAGAGGCTAAAGCTTCCTGCCAATCGTCATCCTCTAGTTTAAAAAAAAAAACTTTATTTACCAGTTTCAAAGTGAACACAATATTATTACCAGCTCGAATTCAATAACATTTGCGACATTACACAGTATACAACATTTGCGTCTACAGTACATTATGCGGAGCCCCGCATGACTTCGTGCTCTTTTGATTAACAATGTTTCTCTCACATAGTGCCGTAATCTGACCAACTACATCCCTAACTGCCCATCTCTGCACCACCGTAGAATCACCTTGCGGGAAACATAAGCGTGCTCAATTGATGCTTCCAAGTGGTATTTCTCGGAGATCAGCGTCCCTTAAGTCAGCCAATACCTGTGGGAACTAGCCCGCTATTAGGCCGTGTGATAGGCTGTGATTGTGTTGTGGCTGTGTACTGTTTAAAAGGGCCCCAAATATCCCGTGGACGAGATTTACTGGGCAATGTGGAAGCATATAAATCGTAGTTGACGTTGCAATATGTTAGGCTGTGTAGCCAGTCCTTGCACTTCGGCACCGCCTTCCGCCCCCATTTAAGTGCAATCTCCCTTTTTGCAAGTAGCAGCCCCAATGCCGTGAACTTCCGGACCGATTTGGGTATGTTGTTTACATATCCCAATAAAGCTATGGCCGGTGTAGGGCCTATGTCAAAACCAATCATGTCCCCCAATGTGTGAAATACGTCGGTCCAGAAGCAGCCAATCTTGGGACAGGTCCAAGCCAGGTGCGCAAAGTCTGCATGTGGGGCCTTGCATTTGAGGCAACAGTGGGGCCTGTCCGGGTCTATTTTGTGTGACATCTCGGGTGTGATGTAAATTCGCTGTAAGAATTTAAAGTGAATAAGCTTGTGCCTGCTATTCAAGGACACCTCTTTCGTTTGCAAGCAGCATGCAGCCCACTGATCATCAGTCATAGGGTGACCCAGGTCCACCTCCCACGCAGCCCGTATCTTGGTGTCATGTACTGGGACTATCTCTACGCAGGCCCTGTATAATTTAGAAACCAAATGGTCACCTGTGCTACTTTCTATTACTATAGAAAGGGGGTAAGTGGGTCAGGTTCAATTGGAAAGCCGGGAACCTTGGCTTTTAAAGCTGCGCGCAGGCGGGCAAGCACAAACCAGTCCATAAATGAAGCCTCTTGAAACTTGCCCTTGTCAGAGACGGAGAAGGCTTGGCCCTCAATGTAGAGATCGCCTATTTTTGTCACGTCAAATTTAGTTAGCGTGCGTTGCACTATTCTTTCCTCGGTTATGGGAATCCATTGTTTATTCGGAAGCGGTAAGCTCGGGGAGTACATACTCGGAGACCCCAGCATCCTGAGTAATTTCTGCCAGGCCCAACTGGTGGTGGACACCGTCTGGATATCCAGGGGATCGCGTGGGTAGCCCTGCGGCAGAACCGTGTTCAAGGAGTCCGGGAAAACTAGATCTGCTTCAGGTCTCAAATAGGGGAATCTGGCATCAGGATGGAACCAGGAGTGAGTATAGCCGCATTGCGCAATTAAATAATATAACTGAAGGTTTGGCACTCCCAATCCTCCCCTATGGTATGGGAGGGTCATGACCTCCCTACGGACCCTGGGGCGCTTGCCACCCCAAGTCAGCCGAATAAGGTGGGTGTTGATGGTTTTGAAAAAACGATTCGTGAGAGGGATAGGTATGTTATTAAATAAATACAAGAATTTCGGCAGGACGATCATCTTGATTAGCGCCACTCGCCCAGCAATCGAGAGTGGAAGCCGGAGCCACCTCTCCACTTGTTGCTCCAAATTGTGTATTGCCGTGCCATAGTTTAATAATAGAATCTCAGCAGTGTTTAAGGGTATATTTATCCCTAAGTATTTGACTGAGTCGGAGCACCAGGTGAGTGGGTATTCACATTCCCATCTGACTGTGCCGGTGGTGAGAGGGAATATCACAGACTTATGCCAATTTATTCCAAGGCCCGAAAAGCTGCCAAACCAAACTATCTCTCTAATCAAGGGGGACAAGTTGGTTTGGGGACCCCTAACATACAGTATTACGTTGTCTGCATACAGTGACACCAATAATGGCCCCGTATTAAATTGGAGCCCTCTTTGGAGGTGTCGTTCCTGAAAATGTCTAATGAGTGGGTCCATTGCTAGTATGAAAAGCAGTGGAGATAAGGGACATCCCTGCCTTGTGCCTCGAGAGAGTGTGAAGGAGCGGGAGAGTGTTCCATTTAAGCGCAGTCGAGCGGTGGGGGCCGAGTACAGTAGCGCAGTAAGGTTGACAAACCCAAAGGGCATTCCTAACCTGCGCATGACCGTCCAGTTGAATGGCCATTCCAGTGAATCGAACGCTTTCTCCGCGTCTAATAGCACTGCCGCTGCCGGAGTCGTCGGGTTAATTCGGTGGAGGACCGCAAAGAGAGTGCGCAGGTTTAAGGAGGTAGATCTATGGGGGACAAATCCTGACTGGACCGGGGAGATTATTTTATCCAGCAACAGGGCAAGGCGCACTGAGATTGTTTTCGCCAGAATTTTATAGTCGAAGTTTAACAGTGATAGCGGTCGATACGATCCGCATTGCAAGAGGTCCTTGCCGGGCTTGGGTAATAGTACGATCACAGCTTCCCTCAGAGTTGGTGGAAGCTGATTCCGCTCCAAGGATTCATGGTAGACCTCCAGGAGCTTGTGGGCTAGGATATCTTTGTATCGTTTATAAAAATCACCCGTAAAGCCATCCAGGCCAGGGGCGGAGGCACCGTTTAATGCTTCAATCGCATCTGTTATTTCATCTTTGAGAATGGCTCGGCCAGGAAGTCCTGCATATACTTGTCCATGTATACCATCGCAATCTCTTCAAAGTATTCTTCCCGCGACTCAGGGGAATGCACAAGTTTGGAAGTGTAGAGTTCTTCATAGTACGCTAAGAAGGTGTCTCGGATATCTGCTGTATCCGTTAAAGTAGGCCCTGAGCCGGTACGGATGGCTGTGATGTACGACTTAGAATACGGTGGTCTCAGAAGTTGCGCTAGCGTACGCCCAGGTCTCTCGCCCTCGCCATATTTGCGTGCCACCGCATGTTTGCTAAGGAAGTGAGTTTCCCTTTCCGCAGCCTCCCGGAAGTCTAGTAGTAACGCCAAGCGGCGTCGTTCCCTATCAGCGGAATCCGGGGAGTCTAGCATGGAGATTTCTAAAGCTGTCAGCTGCTGCTCTATGGTGGCTAAAGTATTTCTCAAGTCCCTTAGTACACCTGCATGCTTTGAGATGGCCACACCCCTGATGTATGCCTTGAAGGCCTCCCAGAGAGTCACCCACGTTTCCACTGACCCCATGTTCAAATCAAAGTATTCCTCAATAGCCTCCCTAATTTCATTGTCAAATAGGTCATCATTTAACGCCCTGCTCGGGAATCGCCATTGGCGTTCATGTCCCTCCGGTCTGGGAACGCGAAGTTTTAACAGTACGGGAGCGTGGTCCGAATAGGTGCGGGGTAGAGTCTCAATTGTGTTATGCCATGTGTGCGGGATCGGGGCGAGAAGCCAGAAATCCAGTCTGGTCCAAGTGTTGTGTTGGGATGAGTAGTGAGTATAACCCGGGTTCGCCGGATTGCAGACCCTCCAGATGTCATAGAGGTGGAATGTCTCGCACATGTCCAACAATACCTTACGGGCCGGGGGTTTGGAATCTACCGCTCTAGAGGAGCAGTCTATGGTGCGATCTAATAGTAAATTAAAATCTCCACCCAGTATCACACTTCCAGTACTCACACGCAAAATTTGGGCGTCGAGCTCCTGGTAAAATTCAGGGCTGTCAACATTCGGGGCGTAAACACATACGAGAGTGACAGTATGGCCCATCAGTTTACCCACTACTATAGTGTAGCGCCCTTCCTGATCAGTGTGGCAGAAAGATAGGGAAAAGGGAAGTCTCTTGTGGATTAGGATCGCCGTGCCGCGGGCATAGGTGCTGTAATTGGAAAAAAAGTGGTGTGCACCCCAGCCAGCCGCAAAACGTATGGAGTCGGACCTTGGAAAATGTGTCTCCTGCAAGAAGGCGATGTCCACATTGTGCCGTTGTAAGTAATGTATCACATGTTTGCATTTTTTGGGGTTATTAAGCCCCCTGATATTCCAGGTAATGAGGGACAGATTCGAATGAGCAGCTAAGTCAGGGGCAGACGTCATTTGTATCGTGTGGTGAAACCATGAATGAGAAGCGCGCAGTAAATGTCGACTGTAACGTTTTGGTTAGAGCTGGCAAAGAAATGACAATTAACAATTCGGAAAATTTCCCCTCCCTCCACCCCCCTCCCATCCTCGCGCCCCAGTATGCAAGGTAGATACCCAAGTAAACAATAGCCTAATGCATCCTGGAAACACCCCATTTGGAAAAACAGGGACAATGACTGATGCATTTGAGTCTGAGAGTTCAACGATGTGCTACGCACCTAGGGGGGAAGCAACGCTCCAATGGCACCCAGATGTACATAAACAACATAAAAGAAATATAGCCCTGCTGTCTTAACCATCATACTAACACAGATATTGCATATTATCAATTCTCTTTGGCATGAGATCAGAAATGATTGCCGAGGTGAAGCAATTGTCATTCACGAGAAAAAAGTTCGACACTGGCAACAGATCCGCTATGGGGAGGGGAAGAGTCATTAACAACATCTCGCCGCTGACTGTCAGAGCCTTTGTAGGACTTACAAAAGGCTTGAGCCTCAGTGGGGATTTTGAAAATGCGACATCTCCCGTTGACATCAACCCGCAGACGCGCCAGGTACAGCATGCCGTATCTGAGGCCCAGATTCCGCAGCGTTACTTTGAACTTACGGCGGGCCTCCTGGACCATGAGTGTAAAATCCGGGAAAAAGGACACAGCCGAGCCCTGCCATGTGATCGCACCACGCTCTCTGGCCAAGCGCAGTGCTGTGTCCCTATCCCGAAAGTTCATTATGCGGGCAATGATCGGGCGAGGTGGGAGACCAGGATTAGGGCGAGGGCCCAACGATCAATGCGCCCGTTCCACAACAAAACCCGGGGTGAACTCCTGTTTTCCAAAAATGTCAACCAGCAACGATTCCACGAAGGTGTCCATTCTGCCCGTGTTTGTCGACTCCGGGACCCCAATTATACGGAGGTTGTTGCGGCGACTACGCGCTTCCAAATCTTCATTTTTGATGGCAACGTCCTTTAAGATTTTTTCCATTCGTTTCAATCGCTTCGTCGTTTGAGCAGCGCCATCTTCGAGATCCGAAATACGACCTTCCGCTGTGTCTAACCGCTGATCGTGAATGTCTATTTTGGCCCCAAGGGAGTCCAGGCATTTATCCAGCGTGTCAAATCTGCTGTCTATTGATTTGAATCCGGCCCTGAGTTCCGCCAGTAAATCAGGGTGGGATGAAGCAGCCCCTAGCGCCGCGTCCGAGCCCTGGGTACCATCCGCCATGTCAACGTTAGTGTCCTGTACTTTTTCTGTGGCCACTGGAAAGAATAGCACTCTCTGCTTGGGGTCTTTTCTGCCCATGCATGTGTGCCCGTAGCCAGTAGAATTGTACGCCACCACCCAAAGGAGCAAGATCTGGTCGAGATTAGGGCACGCAGTCTCTATGTCAATGGTAAGGACGTTAAGGCTCTGCTGCCCTTGGTACAGGAGGTGTGCGGCGTCTGCGAAGCACTAAACCGGCACCAGCCGTGGTGGGTGTCCTGCAAGGTAGGCCCCCAGCATTTTACCTGCTGCAATGGGGTTGGGAGTCCAAGGGGGGGCCCGCCCTGCAAGCACTGAGCCGCGGCAATGTGCGCAGCCGGGAAATCACAGGTCACGTATCACAAGGAGGACAGAGGCTGGGCATTTGTACTGCGCAGGAAGGGGCCGCCACGTCCCAAGATCCTGCTAAGCTGCACCCGTCGTGATTGAGGGCAGGTACACTCTTCAGCCCAGACTTCCACCTCCAGGCGCCCAACGCTGTCAGTGGGCGTAGGTGTGTCGGCGAGCCCGCTGCTTTGCGCTCCGAGGGCAATGGCGTGTATGCCTTTCAGCGCCCTAGGCAGACCAGCTCCAGTTGCACAACAGTCCAGCGGCCGAATGCCCGCAGATTCGCAGGTGATTATTCCCCCCCCCGCAGCCCCGCGCACAGCTGGGCAGCTGTCTCCCTGCCGCGCCCGAGGTCCCCGTCACCCCGGGGTCCTACGGGAGCGTCGCCAGATTAGTGCGCAGCCCCCAGATCGACAAGACAGCAAGGGGGAGTGCGCTGCGACGGCCGCATGGAGAAGGGCATGCAGAGGGGGGGGGGTCCCACGAAGAACTCACCGCAGCCTGGTATCCACCATCGGATCCCTCGCGCGCCGCCAGCACAGGTCCACAGGCCGCGGACCGGAGGCCTCAGCAGACAGCGACGCAGGCCCCAGCAGGCTCCGCCCCCTCAAGCCTCGGAGCAGATTTTCAGTGCGGTGCGGGCGACTCTGCGAGGCGGAGAAGTCACCACAGCCGCTACATCGGATGGGGATGAGTTGCCTCACGTTGCTGAGTTTCACCGTAGCATCACCTGGAAGACAGCCGGATCAAAGCTGGGACACCGGACGGAGCTTCAATGCCGCGCGGCCATCTTGGTCCGCGGCTTGGCCACGCCCCCGTCATCCTCTAGTTCACTGATTTTGGCCTGCCACCGCTCCCGTAGCTTTGAGAGTGGGTCAGGCAAGGCGTTCAGCAGTTTTTTTATATGTTGTAGATATTATTTTCCAGTCTATTTGTTCATTCAGTAGTCTGTCCTCCAGCGGGGATGACTCTGGCAGGTCTGTTCCTGACGGAATGGCCACCCGTAGGGCATGCCGGATTTGTAGGTATCTGTACATTTCAGATTCTTTCATTTCATATTCTTTCTTTATCTCATCGAATGATTTAACCCTTCCTTTCACCCATAGGTCGCATACTTTGAAGATGCCAATCATATCCCATTTATCAAACCCCGGGTATTTGATCAGTGTTCCTAGTTTTTCCGCATCCCACAATGGCGTTGATTGAGTCATTGTATTCCTCCATCCCAACCGCTTCGTCACTGTCTGCCAGAGGTGAAATATTTGACGTGTTAGCCCTGCTAGCGACTGATGTGAATTATTCGTATATAGTGCCTGTTGGTAACATCTAGGGCCCATAAGGAATCTATCCATTTGGTATGCCGGGTCAGTTTGTGAGCCGTACACCCACTGGTTAATGACAGCGAGCTGTGCTGCCCAATAATACAGTCTGAAATCTGGGAGGGCTATGCCTCCATCGTACCACCCCTTCACCAGTTTGTGTGTTGCAATCCGCGGAGGTTTACCGTCCCACAGTAAGGATCTTAGCTCACTCTCCACCTGGGAAAAGTATGTATCTTGAATAGGGAAGGGTGTGTTCTGTAGGACATATAAAAATCTTGGCAGTGTCATCATTTTGAAGAGGGCAGCTCTGCCCAGGAGAGACAATGGTAACGTTCTCCAGTGTTATGTGTCGTTTTGTAGTATAGAAAAGCTGAGAGTCCCTCGTGACATAGATTCCGAGATAGTGGAATCCTTCCTCAGTCACCGTCACAGTACAGTCTGCTGGTAATTTTGGGCTGGGACCTTGGAGGGTAAATAATACTAATTTTGATCAATTGATGGTGTATCCGGAATATTTAAGGAAGTTAGTGAATATTTGCATGGTCCTGTGTATGGAGGAGTGGGGTGATGCGGTGTACAGCAGGATATCGTCAGCATATAGGGAGATTCTATCCTCCCATCCTTCAGTCCATCGTAGTACCCGGATCAGCCAGGGGTCCTAGCATTAGTGCAAAAATCAGAGGTGATAGTGGGCATCCCTGACGTGTGCTTCTTTCAAGGAGGAAGGGGCGTGAGGTATGCCCGTTCACAAACCCTTGGGCCAGAGGCCTCGTGTATAACAACTTAATCCATGCGATATATTTGGGGCCGAGCCGCATCAGTACCGCAAACAGATATGGTATTGAACGCCATGCGGGCGTCTAATGATAATATTGCTGCCGCCTCTTTGATGGTATCACTCCCGCCCAGCACCCCGTGTAGCCGTCTCAGGTTCAAAGCCGTATTCCTTCTTGGCATAAAGCCTGATTGGTCAGGATGTACTAGGCTTGCAATGACCGGCATGAGTCTGTTTGCCAGCAATTTGGCTAGGATTTTCACTTCCGTATTGAGGAGTGAGATGGGGCGATACGAGCAGCAGAGTTAAGGTTGGTTTACCTTGTGTATGAATAACTACAATGGAAGCTAGTCTTTGGTCTTGGGGCAGGCATCCCAATTGCTTACTCTGGTCATACATTTCCCGTAGATATGGTGCAATTTTCGAAGCGGCAAGTTTGCATAATTCGATTGGAAGACCGTTAGGTCCCATCGCTTTCCCGGATTGTATACTATTTATTGCATTGACTATTTCCTCTTCTGTTATATCACTATCTAGTGAGGTGGTTTCGTCAGTTGTCAGAGAGGGGAGGTGCATCTCTGTGACTAATTCTCTCGAATCCTCAAGTGTGGCTGTGTTGGTGGGTGTGTATAGGTGTCTGAAATGTTTTGCGAAGATTTCCGTAATTTCTTGGGGTTCTCTTATTATTGTCCCATCCTCATTCCTAAGGTGTGTCACCCATCTATTTACCTGTTCGCGCCTGTCAAGCCATGCGAGTAATTTTCCCGCTTTATCTCCTGTTTCGTATATTTTGTTAAGCACAGATTGCCGCTTGCTACGTGCTTCCTCCATCACTAAGTTTTTGTACTCCTGACGTTTGACATCTAGGACATGTTTCGCCTCTTCACTATCTAATTGAGTGACCCATGCTTCTCTCTCTCTCGAATATCTCGCTTTCTAGTTCTGTGAGCACTCTTTTGCCCTCTTTTTTATGTCCGGCCATCAAGGAGAGTGCTTGACCCTTAATTACTGCTTTATATGCTTCCCAGAGAGTCCTTGGGGACTCGACGGAGCCCTTATTTTAGTTAAAGTAGTGCTCTGTGGTTTGTATTAGGTCGTCGCGTAAGTGTGGAATTCTTAAGTACTCAGGATGCACAGTGATTGTTTTCCAGATTGACTTATTTCCCCGTGTGTAGGTGACCCAGATTGGTGAGTGATCTGATATTCCACACGCCAGATGTCGTATTTCCCTGAAGTGGGGTAATAGGTTTGCCAGTGCCAGGATATAGTCAATGCGCGACTGACTGTTATGTGCTCCTGAGTGGAAAGAAAATTGCAAGGCATTTGGGTTGTTCACTCTCCATACGTTTACGAGACCCATTACGTCTAAATAGTTCGATAGTGAGGAGGTGTTGCTCACTATCGGTCGCAGGGGTTGCGGTCTTTTTGCCCGCATAATGTCATGTTCAGATCTCCTCCTAGTATTAAATCTCCCTCTGGCAGATCAAGGATCAGCTTACTCAATTCAGGTAGGGTGACTCTTTGCAGCATCGGTGGTATATACACGGATAGAATATTCAGTAGCTTACCCTCTCATGTGCCCGAGATGACAGCAAACCTACCCAGTGGATCCGTCCATGTTCGTTCTATCATGGACGGGCAACGATTACGCAGGAGTATTCCTGTCCCTCTGGAGCCTGTGGTAAAGCCAGAATGCGCTACCACTTTGTAACCCCCTCGATTCAGCGCTTTGCACGTATTGCCTACCAGATGGGTTTCCTGTAGTAATACTATGTCTGGTGAGTGTAGTTTGATAAAGTGAAGAGCAATCCCCCTTTTCAGTTTGTCCCCCAGCCCGTTGATGTTCCAAGAGACCAACCTGAGAGTGGGTCCTATCTTTTCAGGTATCATTAGGGGTCATGATAGCAGGCCTGTCCATTCCCATTCCCCCGGCATATTGAGGTGTTTTATGGTATTGATGATAACATGCTGCAAGTCCTGTCCCGGCCACTGACCTAGTCTACTGTGTGACCATTAGCTGAGTCTGTGTGTGGAGTGCTTCAACAATTAAACTATACTTCAAACAATACATTCCCTAACTTGGGTTACTAAATTGAATTTCAGGTCTAAAAACACTATGAGAAATCCCTAACCCCCTCCCTGCCTCCCTGCATGACGGTTCAGGAACTGCCCGCCTCCCCAACATTGCAGAGTGCCTGTTGTCCCACCCCATCAAACTAAGGGGGAAACTAGGTCTCCCGCAGACCACCGCCCCCCCCCCTTTACCTTGTCTCTTATGCGTTGTGTTTATGCGGTGGCAACATTGTAAGAATTTTCTGTGCGCTTCATTACCTCAGTTTCTTCTTACCTCAATTGAGGGGTTTGCGCTCCTCGATTCTAAGCATGTGATAACGGTAGGCACGTGACCTCCCTCTATTATTAGTTTTGTCATTTTGTAGGCTCTTGAGGTTCGCTGTGGCGGCCATAGAGTGTGCGCTTTACTGCGACTGAGCGTTCAGGTAGGACCTCCTGAAATACTTCAAACGCCCTTATCCAGTTTAGCATTTGTTTCCTTGGTCTTCTCCTGGGTTGCATCTGCTTGTCCTATCCGCTTCTCGCTCCTTCCTGTCCTCCAGTTGGAGGAATGTGCTTTCCCCACTGTTCGCCACTCATCAAGCCAATCCCAGGTCTCTTCTGGGTTGGAGAAGAACCATGTCTTCCCATGGGCCTCTACTCTCAGCTTGGCGAGGAACAGCATTGCATACTTGATTTCCCTCTCTCTGAGCGCTTTCTTGACTTCGAGAAAGCTGCCACATTGCCGCTGTACATTAAGTGCAAAGTCGGGAAAGAAAGTAATTGTGGCAATGTCGCACTGTAACTAAGGGGCACTACGGGCTGTTTGTAATATGACGTTGCGATCTCGAAAATTAAAGACTCGGGCCAAGATCGGCCTCGGTGGTGCCCCGGGTCTGGGTCGTCCCCCTGGGACTCTGTGCGCCCTCTCGATGGAGAAGTAGTTCGATAACCCACGGGGTTGTAGATGTTTGCGGATCAGATCCTCCACAAAGAGATCCATCGCAGGTCCCTCTGCTCGTTCCGGCACTCCAATGATTCTTATATTGTTCCTCCTAGAGCGCCCTTTGTATTTATCCAGCTTTGCTTCGAGTGCGAAATTATCTTCCAGTATTGTTGTTAATGAAGTGATACTTTAGTCTGTCTTGGTGGAATAATCACCTTTGAAATACATGCAAGACAGCGCTCACGATTCAAGAAGTCCATGCGGCCGTCACCGATCGACGTTCCTGCTTCACTCGGATCGTCAATACTGGAACATAATTTATTTATCTCATCCAGTTTGAACTGAGTCTCCTAATCTGGGCCAATTTCCTATGAGTCCATAATTGCTCTTACTCTAAGGGTCTTCAGTCTACACATGAATTCTCGGTCCTGAAGATGGTCTTCCTGATATTTTACAAAATAAGACCGAAACGTCGACATCTATAACCCATTTTCACTACCATTGTTATATAGGAATTGATCATTATATGTTTAATGATAATTTCTTGAAATATATGAAATGGGTTTTAACAAAAATGATTATGAGATAAGATCACTGTAAAGGCTATTTTTCTCAGTCATTTTTCTTTATGTGAACTGTGTTTTGTACCCTCATTCTATGTTATTTATTTACATAAATTTGTATAGAAAAAGAATACACCCTCTTGTCCTGTTTTGTCTTGTTTTGTTTTGTTCTGCTGCGTTTGTTTGTTTTTTCTGATCCAGTCCCTTGTAATTTTCGTAATTAAGTTCAACAATTTATTCAGTTGAGGCCACTGTGTTGGGCCCTCACAATTGGTTTGTTAAAAATTAAACAGAATTGTATGTAAAAGAAATCTCTTGTAGGCACCGTTACCTGACACTTTTTGAAATTGGGCATTTTCTTGTCCTAACCATTTGTGCCTTCTGCCAGTGTCTTGCGTCACATGGCTGTGAATGGTTCTGCTCTTACGGGTTTGTGTATTTTTTCCAGACTGTAACACAGAGGGATCTTAGGTGTGGACAGGATGGGCCATTTTGACAGGATGACTCCGGGGAGCTGTATCCAGAACCACTTACACTTCAAAGGAGTGGAGAGGTGTGGTGCAGCGGCCAGGGCAGCTGACTTCCGAGCACAGGGTTCACGGTTCGATCCCCGGCTCCGGCGGCAGCTCAGCTCAGCACCATGTGACTCTGGGCAATAGCTCACTTAATTTCCACTCCGGCCCCCAGCGCCTTGAGACCCGTAAGGGTGAGTAGCTGCGCTATATAAAAACGGACTTACTTACAAAGGGCTTTGCGTCCTGCACACACCAAGGAACTGACACAGGCCTGCCTTGCCTTTTGCTACCCCTAAGACAGTTTGGAGCCTTGACAGGGGAAAAGTAAAGAACTTTCCAGTCCAGATGTGGGGGTAAAACATGGAGTCACCTCACACACAGGCTGGCACCATGTATAAATATTGGATAGCCAGAGCTACTCTTAAGAACACTCCTGGACCTGTGGGAGTTACAAAAGAGGGACTGCCCTGCTGCCAGAGGGCTACCCTACTGCTGAGGACTGTCTTGCTGTCTGAAAAGTGATACTCGACCTGCTTGCCTTTACCCCAGGCTAGCCCAGAGTGACTCCAAGAGACATTTGGCTGACCTCCTGTGTAAGCTATAGGAGCACAGGCTTCAGCAGCCTCCCTGCAAATGCCCAGCTGACGTGCTGCAACTGGATCTACTTGGACCTGCAACTGTACCTGCCTAAGCCCTGCTGGCTTCTGCTGTAGTGAGTCCGTGATCCCCAAGAGGAGTCTCCTCTGGTCCGGGACCCTTGACTGGCATCAGATTGTACTCCCTGCAAGAAAAGGTGAAAATCCTGAAGTTTGAGCTCCTCGTGACCACAAATGGGCCTGTTTGCTTCTATACTGTGCTGCCCTCAGTGACTGCCAACACAAAGCTCCAGTGAGACCTGCTCTTCAAGCTACATCCGCCACCAGCAATGACCGGCAATGTGAGAACCAAACTTTGCACTACAGCAACGACAATCCGTGGTGACAGTCAATGCAAAGCTACAGCAACGACTGTCCGCAACGCCTGACTGGCTCTTCTCATTACAGCAATGCCAGCCCATGATTCCCAGCCTCTTTTTGGAGCTACAGTGACAACCATCATGCAAATCAAAACCTGCTCCTCATGGCCTCCTCCACCGCGAACGGAACTCTTCGCGCCAGACTCGTAAAGTAATTCTTCAGCTGGACTAACTTGGTCCCTGCATCCAACCCGCACTTAAAGATGTTGGTCTGAACTTGTGACCTTCCCCCAGTCTAGTGTGACCAGATGACCACAAGTGGCACTTTCTGCTTAGGGGATATTTTCACTTAAAACTTTGAATTTGAGTATCTCTACTGAATGGATTTTTGTTGTTCTGGAATCATTTTTTTTTATTAAAAAGTACTGTATTTTCTAAATTGGTTTGGGATTTTTCTTTTGTGTTTTCACTTTTTTACTGTTTGGGTGCTGCATAAATACTCTACACATTGCCTCTGAGTTAAGCCTGACTGCTATGTGCCAAGCTACCAGAGGGTTAAGCACAGGTTAATTCAGTGACTTTTGTGGTTCACACTGACAAGGCTTGTCACCCACCTCAACCAATAACCCAATTTCTTACAAGTTAACATTTAAAAAAAACTTCAGTGGTGACACTAAAGCGAATTTAAAATTGCAAGTAAACACAACTAGTCACTAACAACAACAACACTAGTCAACAACATTTTTACCCCAGATTTAGCCAAGGCTTCAAACTTATCTTCTCACAAAAATTCTGAGGCGCTCCTTGGCATCTTCCACCTAGAAATTTTAAGAACTATTTATATACAATGCCCTTATCAACTTAATAAATCGAGAACATCAAGTGTTCCAACATTCAGTAGGAAAAAAGAGAAGAAAAGATGGGTAGAAAACTGGAAAGAAAGAGGAGAAAACCCAATATACATTCTAGAGTACGGTGCAAAGCTTATCTGAGAGAATACCATAAATCAATGCAGAAAACAAAGTAAGAGCAAACAGCATTCAGACTCAACCAAGCATCTAACTAATCAAGAGAATGCGCCTGTCCCAACAGGTCACCACTGCCAAACTGTCCTTCTTTGTGAACAAGGTAATTGGGATCCAGGAAGCCATAGCAGAAAATTTGCGGTCATGTCATACAGCATGCTTATTAGTTCTCCTGAGAGTCTACCAATATTCTCAGTTTTCACTGTCCTAAGCCCCGACTATAGCTGTGCAAAGCATTTGAAAAACGGAAAGCCTCAAACATCCCAGACGAGCCTAACACAGCTACAACGATAAAAACGCCAATTAGTCAGTGCTTGAAAAACAAACATCTTCAATTCTCCTCAGCAACAGGATATAGTGACAGAGATATGAAACATAAAATATTCCATTACTGAAAAACGCATTGGCCAATCAACATGACCCTGGAAATAACACACCTATCTTCAAATTCTTCCTTATTAGTAAGATCATAGACAGGGCTGGACAGGTCTTTTATTCAACTGGCAATCCCCCAGTGGGATGGAGCCCTGGGAGGCCCGTTTTGAAAGCCCAGGCACGCTCCTGTAGTCTCTGTCATCTTCCCCAGCTCCCCAAGGCTAATTGCAGCAGGCACACAGAAGATTCAAGAGGGATGAAAAGAGAAGGGGGGGGGGGTAGAGAGAAAGTGATCAGAGAGAAGAAAGGAGAGAAGGAGACAGAGAGAATGGATTGATGGAAAGAAAGAGATTGTGCCAAGAGATGATAGGGAGTGGTGCTGGTTTGAGCAGTTTTGCCAGGGCAGCTTTTAGGTCCTCAGTCCAGCCAATATCATAGAAAAGGAGGTAACAACAGTATGCATAGAAACAAACCTGCTGCTTCAGGACAGACAATATAACACAGTAAAGGCGAACTGCATCAGACTTGCTGTCACAAGGGAAGAACTGTTGTCTTCCGCAGACACAGATTTACCAGAAGTCTTTCTTGATCTGTCAGCACCATATGTGCGGGCTGTGGAGAATGGGGGAAGCTCACATCTTCCATAGTGTCCTATTCTATCGGGGAAGATGGCAGCTGCCTCACACCTCTTTGGCCCACCATATTTTACAGGAAAGGGTACACAGGGTAGCTCAGAAATGTACTGGTTCACGTTTAGACTGCGACAACCTTTGGGTGGTCTTCCTCCAACATTTTGTCTGCCTCCCTCCCTCCATTTTTCGGACCTTGTTTTTGCTGGCTTTAGGCCTCTGCGCATGTTACCACTGCTGACCAGCGCTAAAGTGCATGTTCCTCCTCCCCTAAACATGGTACTATTGGCTTAAACCCAATTGGTATAATTTATTTAGTTATAAGTCCCTAGTATAGTGCCCTACATGTGCCAGGGGCTTGTAAATTAAATGCTATAAGGGGTCCTGAAGCACTCATTGTGCCATCCACTTAAGTAGCCCTCTAACGATGACTCAGGACTGCCATTGCAGGGCCTGTAAGTGCAGGTTTACACTGCCACTTTGACCTGGCAAGGTAAACCTCTTGCCAGACCTAAACCTTCCCTTTTTATACATATAAGTCACTGCTAAGGTACGTCCTAAATGACCCACAGGACAGGGTGTATTTAAAAAGCAGGACGTGTACTTTTAAGTTTTACATGTCTTGGTAGTGAACAACTCCCAAATTCGTTTTTCACTACTACAAGGCCTATCTCTCCCGTAGGATAACATTGGGACTACCTTATTACATTTGTTAAATATAATTCCCAATTGCGAAGAGGTAGGCTTTTCAAGTTTGGTGTCACTGAACTCACAATTTAAAATCACAACTTATGGTGAAGTTGGACTTTAAATTACAATTTGGCAAATGCCACTTTTAGAAGTTGGCATTTACTTACTTTAGCCATTTAGTGCCTGCTGCTGTCTCTGTTCAGTCTGGGTTGAGTGACAGCTGGGCTTTGTATATTCCCCCTAGACAGCCACACACAGAGGAAGCTTAGGTGTGTCTTGATGGGCCACCGTGGCAGATGCGAGGGTAGAGCTGGGCACTGCCTCACACTTCCACCTAAATTAGCTGTGTCCTGTCCACACACAAAGGGCTGCATACACCCCCCATAGTGAGTCTGGAGCCAGGGCAGGAAGGGAAGATCTCTATGCACTTCAAAGCTTTCTTTGAAGTATCCCCCACTTTAAAGTCACAACTGGGTATAGCTACTGGAGCCCGGACACCATGATTTAAGTACACTTCTGGACCTGTGACCACTCTGCCAGGAAGGAGAACTGCTGTGCAGCTGAAAGTAATGCCACTCTGCTGGACTTCTGCTTTGCTTGGCTCTTGCCTTGCTGTGCTCTTTCTGAGCTGCCCTGCTGCCTGCTGTTTTCCTGTCTGGGTGAGAAGGACTCGACCTGCATCACTTGAACCCAGAGTGACTACAAGGGCTTGCCGGCTTGCTTCCTGATTGAAGTCTCAGGGATACAAAGGACTACCAACTACCTGCATCTGGGCTCTGCAAGCTGTGAGTCTGCCCTGACAAATGGTGCCACCACAGTCCTGGACCCTTGGAAGTGAGGCCTAAGGTGCTTTCTCAATCCATCCCATGCATCCTTATTGGAACCGGCACATCTTCACCTTCATGAGGTCGGAACTGGCCCATCCTCGTCAAAGCATGGAACAGAGCTGGTGCATAACACTTGAAAGCAGCGCATCGCCTTCAGAATCAACGCATCCCCTGCTGCGGGAGCAGTAGCCGCACATCACATTCAGAACCAGCGCATCGCACTCAGAACCGACACATTGCTGCCGTTGCGTGGAGAATCTCGACACATCTCGCCCACAGCATGGCTTGACACCGACGCATCACTTTGGCTGCACCTCGCATCTTTGACATCGACGCAAACCTGGATCAACGTACTGTTGTTCAGCGGGCCTAAGTGGGTCCCTGTAGCAAGCCCATGCTCCATCGTGGTCAGCCTGAACTTTTGACTTTGCCCCAGTCTGGCACGAGCAGATATCCCATTTAAGTGCTTATTGCTTCTAAGCGCTATTTTACCGTTTATTCTTTGAAAATTCATATCTCAACTTCTACTAGTTGGATTTTTTTCCTTTTGGTCTTGTTTTATCAATAAAAGTATTCTCTATTTTTCTAAACTGGTGTGGAGTATTTGTGTTGTTTTCACTGTGTTACTGTATGAATTGTTACACAAATACTTTACACATTGCCTCTTAAGTTAAGATTGACTGCTCTGTGAAAAGCTACCAGATGGTGAGAACAAGATAATTTAGTGTGTGATGTGACTTACTCTGATTAGGATTGTGGTTCCTGCTTGGACAGGGTGCATTCCTCTGTCTACCAGAAACTCAATTTCTAACACCCACCCTTGAGTAAGACAGGAGGATGGGATAAAACATAACAATATATACACCACACAAAATACCAGAAATGTCTATGAAAGTTTATATAAAGAGCTTACCGCATTTAGGGTAGGAAGAACCATACCTCATCTTTCTTATTCTTAGAGCTTTGAACTAGTTGTTTATTTTTTTTTAAAAAGGATCGTAACCCTCACCCATCCAGTGGCATGATTCAAGGCATCAAGGCTCTCATGGGCATCTCAGGATTTCTTCGATTGGCTTTGCCTTCCCTGCAAGGCAAGGTCAGCAGCAGTGCAGGACAACAGCAGTAAAGGACAGCAGCACTGCAGCAGAGGCGTCAGACTAGTCACAGCCAGGAAGTGGTGGGCAGCCAGCAAGTACCATGCTCTGGATACATAAAACAACTATAGGGTTCACATTCACCTTAGTTCAAATAATTATTAGTGAGCTGAAGAAAGCTCCAAGTTATATTCTCAAAGTTGAAGACACACAATTAATGAACGGAATGCAGAACAAATCAAAACATTCACCCCCAGTCAAGAGATCTGGGTTAAATCCATCATTCTTTTGCTCACCATGCCACCCCAGTTTAGACCTGGCCATATGCAAATCAGTCTTGACCCTGTGCCTCATGGGAACAGTCCAGACCGAACTGCCAAGCCAGGTCCTCCCTGGACCGGTTTCGGGGTTTCACCCCATATCAGCCAGGATAGCTTGAATCCAGTGGCACAGTGAGCCCGGAACCCACGTCTGGGCATACCCGGCGCACTTAGGGTGAGAAAGCAAAAGACACACAATTGATGGACGGAATGCCAAACAAATCAAAACATTCACCCCCAGTCAAGAGCTCTCCATGCCACTGGAGTCAAGCTATCCTGGCTGATATGGGGTGAAACCCCGAAACTGGTCCTAGGATGCTTGTTTCCAGTCCAGGGAGGACCTGGCCTGGCAGTTCGGGCTGGACTGTTCCCATTGGGCGCAGCGTCAAGACTTATTTACATAAGGCTGGGTTCAAACTGGAATGACATGGGGAGCAAAAACAACGATGGATTTAGGCCCAGATCTCTGTACTGGGGTGAATGTATGACATTGTTCTGCATTCTGTCCATCAATTGTTCTTTTTGCATTTCTCACCCCGAGTGGGACGGGTATGCCCAGAAGTGGGTCCCGTGCTCTCCATGCCACTGAAGTCAAGCTATCTTGGCTTATGAGGGGTGAAACCCCGAAACCGGTCCTAGGATGCTGGTTTCCAGTCCTGGGAGGACCTGGTCTGGCAGTTCGGGCTGGACTGTTCCCATTGGGCGCAGCGTCAAGACTGATTTGCAAATGGCTGGGTTCAAACTGGAATGGCATGGGGAGCCAAAAAATGATGGATTTAGGCCCAGATCACTGTACTGGGGTGAATGTATGACATTGTTCTGCATTCTGTCCATCAATTGTTCTTTTTGCATTTGTCACCCCGAGTGGGACGAGTATGCCCAGACGTGGGTCCCGTGCTCTCCATGCCACTGGAGTCAAGCTATCCTGGCTGATGAGGGGTGAAACCCCGAAACCGGTCCTAGGATGCTTGTTTCCAGTCCAGGGAGGACCTGGCCTGGCAGTTCGGGCTGGACTGGGGAGCAAAAAAACGATTAATTTAGGCCCAGATCTCTGTACTAGGGGGGGAATGTATGACATTGTTCTGCATTCTGTCCATCAATTGTTCTTTTTGCATATTCTCAAAGTTGGGCATGAACACGGTTATTCTATATCCAGTGAATCTTACACATGTAAAGGTAAGCCAATGCTGTGTTTTCCTCCTCAGGGATGCCCTGAAACAGTACTCGTCCTAGAATTCTTCATTCAGCTAGAATCAATGACAATCATCATTCATCTAGCAGACGTCACTCCTACACAAAACAGTTTTCCCCTGAATCTAGCTGCCAAATTTTTTTACTGTGTGATATTTTAGCATTTGCAATGTGCTTTTGTGTGTGTTGGAACTGGCCCTTGTTGCAGGGTTATTCCCAAACCTTTTGCCTTCCTCCTATATTATTTCTGACCTGTTTGTGCTGGATTTATGACTCTGTGCACTTTACCACTGCTGATCAGTGCTAAAGTGCATGTGCTCTCTCTTGTAAACTTGGTAAGATTGGTCTACACCTGTTTGGCATATTTAATTTACCTGTAAGTCCCTTGTACAGTGGTATCCCATATACCCAGGACCTGTAAATTAAATGCTACTAGTGGGCTTGCAGCGCTGCTCGTGCCACCCACCGAAGTAGCCTTTCAAACCTGTCTCAGGCATCTGCCACTGCAGGGCCTGCGTGCGCAGTTTACTGCTGCACTGATGTGGCATGTAAAGTGGTTGCCACGTCTGAAACTCCCTTTTTACTACATATATGTCACCCCTAAGGTAGGTCCTAGCTAGCCCTATGGGCAGGTTGCTGTGTAAGTAAAAGGTAGGACATGTGCCTTAACTGTGTGGCATGTCCTGGTAGTAACAAACAGCCTACTTGGTTTCTCACTACTGTGAGGCTGCCCTCTCATAGGTTTGCATTGGGGATTCCCTGATATGTGCTTCAGTGGTAATTTCTAATATATAAGGGGTAGGGTGGCCATGTTTGGTATGTTTGGAATAGTCGTAATAAATCCTGCTTATTGGTGAAAGCGGATTTGTTATTACTATTTGAGAAATGCCACTTTTAGAAGTAGGCAATTCTGTGTGCTTATGGTTCTTTGTGCCCTGCCTGGTTGTGTATTCAACGTCTGGTTTAGACTGACAGGAGAATGGGATGTGCATTCACTCTAGACAGTCACAAGGGGGGTTGAGGTGTGTCCTGCCTTTCCAGGGTGACTCATTACTGAGCTGAATAGACCTTGGCTGCATTTAGATGGGTGGGAGGAGTTTCCCTTGCACCTGAATCGGCCTGGTCTGAATTTAGAGTGGTGGGAGGAGTTGCACCAGCACCTGAACAGGGCTATGCCCGACTTTCACAATGCCGTCTCCGCCACCCTGTAGTGTGTCTAGAGCCAGGGTTTGAGATGTGAATAGGGGTGTTGTGCCCTTCTGAAAAGTGTGCGAAGTGCCCCCAGAACAAAGACTTTGGAACTATAAGTACAGGGGCTGTGACCCCATGGTTTTAGACACTGCGTGGACTTGTAACCAGATGCTCTGGATCTACAGACTGCACCTGGCCAGAAGGAACTGTTATGCTACCAGGAAAACCTCCACTGGGACTTTGCTTTGTTGTGCTGAACTGCTAAGAGGGACCCTGTGTGCTGGACTGCTGCTTACACTCCTGAGTTGGTGCCCCAGTGATCTCCCAGGGCTTGGTGGCCTGCCCTGTGCTTTTGAAAACATAGCGCTGGTGAGCGCTTTTATTTCTTTGGGTTCTTGGCCCTACAGATACGTGCGTGTTTAGCGCTTTCCTTTGTGCTTTATTTATTGAGTAGACCAGCGCGTGTGGAGCACTGCGTGTCTCAAGTTTTCCTGATTCGCGAGTGTGAAGCACTTTGTTTGGGCCCCCGGACAAGGTGGAGGAGCGCTGGTTTCAGAGCAGCGCGTGCCGAACACTTCGCTCTGCCTTCATCCTGAGCGCTTGGCTTGGCCTGCCTTGAGGCATGGGCTCTAGACAAGGAGTCTCCTGGTCAAGCGTGTGGTGAGAGCTCACCCTCCACCCGAGAGCAGCTGGTGTGGCATAGGAGCACGGGCCCTCCTGCGGGGAGTTCCAGTGCCGAGGACATGTTGCCTGGGCAACATGAGTCTGTCTACGTCGGGGCTAGCCGACCTCACTCCAGGTCAGCACAGACGCCGGGAGAGTACCGCGGGCTACGTGGCCAAGGCCTTTGATCTCCCTGCATGCGGGGGACCAAGCGAGGTCTCCCTGCTGAATCCACAGTGGGGGTGTCCCCCATTGCCCGTTTGTCGTGACGTCCCTGGGGCCGCTGATTTGTTATTGCTGGGCAGATCCTTGATGGGAGGCCTGTGTCTCGGCCACGCCTGCCCACACCGGTGCCTGGTTCCAGGTGCAGAGCTCAGGGGGGCCTGATCATTGAGTCAGGGAGGCTTGGGGGTCCAGCAGCTGCCGCACGGACGCGGGCAGTTGTCTTGCGGGAAAGATTGAACGAGTTCGCCCCGCTTGATTTTTTCAGTGTGTGTTTCCCCTGCCCCCGTTGCTTTGCCCATACCTGGGAGCACTTGTGTTGTGTGTGGACATTGCAGGGTGGAACCTCGATGGAGGCCCGAGTCCCGGTGGTAATTGGCCACATTTGGAAAGTCGGCAGGACTACCATAATCCATGTAGGAGGTGCCCAGAGGCTTCTGCGCCCTACATGGTGCACTGATTACCGTATAGCTTGTGATAGGATTGAAGGTGCCGCCCTATGTGCTGTTTTCTGGTAATCTACGGTGATGTGCATATGTTGGCACCGCATTTGTGGTCCCTGTGTTGTGTACGGTGTAAACTACTGCCTTCCATTCCCTGATGTAATGATTTATGTCATGTATGCCTTGCATTTGTCAGGATAAAAGGCATTACTTCAGAGTGTACATTATATGTGCAGGGATGGTGTAAGATGAGGTTATGCCTACTGTTTTTGTAACTTATGCAATATATAAGTGTTTACTTGATTGCACTACCTATGCAGTTATGACCATTGCCTTATGGCAAAGTGATTTATGTGATTGTGGTCTAATGTGTTTTATGAACAATACAAATGGTATTTTTATATAACCTTGTGTGGAGTCTCTTTTTGTGGTGTGCTAGTGTGTCGCTGGTGTGTGTGTGTGTGTGTGTGTGTTGCACAAACACTTCACACATTGCCTCTGGGATAAGCCTGACTGCTCTGCCAAGCTACCAAGGGGGTGAGCAGGGGTTATCCTGTGCGTGTAACTTCCTTTCCCTGACTAACTGTGGGCTCTGCCTGGCTTAGGTGCATACCCTAGCCAACCAGAAACCCCATTTCTAACACTGGTAATCAGCGGTGAGGATAGGACTTGCGTTTGCGCAATACCACAGTGACTCATTGTTGCATAACAAACTCTGCACTTAGACAATTGCGTGTTTTATTTTTCTCCTGATTTTCTCTCATTAGTCATTTTTTATTGTGTACTCCTGCCTCAGCTCTTACGCCTAGGAATCTTGTTGTTGCGCGTGTGTATTAGTACCTTGCCAAATTTAATTCAGCCTTTAAGCTTGGAAAACTGGCAAGCTACACAGTGGAAGAGTTACAAGTCTTCTGCAGACGGTGGAGGGTAAGTGTAAGGTGGGTGATACCCACACATCTGGATCTTGCCGGTACCATACTCCAGTTTTTAGAGGACTACTATGAAAAAGTGCCAACAGCAAACCCAGTAGGTGGGCCTAGCCTATACCCTGAGATCTTCGAGGACTTTGAGTGGGAGGGTTCCCAGCCCAGATGCCAAGAGGGTAGTGGTTGTGAGGGAGGCCCTGAAGAGTTTGAACAGGAGGGAGAAAATGAATGAGCATGGACGCCAGTGGAGGTTGAGGACCCCTTGGAGAGGGAGTCCCTTGCTGGGTCTAGTGCCAGGAGTAGTGTCATCTCCCTTTCTCTGTCCCCTGAGGAGATGGCGGGCAGGAGGGAAGAAAGAGAGTACCAGCTGGTGTTGGAAAGGCTCAAATTGGAGCATGCCAAGGAGCTAGTGCAGCTGGTTGTGGAGGAGAGAAAGGCTGATGTTAAGAGAGCCTTAGTGCAGCAAACAATTTTGAAGGGCTGTTCGATCGGATTGTCAGAGAGCACATGTTCCATTGTGGTTTTCCAGGGCCACGCCATCACCTGTTGGAGTGTAGGTTCTCTGATCCCAGGGAACTTGCACAGGAGGCAGACCTCTGGGTGAGTGCTGGAGGGTCTGGAAAGGCATTTGAGAGTGATCCTAAAGGGAGTGGCTCAGGTATTTCCCAACCAAGTGTGGTGGGAAAGGTTTGTGGTAGCCCAGATAGGTCCCAGTGTAGTGGGATGGGTAGAAGGTCCAAGGTCCCTTCTCAGGTGCAGTAGAAGCCCAGGTTGCCCAAAGCCCAGTCCCAGAGTCTGGTTAGTTCCATAAGTGAACGCCAGGATGGGAGCCTAGGCTGTACTGGAAGGCCCTCCGCTGAGGGGGATCTCCTAGTGTCAGAAGAACTTGGGGGGTGTGTGCAAGCAGCGTCCCACCAGTTCTGGTGTGGCAGCACCCTCCTGAGTGGAGGGTGCGGAAGCCCAGATGGAGGAGTGAGAGGGGGAGGCAGTCCCCAGTGGGAGAACCAGTGGGTCAGGGGCCAGCTCTGAGAGTGGAGCTCCCCAGGAATGACCCTGGTGACACCGCTTCTGGTTTGGGGGGTCTTTGCGCACTGTCAGATGGGCAGGGGTCGGGAGATCAGTGCCAGGTAGACTGTCACGCAACACATGAGGTATGTGTTACCCTTGGTGGGGGGCAGGTGTCAGATTGGAGGTCAATAACAGACCATTACCTGAGGTAAGGAATGGTGGAGGGCCTTGCTTTTGACGAGGATGTAATATCATATCTCTCCTTTCTTAGAAAATCTACTGAAGACAGAACCAAGACAGGTGAGCGCATTAGGCCTCACGTATGTGCATGGTGTGCGTGCACAATAAAGAAGCAGGGACGAAATAATAAAATACAGCCCTGACAAAGGCCCCAGGCCCACCTGGGCTGCTAGCGAGGGCCAAAACATGTTGGCACAGTAACAGGGGTATAACTGAACGATTAAATTCAGTAAACCCCAAAAATTCATATTTTATTCATACCCCAGGTACCCTCCAAAAGAAGCATAGCATTTGGGTATACCTTGAGGTATTTTTAACAATCACTCATCTGGATCGCTGCTTATCCAGCATTGCTTTATCTAAGAACTCCCATTCCATCTATGGTTGAGTCCGCCCGGGTAGTATCATCTTACCCTGGTGTGGATAGGCGCCAATGATGAAGCATGTCACGATAAGTGAGTGAGGCGTCTACTCCAATATCTTTGGATGCCCCCATCCCCTAGGGTAGGGCAGAAGGAGAACACAACATCCTAACAGAGTAAAAAAGCCAAGAGTTCCTCAGGAGAACTTTAAAGGCAGCAGTTGCTTGTATGTGATAGCATTGTAAACGGGAGAGTGCCACTGACCGGACTTTCTCTCGCTCTCCATAGTGTAAAAGATGGCTTAGGATTATACCATAGCCAACCGGAAACCCAATTTCTAACAGTGTGCCATTCCTATGCTCTATGTGTGATACTTTGAGCGACACTTTAGAGCAAGCCGAATAAAGTAGTTATGTCCACGTTATAAGGTTGATTTCAGAAGCAATCCACGTTTGTGTACCATGAGGGCTAAAAGCGCAATAAATACTTCACAACTCATCTAATCTGGTAGTAACAGTGTATTTTTCTTGCAATACTTAGAAAAAGGTTGTATCCTTGAGTATTCACTGCAAAAAATAATATGACATGGTCTGATCTTCAAGAATGCATGAAGCAATGAAAAGAGCTCAGGGTCTAGAGCCACAGGATATGCAGGGGGTCTGAGTGCAGGGCTGTGAAATATACACAGACCCTCATGTCAGAGACGTAGAACAATCGGTAGTTTTAATGTGCCCTGGCCCACAGATTACAGAGGAGCTCAAGAACTCAGAGAACTGAATTCATATAAAATGTGGGCCACAAAGAAACTTGTGGATTTTGTGGTCACCCACATACTATATAGGAACCCTGAGAGAAGAGCCAATTAATACTGTCATCGTGGGCTCAGGACCAGAGGACACATAAGGACCCTCCTCTCAAGGCCACAATATTTATTTATTTATTTTCATTTAAGAAGTTTTCTATAGCGCTGGCCTGACCCTAGGGTATCGGAGCGCTTTACAGCAGGTACATAGCAGATAATCACCAGATACAAAATAGAAGAGCGACATATTAACAGAAGAACGCAAAATAAAAGAGCGACACATTATAGTGCAGGACAGTGTTAGTCTTCAGGATTCTTCAGAGTCTTAGAGCTGGAGCAGAGCGCGATGTCCGCTAGCTGCCCCGAGTGATCCTATCCACTCCCTAGGGAGCGGTTGAGGAGCAGGGTTTTGAGTTGGCTTTTGAATTCTACAAAGGAGGGAATGGTTCTGATGTGAGGGGGAATAGAGTTCCAGATTTTAGGAGCGCTTCCGGCGAAGGATCGGTCCGCAGTTTTTTTCTTCTAGTTTTTGGTGGGATGAGTAGGAGGGAGTTTGAGCTTCTCAGGTTCCTGGTCTGGCCGGCTTTTTGAGTTTTTACGCCAGATATTCGGGTTTGCCGGTGTGAAGGGCTTTATGCGTGAGGCAGGCTGTTCTGAAGCTAATCCGCATTTCGACTGGAAGCCACTTAAGTTCCCTGAGTGCAGGGGAGATATGATCGAATTTCTTGATACCGGTGATCATTCTGGCAGCCGCATGCAGCGTTGTTTTGATGGGAGCCAGATGCGATTTTGGAATTCCTGAGAGGACTGCGTTCCCATAGTCCAGTCTTGACAGTACCAGAGATTGGGTGGCCTGTTTGAGATCACTGGGCGGAATGAAGGGTTTTATTTTGTTCAGTAGTCTGAGGTTAAGGAAAGCACTTTTGGCCGAATTCTTAATGTGTCTCGTCATGTTCAGTTTTGGGTCTAGAGTGATGCCTAGTGATTTGACAGAGTCTGCTAGAGTGAGATTCCGTTGAGCGCATCGACGGCCTTTAACCATTCGGCAATTTGGGGGTTATTTTCCTTATTCGAGATGAGGAGTGTCTCAGTCTTGTCAGGATTTAGTTTAAGGTGGTTGCATGTCAACCAGTGTTGGACATCTCTCAGTACATCATTGAGTCTTTGAATGTCTTTGAGAGAGGTAGTTTCCAAATAAATCTGAGTATCATCAGCGTAGAGATGGAAGCGGATGTTGGCTTTTCTGAGTAGTTTGGAGAGAGGTTCCATGTAGATGTTAAAGAGTTGCGGTGATAGCACCGAGCCTTGAGGGACGCCCTTGTTGACTTGTTGGAGGTCGGAAGTGAAGTTTTTATTTTTATTTTTGTGTGCGATTGTGTAGAAAGGAGGAGAACCATTGGAGGACTACCTCGCCAAGACCAGCTCTTTCTTGGAGAGCCCTTATGAGGAGTTTGTGATCAACCGTATCAAATGCTGCCGAGAGGTCAAGGAGAATGAGGAGGCAGCATTGGTCAGAGTCTAGTGATCCGTGGATATCGTCGATGATGTTGAGGATCGCGGTTTCTGTGTTACAGCCTTTTCTGAAGCCAGACTGGTGGGGGTCCAGGAGGTTGATGTTGTCCAGGTGTTGGGTTAGTTGTTGTAATACGCATCTTTCTAGGGTTTTTGATAGAAGGGGGAGGTTCGACACAGGTCTAAAGTTGTTCAGCTCCGTAACGTCTAGGCCGGGTTTTTTCAACAGGGGTGTGACTTGTCCCATTTTAAGGCAGTCTGGAACGACTCCATTTTTCAGGGAGCTATTTATGATCGTGCACCAGAGCGGAGCTAAGGCGCGCTTCAGTTTTTTGGTCAGTAGGGGAGGAATTGGGGCTAGGACATGAGCTGAGGGTTTGGAGGTGGAGATCAACGTGACTATCTCAGTTTCTTGAATGGGGCGGAAACTTAGCCAGGAATTGGAAGAGGTACCAGGAGAAAGATCAAGCGTCCCAGCCGCGATGCTCTTCATGGGGTGCGTGTTGTTGACGTCCAGTGAGAGTTCGATTTTAGTGATCTTATCATTGAAGAAGTTGGCGAAGTTGTCGCAGAGTTCTTTGGACGCCTGTATAGAGGAGGACACGGGCTTGGAGGTTTGTTGTCTGATGATGCTACAGAGCTCCTTGGGTCTGTTTTTGCACTGTCCAGCACCGAACGGAAAAAGCTGGATTTCTAGTTTTTGATGTGATTGTTGTACTTCCTACGGGCTGATTTGAGTTGATCACGGAGGATGGAGGTAGGGTTATTTCTCCACTTTCTTTCTTTGGCTCTTAGTTTTCTCCTTTCAGAATTGAGGTCGGAGTTGAACCATGATCTGGATGGAATGGCTCGGCTTTTTTCAGCTTTAGGGGAGCTAGTTGGTCAAGCATGGACACTAGCTTTGCGTTGTAACACTCAGTGAGTTCATTTGTGGAGAGGTGGTCGTTGGTGTCGGGAAGAAGCGAGCTTATCCGTTCTTCAAGGACTCCCATGGGAATCTGAGAGAAGTTTCTCAACCATTTGGGGGGGTCTTGCATAGGCGTTTGAAAGAGAGTTAGTTGGTTGATATGAAATAAGATCATGTGTTGGTCTGACCAGTCCACGGGGAGTATGTGGTTGATTGTGATTGTGATTGCGATGATGGCATCCAAGGTGGCTCCTTTGTAGTGCGTCTCCTCCGTGCAGTATTGGGTTAAATTGTTGTCACAGAGGAGACTGGATAGCGATTGGATTAGCGGGTTGTTAGTTTCATTCCACCGCAGGTTAAGGTCGCCAAGAATTAGATTATTGGCATCTCCGAGTGCACCATGAGCTATCAGGTCAGATAAGTGTTCCCCGAATGCGGAGGTGTTGCCTGGTGGATGATAGAGAAGGTGGCAGAGCAAAGTTCCATTATCTTTGGTCTCAATGTTGGTTGAGAGACATTCAAATGTGTTGTAATTGCATGAATCTATTTCCGTGATGACCATGTTGTCTTTATGGATGATAGCTACCCCTCCCCCTCGCTGGTCTTTTCTGTCTTTGTTAATGATGGAAAAACCTGGGGGTACAAGCATGTCTAAGCATGGTGAGGAGAGCTCGTTGAGCCAGGTCTCCGTGATGAACGCAATGTCGATGTCATGCGAGAGGATGGCCTCTGCTAGTTAAGTTGCATGCAAAGAGGCCGACCTGCAGTTGATGAGCAAGCAGTTGGTGAAAAGCTCTTTGTTGCTGGGGGTCTTTTCTTTGGGCGCCCTAGGTAGGGTGGTGAGGAAGGGCGGTCGCGGGGGTTTTGTGCAGGGAAGGTCTTTTCGGAGACCCGTGATCACTTGGATTTTGGATTTAGGGGAGTCAAAGGGAGGTGTGTCATATGAGGAGGCTAGATCGGCTGCTTCATTGTCAGACATAGCTGCTTCTGTCCTAGTGGGTCTTGAGGTCAGGGGTTTGATATCGGTATTTGAGCTTCTCTGAGCCCTATTGGGAAGGGCTGAGTTTCTTAAGGATTTTTGTGGCCAGGGTTCCGTGTCCAATCTTGGGAGTCTCTGAAGCTGAGTTTCGTGGGTTTCTGAGGGCCAGGAAGGGCTCTTGTGGCTGTTGGTGTTGGAAGTAGAGGGAACCCAGGGAGGGGATTGGTGGGGTCTGTGCGCCTTATCTAGGTTGGTGAGGATTTCGGACAGGCCCCGGGAGATCAAGTCTATCTGGTTTTCTAGTGACGTGAGACGCTGCGCCACGGAGTCGTGGGAGGGGGTGGGGGCATCTTGGGGGGATTCGCCTTGTGTGGTGCAGGTCGGGTTTATGGAGTGTTGTCTATTGCTCATTATGTAGGACAAGTTGTCACCTTTTGGAATCCTGGGAGGGGGGTGAGTAGGGTCATGATATGAATTCGAGTTTCTGAGATCTGTGCGGGAACTAGTGGGGTTAGGGGTCACTGTCGGCGGAGCTCGTTCGTGGGGTTGCGGTGGGTGGGTCCAATTAGGGAGTGGATTTGTGTTTTCCTTAGAGAGTTGTAGAGCATGCTTAGTAGGGGTACTGTAGTGTGAGGTGACTCGGGGGAGGCGGACAGCGGGGGCGTGGGGTAAGGTGAATTGTGTTTCCTATATACACACGCCAACTCCAAACCCAGTGTCACAGATCCCCTGGGCACTCTAAGCTCAAGGCTGCATTGCACACAGGTATACAGATTTTAAAGGCACATACAATACACGGACTCTTCGATAGAATCAAGGTCGTAAGATACTGCGCAATGCAATCAAAAGGTAAACGTAGCCTTGTTTGGTAAAGCTCATTCTCTGAAGATGACCGACAGGAACAATTAACAAATTAACAAAGTAAAAACAATAAATATATAGTACATGTGTTCTTGATCATGATTTATACTTAAAATAGTTCCTTGCGTTAACTTTTAATTTAGATATGCAGCGTGATACACTTTTTCTTGTAACTCTCAAATGCCCTAATTCTTTTTCGCAAGTACAAATTTGTACACATTAATTCGGTGGAGACATTTCTCTGGGGGGATATTTTTCTTATGAGAGAATAGGCAGCAATAACACGTGTAAATAAAAAATTCTTGTGTCAGGACTCATGCTTGGTTCCGGCTCCGCACCTGTCCCTATGGTACAGCATTGCCCCGACTGAGACCGCTCTCAGACACTGGGCAAAGACGCGAGACGCTTCCGGAGTCAAACAGAGAACAAGAGATACGTGAGCAGATTCATTCTGATTTAGAGATATTAATTTACACACAGCATTGTACTTGATGAAATTGGAACACTATGGCCCATGATTCAGTGTAGCCATTTTATCACATCAACCTTGTTATAGATCCTTCTTGGACTATTGTGGATGCTTACCTTGTGTCATTTTCCTGATTGGGAGCTAATCGGCCGGTCTACGTAAAGTTTTCCACTGCCTTCCTTGCAGTGGATTTTTGAGGTTGCTGATCCTTCTGTCCTGGGGAAGACCCCTCCTTAGGGAACTACTGGCCCTTCCACTACTCTTGGGGTTGAAACGTCGACTTTCTCTTTTACTTCTACCCCTACTTCTAGAAATCGCCCATATGCAGATGATGAAATATGCAATTACAGCGTCTTGCAATTATGGAGTTTATTAGTCAGTACTTTATACATTGTTAGACAGGTTCCTTATCAATTCATTGTAAATATTGTATCTATTTGCACTTACTCCTATCCCTTCACGAGCACTCCCTTGAGCACTTGTTTCACTTTACGTGCATTGGAGCAACCATTCAAATTATTGATTATGACCTAATTTATATCATATATAAAAACTTTTTGTGATTTGATCATTAATTTTGTCAATTTATGTTTGTGTTTGGTTGTAATTGATTTCCAATCCTTTTCAGTTGGACCACCTTTTTCCTGTACTATAATTGGCACAGGTCCGGCTGAGTACTGGGTTTCCCCATTGCTGTGTAACAAACGAGTGGAATGGGCTGCATGGGTTGGTATAAAACGGGCTCCAGTTACCCAACGAGTGCTGGCAGGAATCCTCCAAGGGGCACAGACCAGGCCTCGTGACCTCTCAGTGAGATGGTAGAACAGTTTAGTGTGTATCTGACACCTTTCGAGTACTTGCCACGGGGGAGCAGTGCGTCACTGGGGGTTGTGAGTGGACGCAAAGGAGAGTGAAGTTGTGAGTGCTGCTTTGCCTGAGGTGGCACAAAGGGATACACTCTTGTCTAACCTTTTGTAGTGTGAACCCGCTTAGAGAGTACTCTGCCCACGACGTGACTGGTAACACGGCCTTGTGTCACCAAAATTTTACCTAACTTTGACACTTAAATATAAACATAAATCCAATGACTGTTAACATTGTATGAGAGACTCTCACTTTATTAGCCGTGTGTAGCATGAGAGGTTTCGCATCAAGGACGAACCCAGGTGCTACCACTGGGGAAATAAAGGCGTTTTGAGTGACCGCTTTCTGTTCACTCATCTCTACCTTTAACTTTTCTTTCCTGTGATCTCAAGTTCAAGCCCTAGTCCTGTCGGGACAGTGGGGCTTGTCTCAGACGGCAGTCTGTGCCTGCCTCTGCGTCATTAGCGAAACAGTGAAATGGCCAAATGACGAGGAGGGGAAGCCCTCTACAACAGTCATGGCACCGCTGAGAGCCCGGAACAGTTGTTGTGCTGCAATAGGAGCTGCTACCGGCGGCACCGGCCACGTCACTCTAGCAGTAACTTTAACACTTCTTTGCAATGGGGTCCAAGGCCAAAGTCATCGGACTATGCTTGCCCCGTGTCTCTCATTGTCAGCCTCATGGAACATAGTGAAGTAAGACGCCACATGGCACAGAGAAAGATTTCTCAAAAGGTGATTTGCGTTACAGTATATGACCGTGTACCTGTGGTAATGCAGTCAATACACCTAAAATGCGTTAATCTAACATGAGATGTGTGATGCTAGGCAAGAATGCCTGATAAATTCTGACAGGTGAAACGTGACGAAATTTATCAGGGGAAAAGGTCAGGAGAAAAGAGAAAGCATGCGAAATTTGTATGTTAAAATGTAATTCTGTATGTTATACCTCATTTTAATTTTATAAACTCAGAATAGGAGGTATTTACCATGCGTGGTAATACCTCACCCTGGGGTAATGGTTTTTAGCATGTGTGGCAAATACCTCACCATATTCCTACAAACTCGGAATGAGGGCCTATTCCAAAATTCACTCATGCTATTATTGGTAAACTGTTACATCAATGATGACTGCATGCAAGGTTCATAAACATAACATTTATTAAAACAATAAACAAATAGGAGGCGGCAGCCGCAGTCCGTGCAGGTAACAGCGGTGCTGCGGTGGGGCCACGTTAGGGGGGATTTCGAGGCACGATGCAGAGGGAAAATTAAATAAATAATTAATTTTCCCTCAGCATCGTCCCTCAAAATCCCCCCTCCCCCCACCCCCCCAACGCGCCCCCACCGCCTCACCGATGTTACCTGCACGGAGGCGGCCTCTTCAGCCCCCAGCATCTGGACTGCATGTCAGTGGTCAGCTTCCCTGAGTGCCACCAGACATCCTAAATTATACATATGCTGACACCACCAGGGCTCGAGATGTGAATGTTAAGGGGGATATCCCTTAGGCTCTCACAACGACCAACTGGGACGCTCCACTTTCACTATCCACTTAGGGGCATATCATCAACGAGGCGATAAACAATTATCGCCGCTTTTGCGTCCGTTTTCGGACGAAAAGCGGCGATATTTTTATCGCCTAATCAGCAAGGTCACGCTATCGCGTGAATCCTTGCATTATCGCCCTTTCCCCCAACGCCCATCTTTGCATCTCTAATGAGATGCAAAGTGGGCGTTACTGGGCGTACCCCGGATGGACTACGTTGAAAATATCGCTGATGTTCACATCGCGATATTTACAAGGCAGCCCACATGATTTTAGCAGAGGTTAGATTTTGGCAAAAGCGGCCGTTTTCGCCAAAATCTAACGTCTGCTAAAATCCTGACTTAGCCATCCCTAACATAGGGGGTGGATTCTGCTGATACGACCACAGGGTCGTATTAGCAAGGTTATCGCCGTTTGCAGGGAACATCGCTGGAAAACCAGCGATGTTCCTGCAAAACGGCGATAACCTTGCTATCTCTGGAATTTTTATCGCCCTGGAGAAACGCGTTGTTAATAACGCGCTACCAGGGCGATAATTTCCAGAGATAGCCTGCGATAGGACTATTATCGCTAAGCACAGCCAGCGATAATTATCGCTGGCCGTTGATAATATGCCCCTTGGTAGGTGACCATGAAGAACACCAAAACATAGCTTGAGGAGTCTTTCGGAATTGGGGGTGCCACAACATATTGCCAAAACAAATAGACGGGGAACATCAGTGGCAAAGTAAAACTTTCTGGGAGGGTCCAACTCGCACTGTGTCAGGGTCTTCTGTCCTTACAACATCTCGCATTACCATAAATGTGACTTGTGGCAAAACATGTGTAACACCATAACCACTACCTCAGACTGCGTCATTTTAGATTCACAATTTTCACGATCTGAAACATTTTGTATTTATGATTCCCACGTTGTTACAATATGACTGTTAGGGAAATTTAAAATATTGTTGTAATAGATGAAAAAATGCAGTGCCTTTCAACCAAATGTGATCATTTCGTGCACGCGTGGAACCAGCACACTATCTCTCCAGATTAACTACTCTATACATAGGATTATTTTCTCCTTATGCACGATCATAAATAATTAACACCGATGACAGCAGTCAGGACTAAACTAAACATCTGCTTGCCGCTGCAAATACAACCATACCAATCATAATTCAAACGAAAACATATATCTTTCTGAGACTGTTTGCTTACATGAGAAGATTTTGTTATTTTGCAAGAAATCGGATAAAGGACTCCATTAGGCACACTTTGAGACCTATATTTATCCTCACAATTATAGCTCTGTGGAATGAGACACAATGAGGTCAGTGGAAGAATGATGACCTCATGAATCATTAATTTCTACTAATCTCACCTACTCTTCATCTTCATCCAATAAAATTGCAATGCAATTATCCAGGGGGTTCAAGATCCCCAAAATGCAATCACTCTCTCTTTTCTTGAGAACACAGAGTTTTGTAAAAGATTGTTTGACTGTGCAACGCTGGTAAGTTAGCCTTAAAAATGCAATGTATTTTATTGAAGACAAACCACTACAAAATTAATGAAGGGGCGTGTGATGTGTGATTTTTTTATTGAGAGGCCTTTCATAGAGCATACTGCAGACACACCAGCTTTTAGTTGTCACAGCTGCTCAAACCTGGGTCAACAATGAGAGCACAAAGACAGAGAGGAAACAAAGTTATACAGACATCAAAACACGACTTATAACATTTATACTAACAAGCAATATAGAAGATCCAGGAAAATGGGGAGCCTATTTACACTTAAAATATGTGTTTCTCGTACCTAATTCAGACATTCTAATTTTACTGAGATCGGGGAAAAGTACGATTTTTGCACTCAGATGTGTCCAAGAGAGGAAACTGAAACCCAAGATCTATGGAATGAGCCTGTGCACTGCCTATTCAAAGCTCCAAAGGATTTTTTCCAGAATGGGCCTCAAATAAATTTCACTTTTCCTATGACAAATTAAACCAAACATCAAACAGATAAGTAAAGTTGAAATTCATGGTCTAGGAAGAGATCCATTGTGATTTTATTTTGTATAATATTGATTGTGATTTTTGTGGGGTTTTATTTTATGTGTGAACACATCTCGAATGTCTCTGGATCCCTAACCTCAGTATCCAACGAACATGACATTCAACTAACCCCTGTGGGCTTTTCTAACAGGCGAGGATTTTTGCCACACTTTGACTAGTCTCCCTCGTGTCAGATACCACATAAGACCCTCTTTGGCTGGTTGCAGTAGACTTTTAAGGTAACATGTCTTACCGCCAAACCAAGTGCCCGCTCGCAGAGCTTTCCCTGGTGCTAGGGGCCACTGGGTGCAGAACCCAGACCTCTAATGTGAAACCCGCAGAGCTATTAGACACTGCCTATAGGGTCTATCATTCAGCCATGCACAGTGCTCAGCTCCCGGATCACAGAACCTGGACATTAACTTCGGATAAGTTCTGGGTGTCACCTTGAGCCATGCCCTGTGGCTAGTCTCCTGCTTACAGAGTGGACATGACTAATGCTGTGCCCAGTTGGCTCTGTGCAAAAGGGCATGGCTTCTCACCACACCGTGTGTCAGGCTCTGGTGGAATCGTGACTCACAGTGCATAGTTGTTGGTAGAATGAGTGCAAAATGGCTGCAACCAGTATTTATCACCCCTGCCACTACAGCACTAGAGCCCACCATTCATGGTCTTCAGACAGCCTAGTGTGAGCTAACTTCAGCTTATGCCATTCGGAAACACCCCATTCTTATTCCATTTTCCCATTAGAGATCACTGAGCATAGCTGTAGCCTTGCCCAGAAGTTCCAGGGGTTTGCTTTCAGTCATGTCCCCTACCCGACACATTGATGCAGCTGACATGACCTTTAGCCATGTCATGTCCCATACCCAGCACATTTGATTCAGCTGACATGGCCTTTAGCCATGCCATGTCCTATACCCAGTACATTTGATTGAATGGACAAGGCTTTTAGCCATGCCAAAGTGGCAGGATATGGGAACCTGACATATCCAGCACTGAGTCTCCCTGGTGCCAGATCCCTCAGGCATCAGCATTCGGTGGTGCTTTGCAGGCTCTAGAGATACACTGTGAGCTTTAGCCTTGCCCTGCTGCCAAGTCCTCCTAGTTTACAGCCTACAGGGTCCACACGTGATATTGTGAGAGATGAAGAAGCAAAGCCAGTAGAGACAGGGTACAGGCTGTGAACTTCAATCATGACCATTTGTTCAAACAGATAATCTCAGAGCCAATGGGATATTGTCTTTGGCTACGTCCAGTGATCTCTGGCGTTGGGAGCAACCATGGGCCATGCATAGTGCCCAGTACTCCACCACGCAGAATCTGCTTGAGATGTCCAAATGCTGGTTCCAGCAGGTTCTGTGCACAGGATGTGGACTACAACCACTCCATGTGCCTAGCCCTTTTGACATCAGAGGCCGCAGTACACATCTCTGGGTGCAGGATGTGGAGGTTGGCCACCCCTAAAATCCAGCACCGAAGCAAAGCTAGGCATGACCTTTGACTAGTCTTTGTGGCCTCTAATTGCAGTGCATGTCCTTTGGACACATCCCGCTTGTCAGAATTACCACATCCCAACCTAGTGTTATCCATATAGCACTCCATTCGCCTCCTGATCTCCCTTCAGTCAGCCTTCACACCCTCCAGTGCCAGCCTCCCTCATATCTAAGTGCGTTCCTTCCTACACAGCCGATTCCTGCTCATCTAGCACTTTTTCCGCTCGCTTGTGTGGTGCGTATTTGTTAACTTACAGGGCAATTTTGGTAAATTCTCCCAATGCTGATGATTCAATGGAGTCGGATGAAGACATTTTAGCCAGATTTAGAGAATTCTTTGCCAACCCATACACAGCGCAAACAGTGGTGGCCAGCACGGATCTGGGTGGTGGGGCATGGGGGTAAGGAGGTATAATTGTAAAAAAGAGAAAAATTCACCTACCTCCTCGCTGTTCTCTCCTCTGCCGAACAGGAAGCAGCCAGGCTCCCCAGAGCCAATCACAATGCTGCAGTGCAGCGTTGTGATTGACTCCCCCAAACCAATCACAACGCTACAATGCCGCGCTGTGATTGGCCTGAGCACCATGGTTCGGCGCTCAGACAGGTACTGGGGGCCTGGGCATGGTCTCCATGCAGGCTGTAATGCAGCCTGCTTGGAGAACATGCTAAAGTGCGCATGACTGTTTGGCCAGCCCGAGAGGGCCGGTCAAAGCATCATGAGCACTTTAGTGTGCCCACCACTCCTCCCCTACTCTGTCAGCAGAGCAGCCCCGCCCTCATGCTGCTGCAGCAGGGAAGAATAACATGATAACATTGCGTTATTATCATTTTATTAGGTCTCGCCTACGCAGCGCGCATGCGCTGTATAGGCAAAAAGACCTTTTGGAATCGCTTCGGCTTTTCAGCCAAAAACGTGCACGCGTTCCATTGCCTTCAATGGCAAGGCGTGCACGTTTGGCGATTCACTTGCGGGAGCGAGCGGCGCCATATGGTAGCAATTATCGCTCCTGGCGCCGCTCGCTCCTGCAAGGGAAACGCTTTCACTTTTGCCAACAGTTTTTTTTTTTTACTTGTTTTAACTCGCTGCTTCTAAGGTGAGCGGGCTTAGATAGAGCTTTCAAAGCGTCCAAATACATTTTTTTTACTGTCGCAGGTAACTGCCTTGTGTACTTTCCGCCCCTTGCTTGTGATGTTATAAGCCGGGCAGACTTTAGTGTAACATGATCCGTCGTTGGTGTGAAGCGGACTGCGGGAGAAATAACTGCATTAAAGCACCCTCCGTGACGTAACAAAGCTGCATTCTGGCACCGACGTCACACAAAGGTCAACCGTGAAGTAAGCGTTTGAAGCGGACTGGAGTCATTTGAAAAAGCTCTCTGACCCTTCTGTTAGATTTGGCATGTATTGTGAAGATGTCTGTTTGTGGGTGGAAGAGATCTTTGAAGGGCAGAGCCGTGAAAACCCTTCCATAAGACCCTTCCATAGTCCGTTTAACATGAACTGCGGAGGACGAAGGCATATGTCCTTATAAAGTGAGGATTTCGGATTAAGAAGTTTGCTTTTGACTGATGTGAACAATGGTTTTGTTTTTTTTTGACAAGTTTGTTATTGTGAAAATCTGCTTGCTTTAGTTAACTGCTTTGACTGCCCTTTGACCTGTACATTTTAGGGAATACTGACGTTGGGAAGAATAGGGAGCTAGGCGGCTAGGCCAGCAATGCAAGTGTTTCTTCTTTGACTTCTTTATATGTTGCACCTTCCACAAATAAAACGAAGCTGCCTTTCTGCTGAGCTCACTGAGGAAGCTTTCATTGAAAGAATAGTAAAGCAGCCATTTTGTGTACCTGCGACCGGACTATCCCTCATCACTCAAAGGTATCATGTAAGCTGCATATATGTTGATTACTCGTATGCTGCGTGGGTTTAGACATTCGCTCCTTGCTTTTACCGATTAGGAGTAAGGCACCCATTTTGACTACATGTTGCAGGTGACTCCTTTCTTGAGTGAATAAAACTGCAGCCATTTTGAGCAGCTGCAGTCCAAGCCACCCCTTGATCATTCTCTTGCCTTGTAAGCTGCAATTATGCTATATGTATGCTGCTCTGATTGGGACGTTTTGCTTTCTTTGTTTGCTTTGCCCACTGTATGTCAATCCCTCTTCAACGCTTTCGGTGGGTAACACATGCTGATGGTCTACATGTCTCTTCTACAGAGGGAAAACCTGTGACTGCAGGAGGCCAGCATGCGTCTCGAGCAGGAGAACGACGACCTGGCTCATGAGCTGGTCACCAGCAAAATCGCTCTGCGCAATGACCTGGACCAGGTAAGAAATTTGCAATCGCCATAGGGTATGTGGGGAGTGGGTCAGGGTGGGGGCTAGTTGGAAGGGCATTTGAATATGCAGAAACCTAACCTAAAATGCATCAATACATACATGAAATTGAGGTTCCACACTCACTGAAATGTACCTCCATGAGGCGCAATAAGGTTAGTTCAGTAATGTGGTGGTCGCAGTGCTGATATAAAGGGGGATTCAGTTAGATTCCCAATCAAACAGCTACTCATGATCCAGATCTTGCCGGGCTCAATAATCATCCTGTTAGTGTCCAGGTAGATTGTGCGAACACTCGGCACACTACGGTGGTGCCAGTACACATTCACTGTGTGTGTCGCCATAGCCTGCAGGTGGGATGTACATCCAGATGCCTTCATTAGCAGAGCGTCAGTCACCATATGCAAGGTGTGTCATTGGCCTGGAGCAGTTGGAGCTCATTCCGAGCATAGCTAGAGCCTATTGCCTTTCTCATCAGGGGAACCAAGCTGTTCTCAAATGTCACTTCACAAGTTGCTAAGCAATAAACTGAGATATGAAAGGGTGTTCTTTTCTATAAACTTAGTTCAGACCAGTGTGTATGTAGGTCTCTGCGTGCTCTAGACAATGTCAGGTAAATCTATCTCTGTTTCTAAGTACAGTCATAAATAAAGCACACTATGCAAACTGAATTTTTTGGCACATAGAAATAAGTGTGTTGTGCTATCCAACAGAACCCATTTTCTTAACTTTAGAATAACGAAAGGTTGAGTTAAAAGCTGCAAGGATTGAATGAAACATGTGCCTTTCACGTTACATGAAGCTGTTTGAGGTGGACACACTAGTCCTTAAATCTATTTTACCACAGTTTTATCTTGTGGCCAGGCCGGAAGATATTTTAATTATGCCAGCGAACTGCCTAAGCTTTTGTTGTGGGAAACTAATGAATTTTCTCGAAATTATACATTATGCCTTTTCGCATTGATGTTTTTTTACCCACCATGCACTTCTTGTTAAAAAGTTTTATGAGATACCAATGGAAGACTAGTTTGAGCAGAAAAGAGAGCAGAGAAAGGTGTGGCGCAGGGGCCAGAGCCGCTGACTCCGGAACGCGGGGCTCGCAAGTCGATCACTGGTTGCAGCTCAGCTCAGCACCATGTGACTCTGGGCAATAGCTCACTTAATCTCCCCAATGACCCCCAGCGCCTTGAAACCCTTATGGGTGATATGTTCGCGCTTTACAAATAGGAATGATTATTATTATTATTAAAATGTCTCACCAGGAGATATTTTGTACTCAAACCATTCTACTGCTGATATCGCGCAAGACTTTTTAACAAGAAGTGTGTAGTAGGGTAAAAAAGGTGACAAGAAATACAGCCAAATCATATTTTGCTACAAAAGTGTGATTTCACCAAATTTTCATGGAATTTAATTACATTACATGAGAAAAAATATGCAAATTCATCAAGTTTTATTTGGGACCTGTAGGTAACAGAGCGATTTCCGCAACAAGATCATTAACCCACTGAGCAATCATAAAACCAAAATCATTTACTTGTGTGTTGCGGCCTTTGATCTGAAGCAGGCATATTAATACTCAGTACTATTTGATAATGCTTCAAACCTGAGACCAGAGATGGCATGCATATCTCTCCAGTAGGTTCATTAATCATCAGTGTTAACTTACCACTATTATGCAATGAAACCTGTTGGCTACATATAGATCTCTGCAGCATGCGACTTAACCGCAGTGTTTTCACTGGGCAAGTTCTGTAGGTGCTTTGCACTGGAAATGAAAACAAGCATTGGCATAGCCAATAGGTCTCGCCTTTGGGACCTTATAAGTGTTTAGTTATCCAGCACAATATCCTTGGTGCAACAACATCAAGTATTGCATGGCTAAACACTCATAAGGTCCCAAAGGCGAGACCTATTGGCTATGCCAATGCTTGTTTTTTCTTTGGGGTGACGCTCCTCCGCCTTAGCGGAGGAGCCGCCACTGAGCTCAAATAAGGCCACAGCCCACTGCCAGTCTCCCAGGGCCAGACTGGGAAACCATAAGCAGCCCTGGCAAAATTGCTCAAACCAGCCCGCTCCCTTTCTCTGCCTGTGCTATTGCTCTCTTTCCATCCATCCATTTTGTGTCTCTCTTCTTCTCTCCTCTCTCTCTTCTCCCTCTTCGGTCGGTTCTCTCTACCTTCCCGTTCCCTCAACTTTCTCTCTTTCGTGAAGCCTTCTTGGGCCTGTTGCAATTAACATCGCGGAGCTGAGGAAAGTTGGCACCAACAATGGCCCTGGGTTTCTAAAATGATCTCCAAAGCCTCCAGCCCACAGGGGAAATGCCGTGGGGAATAAAAGGCCTGTCCAGCTCTGATTGCACCGGATCTGTTGGATTAACTAGACAGGGCCACAATGGTGTGGTTAGAGAGATGAGAGCGGGAAGCACTTTGTGCTCCAATAACAGTAGCTGAAATTAGGGCAGCCATCAGGGAACTCACTGGGGGGAGAGCCATTGAGAGTGATGGTTTAATGGCTGATTTTTGCAACGCATACGCTGACATTTGTGCCGCATATGTTACAGATATTTGAGGAGGGAAGACAGAATGGTACTTTACCATCAACACTGCATGAGGCTCTTTTTGTTAACATACTGAAACCGGGCAAATTCCCAGCTAAGTCTGCCACATGTTACGTAGGCATCTGGACTTAATTTATCTAGATACTAAAATATTGGTTAAGATTTTAGCAATGCCTCTCATACCATATATGTCCGGCATAATACTACCTGATCAAACAGGTTTTATTTCTGAAATAAAAACAGAGAGCCTCGAGCGCCACAAAAACATTAGTACAAATCTTGACTTGATAATGATGCTTGTTTATTTCAGTAGCTTTTCCGCTCCAGCCAACATGTATAGATGGAAGTTCATAGGCCCAAGAGTGGTGGAGTACGCCAGCATTCTTGGCTCTAGGAACTTCCATCTATTTTGAATTTAGGGGAAGAGATACCACTTGGTACGTGATCCCATATTACGTTTGGACGTGAATGTGGTCCCATGGTGATATATTTCTTTATGTTGCATTTTGCTTCATACTTGGAGAGAGGATTGAATATACTTACTTGCCACGAGGAAGTCTGTTATAAGACAAAACATATGTTGGCTAGAGCGGAGAAGCTACGAAATAAACAAGCATCAATATCAAGACAAGTTCTCATTCAAATGTCATTTTATGGCTGCCTCTCAGATTCATCCTTAGTGAAAGATGATGGCTCTCAGAACAAGTAGCAATGATGCTGGCTCCAACCAGGAGTATCCAAAACAAGGCCACAAGGAAGAGAAATGTCACTGCACATGGTTTTCAGCAGTCCTCCTGAAGTAGTAATCAGGGATGGACAAAAAAGCAGGCCCTGCCTAGAAACCTCTTCACCTTTAACAAAGGAAACTGCATTCCCATCCCTCACCCCAGCCATCTTAGGAAGAACTAATCACCAGCCCTTTGCTAACAAGGTCCTCCATAAATTTTGAATAGTAGCCCTGCCTTCATCCTCCCTCACTCAGTGTCAGGGATTCCACTCTTCAGTCATAGGAATACAGTCAATAAACTTCCGCTGTCAGGGGAAATTGTGACCACCCTCCATCTAGTGCCATACTAAACGGGCCATCCAAAATGGATCTCACTGGTCCGAATAATTAAACCGTAACTATGTACAGAGCACTACTACCATACATGCTACACATTCACTGCATATACACGCACTCAATATGCACATGGAATGTTAGCTCAAGGTCCAGGGCTTACTTTAAAACGGTATTTAAGAGGGTAAATAGACTGCACTCTCCTGATAGAGAGAAAAAGATCCAATCATAGTAAAGATTCACAAATACTGAGTATGCAGCTACCACTGCTTTATGTAAATTACCCAGGGAATGGACAGTAGTTCTCTGCTTGCTACAAGAGAATGCTTGGCGCACCCCTCTAAGTCATAGAACAGGTTGTGGCCTTGCGTTATCATGGACAGGCTTAGTGCTCTGTGCACATACTAGAATAGTGTCATTGTAGGGCCAAATAAAAAGTCAGGATTCCAGTTTCACATACTATTGGGCACTCAGGGCAGGGGTACACACCCATTTACCATGGAGGGGGCATTCCCATCCCAACACATGTTATGCACCATATAGCCACACGCTATTCCCACTGCCCCTTACCCCTGAGCCCAATGGGCAGAGGCCTTGGCCATGCCAAACAGGTTATGAGCACATGTTTCTCTCTGAGTAACCCGTTTCTTTCATGGTTCTGAGCAACATGTTTCTTTCGCAAAATCAAGCCAGCCTTTTCACTGGAGTACAGGCTCTGGGCAGAAGTCATCAACTTTCCATTGCCTATCCCTGAGAACCTGCTAGACAGACTCGAGCTGTGGCTACAGGGCATTACATTCAGCCCTGTACCCTTGACCCCTGCAGTAACTGTGACTTCCAAGCCCTTGCGCTCCTTACCCAAATTTATTTTACCACTTTACACTTTTTTTGGGCCCACGTAAAATGTTTTTGGCACCCTATATGTAAATGTATTTCCGAATAATTGCATAGAGGGTGGCGAATCAGGAAAAGTGGTTCATGAAATGTATGTATTAATGTGATTTGTCTTAGAAGAAAAATGCATTTTATACACACATTGAAGTACCTGGGTGCCTCTTGGGGGTTGGTGTCCCAACCTTGCTCTATATGGCTCTTATAGTTTCCTTTGTCACAGTGATATTCACAAGCCAGGAGAGCTGTGAACAATATTTTTCTCTCAGGCCCCAGATGCTTTGAGGACTGGTAAAAAGACTGACGCTTCTTAGGAGCATGCAGGTACCCCCAAGCTGAGTGTGGCAACAGGTGAGGTTGCCACCAGGAGCAAAGTGAGTTGATTTCATGTGCCAGGGTGGAGGGGACAGTAAAAAGGATGAGTTGCAGTTCACCCAGATAGGTCCTCATATAATTAGAGAGGGTGTGGCATAACGGCAGAGCTGACGACTTTGGAAGTAGAAAACCAGGTTCGAGACTCGGTGTCGGCTCAACCTCCTGTGATTCTGAGCAATACACTTAGGGCCTGATTACGATGTTGGTCAGAAACGAAACCTCCCGATTCCTTGTCGGAATCGGTTCCGACCTACTTGCGGTTGGAGGTTCGCTCCGACCGATTATGATGCTTCCGAACACCGTTTGGAAAGTCTCCCATTGAAAAAAGGGGTGGTTGCAGAAAACCTTGCACCCTGTGGCGGGCATCCAATTGTGCCTGTCACACTGTGCATGGTTCTACAGGGGGGTCCTTTGGGTACCCCCACAGCCCCCAACCGGAGGCTTCAGGATGATGGGGGGCCTGCTAGGGGTCCCCAAAGTCAGTTTCTGGCAGCCTTTTTGTGTCGGACAGACCGAGTCGGAAAGGCTGTCGGAATCCGACATCGTAATCGGTCGGTCAGAAACGCTGTCCATTGAGCTGTACGAATTGGCTCCGACTGACTCAGAGTTTCTGAATGCCAGTCGATACCGAGTCGGAATGACCGAACGGTTACCTACCATCGTAATCGGTCAGTCGAAAATGTTTTCGAGTTGGTCGGAAACATGGGTTCCGACACGGGTCAGGAAAATCCGAATGCCATTTGGAGCCTTTACGACCGACATCGTA
Source organism: Calotriton arnoldi (assembly GCA_963921515.1). NCBI lineage: Eukaryota > Metazoa > Chordata > Amphibia > Caudata > Salamandridae > Calotriton > Calotriton arnoldi. Next base: position 1,715,258 of record CAWUFW010002921.1, read on the forward strand.
ATGAGGCCCTTAATCTCCCTATGCCTAAAAATATGAATAGAAAAAAATAATGGGTAATGTAACTGGTGCTCATGTAAACCGCTACAAAACCTTTGGGTCGAGTTTGCACTACATAGCAGAAAATTAACTACTACTACCTCAGGAAAAAGAGAAAATCAACAATAATACTGTCTATGTAAAGGTGCCTAAAGGTTTAGATTAGCAGTATTGGTGTCGGTTTCAAATATTTAAAGAGAATAGACAACATAACCAGGGAGGTATGGGAGGGTTCCCTCGTTTTAACACACATTTGTCTTTGATAGTTAATACATGTACTTTTCAGAAATGTGTTTTTTACATTATCAGTGTAAATTACATTGTAAATCTCTGGGTGTCTGTTATGCGTACCAAATTGTTTATAGTTCTTTATATTTAACCATGCACTTTAGATACGACTATTTTTAATTCATACCACAAAACTTGGTTACATTATGTTATAATACATGGGAATCTGCAATTCATGATTAAAAACCGAGCTCTAATTTCTTTATATTAGGCTACTTGTGACACACCAAGTCGCCTAATATAAAGAAATGACGTAAAACGGTCATGGAACACCTCGGTGACTTGCAAAATCCTTATAATGTACAGTGGGGGTACTTTATCCCATATATATTTCGCATATTGGCTTAGCTGTGTTTGGGCAGGAGGCATTTATGCAATTTAATTTCTGAATAAACAAAATAGGGTGAGGCAACAACCAACTGAGACAAAGGCATCATCTTTGTGTAACAATAACATGTTGATCGATGACATAAAATGAACAAAATAGTTTTCCTTTTTCAATTATTTTCACCAACAAACAGCAAACTCATGCCTTTTTGACTCTCAGTGATGCTTTTATGTGAAATATTCCATCACTCACAAAATAAATAGGTGTTGAGATCCTGTGTGGAGAGGTAGCAGGGACAATGGCCGCATTGATTTCTGCCAGGGCGTAACGCAGGCCCCTGCAGCGCCTGCAGTTCAGGTGGGTCTCCAGACCCCAACCCTTCAGAGGGCCCCCAGCCTTTTAGAGGGCCGCCAAGAAGAATATCTGTGCTGTATGGGAGAGTCGGGGGCCGCATCACATTCTGCAGCGGAGGCATCATCTTGCGTGACGTCACTGATTTCTGCTGCTGCTGCACTGCCACAAAAAATGGCGCTCTTCTACGCAAATGCATGCTGTCTTCTTATAAAACTTTATGTCGCATCAAGGAGAGTAGATAATGCTGTGGAGGAGAGGAGGGTTGTACAGTAGTGCTGCGGCAAGCTTTGTGTATATGGTTTACGGGCGGCCAGCTCAGAAACAGGGGAATAATTGAACCTACAGTGCCTTTCTCATGGCAAAATCAATGAATTCCGTAAAACAACACTTAAGAAATATGCGGCAGTAAACTGAAACTGCTCAGCGAGGCACGAAACGGCTCCGCAATTCATTTTGCAATGTCAATAAATACTCTAGCAGCTAATACAGTGCCCTGACCATGACGGGATGCTGAAGGTGCATACCTAATTAAACTGCAATGCAGCAAGTGCTTTGTAAATTTGTTTGGAATGTCAAGGTATATTGCCTATGTCTATAAAAAGTATAAAAAGAAACCACGGTGTTTTTCCTAAGTACTTGAATAAAACAGAAATGTAACTTTTATTTAAAGGCAATAAAACCTTTGAAAGATGCTATAAAAGACAATGGATGTAAAGGGGTAGACAGAAATCAACAACTCTGGAACTCTGCACAGTCGCCTCAGTGTTTCACCAGTTTCTCTGGGACCAGCTGACAGTGGCGGCTCCTCCGTTAAGGCGGAGGAGTATCGCCCCACTGATCTTTCAGTAGCGCACAAAACAAAAATAAAATGACAATAAAACAAGTTTATTATTGTTTTCTTTTTCTTTGCTGTCACTGAGCTGAGTCTTGAGGGCAGGGCTATCCTGACGGAGAGTCAGCAACAGGGAGGAGGAATGGTGGGTACTAAGTGCGCATGTGGGTTTGGCCAGCTGTCTCCGCCCGGCCAAACAGATATGCACACTTAGGGCCTCATTACGAGTTTGGGGGTGCGGGAGCTGGACCGCGCTGCTCCTGCACGACCAAACCCGTGTTTAAACGGCCCGCCAGAGTAGGAGTTTTCTCCTGTCTGGCGGGAGGTTCTTTGGCATTCCCACGGAGGTGACTATAAAATAGGCACCGCAATGGGAATGTCAGAATCAGGACCTGCACATCATATACTGCTGCAGTCCATGCTATGCAGGTAATGGGGTGCGTGCACACAGGGAGGCACAACATGTGCCGCCCCTGCATGCACCCCATGGCCCTGAGGCACAAGGGGGCCCTTTTGTTTCCTCTCTGCCACGGTTTTCATGGTGGGCTCACTGCCATGAAAACCATGGTGGAGAGGAAACTTGTAATATGCTTGGGGGGACCGCAACAGTCCCACCAAGCATATTGCGGCCTCAAAACCTCTGTGCCACTGCAGAGATCCCTGGTGGTTGCGACGGTCCCAGGTTAGCACGAGCACCCTAGTTGTAATAGTGTGGTCGGAAGACCACCACCGTGCTCCCTTGAGTTTGGAAGTCTGTGGACCGCCAGACTCGTAATGAGGCCCTTAGCCTTTCTCCAACCCGAGCTGTGTTGTACAGTCAGGTGGAGCAGAGACACAGGCTCTCAGTCCCTGTCTGAGCACCAAACCAGCCAGCTCAGACCAATCCCGGCGCTGCTCTTGTGCTGGTAATAACATTACCAGCACAAGAGCAGCGTTTGGATTGGCCATGGGGTGTCTGGGAGCCTGTGCTTTGGCTGCTGGGAGTCGACAGGAGCAGACGAGCAGAAAACTACTGAGGCGGCGGACAGCAAGTAAGTAATATTTTTTCCCCCTTTTTCTCGCCCACTCTGCCCCCCCAGTTTACCTTCACAGAAGCTGCCAATGGGCACCAATGACAATTATTATCACAGATTACTAAACCCCAAAGATACACTATTGAAACCAGGATTTGAAAGCAGTTCTTAAAGGGTGGGCTACACCTGAAAGCACAATAAAGTATCCTAACAGAAAAAACACTGGCAAAGCCAATAGGTCCTCACCTGTAAAATGTAACTGCCAAGCTTTTTGTAAAGCATTGTTTGAAAGAAATAAATGTCAAACTACAGGAGGAAAAGAATATACGTATCATAAAGTATTTCACAACTGTACATTGAATTCAATATTTCAATCTTTCTAAATGAACTGCTTTATTTTTCAAATACTTTTCACCCAGGAACCTTTGAACATAATCTAAAAAGAAAAATAAAGTGTCAACATTTAAAGGAAAAGGCTGGGCAAGGCCTAATTTACTTTTCATAGGACTTAGAACTTAAAATGCTCCAGCCATTTGCCTCTCGGCAGTAGCACAGGGGGCAGATTTATAGACCTCCAGGAAAAGAGACATCTCCTTTTCAGTCCTGCTAAGTACACCTTCTGCCTCAAATGGCAGCTAAGTGAGTGAAGTAGCCAACCCCTCCCCCAGAACCAGAAACGATTTTGCATGCCAAGGTCTGTGCATTCATGCAATAAATGGAGTTCTGGAGCTAAAAAAAACCATCCATTAAAGCTTGCTCTTTAGTCATACCCCAAAGTATATAAAAAAAGTGATGGAAGGAATGCTTGAATTAAACTCAGTCAGTGTTAATTACTCGGGCCACATCCCAGTTCATCGTTATTTTACACAACATGCCACCAGTCGCAGCCCGTCCCCTGCCAAAGTGGCGGGGCAGGCATGAGGAGGGAGCTGGGGGGGAAGGGATCAAGGGACAAAATAAAAAAAATAAACTTAAACTTACCAGATCACCGCCTCCTCCGCCGTCCACTCCATAGCGCTCTTCCTGCTTCTGGGACAGGCTCCCAGACTGCACTGCGGCCAATCATGACGCTGCAGGAAAGCAGCGTCAGGATTGGTCTGAGCCCTATGACTTTGCGCTCCCAGGCAGACTGGGAGCCTGTGCCTGCTTTCTCCAGCACAGCAACGCAGCTGGGGCTGGAGAAAGCTTCACGGCGCATGAGTTGTTTGGCTGGCCTAAAACAGCCAGCCAAACACCTCATGCGCAGTGAAGGGACAAGGGAGTGCACTAGCACTCACCCACCACAGTGTCATCCCCTTGGACCTGCCCCCAAGACTCATCAGAGTCCTGGGGGCTGGTCCAGGGGGATTACAATAAAATGATAATAAGATAGACTAGAAACCCGTTTTATTATCGTTTTGGTGGTGGCAGGGGGGGCAGCGCTTCTCCGCCCTAATGGAGGGGACACTGCTGCATGTCACCTCAGTTTGGACCCAGCCATATGGAAATCAGTTTTTAACCTGCTCCAGTGGGAACAGTCTAGCCCAAACTGCCAGGCCAGGTCCTCATTGAATCGGAACAGAAGCACCCATGACCAATTTCTCCCTAGTTACGCCTCATCAGCCATGTATAGCTTGGTTAAAGAGACAGAGGGGTCGATTCCGATCCCGGTCGGAGGCGCACCTAATACCATTCGGCCGCGAAAAAAGCCAGGCGAATGCCTGTTTCCCGACCGATTCGCACATACGTCCGAACGAGCAAGTACGATGCGCACAACTGCCCAAATCCCGACCCAGTCGTACTCACCCAATACAGGTCCTGTTCTCCGACCGAGGCGGATCCGGAAAGCATAAAATCGAGTCGCACGGAAGCCAAAATGCAGCCCCGTCCGGCTGGACAAGTACGATGCGCTTTCCGTACGCGCCGAACCCGTCGCTACGCACGGCACGTCAAAGCATCCGGGAGAGGCGCACATAAGCTCCGATTCGCGCCACAAGACGATCCACGGCTACGAGACGAGACACGCCAGCGACGAGGATGAGGCGAAGCAAAGAGAAAGACGAGACGAGGCAGAACCAACCATGAATCCCATCGTGCCGATCCTACCAATATTCTACATCTATTACCGAAACAGGCACGGACGCGTACGGCGCAGAAGGTAAGTCAGACACCAACAACAAAAACAAACTACACGTACCCGACATATCACACACAGAGGGATGCAGAAATTACTTACACCAGCAACAGCAGCACCATAGGGGCGGGATAGCCATCACCAATGCCACATATACACATAGCGGCCCGGATGCCCACCACCACTACCACCCCTACTCAGGGGGTGCCAGATGCCTACCACTACTACCACCTCTACCCATGGGGGGCTGGATGCCTACCACCACTACCACCCCTACTCAGGGGGTGCCAGATGCCTACCACTACCACCACCTCTACCCATGGGGGGCTGGATGCCTGTCACTACTACCACCTCTACCCATGGGGGGCTGGATGCCCACTACCACCCCTACTCAGGGGGTGCCAGATGCCTACCACTACTACCACCTCTACCCATGGGGGGCGGGATGCCTACCACCACTACCACCCCTACTCAGGGGGTGCCAGATGCCTACCACTACTACCATCCCCACCCATGGGTGGCTGGATGCCTGCCACTACTACCATCCCCACTCATGGGTGGCTGGATGCCTATCACTACTACCATCCCCACTCATGGGGGGCTGGATGCCTATCACTACTACCATCCCCACTCATGGGGTGCTGGATGCCTGCCACTACTACCATCCCCACTCATGGGGGGCTGGATGCCTATCACTACTACCATCCCCACTCATGGGGGGCTGGATGCCTATCACTACTACCATCCCCACCCATGGGGGGCTGGATGCCTGCCACTACTACCATCCCCACTCATGGGGTGCTGGATGCCTATCACTACTACCATCCCCACTCATGGGGGGCTGGATGCCTGCCACTACCACCACCCCTACTCATAGGATGGGTAATGCATGACACAACCAGCATACTCCCACATAAGGAATCACAGAAAATTACATCCACCCAAACAACATGACAAGCGTGTGTAGTCCATGTCAAATGCCAACAACACAAAACATGACAATGAACATACAATGTGACCCACTATCACATGTGTGACACATAAAAGTGTGTGGCCTCCACAATACAAGCCGACCATGGCCACTGTGGCAATGGGGCCCAAAGCCCCATCACCACAGTCACCAAAAGGTAAGTGTGGGGTCCATGGCTGATGCACCTTTTGATCATTGTGGCAATGGGGCCTAAAGCACCATCACCACAGTCACCAAAAGGTAAGTGTGGGGTCCATGGCTGATGCACCTTTTGATCAGTGTGGCAATGGGGCCCAAAGCCCCATCACCACAGTCACCAAAATGTAAGTGTGGGGTCCAAGGCTGATGCACCTTTTGATCAGTGTGGCAATGGGGCCTAAAGCACCATCACCACAGTCACCAAAAGGTAAGTGTGGGGTCCAAGGCTGATGCACCTTTTGATCAGTGTGGCAATGGGGCCCAAAGCACCATCACCACGGTGATCATAAGGTAAGTGTAGGCATGGTAAAAGCTGCCAAAGACAAACTGTATGGATGAATCCTGGTCACACAACAACTAAAACATCTGTGGCATAGTAGTGCTTGTGTCCCATTGCAACATAGATTGGGCGAGGCTAACAGTGCAGTGACACAGAAACATCGTTTTGGCCATGTGCATACAAACATCACACATGGGGGACCACATTGCCAACAATCAGCCAATTACACAATTACACAATGACAGAAGTGACCATCATGATGCTGACCCACATATCTGCACCTATGGACACACAAATGTATATAACCTGTGGAGACTGTCGATGTCAGGTGAACAAATACCATACCATGGCAGCAATGGGACATACAAACCATGATCATTGTGCTGACTGATGACCCAGGAGTCCCAGGGAGAGCAGGGGAAAATCACCAAACAACATACAGCCAATGGCACACTACAGAAATGCCAATGCAGTGATGCAAATGCACTAACACAAACATGCAGACTCACACTGCATATCAAACACAACAGGTGATGGGGGTGTGTGCCAGTGTCCCCAGGCAACCACACAACACATGAGGAGGCCTGAATCCCAATTACACAGATGTGTATACAGTGCCACACACAAGTAACTCATGGATTGGATTCCCCTATGTGGGCAATCTGGCATTGTTAGATGAGAGGGAGCCCAAACTACACACGTCACACAAGCTTGTAGGAACAGCAACTAACACAGCAAGAGACACACCCACCACAGCACTACCCCCAGGGACCTAGACTGCATGACAATTCCACTGTGATGACAAAAGTAGATGTTGATCACACTGTGAACCACAGCCATGTGTCCTCAGCTACAAACTACCATCACACCTACACAAACTCCAATCAATCAGCAGGGCCTGCCAGCCAAGGCCAATATGGAGGTAGTGGTCTAGCCGTGCAACAACTCACATTTGCACACTCAACACCACACACCCTGATCTCCACCAATGTGCAGCAGTGAAGCTCACATGGACTGGTGACATTGCACATGCACCCACGACAATCCCAGGGGTGGTGGGGGGAACTAAGGTGCAGAAACCCATCACACATGCCCACTCAACATGACTCGTCTATGTATGACACACAGCACAGTACGCCGTACATGCGCATGATGTGAAATCCACCACAAACAATGGGATCCTGGCCATAGTCACACACCAACGAAGAAGCCAAGGTGAGACACAAAGAACACACGTACACAATTTCCAACATTGCAGCTCTGACCCTGAGGAGTGGCAGCAGTCACACACACAACGCGTCACAATCACTGAAAGCTACCACAAACTCAAAATCACATTACTTGTGTAAACAACAAGTGCCAAGGGGAATCCTGAATGTGTCCCATCAGCGTTTGCCCACATCCCCAGCCCTGACAACAAAGACAACCTGGGATGACAACCTCATGAACATCAGTTTGCCATGCACCCACATCACGGAGAAACCAGGTCCAAGATGCTGGATGAACACATACCAACTCTGCAAGCATCACAAACAGGAACATCCCTAGGGACACAGCCTGTGTATGAAAAGGGAAGGGAACATGCACAGACATGCTCACACAACACACAACACGGGCACACGCAATGTCACCAGATTACACACAGCCATGAGGGCACTCCACTCCTGTGGAAGGTCCACTCTGCCAAACCTTGTCTGTGCACGACTCAAACATATCAGCAGGACACTCCGTCAGTGAGTCAACAACTACAACACACAGAAGCCTCTGCTCACATCAGCCTGGGTACGGGAGTGTCACGTCAGTCATCTGCATACACCCAAAACACGTGGCAATCCAGTTGTACTGTATACATAGATGAGTCCTCCAAAATTGATGTGCAAAACTGCATGTCCAGTGGAGACGGGCACACAGTCAGGGTACTAGGAACATTGGACAGTGGTAAACCCAACAGATGTGCAACAGTGTAGGACAAAGATGGTAATCTACAAATGCTAAACGTACATCCCTGTGTCAAATGCTGAACATTACACCCTCAGACTGCAGCAAGGGATGCTATAGATCCAGACTGGATTAGGACACATATCCCATGGATCACATGGAGCCCATCACAGCAAAACTTCATTTACCTGATCTGAACACAATTACAACAGCAAATGCATGATTCTACACATCTACATCATGTACCACCAAAGATTAACCACAAGTAAACAAAAAGAGGCTTTATTCAGCAAGTGTGCAACTGAAATCAAAAGTCCAAAATTAACTACGGCCAATGTCCAGTCCAAATACACAGTCCCAACAGGGTGATGTGTGACAACTTGTCACCAATTGCTTGCCTGCACAGGTACCGACAGGGGACATACCCCTTGGAGGGGCATACGAGGGCAGGCCAGGCACCGCAGGGACAGGATCAGGGGATGCCAGAAGGAGGCAGGGAAGGTGAGGTGGGTGCAGGAGTGTCACCGGCAACTGCAGTGGAGGTGTCTGACTCAGGGGGGCCGGCACCACCGCAGGGCCCAAGTCCGATGGTGTTGGTGCTGCAACCACTGCAGTGGGCTGGTCAAATGGAGTGGACTGGGTCCCCAATGCAGTGCCCGAGTCAGACGGGGTTGTTGTGGACTCCACCGCAGTGCATGACTCCAAGGGAGTGGAAGGGGGGCAGAAGAGCTGGGCAGGACAGAGGGGGGACACGGTCTCCACACCAGTGGCACATACAGGCAGAGCGTCTGGTTTGGGGGTGGAAGAGCAAGTGGCAGGGGGAGGGCCTGAGCAGTTTGGGGATGCGGTATCGGTGTGTGGGGGAACCTGGGGCAGGGTGTGGCGGTGGAACCTGTGGAGTGGTGGCCTGGGGGATGGAGGTGAGAGACTGGGTGGGTGACTTGCAGGGCGGTGGCGGGGTCAAGCTCTTCCGGGTCCGGGGGGACTTGCGGGTGGGGGGCTCACTCTGCCTGCGCCTGGGGGAGTGTGTCCGGGGGCGAGGGGCACTCCCTCTCTGTGTGTGGACTTCCTCTTCCCCCGGTATGCTGGATCAGCGGGATTGGAGGGGAAGAGGCCGAGGTCAGAGAGGAAGAGCTGCTGTGTATGTGGGGTTGCAGGTGAGGCAAGGGAAGGGGTCTTGGAGGGAGAGGATCTTGAGGATTGCGGAGTGACTGTGGTTGCCTGTGTGTGGGTCAGTTCCCCATCCCCTGTGTGTGTGGAATCAGTCCCCTGAGGATGCTTGTGTGCACGTCTTGCCTTGGTTTTGGGTGTGTGTGTGCTGCTCGTGTCTGTGTGTTTGGGTGATTGTGCAGGTGTGCATGTGCTTTGGACAGGTAGGGTGTTAGGAAGTGTGGATGGGGCAGAGGTGGGAGGAGTGAGGGACTGTTGGAGGAGGGACACTGCTGCCGTCAGGGAGGATTCCATGGACCTATTGCTCCTCTGTAGGGCAGACATACCCGTTGAGATGCCCTCCATGAACGACACCAGCTGTGTCAACAGAGTGGTGTGTGCATGGAGGACAGTCAGCATTGCTGTCTGCCCTACATGGAGCTGCCGAAGGAGGTACACAGACTCCTCACTCAGGACAGCAGGGGACACAGGGGCAGGGGGTGCGGTGCCTGGCTTGAAGGAGACACGCTCCCGAGCACGGGAGCCTCCACGGACCTCAGGAATGGGAGCCAATGGGAGGGTGGTGGTGGTGGTGGCGGGGTCAGACAGACTAGCTGGAGTGTTGCGGCTGCTGACACCCGCATCCACAAGGGAGTCATCCTCCGAGCTGCTGTGGTCCCCAGCTGAGGTGGATGGTGCTGAGGACTCCTCGGTGTGGCTCCCCTCGCCCTCCGTGCCACTGGGTCCCTCTGACCACTCGTCGGACGCTGACCCAGTCTGGCTCCGCTGCTCCTCCTGGTCCGTGGAGCTGTCCCCTCCTGTGGCTGTGGATGTATCTGCAAACAATTAGGGAAACAGACAAACATCAGTCACCTGCACTGACCGCACACACCACAGTAAGTACAGCACATCACAGAACAAGCCCTGGCATCTCTAGTAGAACATTGCCAAAAGTCATCACACAGATTAGGAGAAGCCAATTGTCAGTCTGATGGTCAACCATGGAACAGACACCCCTCCTGCCCTTGCACCCATCTGTCTGGTGCCTGTCTGATGGTAAGACCCCAGTGTGGACACATGCACCACCTACACAGTAGTTGGACATTGCTGAGAACACGGTGAAGTATGTGAACATGCCCACGTCACATCTCTTGCCACTGAGTCAGTGCAGGTGTCTGTATAAATGGACGGCCAGAGTCTAAATAGAAATGCATGTGATGCATACCAGCACCAGACCCCATGAAGCACCCATGTCCGGATAGTCAATGCCACAATGGGGTGCATGTTGCACATGTCACTCCCCTTCAGGATCACTCTTAGGAAGTTTAATGCCATGACACAGGCATGCCTGCAAAGTCATACATCACTGTCTCCAGTCACATGGCCATGGCAGCCAGCCAACAGCAGTCTGCACTGTGTCACAATCCTAGGACATGGGGAAGGCAAGTAATGTAACTGACAAGTGCACATGTCCATCCCCCAAAAACCACATAATCTGAACTACTATTTGTCCACGTCATACCAATTGGACATATGGGGGACATGAAACACAACTCTCTGAACATGAGCACCTCACAGTGTGCTGAGAGTGAAAAACAGCTGCCTGAAAGTCACAGTGGCATACACCTGTCTGCACAGTCATGTGATCAAACACCTATAAGTCACAGAAGTCTTGTCTCACATGGTCCAATAGCAGATGGCATGCTGACCCCTAACCGATAAACATCACAGGAGTCCTGACAACGTAGTCACAGCACAACGACACAGAGGCAGACACCTGAGGGAACATTTCACTGAGCACAGCATGTCAGCTGATACACGGGAGTGGGAGTACAGAGTGTATTGTATGCCCTGGAGTAGGCATGACTGTCCGGCTCCACCTGCAAGATGGATGAGCCCTGGTCAGTAGGCAGGTGGCTAGGCATGTGTGACACACTTGACATACATACTCCTGAGGCCCAAACATTTTACCCACCCGCAGCATGGGGGTGTGGCAAATACCCCAGGGACATGTGGTGATTATGATCTGCAAGTGGATCACATATCAAAGTTACACCCAGTCTACATTGCACGACTCAGGCATTGTGTGAGCAATTGACCCACCCATGAAGGCTAACACAATATCACAGGAACAAAAGCTGTCACCCACCTTGAGCAAAGCAAAATGCAAGGACCCTGTACCCGAGTGACACAATTATCCTGAGCGTAAGGAGCACACCGGCCTATCAGATGGGTAGTGGCCATGTCACAATAGAGGGACATGGGTACTGGACAACAAGACTGATGTACTGGGGAAGTTTAACCACGGCACAGGAGGGCACATAGAATGTCAGACAGAGTTCACAGTGCAGTCTTTGACTCACCCCCTCCTTGCTGCTGTCTGCCCTTCAGCTGCCCATCCAGCTCCGGGAAGACCACCGGCAGGATCTGGAGCATGTGGGGGGTCAGGGTCCGGTGTCCGCCCCTCCTGCGAGGAGGCGACAGCTTCAGCTGGACCCTTGCAATCCTCCGGGTCCAGCCCCGAAGGTCCTGCCACCTCTTCTGGCAGTTGCGGATCCGGCGCTTGTAGACCCCCACGGATCTGACTGCCCGGACGATGGCCAGCCAGATATCCTGCTTCTGATGGGCATCAACCTGTGAGGATGACAAAGTGAAAAGGCCATTACTACACATGCAACATATCCGTGCATCACACAGTTGGAAATACATGTCTCAATCACAGGGGCATATGATGTACACAGGCAGTGCAACGAGGGCTATGGACAGTTTGCCAGCAGTTACTACATGGTATCATTGCATGGGAAGTGAACCTTGTTTGAATGCACTGTTACTCCACTGTACCTGTTCAGTGCATGTGACTACACACTTTGGGGGGTGAGTACTACTCAGTGAGCATGCTAGCCAGTGGTGTGCACACTGAAAGTCTTGCTAGTCAGACAACATGCACAATTAGTAAGGCAGTGGACAGCACACTCACCTGCTCCCCTGGTGTCCCATACAGCTTGCTGTACTGTGGAAGGAGGTTGTCCAGCAGGGCCTGGTTCTCCTCATGGGTGAAGGCTGGGGCTCTCTCCACAGTACGTGCCATTGCAGTAGCCAGAGGATGCAGAGACAGCAGCAGTGTAGTGGCAGATGTCGTCCTGGAGCATGTAGTGCAGGCAAGTGAGCCCTCAGGGGAACAGCCAGCATTATATGTGTGCTGCAGAGGCAGATACTGTGCCATGTGTCCAAAGTGATAGGTCCAAGTCGTATGCATCTTATGAATCTGACCAATCCATGGAATTGCAGCACCAAGACACGCCCACAGCATCCTTCAAAAATGTCAACTTCATGACACCCATGAATTTGCAACATTGTTGTGGCTGGCCAACTGAATTCACTGCATCAGACTCGTTGAAGCTTCAAAAACGCGTCCGTTGCCATGCCAGGCCCCAGCCAATGCGTGCGCACTGATCGGACCATTGCTGTACAACGCGTACCCGCTCACATTCAATGCAATGGTCCGTGCGGGCACACCGATCGGACCATTGCTGTACAACGCGTACCCGCTCACATTCAATGCAATGGTCCGTGCGGGCACACCGATCAGACCATTGCTGTACAACGCGTACCCGCTCACATTCAATGCAATGGGCCGGCCGGGCACACCGATCGGTCCATTGCTGTACAACGCGTACCCGCTCACATTCAATGCAATGGTCCATGCGGGCACACCGATCGGACCATTGCTGTACAACGCTTACCCGCTCACATTCAATGCAATGGTCCGTGCGGGCACACCGATCGGACCATTGCTGTACAACGCGTACCCGCTCACATTCAATGCAATGGGCCGGCCGGGCACACCGATCGGTCCATTGCTGTCCTAACAGCGTACCCGCTCACATTCAATGCACTGGTCCGTGCGGGCACACCGATCGGACCATTGCTGTGCAACGCGTACCCGCTCACATTCAATGCATTGGTCCGTGCGGGCACACCGATCGGACCATTGCTGTACAACGCGTACCCGCTCACATTCAATGCAATGGGCCGGCCGGGCACACCGATCGGTCCATTGCTGTACAACGCGTACCCGCTCACATTCAATGCAATGGTCCGTGCGGGCACACCGATCGGACCATTGCTGTACAACGCTTACCCGCTCACATTCAATGCAATGGTCCGTGCGGGCACACCGATCGGACCATTGCTGTACAACGCGTACCCGCTCACATTCAATGCAATGGGCCGGCCGGGCACACCGATCGGTCCATTGCTGTACAACGCGTACCCGCTCACATTCAATGCAATGGTCCGTGCGGGCACACCGATCGGACCATTGCTGTGCAACGCGTACCCGCTCACATTCAATGCATTGGTCCGTGCGGGTACACCGATTGGACCATTGCTGTACAACGCGTACCCGCTCACATTCAATGCAATGGGCCGGCCGGGCACACCGATCGGTCCATTACTGTACAACGCGTACCCGCTCACATTCAATGCAATGGTCCGTGCGGGCACACCGATCGGACCATTGCTGTACAACGCGTACCCGCTCACATTCAATGCAATGGTCCGTGCGGGCACACCGATCGGACCATTGCTGTACAACGCGTACCCGCTCACATTCAATGCAATGGTCCGTGCGGGCACACCGATTGGACCATTGCTGTGCAACGCGTACCAGGCATACAACGCGTACCCGCTCACATTCAATGCAATGGTCCGTGCGGGCACACCGATCGGTTCATTGCTCTACAACGCGTACCAGGCATACAACGCGTTCCCGCTCACATTCAATGCAATGGTCCGTGCGGGCACACCGATCGGACCATTGCTGTACAACGCGTACCCGCTCACATTCAATGCAATGGTTTGTGCGGGCACACTGATCGGACCATTGCTGTGCAACGCGTACCAGGCATACAACGCGTACCCGCTCACATTCAATGCAATGGTCCGTGCGGGCACACCGATCGGACCATTGCTGTACAACGCGTACCCGCTCACATTCAATGCAATGGGCCGGCCGGGCACACCGATCGGTCCATTGCTGTACAACGCGTACCCGCTCACATTCAATGCAAAGGTCCGTGCGGGCACACCGATCGGACCATTGCTGTACAACGCGTACCCGCTCACATTCAATGCAATGGGCCGGCCGGGCACACCGATCGGTCCATTGCTGTACAACGCGTACCCGCTCACATTCAATGCAATGGTCCGTGCGGGCACACCGATCGGACCATTGCTGTGCAACGCGTACCAGGCATACAACGCGTACCCGCTCACATTCAATGCAATGGTCTGTGCGGGCACACCGATCGGACCATTGCTGTGCAACGCGTACCAGGCATACAACGCGTACCCGCTCACATTCAATGCAATGGTCCGTGCGGGCACACCGATCGGACCATTGCTGTACAACGCGTACCCGCTCACATTCAATGCAATGGGCCGGCCGGGCACACCGATCGGTCCATTGCTGTACAACGCTGCGTACCCGCTCACATTCAATGCAATGGTCCGTGCGGGCACACCGATCGGACCATTGCTGTACAACGCGTACCCGCTCACATTCAATGCAATGGTCCGTGCGGGCACACCGATCGGACCATTGCTGTGCACAACGCGTACCCGCTCACATTCAATGCAATGGGCCGGCCGGGCACACCGATCGGTCCATTGCTGCTACTACACGCGTACCCGCTCACATTCAATGCAATGGTCCGTGCGGGCACACCGATCGGACCATTGCTGTACAACGCGTACCCGCTCACATTCAATGCAATGGTCCGTGCGGGCACACCGATCGGACCATTGCTGTACAACGCGTACCCGCTCACATTCAATGCAATGGTCCGTGCGGGCACACCGATCGGACCATTGCTGTGCAACGCGTACCAGGCATACAACGCGTACCCGCTCACATTCAATGCAATGGTCCGTGCGGGCACACCGATCGGTCCATTGCTCTACAACGCGTACCAGGCATACAATGCGTACCCGCTCACATTCAATGCAATGGTCCGTGCGGGCACACCGATCGGACCATTGCTGTACAACACGTACCCGCTCACATTCAATGCAATGGTTTGTGCGGGCACACTGATCGGACCATTGCTGTACAACGCGTACCCGCTCACATTCAATGCAATGGTCCGTGCGGGCACACCGATCGGTCCATTGCTCTACAACGCATACCAGGACAGGTCACACGCATATGTCACCATGCTGGTCACTGGTGAACCTATGCCAGCCACATTTACTTTCCAGGGACTCAGGGGCACAACTACAACACCACACCCAGTCCACACTGTCTATGAGGCATGTGTGGCAGCATAACCTTATCTGTGTATGGGGGTGAACATGTGGATTTTGGGGTGGCACTTGGGGGCAGACACACCCAGGCTGTGCACGTGTTAATGGGGACAGGGTCCTTTGTGTGTTGTGCACATGACCACTGTGGTGTGCAACTTTTCATTTCTGAGCATGTGTCATGGTCACATTTCCAGGTTGTGTATGTGTATGACATGTCACATACCCCCAGGCTCACATGTGGGAAGGCATGTACGTCACAGGGTGGCCCATTCCAACAATAGTGATGTCCCTCCACAGTCTGTGTGCATGTTGTGTATCACATGTCTCTGACTCCATGTGCACAATGGGAGACAGTCTCCACATCCACGTGGTTTGTGCATGAACTTTGATGGTGTGTGTGTGTGTCTCACAGACGTCCATGTCTGTCCTGCAGAGGCTACAGGGGCCACCACCTGTGGGTGTCATGTTTGTTTTTCTGACGTGTACATGATACGCCATGTCATGCCAGTGTCCATGTGGCAAGACAGGCTCCCTGGGAATCTACCTGTCAATGAGCTGTGATGCCTGTGGAGCATCTGTCCAGACATGTCACTGTGGTATGTGTGTGGAACGTGAGAGCAGTTAATGTGTACTGTGACACAGCCTAATGGTGTCCCATAGCACACCCTGGAACCAGTTGTCAACACTTGTTGAACAGAGAGATGTTAGATGATGTCCATGTAGGTGCCATATATGTCCAAACGGGACGACACACACATCAAGTACTTGTGTATGTTGATGATGTGTCATGTGAAATTGAGTATGGTGAACGGCACATTGGTGGGGTGACTGACAATCTTGCTTTCTTCACCTATGCACTGCAGGGCTCCTGCTGTCCATCGACCATTCCCAGACCTGGCAACGATGGTGGAACGTGACAGCATCCGACGGTACCGCTTCACCAGGCAGCTGATTGAGGATTTGGCAGTGCGGTTGGCCCCACATTTGCAGCCTGGCCGGCCGTATCCTACAGCGCTGACCCCCAAGGTGAAGGTGATGGCAGCCCTACACTTCTTTGCCACCGGTACCTTTCAACACACTGTGGCAACTACTGGTGGGATGTCACAGACTATGTTCAGCCGTGTGCTACGCGATGTTTTGGGGGCAATGTTGAGATACCTCAACCAGTACATCTATTTCCCAACACGTCAACGACTCACTGACGTCAAGAGTGACTTCTATGCCCTGGGGAGGATGCCACATGTAATTGGCTCCATTGATGGGACACATGTGTCTTTGATACCACCACAGGCACATGAGCAGGCATACCGCAACCGTAAACATTACCATTCGATCAATGCTCTGGTGGTATGTCTTGCAGATATGACCATCTCACATGTGTGTGCCCGTTTCCCCGGTTCTGCACACGATGCCTACATGATGAAGAGTAGTCGCATTCCCGAGGATGATCTCACAGATGCCGAACCAGCGTGCCTGGCTTGTTGGTGTGTACTGACTTTGTACCATTGTGTGTGTTCTGCTATGTTGTTTTCCGCACACATTTTCAAATCGGCTAATGTGCAATTGTCTGTCTGTAGGTGACTCGGGATACCCCAACATGCCGTGGTTGCTGACACCCCTCAGGAACCCTGTGACACCAGCCCAGATGCGCTACAATGAGGCACATGGTCGGACGAGGAGGGTGATTGAGCGGACCTTTGGTCTCCTGAAGAGCCGCTTCCGCTGCCTGGACAAGACAGGAGGGGCCCTCCCATATGCCCCAGCAAAGGTGTGCAAGATTGTCATCGTCTGCTGCATGCTACACAACCTGGCAGTGCGGAAGGAGTTGCCTCTCATCCTGGATGACGATGACCAACGTCCGCCACCTGTGGAAGATCCTGGCCTGGGTCACGATGCCAGTGAAGATGATGATGATGATGATGATGATGGTGATGTCCGCACACAGCTCATCACCAACTTCTTCAGCTGAATGTGAGTCTCCAGAGGGTTGTAATGTCAATGATTTGAGTTTGCATGATATGTGTGTGTGGTGCTCTGGTGCTGTTTGAGTGTGGCCATGTGCTACTTGACTGGATGCGTGCAGCGATGTGTCCTTGCAGGTGGTCTGTACTGCCCAACAGTGTTGACATGCTAACTTGGTTTTGTGTAGTTATCTCGTGACATGTATTAGACATGAGTATTGCCGTTCTGTGCTGTTCTTCAGTGGTTTTGACTGTGTGTCATGTCTGTCCTTCACAGGGTGCTGCTGGAGTTGTCTGATCAACTTGGATCCCCCGAATCCATGATTCAACTTCCAAGGTGGAAGCAGTCGTTTCCCTACAGGTGATGTGCCACACACCCCTGGACTTTCTATCTTCTGCACTTTTTGACTTTGTGGCCACAGCCAGGTTGGATTAGCTTGCATTTGTAGTGGAAACTACATGTTGGAAATGTGTAATAAACCTGTGCTTGACTTTGGGATGTGCGTTGTCTGTAGTCACACATCTGACTGACATTTGCTTACTGCACCTGTTGTCTAGTTGACAGTGACTGTGAATAGGTGGCGTGTCTGTACATTCCACTGTACTTCGTTGCAACATCAGTATAGGTGATGAGTCTGATGGCCCTGGTGTGTATGTGTTTTGTGGCCCTAGTGGTGTGTCTCCCTCATATGTGTCACGTCGCCATGACTGACATGACAGTGTTGGACTTGCTGTAGCAGTTAGCATGCACAGTGTAATTTAGAAGATCAACATCTACATGACAAAAACCACGTTGGAATCACAACAGAGGCAGATATGGTGTATTGGTGAGTTTATTTACATACAGGTGTGAGGATGGTGCACAGGATGGTGGGTGCTGTACATAGAAATTTGGATCCAAAGTTCCCATGTGAATTGGAAGTCTTGGTAGCTGAAAAGTCCAGAGTAAAGTCCACAGTCATCTGATACATTTGGTCAACTAGAGCTCCCCATGTCATGTGGGAGAGTTGGCTTGGCTTCAACAGGGCGTGCAGTATGCACACAGAGGAAAAGTTCCAGAACAGGTGTTGGCTTCCTGGGGGATGTAGATGGCCATCGGCCTCTCAGTTTGGCCTCCTCGGACGGCCCCTCTTCTTGGGGGGGACCCTCAGGTGCAGGCTGCGGCGGTGCAGGGGACTCTCTGCCAGAGTCCTCCTCCCTCCCTGTGGCATTTGCAGTTGTTTCAGCAGCAGATGTTGTGGGCACACAGGGAGGTGAGGCCATGTTGGTGCTGATCTGGCGGAGGCATGTCAGTATGTCCCTATGCACCGCTGTCAGTTGTTCCAATGTGTCCCACTTGGACTCCATGCCACACATGTGTGTCTCGACACGTGACATGTGTGTCTCGACACGGGACATGTGGGAGTCCAAGCGGGCATGATGGGCAGCCTGCTGCTGCTGTATGTCCTTGAGGATCCCCACTACCTGGCTGACCTCTCCGGTGCTAGTCTGGTACGCATCCGCGATATGTGCCAGTTGTGGGTCATCATACAGTCCAGACCCCTCTGCAAGGAGAGACCTATGTCTCCCACCCCTCACACCACCCCTGGCGACACGTGCAGGACCTGCAGTGGCACGCACAGGTGACCGTGGGCCCACTTGGGTGTTGTTCCTGGGCTCGTTGTCAGCAGCTCCAGTTTGGGCCTGGGTCCGTGCGCTGTTGTCATCTGTGGTCCTTGGTGTGTCCGTGTTGGCAGGGGTGGCCTGTGTGTTGGCAGTTGTTGGAGGGGTGGGTGCAGGGGGTGCAGATGTTGGTCCTGCTGGTGCTGCATGATGACTCACACCGGAGGGTCCAGCTGGTTCTTCGCCATCCGAGGAGTGCAGAGGCTGATCCACACCAGTGAGCTCAGTGTTCCCCGGAGCCTGGGACAGGGAGTCCTCCTGGTCTGCTGCTGTGTCCCCATCATCTCCTGTTTTGGGGAGAGACACAGATTGTATGTTATGTTTCTACTGGCATCAATTGTTCAAACACCTGACAGTTGTGACTGTACCTCTGGATGTGGGCCAGGACATTGCATTCTCCTAAATAGTGACAGTCAGTGAGTGATATTGGTGTAGCACATTGTCCTGCCAACCTGTGGCATGTCAATGTGAATGTTGAGGTGTGTGCATGACCAGCATTGGTGGTATTTGGTTACCATCCAGGCCTCCTTCTCCCCCAGCCCAGTTATCCCACCATGCAACGTGCTTGCATTGCAGGGAGTGCAAGTTGCCTTTCAGGATGTCAGGCAGTGGTGTCCTGCTGTTTGTTGTTGCACAGTTCCCAGCAGGGCCTTGTGCTCCCCACAGCAGTACCCAGTGTCAGCCATCTTGTGAGTCCTTATCCACTCCCTGTGATGTGAGCATGGTTGAGAGTGGTGTTGATGGGCCAATTGTGAGGGTGAGCAATATCTGTGCCTACAACTCCCATCATGCTATTGCCTCCACCCCCTTCCCAGCATGGCCATCCTTCCTTCCTTTTGACTCTGCTTCCCTGTGGGGTGGGGTGCCTGTGCTGACAGGATGGCTGGGAGTGTTGTCCTGGCAGTTGTTTGGCTACAAGTCCCAAGAGTGTCCCTGTGCTTCACACAGCATAACCCAGGGTGGTGGTTCTTTGTGGGATCTTCAGTTAGGCTGTGAGGCATTGCATTCTCCCAGGTGGGTTATGTGGAGTTAGTGTTGAGGGGGTGTGTGAGGAGAGCTGCTTGTAACTATGGTCAGTGCTGTGAGTCCTCCTTCCCACCCAGCCAGATATCCCACCATGCAACGTGCTTGCATTGCAGGGAGTGCAAGTTGGCTTTCAGGATGTCAGGCAGTGGTGTCGTGCTGTTTGTTGTTGCACAGTTCCCAGCAGGGCCTTGTGCTCCCCACAGCAGTACCCAGTGTCAGCCATCTTGTGAGTCCTTATCCACTCCCTGTGATGTGAGCATGGTTGAGAGTAGTGTTGATGGGCCAATTGTGAGGGTGAGCAATATCTGTGCCTACAACTCCCATCATGCTATTGGCTACACTGACTTGACCAGCATACACAGGATTCCTTCCTTTGAGTGAGCTTCCCTGTGAGGTGGTGTTCTAGTGGTGGGTAAATATCTGTGAGTGTTTGTTGGTTCTATTTGTGCCACTGCCTTGCTGTATTTGTTGTTAGGTTTGTAGATGTCATGACACAGTTACATGTCACTATGAGATGGCAGGTATTGTGTTTGTCTGACTAGCATTCACATCTTGGGATGAATATCTTTTGGTTGCTGTGTATTTGCTAAGTGTGCATGGTTTGCCTATCCCCTTGACTGTGATGTGTGTGTGTTGTCACACCATATTGTATATATTAGTTGTGTACTCACCAGGCTCTGGGATGTCTGTTAGTCCGTATACGCTCACTGGTGGTAGGATGGCCCGCACCTTCTCCTCCCAGGGCCTGAGGTATACTGGTTTTGCAGGAGGGCCACTGCCGGTGTGCTGGCTGAGGAGGTAGTCCTTTTGAGTAGGTCCCGGACCCTCCTGCGCACATCATACCACCTGTTCTGGATGTCTTCCTTTGTGCGCAAACATGGTGATTGTGCGTTCACCCTGTCGACAATCCTCGCCCACATCTTGATTTTCTGCGACATGGGGGTCTGTTGTACCAATGTACCAAACAACTGTGCCTCTACCCTGAGTATCTCGTCTACCAGGACTTCCAATTCACAATCTAGGAACTTATGGTTCTTCTTTGGGGGCATGGTGATGGGTGGTGGTGGTGATTGATGTGTGTGTGTGTGTGTGCAGGTGGGGGGTGTGAGTGTAGGTTTAGCTGGGTGTGTGTGAGGGTGCTATTTGTAGGTGTGGTAATGGTGTGTGGTTTGTGTGATGTATGAGCTGTGAGTGTGTCTGTGGTTGCTGTGTGATGGTGTTGTGTGCTGGCAGGTCAGTGGAATTTGCAAAGGATCATGGTAGGGATTTGTGGCCTTTATGTAGGTGGAGTTGGAGGTGTGTCCTTGTTCCATTTTTTTTCCCTCCCTGTATTTATTGGCTTAGTGGTTGCTTGTTTGGCCCTTTTTTTCTAATTTTTCCTTGGTGTTTTTGGTGCATGTACGAGTCGTTCTTGTGTCCGAGTAGGACGCTGCAGTTGTCTGGTGCGATCTTGTCCGACTCGTTCCCGCTCTGTGTCAGCTAGGTTTCATATGCGGCGTACGAGTCGGTCGCGTAGTATTGGGTTGCTTCGGCTGGGTTTTGCATGCGTGTCGGTCGTACGGCTTGTGCTCCGGGCGAGTCGGTCGTGTTTTGCACGCACAGCATCATACTACGCGGGTCGGAGTTCGCGGGTACGTTTCGTTCGGGTTCAATCTGAGTGCGTGTCGGTCGGTTCGTTTCGCGTGATTTCCCGGCCGGATGGCTTGTTTCCGTCCGGCTCGGTCGGTCGTTTTTTATTCCGTCCGAGTCTGTCGGATTTCACATTCATTTCATCGTACTACCCGGGTCGTGCGGCGCCGGTCCGAGTCGGTCGGACTAAATTCCTGTACCGAGTCGGTCGGTACGTTTTCCGGCCCGAATCGGAATCGGCCCCACAGTGTGCACAGGTTACACATCTATGCATATCCATCCCACTTAGGGTGACACACTAACAAATATAAAAAGCGATGGATGAAATGTTTGAATGAATCTCATACACCAGTAACTACTCGTCCGTATCCCAGTCCATCGTTATTTTGCACACCATGCCACCTGAGTTTGGATCTAGGCATATGCAAATCAGTCTGGACCCTGCTCCAAAGGGGGGCCGGACCCCAGTCCATCATTATTTTTCACAACATGCCTCTGAGTGATTACCAGTGGCTGAGAGTGGCATAGGGTGGGAAGTAATTTAAATGATAATTAATTTAGTTTTCTTTTCAAATAATTTTGTATTGTAACTTAAATATGTTTGATCAATACATATTTTAACTGTTCAGTTGTCTAATGTTTTATTTAAGTTTATTTTGTTATTTTTAATGTATATTCGAAATTTAAAATTTTGAATAATTAATTTTATTGTAGTAACTATTGTTGGTTTTTGTTCGGGAATAGGGTGGGAAGATTATTAAATTACAACTAATTTTAAAGTAATGCTAATTCATTTTTACTTGTTAATTATACATTTTTACAAGGTTTTATTTTTTAATTGTTGTGTTGTTTTTTTATTTGTAAAAGTTTACAGTATATTTAAATGTTTATATTTTTGTTGGTAATTTATATTTTGGTAACAGGTTGCTGATTTTGTAGGGAGAAAAAGTGGGAAATTATTTAAATTAGAAATAGTTTTATATTAATATTAATGTTAATTAATTTTCAATTACTAATTAATTATATAATTGATTATTAATTATGTAAATTGTTTTATTTTGTAATTGTTCAATTATGTTTATTTTAAACTTTACAGTATATTTAAGTTTTTTTAGTAAAGTTTAATTCAGTAGCAGGTTGTTGGTTTTGTCAGGGAATATGGTCGAAAGGTACTAAAATTATAGCATCTTTTAAATTAATTGTTAATAATATGTAATAGCTTAATCAATAATTATTTATGCCTCTTTGTTAATGTTGGAAATATTGTGTACATTATTTGTTTTATTTATTAATTTAGAGTTTTTAATACTAAAGTTTATAAAATGTATTTTTTTAAAGTTTAGTTTTCTTAAAGTAATATTTTAACTTGTGGTAATTGGGGCACACAAAAATATAATAATTGAGTAATAAATGAACTGCTGATTTATTATTCACTGCTTCAGAGAAGAAGCACCCCATTTTGCCCTTTACGAGGGCTTTTCAGTTATGTTATTTTTCCTGCTGGTGCCCCTAGAAGGAGCAGGGACACCAGCAACCATTGTTTAATGTTGTGGTGGCTGCAGGGAGTGCAGCAGCCACCCAGCAACATTAAAGGACAAGTTAGTTACCTTTGGTAACGCCTTATCTGGTAGAGACATAATCTAGCCACAGATTCCTTATCTTAGATTTCCCAGGCGTAAGGCTAGAGCAATACCATTGCGCGCTGGTAGGTGGCGTCACTCGGCTCCACGTGATGTCATCGGAATTGTCCGTACCGGAAGTGATGTCTGCATCACCTATATAGGCGCCATCTCAGAGCGATGAAGTCAGTTACTTTTCACGACTTTCCCCGCCAGCAGCACGGAGCCATGAAATGCACTGACAGAGGTGTGTTTAGAACAACTAGGGTCGTGAAAGGGATCAGCCCTGACCCTAAGACCTATCCGCAGCGCAGGGAGGATAGGTGGGTCAGTAACTAATCTGCGGCTAGATTATGTCGCCACCAGATAAGGCGTTACTAAAGGTAAGTGACTTGTCCATCTAATAGAAACATCTAGCTGCAGAGCCCTTACCTTAGAATAGATAACACAGCAATACCATCCCCAGAGGAGGGAAAAGTTAGACCAGAAAGTCCTGCAAGACAGAGCGGCCAAAAAGGCTGTCTCTGCGGACTTGACCGTCCAGGCAGTAGTGCTTAGTGAACATGTATAGTGATGCCCTCGTTGCTGACTGACAAATGTCAAGGACTGGAACAACACGTTGCAGCACTGTGGTCGCAGCCTTAGATCTGGTGGAAATAAGCCCTTAAGCCTTCAGGAGGCTGTTTCTTGGCCCGAGTATAGCAAAATTTTATGCAGAGGATGACCCATCGCGAGATAGTCCTCTTCTTCACCACACAACCTTTTTTTTAATCCAACATACCCATTGAAGAGTTGGTCGCCCACCTGGCACTCTTTAGTGCGGTCAAGGTAAAACGACAATGCTCTTTTTGGGTCCAGACGGTGGAGGTGCTCCTCTTCTTAGATGGATGAGGAAGGAGCGTAGAAAGTGGGCAAGGTGACAGATTGTCCCACATGGAATGGTGTTACTACTTTCGGGAGGTAAGAGACCCTAGTGCAAAGCACCAACTTATCAGGGAAGAGGGTCAGGTAAGGAGGCTTGGATGACAGAGCCTGCAATTCGCTTACCCTCCTGAAAAAAGTTATTGCCACTAAAAAGGCTGTTTTGATGGAAAGTAGCTTGAGGGGGCGGTTGTGCAGAGTTTAGAACAGAGCGCACATCAGAAAAGTGAGAACCAAATTAAGGTCCCACTGAGGCATGATGAATGGGGCAGGAGGGAACATATGTAGACGCCCCTTAAGAAATCTGTTACCAATAGGGAATTTAAATAAAGAGGGTTGGTCTGGCAGCCTCATGAAGGCAGACAAGGCCGAAAGGTACCCTTTAAGAGTGCCCAGAGCAGAGCCCTGCTGGGCAAGGGTAAAAATAAAGAGAATTACTTGAGAGAGGGAAGCAGAAAGAGGATCAATAAACCGTTCTGTTCAATACTTTATACATTTCTGCCACTGGCAGGCATACACAGTCTTGGGAGAAGGACACTTGGCTGCGAAAATCACATCACAGACTTCGGGAGGAAGATCGAATGCTGTCAACTGCCGCCACTCAATCTCCAAGCAAGAAGGCGTAGAGTGGACAGGTTCAGGTGGAGGACCTTTCCCTGCTGCTGCGACAAAAGATTCTCCTGAAGGGGTAGCCTGATGGGAGGAACGATGCTCAGTTGCAGTAGCACGGGATACCAGGCTCTCAATGCCCAGTCTGGAGCCACAAGAACGACTTGGGCACGTTTGCTCCTGATCTCCTTGAGCACTCTGGACAGGAGTGGTATTGGTGGAAAAGCGTACAGGAGGCCTGAGTTCCACTCGAGACAAAAAGCATCACCAAGCGAGTGCTGCCTTGGAAACTCCAGTGTGCAAAACTGCTGACATTGCTCATTCTCCGTGGAGGCGAACAGATCTAACCAAGGCTCTCCCCACTTCAGAAAGAGACCTTGCGCCAGCTCTGGATGGAGACGCTATTCATGATCCGCTAAGCATTGAAGCTGAGTTTGTCCGCCCTGGCATTCAGGGAACCTACCAAGTGTTGAATGATCATGGATATGCCCTGCTGTTCTAGCCATGTCCAAAGACCCAGGACCTCTTGACGAAGGGTCCACGATCCCACCCCACCCTGTTTGTTGCAGTACCACACGGCGGTGGTATTGTCCATGAACACCTGAACCAGCTTTCCCTTGCTGGAAGGAAGAAAAGCTTTCAATGCCAAGTGAATTACTCAGAGATCCAGCAAGTTGATGTGGAGTCCAGATTCCGCCGGTGACCAGAGTCCTCTGATCCCCACCTCTCCCAGATGGCCTCCCCATTCCAGGAGTGACACATCTGTCACTACTGTGTGATCTGGTTGAGGAAGGGAGAGGGGTCTGCCTCTGACCCAATCGCTGTTGGTCAGCCACCACTGCAAGCCCTGTGCAGTTCCCTCCGAGATCTGGACCATGTTGGAGGGATTCCCCAGATGATGCGCCCACTGGAACTTCAGGTCCCACTGCAGAGCCCGCATATGCCATGTGGCATGTGTCATTAGCAGAATGCAGGAGACCATGAGGCCCAGCAGCCTTAGAGTCAGTCTCACCGAAATCCAGGCTAGAGGCTGAAACATCTGTATCATAGTCTGAATATTCTGGATTCGCTGTTAGGGAGTATAGGCCTGAAACTGCACTGTGTCCAGAACAGCTCAGATGAACGGGAGCATCGGAGAGGGAGTCAGGTGTGACTTCGACACGCTGATAGTGAACCCCAGTGAAAGCAGGAGATTTGCCATAGTCTGGAGATGGGAGAAGACAGTCTGGGACGAGCTTGCATTCAACAGTCAGTCACTGAGCTAGGGTAAGACTGGCACCTGTGATCTGTACAGATGAGCTGCGACCACCGCCATCACCTTGGTGAACACCCGAGGGGCAGTGGTAAGACCAAAGGGTTGCACCGTGAACAGAAAGTGCCCATGGTCTACCATGAACTGTAGGTAGTGCCGTTGAGCAGGCAGGACGGGAAATGTGAAAATAGGCGTCCTGCAAGACTGCTACCATCCAGTCTATGGGGTCCAGGGCAGACAAGACCTGAGCCAGAGTGAGCATTTTGAACTTTACCTTTTTGAGGAAGTAGTTGAGGGCTCGCATATCTAGAATAGGACGAAGGCCCTTGTCCTTTTTCGGGACCATAACGTAGCGGGAATAGCAACCACAGCCCACTTCTTGCGCCAGAAACCTGTCTATGGCTTCCGTGGTCAAGAGAGTCCTGACTTCCTCCTGAAGCAAGTTGAGGTGGTCATCCATCAACTGGTCATAAGTCAAAGGCATGAAGGGAGGTGTAATCTCGTAGGGGAAGGAGTAGCCTCTTCAAACTATCTCAAGAACCCACTTGTCTGATGTGATGCTTTGATGGTGGTGGAGGTGATGGCTGATCCTGCCACCGACCTGCCGCCCATGATCTTGAAGGGCAGGACTAGGAAGGTTTAGAGGCTGCAGGGGTAGGGGTGGACTGACTGGACCTCTGGCCGCCTGACCCATGGGGTAGAAAGGAGCCGTGCCCACAACCGTGCAGAGGTTGCTGAACTTGCACGGTCTTGTAGCTGGGATATGTCTGGCACAGCTGAAAGTCGCTTCCATGGCCACAAAAGGGGCGAAAAGCAGACGGGGGACAGGTGGTCACCAAAAGGCCCAAAGGCTTGGCCGTAGCCTGCAAGTCCATGAGGGAAGCCTGGACATCCCCAGAAAAGCCAGACGTTTTCAGGAAGGGTGGCATCAAACAGCCTCTGTTGATGACATTGCTCTGCCCAGTGAGTCGGTGGCGTCAAGCCCGCAAAGAATGGTGAACTCAGCCGCATCTATCCCGTCTGATACTGCTTGGGAGAGAATGGCCCAAGGCCTCCTACGGGACCTGTGGCAGCACTTGTGCAACAGTTTCCCACAAGTAGTGGGCGTAATGGCCCAATAGACATGCAGTGTTCACTGACCGCAATGCAAGGCTGGCGGTAGAAAAAATAATCTTGCTCCAACTATCTAACCTCATGGATTCCCAGTATGGGGGTGCGGAAGGGAATGCGCCTTGTGAGGTAGAGGCCTGGACCACCATGCTCTCGGGGGAAGGGTGGTTGGTGAGGAATTGTGTGTCGGCCAGTGCAGCGCAATGACAGCAGGCAACTGTCCTATTCACGGAAGCCCCTGTGCTGGGCTTGGACCAGGTTCCCAGTAAGACATCAGTCAAGGCCTCTTTGAAAGCCAGGAGGGGTTCCAAGGAGGAGACACCTGGCTGCAGGACCTCTGTCAAAATGCTTGCCTTGGTTTCCACCAAAGAGACCTGAAGGTCCAGGACCTCGGCTGCCCTTCTCACCTCCACAGCATATGAGGAACTGAAATAGGACCCAGGGGTGCTGTCGGCACCGGAATCACCGTCGATTCAGCTCTGGGTCGTTGGGGTTAAGAATGGGGCTGGTGCCACCGGTGGGGTGCCAGTGGCATTGGGAGTCTCGGCGCGGGCCGGCACCTGGGAAGGTCACAAGGGCACGACCGGAGCCGGTCCAGATCCACCACCAGATCCATTGTGGGAGCATCGGCGCCAGAGTAGCTGACGTGGAACCCGATGGAGCCCCTCTGAGCTTTCGGGGCCCAAAGGCGTGCCCGGAGGGTCAGGTCGCCCAAACATGAGGGACATGGTGTCATAGAATTCTTAAAGCTGGACGGTGGTTGCTCCGGCTCCTGGAAAGACAAAGTTAGTAAGTCTGCCTTACTTAAAATAACATCTTTTATATTGTAACATTACATAGTTAGCCTGTTGGGATTAGGTGCAGGGCCTGACTGCAGGCCTGGCCCTTCACCCAACCCCATGCTTCACGCAGACTAATGCTGGGTGCCAGCAAGAGGTTGGGTGCAGGGCTTGGCCGCACGCCACGCCCTGTGCCCAACTGCATGTTTCGCACAGCCAAAGGCACTGCCCTGCAGGGGTTAGGGTGCTCACAGGGGTTGGCCCACAGGCCCTGCACCCATCCCCATGCATTGTACGGCAGAAGGCTTTGCACAACAGAGGATGGAAGGCCAGTGAAGGGTTGGGCACTCATGGCGGGTTAGACGCATGGACTGGGATTCACATATTAGATTACTTATGACATTTTCTATGACATAATTAATAACATCACTGCTACATCATTGATGACAACACTACATGGTAGGGGCACGAGTTATAGTTACTTTAGGGCCTGAATTATAGATACTTGAGATGACTATAACTGGTAAATGTCAGTGATTTTGTTTGTTTAAAATGGTATGTTTTAACTGACATTTTCATATAAATATAACGCCCCTTTAACTTTTGTTTTTTTTAAGTGAGTATATATATATATGTATATATATGTATATAAATAATATATATTATATATATGTGTATGTATATATATATATACATATATATACATATATATATATACATATATATACAGAGAGAGCGAGAGATCTATAAATATACAGTTCCATGCTTATTTTAAGCTTTTATTTAGGGCCGATTACGATGAGGCCCGAATAGGCTCCGACCAAAGGTGGGAGTCTTCTGGGCCGCATCGTAATCGGCTGCTTGGTTTACTTTCCAACCGCCACATTACAATGCTGGCAATCGGAAACTAAACCCGACGGTCATTCCGACTGGCTTCCAGTGGGCTCAAGGAGCCTGTCGGCCAGTCGGAACCGGCTCGTAATCCCAAAGGGCGGGCCTATCTGCCCTTGGGATTAGGATGCACGGTTTCCGGCATGGTTTCCATGCCGGCCTGTCCAACATGGAAACCATGTCGGAAAGCGTGTTTGGGGGCCCCCATCAGGGCCCCCTTGGGTGCGTGGCCTCCGGTTGGGGGCCAAGGGGGCACCTATGGTGCCCCCCCTGTTGATAGGTGCCTGCCACAGGGTGCAGGGATGAACAGCACCTCCCATTTCCCTATGGGAGCATGTATTATGGCCGGTTTACAGCCATAATGCATGCTCCCATAGGGAAATGCAGGAATGCGACCGAACACTGTTCGGTCACATCCTAATGAGGCAGTGGGGACCGCCGACCAGATGTTGGTTGGTCCCAGGATCGAGACGGTATTGGGCGGACTTAAGTCCGCCCGACATCGTAATTAGCCGCTTATTTATTATTTATTTATTTTGAAACTTGTATAGCGCACAGCTACCCCCAACGGGGGTGTCCCGGCGCTATGGACGGTTAACAGTTGTAAGTATCACTGAGCCAGGTCTTTAAATTGCGTCGAAATGAACCTTTAGATTCTGTCATACGGAGAGACAATGGTAAGCTGTTCCAAGATTGAGCAGTAATGACTGCAAAAGCTCTGCCTCCCATTCTAGATCGACGAAACCGGGGAGTCCGCAAGAGGTGCAGATGATTCGATCTTAGAGTGGTAAATGTAACTACTTGTTATATGTTATGTTAATATTTAAAATTAGTTATTGTTTTAGGTTGTATACATTTTTGAAAATTCTAAATTTACTTTCACTATTTTAATTTTAATGTATTTGAAAAATTGTATAATTATAGAAATAATGGTTTACAACTATGGAGTTTACATTGTATTAGGTTTAACTTTAATATTATTTTTAAAATATTAATTTACACTTTAAATTTATTTAAAAAATCAATACTCTTACCTTGTTTTGGACGACGATATTCCCTTACACAATATATTCGACATTAAAGTTTTGTCATTGCTATTATATATTATTATTTATAAAAAACAAAATCAAAATGTATTATTGCTAATTTTGTGTCTGTTTTTACATTTATTTAAGTTTATGAATATAAATAAATATTTAAAAAAATGTTTCTTTTTTTAATAGTAATTAGAATAGCACAATTTAAAATATAACTATGAATATATGGGTGTGTAGTTAAATTAGTGTGTTTGTACATAATATTTTACTAAATGTCATACTACACAAAAAAATGTGAGAATATGTAGCATTGATTGTCTTTGTAATGTGCTTATTTTGTAATATGTTATATAAAATGTTTATTTTTAAGTGGGAATAGTAAATGTTACCGCTTTTGTGTCCAACATCTTCCCCAATATGGTTTATATTTGAGTGGGAATAGTAAATGTCACCCGTCTAGTGTCCACCATCTTCCTCAATATGATTTCTATTGGTGTGGGAATAGTAAATGATACACTTTTAGTGTCCAACACCTTCCCCAATATAGTTTAGATTGGAGTGGGAATAGTAAATGACACCCCTTTAGTGTCCATCACCTTCCCCAATATGGTTTAGATTGGAGTGGGAATAGTAAATGTTGCCTATTTAGGGGTCGATTACGATGCCGTCCGGAAAGGCTCCGAACGGGATTCGGATTCAGCGAATCCGATTCGGAACCTATATTTCCGACTGATCGGACAACCTTTTCGGACGACCGATTACAATGACAGAAAACTGTTTGGGCTGTCCGAATTGGTTCCGAAAGGCATTCGGACAGCCCGAGTCTTTCCGAGCCGATTCGTACAGCTCTATGGACACTGTTTCCGAACGAGCAATTACGACGACCGATTCGGACAGCTGTTCCGGTAGTAGGCCCCCCTTCACCCTGAGGTTTCCGGTTGGGGCCCGTGGGGGTACCCAAGGGACCCCCCCGTTAAACCAAGCACAGTATGGCAGGCACCATGGGGTGCCCGCCACAGGGTGCAAAGTTTTCCCCAACCACCCCTTTTTAGGTCGAGCCTGGCGGCAGCGCGCATGCGCTGCACGCTCTGCGAGGTATGCTGTAGTACAGTATGCTGTGGAAGCCTCGCCCACTCTCCTCCCATATTTTTCATTGGCTGGTGTCATTGTCCTTGGTTAATGCTGGCTTCTGATTCCTTATGAGGCTTGTTAGTCGCCATTTGTTACCGCCCATAATGACTGGACCTTTTACTTGGTACGTTACACGGTCGGCTTTATCTAGGGGTTCAGCACTATTTTGTTCATGGGCACTTATGGGGACAATGCTGGATGCTATTTTGTTGTATTTGTATCCTGAGCGCGGCGCCCGCTTTAGGGACACCACGCTCAGTTTATTATTATTATTTTTTTATTTTCATAGTGAGCGCGGTGCCCGCTTCAGGGACACTGCGCTCTGTTTTTGGTTTTTTTTTACTTTAAAACTGAGCGCAGCGCCGCTTCAAGGACACCGCGCTCGGTTTCTTTCTTTTTTCTTTTTACATTAACACTGAGCTACTGCTCTGGGCTGTATCTGTGATCGAATTAAGTGGTGTCATTGAAGAGCCTGCAGGGGTGCGGGTTTAACATTGTGTAACTGTGGAGGTGGGCGTCCTCCTGCTCCGGAAGGGGCGGTTCGGTGCACCCTGGTACTTTGCCAACTGAGTGTTACTTGTTCGGCTCTGAAAAGATAGAAAAAGCACCCCAGCAAGAATCCAAGGTCTTAAAGGCAGCCAGTCCCTGGGTCTTAAAAAGGGGTGGAATAGTGCAGTCCACACATGGCACACGGCGTCCCTTGAAGGAACAACTTGTAATGCGTGCATCCTCGTCTCCAGAAGGGGTGAGGAAATGACGGATATGGAGGCAAAGGGTATGAAGGTCCGAGGCTAGCAGAAGAACGCAAGAAGGGTTGCGCTCCGCCTTCATTTACTAGTATGCTATCTAAGGCGTATGTGCCGGGCTATTATAAGTGACCATGTATATGGCAAACAATTGTATGTGCTTTGTTAACATGTTTACCTTGGTGGCGTAAATTTAATCAGCGTTAGCAAATGATACCCAATCTAGCGGTATGCCACACAGACCACATGCATTAACCAGCGGATGCATATTACTCCTGCACCCTGAATGCGGGTGCCTGGCGTCGCGGAGTGCCGAGTGGCAAGTCTGCGAGGCCTCGGAAAAGGGCTCTGGGCCTACTGAAGCGGAGGAAGTCCAAGGCCCCAAGGGCAACCAGCGAGTCTGGTGGGTTCCTAGTATCACAATGAGGATCACAAAGCTAGAGCTGCACTTTGGGGCTGTGAAGACTAATAGAGAGGGCCCGGGGCCAGGCGAGGTGCTTTTTAAGGTTGGGTAACTGACCCATGCAGATATCGAATGCTCTGGTGGCTGGAAAGTTTGGGCTGGGTCGGAGTGCCAGGCTGCATTGAGTGATTCCTGGCCTGCTTACTGCTTCTTGTAATTGGGTATGGATGGTCCATGCCATTTTAGTTTCTCTGGTCCATGGCGGCTCAGCAGACGGTGACAAATTGCACCTTTAGACAGGCAGGGGCCAAGCACGGTGGGGTTTGATGGATTCTGAGCTCCAGCAGAGGGAGTCTGAATGTCAGTTATTGCCTGCAGAGGGTTCCTGGTGGGTGATTGTTGGTTCCTGGTGGGTGATGGTTGTTTGCTCCCGAGGACTGTTCAGCGGCTGGCTGAGGGTGCCCCAAGGCTAGCAGATGATCTCTGTGGGTGGTTTGGGAGTAGGTTGGAATCTTAGGGTGGGCGAGCATCTTCACAGGTTGGTTCATTTGTGTGTGGGGGTCTTTAAGTATAGTGCCAAATCGGGTAGTTTTAAACTTAAACAAGCATTTGCAATGCAATAGGTCTCCCATTTACGCAAGTTTAAGCTATTGGCATTGTAAATGATAATGCCTTTTATTTATGTTTTAAAAAACGAAAATATTAGGCATTGTCATTTACAATGCCAATAGCTTAAACTCGCGTGAATGCGAGACCTTTTGTATTGCAAATGCTTGTTATAATTGGTGCCTGTGTTCTCGTTCGGAACACAGGCTCCCATTGAAGTCAATGCGAGTCCGACTGAACGATGTTGGAAAGCATCATAATCGGCCGGTCGGACTCGCAGAAAAGATTTAGAAACCGATTCGGTCGGAAGAGTTTCTGAACTACATCGTAATCGGCCCCTTAGTGTCCAACACCTTCCTTAGAATGGTTTAGATTGGAGTGGGAATAGTTAATGTAACCCCTTTAGTGTACAACAGCTTCCCCAATTGGTTTAGATTGGAGTGGGAATAGCAAATGGTACTCTTTTAGTGTCCAACACCTTCCCCAATATGGTTTAGATTGGAGTGGGAATAGTAAATGTCACCCCTTTAGTGTCCAACACCTTCCTCAAATTGGTTTAGATTGGAGTGGGAATAGTATATGCCCCCCCTTTAGTGTCCAATGCTTTTCAACATTATGGTTAGATTGGAGTGGGATCCCTTTAGTGTCCTACCCGTCGGTGACTGCCCATTCCTTTTAGCCATTTTAGCTGGATCATATTTGGCTTTTTTGACTTTTTGTATGTGTATTTGTTCGTATCTAAAGTACTGACTAGCATCGTGATTTTTAGAGCGGCACTAGTACTTTAAATGAGATCACAAATAAAGATTTGTGTTCTCATTGCACCTGTTATTGCATAAAGTGTAACTAGTGGGGGTGGCCGTGGTTGCTTCAGCACTGAATTTAATTAGTAGACCTCAGCCAAAATGAATAGTGTTCCTTTTATAAGAATCGTCGCATTGCACTTTACTAATAAAAAAATTATTTTATTGGCCTTTTTTAGAACTGTGGGAATGGCATAAACTTTAAATACGAGGAGTAGGTTGCTACGTTGGCCAAATTTGAGGGGCCTTTTTTTTCTTATACTTTGCACTTTAGCGGACTAGGTTCGCATGGGAGTTGAGAGCTGCTTTTGGCATTGATTGATTGTGCTGTGTTATGTTTTTAGATCTGTGCTAAAGGTTTTATTCATACTGCTTTTTTATATTGTGATGGTTTTAAATAACTTGACACAATAAAGTTTGTCTATCAATCTATCTTTAGTGTCCAACACCTTTTACAAATTTTGTATGGTAAAAACATATCCCATTTTTCAGTTTTTATTTGTTTCCAATTTCTTATTACTGTATAGTTTTACAATTTGTATTGTATATATTTCAAGTAAAGATATAGAAAAATATAAAATGAAGTGAATTGAAAAAAATGTCAATCTTTTTTAATAATAAAAATCAGGTGAATCATATTTATATACATTTGTATGTTATACATTTTCAACTTTCGTTTTTTATTGTCCACAATTTTGTGACTTTTTTTCCATATATATTTTCAACATTATTTTCACATATGTTTTATTAGTATAAATTAAATAACTGTATATATTATATATTATTATTTAATTTATTCTTTAAAAAAAATCATAATTTTTTATAACATTGATTAAGTTTTATGTTTAATATTTTTAAATTTTTTAACATTTCCTAACTTTTTGTATATATATTTTTTCAACACTGTTGTCACATGTTTTATTAATATATATTATATAATTGTATATGTTATATGCTATTATTTAATTTATACTTTACAATTTTCATAATGTTTTCTAACATTGACTCATATGTTTTATATGTTTCATAATTTTTTAAAATTTTTTTAACATTTCTTAACTTTCTTATATAAATATTTTCAACATTATTTTCACATATGTTTTATAAGCAAATATAAAATTATTGTATATATTTAAGTGATTTTAGTGCTTTTTAATGATTATTTAATTATTTTTGCAATAATATTGTACTCGCTATTGTGTGGATCAATATTTTCGACATATTCTATGTTTATTTAAAGGTAACACTATTTTTGTTCCGATACTTTTTGTTTTCGATATATGTAAAAAAATCGATATTTTTTTAAAGGATATTTGTGTTCTCAATATTTGTGGCTTTTATAGTTAAGTATACAGATTCAATATTTTTGTTATCGATATTTAATTTCTGAAATGTTGTTTTTTGATATTTGTTGGAGCGATATTATGTCAGTGATCCCGAGATCTGTCGGGTCCGGTTGCAGGTTGAAGCTGCTGTAAATGGTGGTGATTTTGTTGCTGAAGAACTGAGAGAGATTGTCACAGAGGTTCTGCAAGGGTGTGTTCAAACTGGAGGCAGATATTGGTGAGGTGAAATCCTTAACAAAGGCAAAGATTTCTTTGCTTCTTTTGATGCTGGCACCAATGCAATTCGCCATAGCTGCATGTTTGATGGTCTGGATCATTTGGTGGTACAGTCTCAGGGCGGATTCTAACGTGCTCCAGTCTGCATTGTTGAGACTCATTCTCCAAAATCCAGTTGTTTGCAGTGGCATTTCCTCAATCAATCAATCAATCACAGAATTTGTAAAGCGCACTACTTACCCGCGAGGGTCTCAAGGCGCTAGGGAAAAAGGGGGGGGGGGTGCTGCTACTGGTCGAACAACCAGGTCTTGAGTAGCCTCCTGAAGGTCAGCAGGTCTTGGGTCTGTCGTAGGCTTAGTGGAAGGGTGTTCCAGGTCTTGGCGGCGAGGTGGGAGAAGGATCTGCCGCCGGTGGTAGTTCTTCGAATGCGAGGGACGGTGGCGAGGGAGAGGTCGGCGGAGCGGATTTGGCGGTTGGGGACGTAGAAGAGGAGTCGGCTGTTGAGGTAGGCTGGGCCAGTCTTGTGGAGTGCCTTGTGTGCGTGGATGAGGAGTTTGAAGGAGATTCTCCTGTCGACGGGGAGCCAGTGCAGGTTCCTCAGGTGGGGGTGATGTGGCTGTGGCGTGGTACATCGAGGATCAGGCGTGCGGAGGCGTTTTGTATGCGTTGCAGTCGCTTGATGAGCTTGGCCGGGGCTCCCGCGTAGAGGGCGTTCCCATAGTCAACTCTGCTACTGACGAGGGCCTGGGTGACTGTTCTTCTTGTGTCTGTCGGGATCCACCTGTAGATCTTGCGAAGCATGCGGAGGGTGTTGAAGCAGGAGGATGAGACTGCATTGACTTGCTTGGCCATGGAGAGCGTTGAGTCGAGGATGACTCCCAGGTTGCGTGCGTGGTCGGTGGGTGTCGGGGCTGCTCCCAGCGTCGTTGGCCACCAGGAGTCGTCCCAGGCTGAGGGGTTGGAGCCGAGGATGAGGACCTCTGTCTTCTCCGTGTTCAGTTTTAGTCGGCTGATCTTCATCCAATCGGCGACGGCCTTCATTCCTTCATGGAGGTTGGATTTGGCGGCGAGGGGGACCTTGGTGAGGGAGAGGATCAGTTGAGTGTCGTCGGCGTAGGAGATTATGTTGAGGTCGTGCTGTCTGGCGATGCGTGCGAGCGGGGCCTTGTAGATGTTGAACAGTGTTGGGCTGAGGGACGATCCCTGGGGTACGCCGCAGATGATCTCGGAGGCTTTGGATCGGAATGGTGGGAGGCGGACTCTCTGGGTTCTGCCGGCGAGGAAGGAGGTGGCCCATTCCAGGGCCTTGTCTCGGATCCCTGCGTCGTGGAGGCGTGCACGTAGAGTGCGGTGGCAGACAGTGTCGAAGGCGGCGGAGAGGTCCAGCACGATGAGGGCTGCAGTCTCACCGTTGTCCAGCAGGATCCTGATGTCGTCGGTGGCGGCGATGAGGGCAGTCTCAGTGCTGTGGTTGCTGCGGAACCCCGATTGGGATGGGTCCAGGATGCTGTTTTCTTCGAGGTATCAGGTTAGCTGTTTGTTGACGATCTTCTCGATGACCTTGGCTGGGAACGGAAGCAGGGAGATGGGCCGGAAGTTCTTGAGGTCTCTCTGGGAGGCTGTTGATGTGTTTGCTGTTGCAACGTTGGGGGTGTTGAAAGCAGTGTTCCAGTCCTTGACCGTGATGCAGCTCTAGTTTTGGCCGGCTGCTCTGACCTTTATAGGGATGATAATTTAAAACAAGGATGTTCTATACACCAACAAAAAAGGAAGGTTAACAACTGTTCATAACTCTGACTTTACGCTTTCGGTGATCATGGTGTTGAAGAACACCATGATCACAAGCATACAGGGATAATCGAAATTCTTTTAGCCTATTTTCAGAGGACCATTGTCATCTTCTCCTCACTAGCAGCATTATTGTATTTAATAATTTATGACTAAGTCAAATTAACATGAGGAATGTTACGAACATATAAGCCAAACAGTAGGCTCAATATAGAGTCAATAATGAGTGGTGTTGGATCACCCACCAGGCCTAATTCAGCTGCCTTCTTCCTGGGTGATAGTGATATCTGTGACTCTTCTCCGACCTCTCGCTCTTTTGACTGCTGTACCCCTGATCTCCTCCTGGGTTGTGCTTTTTTGTCAACGGCTGAGCTCAATAGGGGGTATATTTGCTTTTCATTGAAAGAAGCTTTGGATACGTTTTATTGGGAGGTGTTGGGCATGATCATATTAGAAGAGTGTATAGGTCTAAACAGCAAGGAGACAGGTCTCTAGGCAGCCCTAGACCTCCGTGGTCGCAAGTGCCACTCTCCTGCTGCCACCCACACCAACTTGGCTCCCTGGATTAGTGACTGCCGGCAGTCTCTGAGCCCCTGGTTCGATCCCGCTGGGTGTACCTGACTTCTCGTGACCTGGTAATTTAATACACTGTTTTGGTACCTTTATTGGTTGTTGGCTGCCTCTGCCCATGAATTTAGAATGGATTTTACTGGTTTAGTTTAGTGGTTGTTGTTGTGTCTGCCCTTAATTTTCCCTCTGCTTTCTCTAGGTCGCTGCTCTTTCCTGCCACTTCCCGCACTACCGGCCCCTCCCACCTCCCAGGACTTCTTATGGAGGCCGCTGTGCACCCACTGTGAGCAGCCCTATGCCTCAGTGGTCCCAAGCGTTGCTCTCCCGCTGCCACCCGCACCTGCTTCAGTTCCTGGATTAATCAATGAACCGCATTTCCTGAGCCTCTGGTTTGACCTGCTGGGTGGACCTGACTGCCCACGACTTGGTAATTTAATACACTGGTTTGGTAACTTTTTTGGTTGTTGGCTGTGTCTACCCATGATTTTAGAATGTATTTACTGGTGTGGTTAATTTATTGGTCGTTGGCTGTGTCTGCCCTTAATTTATATTTTCCTTTTGATTTCTCTTGGTCACTGCTCTTTCCCACCACTTACCTGGCTCCCGCTTCCACCCTGCCGGCCCCTCCCACATCTCAGGACTTCTTATGGAGACCACCAAAGGCAAGCCCATCTGTGCCTGGATCGCGCCCAGCGCCAGGACCCCTGGCTTTTCCACCCCACGAAGACACACAGCTGCAGACCTTTGAACCCTAGACCACAGGCGCTCCAACTATTTATGCTGCTGCACTTCTCCATGGACCACCACAGGACCATTCTCATGCCGACACTGCCACCTCACCTTCAGCACGGAAGCAGCCGTCACCGCTGATGCGGCTGCATCAGCCACATCGACAGAGACACCCACGACGACACTCCAGTGCATCCTACTCAACGCTCGCTCACTCAGGAAACACGCCACAGAGATCTGGGACACGATCTCCTCCCTCACCCCAGACGTCATGTTCCTCACAGAAACCTGGCTTCTCCCAGTGTCCGTACCAGACATCGCCACCACCATTCCTGAAGGCTACAAGATAACGCAGAGGGGCGGGACCAACAGGCGGAATGACCGTCATCTACAGGGACACCATTTACTGAACAACATCCCGAAGACCCAACACCAGTAATGGAACATCTCAACTTCCAACTCCACACAGACAGGAAAAGCACCATCAGAGGTACCCTCA
The DNA here is from genome assembly GCA_963921515.1 of Calotriton arnoldi. Lineage (NCBI taxonomy): Eukaryota > Metazoa > Chordata > Amphibia > Caudata > Salamandridae > Calotriton > Calotriton arnoldi. Next base: position 1,754,396 of record CAWUFW010002921.1, read on the forward strand.
CCTACAGGACACCAGTACCATGCCCCAGCTTCTGCAACACCATCCCAGAAATCATCACCACCGCTCGCAATCGACTCTGAGCACTGCATCTTCCTACGAGACCTCAACTTTCACCTTGATGACCCCAACGATGCCGACCTCCTGCAAAGCATGAGCAACATCAGTCTCAAGCATCTTGTCTCCAACCCCATCCACATCGCAGGATACACGTTCTACCCCATCTTCACCTCCAGCGACAGTCAGATACATCCACACCACACCACTCACCTGGTATGACCACCACTGAGTACACGTCACCATCACAGGAATCAACTACCCCAGTGCCAGGACCTTCAGTTCCACGCATAGAAACTGGAAAAAGGTATCAGAAGACCAGTGGAATGAATTGCTCCGCTCTCACCTTTCAGACTCTACCCACGACCCAGAACAAGCAGCAAACAACCTTGCCCAGTAGATCACAAAGTGCGCTGATGCCATTGCCCCTGCCAAGACTACCAAGGTCAAAAAACAAAGCAAACGGGCAAGCGGCTCACTGAGGAACTGCAATCCACCAAATGCAACTGCTAACAACTTGAAAGAAAGTGGTGCATCAGCAAGAAAACAGAAAACCACACCACCTACAGGACCACTCTCAAACAGTACCACCACCTTTTGAAAGAAACCAAGAAGAACGCCCTAGCAAACTGCATCAAAGCCAGCACAAACCACAGCAAAGAACTCTTCGCCATCATGAAGGAGTTCACCAATCATGCAGCAACCGAGAACAACATCACTCCCTCCCAGAAATTGTGCGACAACCTCACGGACTACTTCCACGTCAAGATCTCAGCCATCTATGAAAATTTTGAACGTCAACTCTCCACCGCAGACAGGATCAACCAGCTCACACCCACAACAACAAACGCCAAAAACCTTCTCACCCACTCAGAACCCCTCACCATGCAAGACACCATATCCATCATGAAATCTATGCACTCTGGGGCACCAACAAATCCAGGCCCCCACCACTTCTTCACCGCGGAAGCAAGACAATCGGTGACGAGCTCAGGAAGGTCTTGAACACCTCCATCACTGTGGCCTCCTTCCCTGAGGACTGGAAACATGTTGAAGTGCGGCCTCTCATGAAAAAATGCACCTGGGCTATTCATTTAGACCTCACGTCCCAAAAAGGCTTTCTTCAGTTTTAAACTTCCTCCCTAGCAATCCTGTTTCTTGTCTACTGTTGCTCTTTCTCCCTGAGCCATTTGCTACCATTTTTTTCCAGGATGTATACTCTTTTCTTGGCTAAAGTTAGATTCCCCTGGACCTTACATAGGGGTAGTGTTTGACATGCATGACTCACGGTGGTAGTGATAGATTTATTTGTGGCTCTGCTTGTGGACAAGCCCCAAGGGATCCAGTTAATCTCTGAGTTTTAGGTGGCCCACTTGTCTCTTTCTGGCTAGCTTGTTATGTTCTTCTGTAAACGCAAGATATCCCAGTCTCACATTGCGAACCCTGGGAGAGGTCTCCACTAGACATTGGTTATCTTTATTGAATCATTTTTCTACTGACCGTAGCAGGTCTTTGGCAGAAGATTGTGGGCAAGTTGCATCACTCTAGGTAAGTACCTAGTACCCTGTGTATCTGATACAACTTTTGCTTCTGTGGCGCCCTCTCATGCCCCGGTTACTTACCGGTAATCTTCATTACCTCGAGTATTGTCTTCCTCGCAACATGAGTTACGCAGTGAGCTTTAGCTCCACACCAGAACCCTCCAAAGCAAATTAGCAATCCATGCCTCCCATCCCTCCCCAACATGGCTGACCACCGTCACCCCATACCCAGTATAAGGGGAGGATCGACCACCCCACTTCCTGTAGAACTACCAAGCCCCAAGCAACCACATGAAGCCGATAGCCAAACAGGGAGGGAGGGATGGGAACTCATGTGGCGAGGGAGACAATATTCAGAGTAATGAAGATTACCGGTAAGTAACCGGGGCATTACCTCCTCGTAAGTCTTCCTCCCCACCAGAGTTATGCAGTGAGCACATACTTAAACCCAGCGACTTCATGGAAAACTCACAAGAAACCACAGACAACGGGATAATGCAAAACAGTAGGTTTAATCCAAAAGGAACACAGATGGAAAATAACCAAGAAGAAGGACAGAAGGTGCGACATTCAAGAGCCGGAAGAACCAGCCCGAGAACCGTATCAGCAAAACCTTCCGCAGAAGGACCACCCAACACCACCCGGTAGTGATCCATGAACATGTGCGGGGAGCACCAGGTAGTGACCCTACAGATATCCTCAGTAGAGACCCCCTTGAAAGAGGCCCAGGAAAGAGACAGACTCCGGGTAGACCGACCCTGCACCCGGGCCGACACCTTAGAACCCTGTGAGCCATAGGCCAGTAAAATAGTCTGCTTAATCCACCTGTTCAGGGTGAAGAGAGAAGGTTTATGACCAGACCGGAAAGGACCAAAAGTGACAAACAAGTTATCACAGCAGCAAAAAGACGCAGTCCGCTCCAAATACAGCAGCGCCGCCCGCCGGACATCCAACAGCGAGAGAGCAGAATCCACCCCAGACTCAATGACCGGAGGGAAAGTAGGCAAAACTCTCGGGAACGGTTGACAACCGAGGGGACCTTGGGCAGAAATGTAGGATCCGGTCGCAACACAATACAGTTCGGCAGGACCCGCAAAAACGGAGGAGAGCGCAGAAAGGGCCTCAGCTCCCCAATCCGACCAGCAGACACGATGGCCACCAAAAACACCACCTTCATGGTGAGGAACTTGATGTCCACAGACCCCAGGGGCTCAAACGGACCCACCTGAAGGGCCCACAACACCAATGGAAGATCCCAGGATGGCGCAAGACAAATCACCCTAGGACGTTGCAGAAAACAACTTCGAAGCAACCTGGCCACCAAAGGATCCACATCGTTCAACAGAGGACTGAGGAACGCCCGCAAGGCCGCCCACTGACCCCGAAGAGTAGAAGAGGCAAGCCCAAGGCAAAGCCATCAGAAAGGAAATACAGCAGCCTCATCAGATCCACAGAAACAGAATTAAATACCTTAGAAACACACCACCAAGAAAAGGACCCCCAATGGCGAGAATAAGACAGAAGAGTAGCCGGGCAACAGGAGCCCTGAAGCAACTCCACCACCTCCAGGGAGCAATCCTGAGACAGCAGGCTCATCCTCTCAAGAGCCAGGCCTGAAGATGAAGACAATGCAGAACCCCCACTGGTAGCGGAGGGCCCCGCAATGGGAGGGAAGATCCGGGATCGCCCAGCACTCCTGGACGGACATCTCCCTCAGTAGAGGAAACCAAGGGCAGCGAACCCAGCCGGGTACCACCAACAGAACAAACACCCTGTTCTGGCAAATCTTGCACAGAACTCGCGCAATCAAAGGTATCGGAGGAAAGGCGTAAAGCAGGGAGCCCGGCCAACGGAACGACATCGCATCCAGCCGCCACACCCATGTGCACGAGAGGAGTGCGGAGAAGCGAGGCAGGTGAGCATTGAACTTGTCCACAAACAGATCTACCATCGGGCACCCAAACCGTTCCTGCAACAGTTGGAACACTGCCTCTGTCAGGGAGATGGAAGCCATGGGAGGAAAGACCCTGCTCAGGTAATCCACCGTGCAGTTCTCCTTCCCCTGGAGATAGACCGCCCTGAGTGACAACACCATCACCGTCAACTGCGCCCAGTACAGAATCTCCTGTGCCAGGAGCCAAAGGGAGCGAACCCTGCAACCCCCCTGGTGATTGAGGTAGCCCATCACCACCTGATTGTCCGTCCGGATTAGAACATGATGCCCCCAAAGGGCCGGGGCAAACTATAGCCATGCCAAATGAACGGCCATCATTTACCGGAAGTTGGACGAGCAACCCGCCTGCAGGCAATCCCACGACCCTGCACAGACCAGGAATCCAACATCGCCCCCCAGCCCATCAGGCTGGCATCAGTCCTATCCACCCGGGAAGGGGACACCAGAAAAGGAAGACCCTTGGAGAGATTGGACTCCACCAACCACCAACCCAGATCGGACCGATTCTGTGGAGACACTACCACCGGCTGATCGTAATCCGTGGAACAAGGAGCCCACTGGGACAAGAGATGGTTCACCAACACAGGTGAAGATGAGCCCAGAGAAGCACATTGATAGTTGCAGACATCAGCCCCTGTACCCTCAACCACTGATGGACAGGGGCGTAATCCAAGGCCAGGAGACAACCCAAGTCACTGCTCAAGGTTACCCTCCGCTCTGCAGGAAAAAACACCATCCCCTTGACCATGTCCAGGTGACCCTCGATGAACACCAAGTCCTAGGTAGGATCCAGATGGCACTTCTTGTGGTTGATCAGGGACCCATGATGGTCCAGGACCTCGCAGACCCTCTGGACGTGAAGAGTCCCCTTAGAGAAAGAGAATCCCTTCCCTGTGGAGGATCCCAACCAAAGGGGCCAACACCTTTGTGAAGACCCACGGGGCGGAAGACAAACCAAAGGGAAGTACCTGGAATTGGAAGTGCTTGGCCCCAACACAAAACCTGAGGAATCGCTGAGATGAAGGGTGGATCAGCACATGGAGGTAGGCATCCAACAGATCCAAGGAAGCCACAACCTCCCCCTGAATCAGTAATGGAAGAATCTCCTGCAAAGAGAGCATCTTAAATTTAACATGCAGGATAAAGGGAATCGCCCACTTTTAAATCCAACACTGGATGGAAGTCCCCAGAAACCTTTCTCACCAGAAACAGGATGAAGTAAACTCCAAGACCCCTATGACAAGTCAGAACTGGATGAATGGCCCCCTCCTCGAGAAGATACTGGACGCCTCCCTTTTTGGCGTGGCTTTAGGCAGGGGTGTGTGAATGAAAGCGTCTGGAGGGAGGGAGTCGAAAACAATCAAGGAGCCTTCTCGCACAATCCGCAGAGCCCACTAAGACCTCCTAGGTATTGATGAAAGTCAACAGATGCACCCCTCAAGGAGCCCTGACAGCTAGGACCCGAGGATAGTCAGGACATTGAAGCGGGGGTAAAATCAGCCTGCTGAGACTGGGATTTGGTGCAGAACGGGGTGCCCCGGCTGTGACCCCGTCCCCGAAAGGGCAAACCCCCCCTAGGAGTAGAAGTAGGAGCAAAAGCCCTCTTGGGACCAAAGAATCATCCTCGAGAAGGACGGACGGGTGCCAACAGCTTCCTGTCCTCAGCTGACTTCTTCACCATATCCTCCAGGGAGGAACCAAAAAATGTGGTCCCTGAAAAAGGGATCTTCATAAGGAGGGCTTTCTGGGCAGCTTCTGCCTTCCAATGACGCTGCCACACCTGACGTCGAGCCTGAATAGCCGCTCCCCCAGCCGCGGCCTCGGCACCCAAGGTATCGAAGGAGATATCTGATAACAGACTCGTCTGTTGCTCCACGACAGCCAGTGTAGGCGGACGTCCGACCCCTGCTCCAACAGCTTGGCCAGAGATTGAAAGTCCCTCAACAGAGACTGGACAGTATATGAAAAATAGGCAGAAGTACTAATGGAGAAGTTAGCAGCAGCATAGGAATGTTTAACTGCCGCCTCAACTCTCTTATCGACAGGATCTGAGGGAGAGGAATACTCCGAAATGATGGACCCATGAGAGGACAGTCCTGCCATCAGGGAGTCAACCTTAACGGAAGATGGAAAATCTTTAGCGAAATCTTGAATGGCGTAGCATTTAGAGAGGTAGCATGGGAAAGCCTGCTTGTTCACCTCCTGCCATTCATTGTCGATCACCCTCTTGACTGAAGGATGTAAGGGTAGTGACTCGGGCTCCCGTCTCTGGTACAGCATAAATAAATCCTCCGCCTGCTCCTCCACTGGAGGTACAGAAAAGGCCAAGATGCCATTGATGTGCTGCTGGACCTCCTTCAATTCTTGGCCCTGCACATATCTCCCCGAGATCCTCCTCTTCACCCTCAACGCAGGAGGAAGGATCCAGGCGCTGTCTCTCGGGGGCAGAGGGGCCATCACGCTCCTTAAAGGCCACCGCCACAGCAGCCTGAATCATTGAATGGATAGCCTGGAGTGACAGGGAATCAGCCGTGGGCTGAGAGCTGGGCCTATCCTCCACCGGAGAATCATCACCAGGACCAAGCAAAACAGCAGTGGATAATGTGTACCCAGCGCTACACAGGCAGCATGTAAGAGGATTCATTCCACTGACCCCTTAAATACTATTAAATATGTTGTGAAACACACCAGGACCAAAAAACAGCTGCACACGTTGCCAGGCAACCCTACACCAAGCGGAAAGCCGGCCGCGTGAGCCGCCGCCCACTGGAGGCAGGACAGGCAAGAAGACCGGAGGTCGTAAAAACCTCCGGTCGCCCTACCGCAGCGTCGGAGTAAGAGACGTGGGGAGAGCGTCTCGCTCCCCACGTCCCTTGCGAGAGCCGGCGCGTAGGCTGCAATCGGCCTAGCATCAGAAGCGGAACCACATCGGGAACAGACCGCCCGGGAACAGGCACGCAGGTCTGAAACACTGCTGCCTTCTTATGCCGCGGCATCGGAGCAGAGGCAGGAGGAAAAGCAGGTGAGCCTGCTAGTGCAGGCCTGAATAAACACAGAAGAGCCCGCTACCGCATGAGCCTGCTAGTGCAGGGCTGCAAAACAAAAACAGCACGAGGGCCGCTTGACACGTGGTGTGGGGAGGGGGGAAACCCAGTACATGTGCCCGCTTACGCAGAGCCTCGTCCCCAGGGCCGTAGGACCCGCTAGAGCAGGACCTCGCCCCCTCTTACCTGATACACGCTCTGGAGAATCTGCAGTGCAGAACTAAAAAAACAGGAACTGATGTGGGTCAACCCTCCCCTTATACTGGGTCTGGGGTGACGGTGGTCGGCCATGTTGGGGAGGGTTGGGCGGCATGGAATGCTAATTTGCTTTGAAGGTTTCAGGTGTGGAGCTAAAGCTCACTGCCTAACTCTGGTGGGGAGGAAGACTTACGAGGAGGTAATGCATTATGGTTCCTTCTTCCTCTATCCCAGAGGGCACTGCCTCTTGAGTGGTCCCATCTTGCTTCGTTTTAATTTCGCCTGGCTGCTCAGGTGTCTGATGTGGGTAGTATGTTACCCCTTGACTCATCACAAGAACACCTATCGTGGGTATGATAATTTCATTTCATTAGTACTTCACACTTGGCGTTCATCTGGTTAGGGAAGTCACCAGTATTCCTGTCAGGATCACTTGCATGCAAATATCACAACTTATATCTCTGCTTTTCAGATAAAATCTTCTCTCTATACAGGTGACTATGTTCTGTTTATCTGTGATACTTCGGGTGCCAGTGATCTACGTATCACTCTGCGAAGGTCTCTGGCCATTTACTCTGAATCCCGCAAATGAGGCACGTTAGGCTCATGCCCTCACATGGTGTTGTTTGTCCGAGTACACATCCTCTACAAAATACGAGTTTGTGCGTGTTTGTAATAACTTGAGCTTTTCCTATTTTCAGATGATCTAAATAAATTGTAAATGGCTTCCATCTTCCCCTCTTCTCGCTGCTCCTTATACATTCAGTCTGTTCTGTAGTGCCCTGAAGAAGTTGGTACTGTATGTTAGCCTTGCACTGAAAAGCGCGTCAGCACCACTACAACCTGAATGTGAACAAGAAGAGCACACTATATTTGTCATTGTGAAATAACTTGAAAAGGATAAAACTGTCTTGTTTAATTTACCATCAAATTGTCTTTCATTAGAAGCAAAATTAGTGAAGTGTATTAAGTGATTTATACGGTAATTGATCTTGTATACAAAAGTATGGCCTGGTCCCATTGTTATACTGTTTTTAATGGTTTGTAGTTTAAAGGGGTTAGAATGACTGAAGTTTAACTGGCACAGGTATGAGTGCGAATCTAACATTTTAGCATGAGTAGAATGTTGCGTGGCTTGTAAAAGATTATACTTTTTTTTATATATTATGTGTCATGTTTTGTGAAGTCAAAATTCACTTTGAATCTTTAAATGATCTGGCATCTGTCCACACTGCATACACCAGGAATATGTGAACATTTTTCAAATCTAATGAAATGCACCACAGTAGCAATGAGAAGGGAAACGTTTTGTGTTTTTTGTAGTAGAAGCAGAAATGATTGTGTACCAGGGCAGAGAACAGAGTTGAAAATGGTACTAGATTTATGCATTGAGGATACCAGAAATTGTTTTGTCTGTCCCTTTTCTTGCCCAGTTTCTTGGTGGCTGCTGTGCTCGCTTGCCTTCTCTCCATTCCACCGAGGTGCAAGACCCTTTGATTTCTTTTGGTACGTCCACCCTAGCAAATGTGCCCTTGCCTGTCTTTTGTGTTCCTGGAAAGTGAGGTAAAGGCTTTTCAATCTAATCCTGAGAGTTGAGTTTTGACACTCTGACAGATACAGAAAGTTTGCCTCGTGAGGATTGTAGCATGCAAGGCATACTTTGAAGGATTGTCTCTTTTCGGAAAGTTTTTAAAATAATAAGGCTTTGGGGGACTCGAAGAAAAAGAGAACTGCAGTGACATGCCCCTTAAAAGCACTTTGACAGCAGGCTACTGTACTATCTGTGCTGTCACTACTTCTTGGTTTTCATATGTAAATACACATATGTAGCATGCATATGAAATAAATTGAAAAATATATTGGGAATCTTGCTGAACAATGGGCTCCTGGAACCTCTTATAGGCATTACATTTCACATAGAGAAATATATCTAATTAAGAATGTTGCTGGCCTTATAACATTTAAGCATGAAGATGTATTCAATAGCATGTATTTATCTAAGTATGTATGGGATTTTACATTGCGCAGACCTATCCAAAAGACAGCAGAGTGTTGTGTATGGTCAAAGTAAATTGCAATCAATGAGAGGCTGTAGGGAACGCCAGGCTCTGAGAGAATAAGGCATGTTGTTTTCTCGTGACGTAGTGTTCTTTTATGAGTTATGCCTTCAGCCTTGTCCAAAATCGGAGCAGGTTTGGGCACTCCTGATTGATACAGGCATGTTATTCCAGGCTTGCATCCTTATGTTTCTTTTTGTGCATTTCAACATCTCGAATTTGCAAGTATCCTGGCAGTAGCTTGTCAGCCAGATAGACAGGGGGTGACAGTCGTGATGACTTCATGTAGGTGGGGTGCCACGCTTCTTGGCCTTGCAGTTGTTCTATGGGCTGAAAGGTGAGCTCGCACCTCTACTTAAAGAATTTAGGATAGGGGGTTGCAATGTCCCATAAGATGTTTTTATCATTTTATTGGGGATTGTAATGCCATGTGGCTTTCGGTGATTTACAATACAATACAAAGTCTCAATGTACCTTTCTCTTTAATAAACTCTCCACTGTTACTGTTTACTATAAGTGTATTTACATTAGATTGATATGCATTTAAAAATTACACTTGTACTAAGTAGAAATTGTGTTTTCCTGAAAAAAACCTGAAACACCAGTCTCGACTGTATGTTTATCTTTGTCTTGGTTTATTACGTTGCGTTGTCCTGTTGTTTTTTTCAACAGATAAAATTAGAGTCAGAGAAATACATAGAGCTGTTTGCTTTGTCTCAAAATGGTGTGAATTACATGAGTATTATATTTTCTGTATTGAGTATAAATCTAAACACTACCTTTCAATAGCTGACTGCATCTAGAAGGCTTGTTATTCGAATATAGATGGTTCTAATTTTATCTGTGTCAAAGGCGTGACAGAACAAGGTCATATCCAGAGCATACACCAAAAAGTCTCTGGCTACATCAATGATAAATATTGTACCTTTCAATTCTAATATCTTTCTTGTGCTGGTATTCAAAGACTATTTTTTTAATTGAAGTGTGAATATTGTACATCTCGGTACTGTACAACGTCTCCTGGGGTTATTTCCATGCATATATTCAAGGGATGAAATAGACTGTTTTGTCAAAGGATGTAGAAACATGCATAAATACATACATCTGATTAATATGTTTAAATATCTACAAAATATTGTCTGTAAGAAACAAAATATCACTAAGTGCAGCATAATATTTAAACATTTACCCTCTTTAAGCATTGTTAAAAAATATTTAGTGTATGTTATGTAGGAATGAAGCCTTGGCAAAGGAAATAGATCGCAGTAGAGAAACCTATTGGCTCTCTTAGTGCTTTTCAAAACGATAGTAATACATTGAAATATAGCTGCCACAGATGTACACAACAATAGTGAACATCTTCGAATATATTTTAATGTCTTAACAAATGTCATTCAAACATGGCCATTGTGGATGCTCATGCAAACACAGTCGCTGTCTTTGCATGCATTTCGGTTGATTTTATTAAATCATATTCCACAATAGTCCAGTGGGTGTGTATGCATACATAGGGGTCGATTCCGATTCGGGCCGGAAATTTCTCCGACCGAGCCGGACCCGGAGAGATTTCCGACCGAATCGGACCCGTGCAGTCCGACCGAACGAGTACGATGCGTCCGTATGTTATCGGACTCGAGTCGGTCGGACTCCCATTGAAGTCAATGGGAGCCGGTCGTACAACGCGTACGCGGGCTCCCATTGACTCAATGGGTGCGAAGTCGGACAAGTGCGCCCCCTACAGCGGGTACGCGGCGAAGCGACTCGCGCCGTACACGCACAGGTAGGGGGGACCCATGGGTCCCCCCTGTGTGCGACTCGCGCGGCTACGCGTACAGGGGGGCCCGACACGGACCCCCAAAGTGCGGCTCCGACTGCTCTTTCGAGCCGGAGTCGCGCGGCTCGGTCGGACTCGCTCGCGGCGCGCATCGTACTTACCCGGCCGGGGAACGTCTCCATTGCGCGGTGCGAGTCGAGTCCGAGCGAGTCGGTCGGAGCGGTTCGAGCCGGGAGCGAGTCGGTCGGAGCGGTCGGGAAGCCCAGACGAGTCGGTCGGCGAATTCGCATCGTACTCGCTCGGCCGGACCCGCGTACGGTTCGGTCGGGAAACAGGGCTCCGAATCGGATCCGGTAAAGCCGAATCCGATTCGGAGCCCTACCGGCCGAGATCGGAATCGGCCCCATAGTGTCCATCTTTGAATGGGATGTTTTAATATAAAGCAAACCCTTTCATGGGTGCTCAGCATACATGCTTGTGCATGGACCGTCTTGGGCGGCCACCTTGAAATGGTCAAAACAAATTTTAAGGTGGCCACCCACTGACAGTGGGGCAGATGATAAAAAGTAAAAAATAAGTTTACAACAACAAAGTAGGACTTGGGAGAAAGAGGGCATGGGGAGGTGGAGTGAGGGAGAGAGGCAGATGGGGAGCAGTGGGAGAAAGGGAGAGAAAACAATCCCCCTAAGCCTCTGCAAAGCCACTATCAGGTCAGCACAGGGTGGGGCATGTTGTTTCCATGTTTCTAACCCTCGACAAGATCTCTCACAGATGGATGGGAAGCGGGATGTTTCTTCAGAATTTTTATGCAGTTCAAGAAATAAAGAGGCTGCTGGACGAGCTGGATGACTGCCCTGCTGTGAAGAGGCAGGAGGAGTGATAAAGCGCCGGTCGGGCGTTTGAAAAAGCCCGCTTTCTCCCCATGGCACGGGACACTTCGCAGAGGGGACGCCACACAGGGCAGAGACCACAGGCCCCAAAAAACCGTGATTGTGAGGAGGCGGGGGAAGTGACACAGTGCCGGTCGGGCGCTTTAAAATGCCCGCTTTCTCCTCTGCAGAGCGGGATGCTTTGCTGAGGAGATGCCGCACGAGGCAGACACCCCCTCCAGTAAAGCCCTGCTGTGAGGACGCAGGGGACGTGCACAGCACCGGTCATGCACTTGAAAAAGCCCACTTTCTCCACGCAGCGCGGGATATGTCCGGGCGTATGCCCGGGCCGAGAGCGGGCCCGTCTTCGCCCATCCGTGCCTGAACGAGGCCGGGCCACCTCTCTTGGCCTGAGGAATCCCAGGACTTACAAAAACCATGGTAAGATCATCTTTTCATTTGTATCTAAAACAAACAAAGACAAAGTGACTGGATTGGGACTGGAGGATAACTCAAACATGGGCAAGCGGAAATTAGCCTAAATCTCAATTATCTTAATGATGCAATGGGCTTAATCAATAGCGAGATTGTTTACATGGAAGAAAGATTGGCTGCAACTAAGAGCGCAGCTAATGAGGTTCTGTGTAGTGCAATTGTGGAAGCCACTGAGGAGATAATTCCGACGATTCCAGAGTACTCAAAATCACCTGATACAGCCCCAATAACAACAAGTATAAGTAATACTAAATAGGCACCTTGTGTACTAAATACACCATTGGAAATAATAGAACTCTCACCTAGTCACAAGTTAAAGTCATCACCGGTGAAAAAGAGTAGACAGCCAGCAGGAAGAATGACCACCAAGCCAAAGCAGACCACGAGGAACCCTGGCACAAGTGAGAAAGGTAATAGCTCTAATGGATCTAATGGACCTAACATGAAGCCGGAGCCCGCCCTAATAAAGAACATCGAGGCATTGATCAAAAAGGTCCTTGCAAAATTGGACAATAAAGAAAGGAAACTCCTACTCAAAATTATAGAAGTTAAGGAAAGAGTTACATCACTTGAGCTAGTTGCAAAGAACATGCCAGGCATAACCCAGAACGGTGATAGAATAAATAATCAACTTAAGTCTACTGTAAAGAATGCTTCTGTCGAAACAGATCATCGAGTACCTACTAGGACCTCAAAAGGAACCATCAATATGTTGCTACCCAACGATATGCAAAGTGTACATCCAATAAGAGACTTGCAGAGGCACACCCACCTATTTTATCAGCTCCACAGAAGGTTATAACTGCACAACAATTAGGCAAAGCGAATATGGGGACAATTGCGACCATACCAGACAGTCTACATCTATTGCCAGATGTTACCCCTCATGCAATCATTTTAAAGGGTGTGCCCAGATTGGAATCGCATGCGACAGAAAAATGGCAGGGCCTGAAAAACAAAGTTGTGCACTGGATGGCAGATCGCACCTGTAATATTAACTTTTTAGATCATGAAATAATAATGGTGAGAAGGGTGAATTGGATTGGGCATTCTCGAAAACTAGTTCATGGTGATTGTATTATTGTTAATTTCCATCATCCCAACGTGGTAAAGGGCCAGATGTACGACCCGTTTTTGCATGCGCAAACGCGTTTGCGACCCGTTTGCGCATGCAAAAACCTCATGGGCCATGTACAAAGCCTATTTAGCTAGTCGCAATTTATTTGCGACTCGCTAATAGGAAGGTGCGTTCCCTTCCTAATAGCGACCGCAAAGCCATGTACCAATGTTTTGCAACCGCAATTGCGGTCACAAAACACTCGCATATTACCACACTCTTCAAGAGGGTGGTAATGGAGTCGCAAATAGGAAGGGGTCCCCAGGGGACCCCTTCCCCTTTGTGACTGGCTCTGAAAATATTTTTTAAGTGCAGGCAGTGGTCCCAGGGACCACTCGCTGCCCTTAAAAAATGAAACGAAAACGTTTCATTTTTTTTTTTTAAATGCATCCCGTTTTTCTTTAAGGAAAACGGGCTGCATTAAAAAAAAAAAAAACTGCTTTGTTTAAAAGCAGTCCCAGACATGGTGGTCTGCTGAGCCCAGCAGGCCACCATACCTGGGAGGGCCTGCCATTCCCAATGAGGTCGCAAATTGCGAGTGGCTCATTAATATTCATGAGCCTCGCATTTTGCGACCCCATTGGGAATCGCTAACCGTGTCTCTGACACTGTTGTACATCCCAATTTGCAACTCGCAAATTGAGACTCGCAATTGCGACGCAATTTGCGAGGTGCAAATTGAGTGGTTGTACACTGGACCACAGTCTCTTCTCTCTAAACTATTCCGAAGGCAACAGCCCCTTGATAACCCTGATGGGAAGCCACTGGGCTTCCTTTATAAACCCCCAGTAACAGATTTCCAGTATCAAGGGCTTTTGCCCCGTCCTCGTATAAGCCGGGAGCAAATGGTTAGAACAGATATGAACCAGATTAACTCCAACATATTTGCCCCACTCTATAGCTCCATTGAATTGGATTGACAACTGGAGGACAATGAGCCAGGGGTCGACCATAGGGTATCGGGGGAAACAAAGGACCAACATGAAAATAGGGAGGAGAAATTGCATTTTAGTCTGGAGGCATCTGGTAAAACATTAGTTATTAGATCGTGGAATGCTGCTGGAATCAAACAAAATAAGGAATAAAGAATGGCTGAGTACTATAAATACCTCACAGTTGGAGTGCCTACAGGAAACCTGGGAAGTGGGAGGTTTCAATGTTGAAGGCTTTGCCTCCATTGTTTCACCTGCAATGGCATCGAATAGCGGACGGGCTATGGGAGGCATGGCGGTGTTAATATCAACTACAGCAAAATTAACCATAAAGAATTCTTATACCAAATCACTCTTTTTCCAGTTTTTACTTCTTCAAACTGATGGGAAACAGGACTTTGTACTTATACATTTCTATAACAATATATTCAATAAAAGTAGAGATAAGGTAATCATTGACCTTGAAAATGAACTAGAACTTTATATGAGAGGCTATGCGGCAGACTATATTCATATATGGGCAGGAGACTTTAACATAAGAAGTAAATGCTCGTTTACACCAAGGGTGGTCTGTGGGTACACCGATGGAATAGGTAGTGGCCAGTTGCTCTTTCTTCATGACTCATATGGCGAGGCTATAAATGAGCTGATATTTACATATAACCTTGCAAAATTGGAACAAACCACAGACAAAAATAAGGCTTCCCTATTAACTTATTGAGGAAATGGTAGATGTTCCACCATTGATCATATTCTACTCTCAGAAAAAGGCATGGGGTTACTTAAATCATTTACGGCCAACCCAATTACTTTTAGTGACTAACACTTGTCACAGTTGTATGACTCTCTTACAGCACGTGAACAATACGATAGAAATGGGGAATGCACGCCAAGAATCATGGTCACAAGAGGTACCAGACAAGGGTGTGTCCTTGCCCCCTTTTTGTTTTCACTAGATATAAATGAAGTGTATAGGTCTTTGCAACAGGTAAACCCAGATGCCACAAGAGTTGGCAAGCGGCCAATTCCTCTCATTCTATATGCAGATGATGCGGTGTTGCTATCTAGGACCGCTAGCGGTCTGCAACGCCTGATAGATAATTTCTCTGCATATATAGAGGAGAAAGACCTGAAGCTTAACATAATGAAAACATTTACAATGGTATGCAGGGATGGAAAACTGAAGAAGAGAACCCACTGTGTTAGGGGAACAGAACTAGTGGAAACACAGAACTTTACGTATCTGGGTATTCAATTTTGACGAGGTGGAAAATGAGTCCCTCAGTTGAGAAATGCAAAATTAAAATTCCAAAGGACTTTCGAAGCCCTGTTTAGATTTGCCAGCAAGATAGGGAGTAAACCCATAAGAGAAATGCTGCAATTATATAAAAGTAAATGCCTGTCAGATGGTACATATGGGGCTCAATTATGGGGTACAACAAATAGTATGGTATTACAGACGCAGGAAAATTTCTGTTTTCGTAGACTTTTGGCAGTGTCATAATCAATATCGACCTATATTATTAATAAAGAATTAGATGTACCTCCTCTAGAAGACACAATACAGATAAACCCGATTATTACTCGGCACAGTATCTGGAGTAATACAGGTACAAAGTTCACAAAGGAAATTATAAAAGATTGGCTATCACTTAAGCAGTATTTTAAAATTCCCTGGCTAGCCTACATAAGTAAATTGTTAAAGGAGATTGATAAAACAATTAGCATAGAAGATCCTACCAGTATCCTGCAATATAGTAAGAAGGAGCTGAGAATGATCCTTATAGGGAAAACAGAAGTTAAAAGAGAATTTAGAGAAAAATCTAAATCTACTGAACTTAGATATTGCTAGGGATACGTCGAACAAGGCATCCAAAGGTACCTGATTACTGTTACCAATGTACAAAACAAGTTTTATCTTACCAGACTACGTCTAGGCATTTATACAGTATTTGGCTGCTTACCCAAAATTGGGGTATGGGATGAAAAAATACATAAATGCCCGTGTGATGGGAAAATGATTCAAACCCCACTGCATTTTATTTTATTCTGTAAATTTTATAAAGATACAAGGAAGCGATTTTTTGCAGCTATTATTTTTATCAATGAAACTGTTTTTATCTAGATGCTTTTAACTTTTTATTTAAATTGAAGATGATAGTACCTGCCATGCTGTTTCCTCATATATTTCACTGGCAATCAAGTGAGGGAAATGCATTTCATATCTAGAAAATTTAACCTATGAGGAAGAATAATGTAGACATTGTTCTGTCTTTTAAATATCCTTCGTTATATATTTTGACATTCGGATGACTGTTACGCATTTTTGCACAACTGAATGTTTTGCACAAAATGTAGCATATACCATGCACTTTAGAGTGATAAGGAACTCGTTCCTAATATGATTATGATAAAATGCTGATCTTTTTTAACCCTTCGTAATCTATGTTCCTTCTAAGCCACGCGCTTGTGCGCCTGCGCAGAGAGAGAGCTATCAGCACGCAGCAGGTCCTGAAGAGCGCACATTACACACGATTATCCTGAGCCATAAAACTTTAAACGCAGGAAGAGATCGTTACAAACTCTGTGAGCGCAGACTGAAGGAAAGGAAGCTGGAAAGACAGAAGTGAGATTGCTTAAAGCTATGATAATAAAAGAAGCTTTCTCTTGCTTTTATCACTGCTTACATGTCTGTCTCCCAGCACTTTACAATACTTCTTTGACTTTCCGGAATCCCTTTGCAAAGGCAAGCACTTACCGTCCCACCCACCAGTTACGTAACCCTTCTGTTCTTCTGAATTTATGTTGGTGGATCCCCCACCGCTCAAACACATCATAATGTAAAAACAATTAAAATTACTGTGGGGAAAGAGATGAGGCTGGCCTTCAGCATATCGCTGCAGCATGCAGTTCTCTCCAACGTTTAACCGCTCCCCAACGCGCAATGGGGATTGATTTGGGCATGCAAACATCTAAACAATTACTAGTGATGGCTTGCTGAGTCACAGTACTGTTGGCTTTTGCAAGAGAATTACACTAATGAACTGCATTTCTCCAATGCACCTTTTGCACTAAACCGCCTTATAATGGTACCAGCCTGCGCTGCTAGGTGAAAATGGTATGTCAAAATACCGAGGTAGCTTGTGTCTGGAGAACAGGTTATGAAAAGTGTCATTGAAGGTGTGGAGACAGCAAAATATACGCTGAGTACAACATGCAAAGTTACAACTAGTGTAATGCCACTTTACTGGGCTTTCTTACAGTGCCAGGTTCTGTCTTGCTTGCACGACCATTTCTGATATCTGCACAGTGGGTTAGATTAGCAACCACGATGGGTGTGAGAGTAAGAAATAAAGAAATGAGAAGGTAGCAAAAAGGACAGGTGCTGGATTGATTAACTGACATGTTAGTGTGAATGAGCTCAAGAGACAGAGCAGGAGTGTGAGAGTTTGAGTGAAACGTTCTCAATAGAGAGTGGAGTTGATAGTAGGCGTGTCAGATAGGATAGTGAGCATCACATATGCAGAATGATAGTAAGCAACAAGATGAAATGCTGAGGGAGTTAAAAGAATGTCTGATATACAAAGCGAGATAGCAAGGGAGTAAAGGTGCATCAGACAGTGGCTGTTGGAAGAACCGGGTTAGAAATGGAAGAAATATATATGTGAGTGAGAGAGTGCATGGCAGAATGAGAGGAAGATTGAGTATACGATTGATAAAATAAATCTGAATACAGAGAAGACGAATGAGCAAGGGGAGATATTCATTAAGGGAGTCATTGTGGCATGTTAAGAACAAGTACAGACAGTGGCATACATACAGAAGTAGAAAGAAAATGTGAAAGAGGGTAGGAATTTATGGCACAGTAAGTACTAGACAGGTATTTTGCTGCACAGTAGCTTGTGGGTCAGGCATATATAGATGACACCTTGTATACATATGACAGCTTTGACGTCTGTAGGCACAGTAATTGAAGGTCACGTATTGTATGTTTCACTAACTGCAGGATGTGTATTCTGTCACAGTACAAGATCCACATTTGTGTGCATTTCTTGTAGAACCATGAACTGACCACCACAGTAGTCACACAGAAAATGAGATCGACATATTCTCTGGCAAGGTAATGCTGATGGACATATTATTCTTCCATGTATATTCTGATGAACGTTTCTTTGCAAAAAAATGTTTTAGAATATGTTTTTGTTGTTTCTTTTTTCAAAACAAACACATAAACGGGATCCAAATCATAATTCCATCTTATCAATGTACTGGTCTTCAAGTAATGTATATTTAAACAACAGACAATTTCTGTAATAGTATCAGAGAGAGGCAGTGGCTGGCAGGAAACGAGAGTGTAGGGGCAGGAGGGATGCGGGGGTGGGTACAAAATAAAAAAAAAACACTTACCTCCTCGCCGCATATCAAGTCCTCAGTCGTCTCTCCTCCATCGTCCCTCATCGTCTCTCTGTGGCCGGGACCAGGAAGGACACAGGCTCCCTCCCCTAAGTCAATCACAACGCTGCAAATTCGTCTGAGTGTCGTGGCTCTGTGCTCAGATAGGGAATGGGAGGCTGGGAATGTTTCCCAACAAGCTGTGTAACGCAGCCTGGTGGGGAACATGCAAAGTGCGCATTACTGTTTGACCGGCCCGAAAGGGACAACCAAGCCGTCATGCCCACTTTGGAGTGGCGACACGAACCGGCGCCAGGAGAACGGCCAAACTCCCCGGCGGCAAGATTTACTCTGTTAGAATCAGCTTCGTGTGTTTAGAACAATTCGACCGAGACACATTGAATACATTGAGTTGGACCTTCACGACCTGTCAAACCCTTCATAAGACTGTACCCTGTTACTCCCTTACATAATTGAGATACAACAGCTCCCGACCGGGGGACCTACCATCGCTGAAAATATTATTCGGATCAATTGGTTGTACATAGTGCAGCAGAGATCGGCTGATCTCGCAACAGGAACTAAGCTTTCTGGTCCTGAGGAGAACCCTGGAATTTGGGGGTTCGAAACGCGTCGACCTTGTGGTGGCCAAACCAAGTGTACAAATTACGTTTTTAGAATTTGAAAAATGTTTGTGCAATGTTGAGATGTATTTCTGTTTGGCCTATTTTTCATTATGATTATGTTTTGTTTAGATTCATCTTTGAATAATTGTATGTTGGGACGTTTGGTAGACTGTTGATTTGTGAGTTGAGTGGTAGTATGTCTGTTTGATTAGAATGGTAGAGAGTTTGAAGGTGAAGTGAGGTGTGTGAGACAAGAGAGATTTTTTTTTGTAAACTTTGGACACTTTGTATTTGGTATGGTGTGTGAGTAAGTAGTTTGGTTTACTTATTGAAAATGCAAAAATATTTGTGCTTCTAATTTTTATATGTGAATCTTTTGATTAAATTCTGATTAAATCATACGGAAAAAGAGGTGTTTGGCGACATTGTTTTAAGTCAATGCGCATGGACAAAAAAGTGTGATCTGTTTATCAGCATTGGCAATTGTTTGTTCTCTTCACTTTGGAGTGCAGCAACCACTCCTCCTCCTGGAAGTCACTGGAGTCCAGCCCTGCCCAACCTGGCTGATACTAAAAATAAAATGATAATAACAGAAATTAATTCTGTTATTATCATTTTACTTTTGCTTTTACACTGCTCTAAGAGCAATGGGGCAATGCTTCTCCGCCTTAGCGGAGGAGCTGCCACTGTCAGAGAGGCATTCCTTTATAGGTGCCATCCAATACAATTTGGGGTGAGTTGCAAGCCATAACGTCATTTTCTCGCATTTTTTGCACAAGTGACTGCTTTGCACAATATGTAGCATATAATGTATATCATGCACTTTAGATTGGCAATGAACTTGTTCTAACTTTGATTATAAAACGTAGATTTTTTTGTACCGTAACAAGGATCTGCAACAAATGTAAAGTGTTTTTAGTTTGCTGTTTTATTCTTTTATGGATTAATCTTAATCCGAATAAAGATTTTTGATGAGAATGATGATGATTATGACTGCAACCTCATTCAGACTACTAGCTCATTTGTTTCATCAGGACCAATACATGTTTTAATTATAGGTTCTGTGGAGGTCAAGTCCGTTTAGAGATTGACTGATAAATAATGCACATCTTTACTATAGCATTCTGAGACTAAGAGATGTATGTCATACACTGACCCTCCACCCTTATGTCCCCTGAGTACTTAGCTCTCGAATCTGAATTTAATGCATTACAATGGAATAACACTACTCCCTCTGCCAGCCCTCTGTGGTCATTCTAGGGGTTCCACAGGGGTTCGCCCTATCACCCATTCTTTTCAACTTATTCCTGGAACCTCTGGCAGATGCACTGAATTCTGCGAACATTCTTTATCACGTGTATGCAGATGACACTCAATTGTATCTGAAAAACTCCTCCCTAGAAGACATCACTTCCCTCAACTCTACTCTGCAGAACACTCAAAGCTGGCTCACTGGCAACCACCTCAAGCTCAACACCCCCAAAACGGAATTCCTCCTCATCTCTCACCCTAACCACACACCCAAGATCGACCTCTGGATGAAGCATCTAACAGCCTTCAACTGTTCACATTATTGATTACGCTAAATCCCTGGGATTTACATTAGACAAACACTTGAATATGCAGGATCATATCAGTAATGCCACCAAAGGAGCTAATTACCAGATGAGTATCCTAAGGAAACTTAAACCCTTCCTACCACAGGACAACTTGAAGCTGGCGGTTGAAGCTCGTGTGTTGCCTAGATTGGACTACGGAAGCACCACTCCATGCAGCCTTCCTAAATACAATCTGACCCCACCAAGGGCCTCTCTTAACACTGCAGCCAGACTGGTCACTGGAACAAAAATGTAATAATCACATATCCCCGGCTATAAAAGCCCTGAAATGGCTCCCTTATGAGGCAAGAATACAGCTAAAGATTGCCTGCATGACTCATAAAGCACTTCATTTCAAGACTCCCAGATATTTGGCACAAAAGATGGAGCTATCGGGGGGATGCAAATCTCACTGCTACTAAAACCACAGATTTTCCACAAAAAGAGAATGTGCTACAGAGCCTTCTCGGGTATCGCACCGAAGATATGGAACTCTCTGCCGACGGATGGCTGCCGAATCTCATCTACCTCCTCCTTCAAAAAAGAAGTGAAAACTCTTCTAATGAACAAGTTTACGCCCTAAGATTATCACCTTATGTTCTATTGATAACACATTATGCCCTATTGACTATATACCTGCCTACTACTCCGATACAGTGTATGATTACCACATTGATGATCCGCTATAGATATCAGTCTTACTATGCTACGTTCATATATGTGCCGAGTTTTTATTTTTACAACTGTATCCTGTCTTCATCTAATGTAAAGCACTCTAATACCCTCTAGGGTCATGTTCGCGCTTGACAAAACTTTATAAATAAATAAATAAAAATAAAATACTGTTGTAGTTGAACCTGGGAGAGCGCACAAGTGCTAAGAGAACAAAAAGTAATAGTAGGACAAAAGTAATAGCAAATTATTCTGACTTGTGTCTCAATCCCTTTTCGTTGACAAATTTGGCATGACCATATTCCACATAACTACCTAGTCAAATGAGCATGTGTTTTTGAGCTTGCCTTTAAAAAGACCTGTGTTGCTGCTTTACATGTTAGAAATAATTTCAAGTTGCCCTTGCTGGAAGGCCTTGAATTACATTTCAGACAAGGACGTTTAATCAGCTCTTCGCCAAACGAGGAGGCTTTTCACAGATATTATTCTGCTGTACAAAATACTGTCACAGGTTTCTGGCCCTCATATCAATAGGCACATTAATAACGTGATAGACCATTTTCACGCTTCATGACGTCATAATCTTGACTTCAATATTTTAGGAAAAAATAACAAATGGAACAGGTTTCACCTTCTCCCCACTCATCTTTTAAGGTGACTCCAATAAACTTCCTTATTCATCCCATAAAATTGACACCCAACACAGAAATTAACCACACAAACAGCCTGCACTTTAAAGAGCAATTCCTACTTCATTGGAGGAGCTTTGCCACCAATTTGGTGCGCTTGGACTGACATGGTTAATTACCCTGAGATTTAAAATATAATTCAATGGTCTCCATGTAAAAGAAAAAGATGCTTCAGTCAGAATCGTTGATCAAACTCCATGGACAGACACGTGCACATACAACGTCACAAGCTCTATCTGGCAGCCACAAAGTAGGCAAATTCTGCAGCTATAATAACCCCCTTTCCAACAGTATCTTGACTTGTTTTTATCAAGCTTTAATTGTGTACATTATTTGTGCCACATGTGTGGTGATAAAGAGGCCAATTAATACTGTTATGCAATGGGGACTGTAGGGAAGTGCCCTTTTTTGACATGGTCACCCCCACTTTCTGCCTGGTATTTGATGCAATTTTGACTGAATTGCACTGGGTTCCTGCTAACCAGGTCCTTAGCGCTAGTGTTCTTTTCCAAAAACAAGGTAACTGCTCAATTTTTCCCCAATTGGTAAGACCTTTAGCACTCCTATTAGTCCCTAGTAAATGGTACCACTGGTACCGAGGGCATGGGTATTAAGGAGGGTCCCTAAGGGCTGCAGCATGTATTGTGCCACCCTAAGGGATACAGCACCAAATTCATTCAGAGTGCCATAGCAGGTTGCGTGAAATAGTACAGACAAAAGTGAAAGCACAACACTGCACACACCCTGTGTGCCATGCCCACAAACACTGCATGCAATATATGTCAGTCACCCCTACATCAGGCCTTACAGCCCTAACGCAGGGTGAATTATATTACAAGTGAGGACATATCTGCATGAGCAGATATACCCCTGTGCTGCCTAGTTCGACTACTAGTTAGTACAAGTGAACAGGGAAGCCACCTTACATATACATACTGGGCACTAATTCCTCAGCTGCAAGATGGCTTCACTAAAACCTATGGTGTTTGGTATCAAACACTGCGTCTTAATAAATCCATACTCATGCCAGTGGTGGATTCATTAAGACATGCACCCAGACGGCACCTTAGACGTGCCTCCCGAAAACCCACCAGCCTCTTAGTGTGCTGGATGACTGGTATCTTCTAGCCTGCCACCACAAACGAGTCTCTGACCCCCTGAATGTAAGAGCCCACACTCTCAGCGGTCAGAAACAATGCCTGTTCTGGCACAAGATGTTTACATCTCCTCAAGTTGGATGGCTAGTGAATCTGCATACCAAGGCCAAAGGCTTCAAAGCCTCTGCTGCCTTTGATATGCCACCTCGGCTTCCCCCAGACTTGGGAGAAGCCACCCCCTGCCCTGAGGCCCATCTGGCACCAGGACAGGCAGGAAATTAGGTATGTGGGTAGGCGTGGTGTACTACCAGGCCACTCACACCCCTAAGGTGGGCTGCCTGATGTGTCCCACAAAAGAAGGGTTCCATTATTTTGATTTTGGTCGAATTAGGAATTCTGGGACAGGGTTAAGTCCACTTCCCACAGGAAGTGGTCATATAGGGTGTGTAGTGACCCCAGGTGTAAGTAGCCCATTGGCTACTACCCTTCACTCCCCTTAACACCCCTAAATTCAGTATTTAGGTATACCCCTGACACCAGAAACTCAGATTCATCTGACTAAAGAAAGAAAAGGACAAAGAAGAGCTGAAGAAGCAAGAACTATGGACTGCTGGTGGACTGTGGCACCAAATCCTGCCTGCTTACCTGCTCCAGTCCCGACAAGTGTAACAACCTGACTTGTCCTGCAGCTGTCTGTCCATCCTCCAAAAGCCTTGTAGGGCCTCCAGCACTTCACCAACCGTCGGTATCTCCCTTGAAGTGGAGGAGCCTCTTCCCTGCAGCCTGCAGGCACCGACCGCGACATCTGGATCAATGATCTACTCTTCCAACCAAAGCTTGTTTGAGTCCAATCCAGACTCCAACGCCGCCAAGACCAACCAGCTAACGAGGGACGTCAGCATCGCAGAGGCCAGCACCAAGAGTGGCCCAGCTGTCCTGTTTTGTCCACCTTTGCAGGTCTAACTGAGAACTGTGGATGCCTTTGACGCACAGGCACGAGCTGACCAAAACCCTCTGCACCCGCCAGCCGGGGTCCACAACAACCAACTGTACTCCCTTGCTCCCACGACCCTCACGAACCGAGCCCCCCCATTGGGAGTTCCCATACTTTTCCCCAAGACCCCCTCTGCAGCCTGTTTCTAGGTGCCCCCCCCTTTTCCTAGGGTGTAGCGTGCAAGGCTACCAACCCGTCCAGCACCTCTGCATCTGGACACTCCAGGGCAGGTAAACTCAAACTGCTAGTGGTACTTTGGACCTTGGCCCCCTAGCACCTTCAGTCCTTAAGTGGACCCCTGAGAACTGTTTGCAAATATCCCTATGCAGTATACGCCTTTTAATCCTTAGGAAAGCGTTACAGCGTAAAAACGCATTTAAGTGACATTTTTACTTACCTGCTCTTACGAAAAGTACTTACCCATTTACAAAGTTTTTGGTGTTAAAATAAATATAAAAATACTTATTTTTCTACATTGGTCTTGAGTTTCTTCTTAAGTGTGTGTCTTACTTATTGACTCTGTGTGTGTTCAATAAATACATTAACACTACCCTCTGATAAGCCTAAACTGCTTGCCTACACTACTACAAAAAAGAGCATTTGGGATTATTAATTTATGCCTTGTAAGCCAATAAGGGTCGTCTGGACTTTCTACATAGTGATCCTCGCTTTCATACACTACATAAAAAGCCAGCTTCCTACAGGGACATAAAGTGTTGAAGCAACCAACTCATGGCATCTACAATTTGCCACTCCCTGGTGGTCCTGAGTAAAGGATCTTACCCTTTAATGATTTTTCAACAGAGTTTTACATGATATAACCATCATGTCTTCTCTACTCCGTAATGAAAACCTATTCAATCTGAAAGTAGGAGAGTCTTATTGCCAAACTTCAAGTACGATTCCACTGTCCATCCCTCTTCCAGGTCAACTGTAATTAGACCCTTCAAGGACTTCTGGTCCAATAGTCACTTCTGAATCTTCTATACAAGATAGGTACTAGTGGCAAATAACGGTAAACTGGTTAAGTCAATTTCTAATCACAATAAATTCTGTAAACATCTCTTACTCAAAGTGAATACTCTCTGTGAGCAGTTGCTTTGGGCAGTATCCATCTCCCTTCTCAACAAATTGAATTACACCATACAGCATTTTGGCTTATCGTTTAGCATGAACTAAACTTAATATAGGAGCCAATGTATGCCTCGACAAATACAATTTGAATTTTGCCAATGCCCTGATAGGCAGATAGGCCTCTGCTCTAATGTCTATTGAAGCATTTTGCAATTTAGATTGTGAGACAGCCACACCGACAAATAGGCTACTTGCTCAATTTTACTGTTCCCAAATTACGAGTACACCCACCATATGCTTGTCAAAAGCAATCACTTTTGGTTTGCTTTGACCTATACTGAAGTTATTTGCAGAACTATTGTCAGAACTGTACATGTTCAGTCTTGTTAAGAGGTGCCTGAGGCCTACTTTAGTATGGTCCAATAAAATTGAATAATTGCTTTCATGATGTCTTTAATGGAACGCCAATCCAACTTAGGTTGAAAAGACACCAAAGCGTCTGAAGCTTTAGCTAGATCTTCCATATATACATTAATGAGCAGGGTTGCAATAGCCACCCATGTGTTGAATCCCATTAGATCCTTGTTAACAGGTGGAACCTGTCATCCAACTTAAATCTCCCCCAGGTTTGTCAATATAATCTTGTAACAACGGAAGAGACCCATGTTGATATTACATTTAGAAACTTTGATCTTGAGAAAGTCTATTATCCGTGTGATCAAAAGATGAAGTGTAATCCATAAAACATACACGCAATGGGAATTTCTACAGCAGGAGAGAGTTATTGAGTATAATAGAAGAACACCATTATATAATGACATAATAATTATAATTACATTATGATAATATTATATTTAATTACATATTACATTTTATGGTTAAGAATTGGATACAAAGACGGCATCTTCAAAACAGTCTTCTCGTGATGATATAGCCTTCAGGTTTTGGAACGGTAGAACTGATTCTATTTTACTGGACGTACCTAGCTATGATACATCTCAATCCAAGCACCAACTGGCTAAGCATCCCTGTGCCCTTACCAGGGCTCAGATATGCTACGAGCACTTTTGTTGTCCATCCACCTTTGGCCGTATGCACTGGCAATTTTCATTGCAGTTCTTTCCAATGACATAACAAGTTTGACAGTTAACACTTCCACAGGTTTCTGTGCTTTTGCCTCTTGGTCAGATAGCAAACCAATGGCACAATCAGTGCACTTCATTCTCAATGCAAGCTCCTATTGCCCCGCTCCAGTGGCTGGATGGCTTTTAAAGTAAGAGTGGCCAATCACTAAGAGTAGGATGGGTGCATCCTCATGCATCTCACTCTCCAAGCAGCACTGGGAACCCCATAACGCCTAAGGGAGCCAGGGCAAGGGAACACAGGGGGCTTGACTCCCAAACTAGACCACATCAAATTTTAGAAAGGCCGGTCAGTGACAAACCGATGGCAGCATCACCATGAAAGTGCTTACATTCTAATTCAAACAGGACAGCTTAGCTGGTTCCTTTAGATTTCCAGTCTGAACTCTGTATATATGGATGCTGTTCATTGAAAGAAAATAAACAGTGCCCTCTCTAGCATAGCTATCTGCTTCCCTCTACCCCTGCCAAAACTTCTAAATATAGCTCCATTTATGGCCTTCAGAAGCATTGTGGTCTCAACTTTTGTCAGTATTCTTATCTGATTTATGTTTTAAAAGACAATCGTCTACCTACATTCAACCCTGCACTGGTAGGGTGAGTAAAGATATGTGTGGATAGGGCCTCTACATGATGTGCTGTGTCTTTTGACTTAAACTAATAAGGAGAAGGTTCACAAGACTACTTACAACAGCCATGAAATAAATCTTAATTTAAAACATGAATTTTGAGCTTACGTATTTTACAATTGTGTTTCAGCGAGCCAATCTTCAGTGTTTCCCTGCTATCTACACTTCCCATTGGAGGGATAGTCCCTTGAGGAGTTGTCTATTTTGGTTTGCCGAGATTCAAAATTCATTACTATTCAATAAAACCTAAATGTTGGTCTCAAAATAATTTTTCTACTGAAGGAGAAAAGATAAGAAGCATTGCTCATGCAATAAAAGGTTGGCCTCCTCTCATGAGGCTGCAGCTCCTGTTCTGTGGCAACCTTAAGCAACCTGGGTTAGGATGATACAAACACTGAAGTTACAAAAAAACTTTTACCAAATGGGAATAATTTAAGTCTGGGGGATATATTCAACTATGTCTCCTCTTCTTTCTAATCCTGCATCTGACCCGCAAAGCACTTTGTCACACTTTCTGGTTTTTTACATATATTATCGACAAAGAATGTACTACCTTTTATACCATGCTACGTGTTGTGCCTACGATTAAAGTCAACAAAATGATTAATTGAAAATACAGTGAAATTCAGACTACCATATGGAATTTCACCTAAATATCAACTCAAAAATATTGTCTGATCATAATATAGTAGCCAAAATATTGTGACTTCAAAAATATTGTGGAAAAAATGTAGAAGGTAAGTATATCTTTTTTTTTCTTCTACAATAATATTGAAGTTTAAAAGATTGTCTACTATATTGCTTTTTATTATGTTGTTTTATTGTACCGTATTATGTGCTTTCATTATTAGTTTTTGTGAATGTATTTGTCAATGTTATTTTTAAATATTATAGCATTGTATATTTTTGGGAAGTCACTTGGTTTATTGGGGATTAGGACAGGGGATTGGATGGGTAGTGTTTTTTTTTTATTATGTATTAGTTTTTTCATTGTTGATGTGTTAATTATCATTTCTTTATTTTAATTATTTATTTGGCTAAATCATTAATATTGTTTTAAATTATGTAATAAATATTAATTTTGCGTTGTGGGGTTTGTTGTGAGATTAGGTGGGAAATGTTTTCAATATCATATCTTAAACTTGACAATAATTGCTTAATGTGTTATTTACAAATGTTTCATGGGGAAATAATGTTGCATTTGTTTAATTCATTTTATGTTATTTGCTAAATTATTTTTTTCATCTAACTTGTTTATTTTTGGAACTGATTGACATATCTGATTCTATGAATATTTGATATAGCAATAATTTATCAAACTATTAACATTAATTATAGGACAATGGGTGGGATTTGTTTTTTAAAGAAAATTATTAAACTATAAATAAGGCTTCAATTTTTTCGTTTTTACGGATTTGTACAACACACTACAGACTGGAAAACATCTATTTTCCTGTCTGCATTTATTTTTAAATATGGAAAATACGTTTTCTTTTGGATGATTCTCACTACAGTCAGTCATGAGTGCTTGGGCAATAGTTGTGCAGACTGATGGGTAGTGGAGTTACAAAAATAAATATTTCTTAATGAATCTTACATAACTGCAGAAGTACAGCTGTTTAAGCTGTTCTACAATGCAAATGCTTTCAGATGACTGTATTATACTGTAATGTCTAAAACCCATTAGATTTTCACACCGGAGCATACATTTTTTGGTTAAATAAATGTGAGAATATACCCATGCAGCTTAATTTTTTACAATCAGCACAAAATAAATATAGATTAATACAGATAAAATGAGCAAAAAATAAATATGCATACATACAGTCAGAAATGTAAAAAAAAAATACCACAAAAACTGTAGCTCTAATTATAATTATATTATTTAATTTCTAATTCATTGGTCTAAAAGATAATATTTCACTATCAAAGAAGTTTCTTGTGGTTTTTAGCCTGTGTTTTTAGGTAGGGGTTGAGTGATATTGTTTACTTCAAAAAAAAAATATATGTTATAGTTTGAATATTTTCTTTAAAAATAATGATATTAGGTTTTTAAAGTTTTGATGCTTTAAGAAATTGTAGATGTGTAGTTATATTATGTGGGTGTTTTTATGCAGTGTATTTCATCTGACCCCTCCAATGTATTCTCTTTCCCCAATGCATGATAGTCTGGAGTTAGAAGAGTTAACCTAATCTAACCCCGCCCTCCCCCCAAAGCATGCACTTTCACCAGTGTTTGTTAGACTGGAGTTAGAACAGTAAATCTGACCCCTTGACTCCCCTCCGCAATGTATGCAATTTCCAAATGTTTGTTAGATTGAAGTTAGAATAGTAAATTTGCCCTCCCCATGTATGCACCTTCCTCCATGTTTGTTAGATTGGAGTTTGAATAGTAAATCTAACCCCCACCCTCATGTAAGCACTTTCCCAACGTTTGCTAAATTGGAGTTAGAATAATAAATGTGCCTCTGCCTCATGTATGTGATGCACTTTCACCTATGTTTTGTTACATTGCAGTTAGAAAAGTGAATGTTACAACCCCCCTCCCCCACACCCACACAATATATTGGCGTTAGAATAGTAAATCCCCTCAGCCCCTACAACCCCATTGTATGCACTTGCCCAATGTTTGGAAGATTGGAGTTAGAAAAGTAAAACAGACCCTAATAAGTATAGACTTTCCCCAGTGTGTGTCAGATTGGAGTCAGAATAGTAAATTTGCCCCAGTGCTTAATTTGAGCCGGTGGTTTCTGGTGATCAGCACCAGCACTTAATTGTCAATACCGACACTTATGCCTCATGGTGGCACTGTTTGAATAATTTAGAGATGAGCAGAACAGCAATTGTTTATTAATTCAGCATACATTAAAAACAACTAATGCCTGCCGCCCAAGCCATTTTTATAGTTTTGGGGGCCTAGAATAGTCTGAATTGTTGCACTTGTAACAGTGTGCTGGTTAGTAGTTGTGTAGGTAATTTCATTGGCAACACTGCCAGTGGCAATGGGTGGTGCAAGCTGTGGATGCCTCCTGACTAGCCGATACGAGGTGCACGGATCGCTACTTCAATTAAAAGAGGACTTATCAGGGTCCCACGCTCGTGGAGGAGCAAAGAGTCCTCCGAACTCCTTGACAAGAGTTGTATAACAGGGACACCATAAACACAGACTTGGTTGCTAGCCGGGCGTATAATTTACCCGGTATACTGCCTTGAGGAAACCCAGGGGGGCGAAACGTACGTCGGCTGCTGATGTTCTGTATCTGTAATGGAATGGAATAAATCTATCCAAGGGACCTGATTCAACATTTATTGTGAAATTCTTCAAAAGAACATTCATTCTGACTGGTTGAACCACAGATCATTGACTGTGGATGAGAGTTACGAACATTTGGTGTGCTTCGGTGTTTTTGTTGGACAATGTTCTAGGCTGGTTTCAGCCCTAGCGGATTCATACCCTGGTGGGTGGGTATTGTCACACTATGAGAGCACCCTAAACGTATTGTGGTTTCAAGGATATTGGTAATACAAACTGAAAACTGGTGGAAATAGATGTGCAGGTCATATAGCATACCCACAATCTTTGGAAGCAGCCTCCTGACTAGAGCCCTGGCACTTCTGTTTTTTTTTTACAAATTCAGCACTGAATTTTCCCCATGTACAGTCTTTCTATGTCACTTGTAGCGTTTTATACAAATCTTAAACAAATACATAAAAACAGCAGCAGCGCTAACTCTTCTAAACTGTGAGATTAGGAACTGAATGAAATTTACAATGCAAACAATAGCATTGTTTTCCCAGTCATATTGAGACATACACCAAACCGAAGCTTTTTAGTAAATAACAACTGTCTCAACAGGGTAGTAATTAATTCTTCAATTATGCAAACGGGAGGCTAAATTTAGATACTAAAATGTGTTTCCTGTCCCCATGAGGCATTTATAAGAATCGTTCAATTATTGCAAACACACCATATGTCAGCTCTTATAGTATCTAATAACTATGGTTTCCTATTTTTTTTTTTTTTTTTTGCACTGTCATTTTAAATCCGAAAGAATATTGAATCGCTGCAAAATTTTCAAGGCAACGTGCCCTTCATGACATACGAACAGAATTATTTCCCCTATTAATTGACGCTCTCCCTCCGGAAGTCTATCTAATCTGGCTACTCAGAAATGCTAGAAGACGCATGTCTACTTAAATATTTAAAGGGAATGTTTTGCTGGTAATGTTTTCTGCGGTGATGAAGCTGAACGCAGTGAAACTGACCTTGCAATTTCAAGGCTGTAAAGTGCGCAAACTGAAAAGGAATTTAAAAGCAGTGGGAAAAGCAATATCGGATTTCTCATTAAACTTGTAATGTTACAGAGCCTAGCTAGCACAAGTATTTTTGGTAGATTTGCCCACATTCATTCTTGTGTCGAGGGCTCATTTTTTTAAAACACGTGTGTGTGTGTGTGTGTGTGTGTGTGTGCGTGCGTGCGTGCGTGCGTGTGCGTGCGTGCGTGTGTGTGTGTGTGTGTGTGTGTGTGCAGTTTGTCATATAAAATACTCTGGACTAAACCAAGCAGCTGAATGCGCAGGCTATTCTGACAGGCTGTGCTGACAAATGGACTAATTCAGACAGAGGGCATTAACTGACAGAAAAGACCAGTTTTTCACACCTCTTAGGTCATCTAATAGTGCCCTGAAGATAACCAGAATATGACTGAAAGCCTTTGACCGTGCTGGTTGGCCCATCTTAAGGTACTCATTATAATGTTGGTCAACACTGGAAAATAATTAGGCAAACGAACACAGTTCATGATAGCTTTCTTTAAACCTATGTCTCAGGAGGAATTGTCTGACCTAACGCCTCTCATTGAGATCGAAAGCATCAATGAATGTCCCAAAGGGCAATATCTTTGGGTCACTGCCATTCATCTTTGCTTTATGCACTATCCTTTGACTCTGGACTCATAATTTAAGTGACGGTCAATTATCTCAGAATGGTTTTGGAAATATAAGGTAAGTTAGGGAGTGGCTAACGTGAGGGTTCCACAGCCGGCTGCATCTGTAGTTTGCTACAGTCCCTTCATAGCACATGGCGCGGCACCTCCATCCAGATCGCTTCTATATCTGACGCAAAATTCAATCCCATATTCACAAACCCAATGTGGCTTATGAATATCTGTTCCTTATCTCCCGTGCCTTCTTCAAGATGATTTTCTTAACTTGTTGTCGAGTTACATTTCGAACAAGGGCAGCGGTATCACAAGCGTGTCTACCATTAAGGGAAAGTATGGGAAAGTTGACTACCACATGACCCCTATTTATTCTTTAACGGCACAGGCTATCTTTTAGTAATTATCTGTCAATTAAAATACTCGCAATGTATCAGCCCTGCAGGGGTAATGGTGCAGTGTGGCATAGATGCTACTATGCAACAGGATGTCCTGCTAATGCAGCAAATCTTCCTCTTTTGCATACTTGTATGGATGTTTCACAGAAGGTGCTAGGTTGGTACCAGAAGCAAAATTAACCCATTTCCAAGACGGCTCTGCTTGGGTTATGCAAATATTGCTGTTCTATCACTTTTTGAGTAAGGGCTGTGCTCCAAATGATTCAGGTCCTGCACCCACTCCTCCCATTCAGCCCACTCTAGTAGAAGTGAAACAGTAGGAATTTGTGAGTAAGTGGATTATTAGTTGGGTGGATGGTAATTTCCCACAAGTAGTAATGCCACTATTCCTGTTAGGTCCAGTAAATGATTCGGTAAATTAAGCTTGAGCTCAACCCCTGGTAGCTAAGGCACAGAACAGGCAGGCTTTAACCCCTTCGGTGCTCATGACGAGCTCAGCTCGTCATGCTGCGCAGTGCTCGTGTGCGCATGACGAGCTGAGCTCGTCATGAACCCGCCCGCTTAATGAAACGCCCCGCACAGGGCGAAAATCGGCCGCGCACCGAAGGGGTTAAGCATTTAGAAGTACTAAAACAGTTAAAAAGACGAAAACACAACAATACAAAAATCCCACTCTAATTTATAAAAATAGAAAATATTTAATGAACAAAATGACACCAAAACGACAAAAATTCAATAAGGGCAACCAGAGTTATGAATTTCTAAGGTTTTAAATAAAAATAGCAATAAAAAGCGCAAAGTGGCAACTGTGTGCAACTGGTCAAGCTAGACTGGGACGAGCGTAAAGGTTGAGGCCGAACCCGATGGAGCATGGGTCAGATACGAGAACCAGGTTGGTCCCACTCAAAAAGTTACATTCAGACTTAAAAAATTTCTGAGAAGTCTACAGAGGGCAAGGCTTTAGGCTGGATATGCAGATGGGGTTGTCAATGACGGGCTGACGAAGGATGAGGTCTCTGTGACGCTGTCAGCAGTGGCAGGGAAAGCTCTGAGTGGACAATGTCCGGATTTCATGCTCAAGAAGCTGTTGATCGGCTGCAGCTTGGCGTCTGGCCTAGTAAAGATTACACGCTTTTCAGAAGTCAGATTTCTCCAATGGGTCATTGCTGCAGTCTGTAGTCGAAGAGGATTCGACGTAGTCAGACGCCAGCCGGCGTTGGACCCGCTGAATTGGATTTGCTGCAGAGAAGAACATAGCGAGAGTTGCTGCAAAGCCCGTCCGACTAGAAATGCACCCTCAGCGAATCAGCTAGGAGGTTGGTCCCAGTCTAACAGTGGTTTACTGGGCAAAAGAATAACAAATATTTTAGGCAGGGGGCGTGGCAAAGACGGCGATGCTGTCGGACGCTCACTGAATGAGCTTCGCACCCGGCCGTGATTAAATATCCTTTGATATCTTATCCGACGGAGTCGCTGCTGCCCGCAAACACTAACCCTTGTCCCTCCATACTGGGGTCCCCTCCAGTATGGGTAAGCCTGGGGCCCCCCACATCACGGGGGGCTGCGGGGGTCTTTGTTACGCCCCTGATATCTGTAACGGGTCAGCAGTCTAGCTGATCTCTGCAGTCACGCGCCGGATATGTAGCACCCACCGCAAATAAAGGGAGGTGGGCGTGACCGCACGGGATCAGTCCACAGTGATACTGCAGACAGCGTGTGGTGTGTTTTCTTCGTGCGCGGCGGCACGGCCCACACGCGCGGCGCACCGGGGCTCACACCGCTCCAAACACTACACTGGCGACGAGGAGAGGAGCCGAAGCCACGCTCCGGTTTGCCCTCAAAATGCGAGGACTCCGCGACATCGCCCATACGAGGCGCAACGGACGTCCACGCCCCACACACCGCGGCAGGGAGCACTTCCCCCCAGGGGCCTGCATGCGGTTTGTCACTGGTGGCCGCAATCAGCATACAGCCACGCCCTGAGTGCACCGGTGAGTTGGCAGAGCGCAGGAAGCGTTCCAGGCCTCACACAGCGCAGCACAAGCGCCGGACCACCTGCGTGGCTGGCTGCAGGACCGCCCGTGCGGGCTGAAGGGAGAACCACGCCCCTAGGCCAACCACGTGCACCCAGCAACAGCGTGCTAGCACAAATTGGCGGACTTTGTACCGGACCCAAAGAGGAATACCAACTCCTAGCGACATGGGGGAACAGGCAGAGGAGAACCAGGCCCCGCTGAGAGTGATGGCACAACACCCCCCCACTGGCGTACTACCACCATTCAGTGAGGCAGCCGACCCCACCACAGCATCCCCCAGATGGAAGATATGGCTGGGCCACCTAGAGAATTATTTTATCGCCACCAGAGAGACGGATGGGGCTGTCAAGCGGTCACGTTTGCTCCACTATGCTGGAGAAGAAGTCTACTTACTCTTTAAGCACCTCCCTAACGTCGGAGCCCCTAACGACTATGGGGCAGAGGTGACTGCGCTCAACGCACATTTCGACCCCCAATTGAACCCTGACTTCGAGCGGTTCAAGATGCGACAAGCTAGGCAAAGGGAAGGAGAATCCGTCTATATGTTTCACGCGAGGCTGAGGGAGCTAGCCAGCACACACCTCGCAGATGAGAGGGCGGCGGAAGAAATCAGAGCACAGCTTATCCAAGGCATATGCAGCAAGGTGCTGCGGGGACTCATACTGCGACAACCCAATATACCGATGAACGACATACTGGTCATGGCAAGATCGCACGACCTATCGGCCGCTCGAGCCGAGGAGATGAACCTCGCACTGACACGCACGACCGAGAAGGGTGTCTCTGTCAAGGTGGAACGAGCCGACGCTGTCAGGACGCGCGACAGAGGAAATAGACCAAGAGACCGCCCACCTCAAACGTCGAGAGGCTAATGCGGGTACTGTGGGCACGAAGAACACCCGCCCCAGTCGTACCCAGCCCAAGGGAAGACGTGCACCAACTGCGGCATCCCAAACCATTTTGCGTCAGTATGCTGGAGGAAGACGCAGCGGAAGGACGGGAGACGGGAGAAGCCAGTGCGCAAGCTGGTGCGACAGCTATCAAGTGTCTCCCTGGCATCCTCCCAAGGAGGGAGAAAGAACGAGAGGAACACCTACCAAGCCGACGACACCTCGTCAGAGGATGAAGAAGGAGAGACGTATCTGGTCTCTTTCACTCAGGCACTCAAAAGGTGGAGAAGGCCCCAGCCCACGTGCAGAGTACACATTGCTGGATCAGAAGTAAGCGCGGTAATTGACACTGGCGCGTCGGTCAATGTCATGGGGATCCAGCAGTACAACAAGCTGAGGCCCAAACCCGAACTCAGACCCTCCAAAACAAAGATCTTCTAATATGGGAGCGACTCGTCCCTGCCACTCCGAGGCAAAATGACCGTACCCATACGGTCTGAGGACAGTGAAATCACCACGGACATTCACGTCATAAACCAGGAGGCAGACACCCTGCTGAGCAGCCATACGGCAGAAGACCTGGGGCTGGTAACTTTTGCGAGGAGTGTGCAGGCTGACCAAACAAAGGAATTGCTGAGTCAATTCAAAGGCCTATTCAAAGGACTGGGACGGATAAAAAGGGCTCCCATCAAGCTGCATATTGACCCGGCTGTAGCGCAGACAGCGCTGAGACACAGAAGGATCCCCTTCCACCTCCGACCTCTGGTGGAGCAGGAGCTGCAGAAGCTGGAAGACCAAGGGGTTATCGAGAAAGTGTCCGGGCCTACGCCATGGGTAGCCCCCATGGTGATTGCTGAAAAACCCAGTCAACCAGGGAAAATCAGACTCTGTATAGACATGCGCCTCCCCAACAGAGCCATTCGTCGCGAACGCCACATCACGCCGACGATGGACGACATCGTGGCCGACCTTAACGGGTCCAAATGGTTCTCTAAGCTGGACTTGAATGCCGGTTATCACCAGCTGGTACAGGCAAAGGAGAGCCGGTACATTACCACGTTCAGTACACACCTGGGACTCCGAAGATACAAGCACCTCAATTTCGGAATCTCATCGGCAGCCGAAGTATTCCAAGATGCAGTATAGGAAATCCTGGTCGGACTACTGGGCGTACTGAACGTAAGTGATGACATCCTCATCCACTCACAAACCCCCGAGGAGCACTACAAGCACCTACGAGCCACGCTGAAGAGACTCCAGGACCATGGCGTCACTCTCCACAGGGAAAAGTGCCTGTTCTTACAGAAGCGGATAGAATTTTTCGGGTACACCTTCAATCAAGAAGGGATCCAGGTCGACCCACGGAAGTCTCAGGCGATCAAAGACGCCCCAGCGCCACTGACTGTAGCTGAAGTACGAAGCTTCCTTGGGATGGCCACGTACTGTGGCCGATTCATCCCTGGTCTAGCTACCATCGCGGAACCACTCCGGAACCTCACGCGCGCTGATGCCATGTGGCAGTGGGGAACAGCCGAAGAAGCAGCGTTTCAAGCCGTCAAGAATGCCCTCCTCGACCACACTACGCTAGTGTACTTCGACCCTGCCAAACAAACCGAAGTACTGGTAGACGCCAGTCCCGTGGGCGTTGGGGCCATCCTTGCCCAAGAACAGGAACCCGGGAGATGGGCAGCCTTGGCATACGCCACCAAAGCGCTCTCACCTACAGAAAGGCGCTATGCGCAGATCGAGAGGGAAGCCCTAGCCATCCGCTGGGCATGCCGCCACTTCCACTTATACATCTGTGGCCAACCGTTCAGAGTCGTCATGGACCATCAGCCGTTGGTGCCGCTGTTCAAAGGCTCAGCACCCCATCCGCCCCCGCGGATCGAACGGTGGGCCATCGGACTCCAGCAGTATGAGATGGGGGTGGTCTATTGACCCAGCGCAAAATACCCCGCCGACTTCCTCTCGAGGCACCCGGCCTCACAAGAGGGTGGAAGAGAAGAGCCAGACGCAGAGCCAATGGAGGCACACCTGAACATGATCTCCACCATCACGTGCCCCAAAGCCTTGACATTGGAAGATGTGGCCACGGCGGCAGAAAGAGACCCGGTCATCACCAAGGTCCGCGCAGCTGTCCAGGGAGGGCACTGGCACCAGTTCTTACAATCCGCCAATTCCTCGTCAGGTCCAGAAAAAGAGAACCTCATGCAAATGTGGAGGATCCGAAACTAATTGAGTGTCACTCAAGGAGGCATCCTACTAAGGGGGTCCCGGATCGTCATCCCGGCGTCCCTGCAACATCAGGCGACACAGCTGGCCCATGGGGGGCATCAAGGAGTGGAGAAGATGAAGGCCCGCATGAGGGAGAAAGTCTGGGTCCCCGGACTAGACGCTCGAGTCGAAGAGACTGTCAGAAGATGCCCATCTTGCCAAGTGACAAGCGCACCAGAAAGACCTGCACCCACTCAGACCGAAGAACGTGGGAAGGGCCCGTGGGAAAAAGTGAGTGTCGATTTCGGGAGTTTCCCGGACGGCCGGATGACCTTGGCTTTGATCGACAGCTACTCCAAGTACCCCCTCGTGGAGGTGGTCAGCTCGACTGCTTTCGTTCAAGTTGCCCCAGTGCTTGAAAAGATCTTTGCCATGTTTGGGTGCCCTGAGGAAATCAAAAGCGACAACGGACCTCCGTTCCAAGGAAATGAGTTCTGAGAGTTCCTACAACACCACGGGATTCGGCACCGGCGCATCACCCCGCAATGGCCTCAAGCCAACGGAGAAATAGAAAGATTTATGAGGACCCTCAACAAGACTCTCCGTATTGTGGTAGCCGAGAACACAGACCCGGAACGGCAGGTGCAAAGGTTCCTCCGAGAATATCGGAGCACTCCTCACAGCACCACACGCCAAGCGCCATGGGCATTAATGTTCAACGGGGTTCGCCGTGACAGTCTCCCCACGGTCCCGGGGTGGACACCAACCCCGTATGACGAAGAAGGCGCCCTCAGGAGGAGAGAAAAACACAACTTCATCACCAGCCAGACAAGGAGGGCCGTGTCCCGCAAGCTGCGAAGGGGGGACACAGTAATAATAAAAGACAGGAGGCCCGGAGGGAAGTTTCGGACCCGCTATGAACCCAGATACTGGACAGTAATCAGTGTAAAGGGAACCATGGTGACCGTGGAGAAGGGGGAAGAAGTAGTGGCGCGAAACATCTCCTGGTTCAAGAGGGTGTCCGAACGCCTCGCCGGCACTGAAGCAGATGAGACCCCGGACGGGTGGGAGGTCAGCCGAGCCGAGCAAGACAAGGTGGAGGACAACCAACCAGCACGATCGCCACCTGCCGTGAACCAGGAAGAGGCATGCGAGGTCCCAGATACACCGTCAACGCCCAGTGGATCTACACCCTCCTTCCGCACCAGAGGTTGCAACTCCAGGTATGCACTGAGAGACAATCCCCGGCCGAGCACCCGCCTGAGAGACTTTGCATGCCAAGTAAGTGATCGGCGAAGCTGCCCGAGAACA
Organism: Calotriton arnoldi; assembly: GCA_963921515.1. Classification (NCBI taxonomy): domain Eukaryota; kingdom Metazoa; phylum Chordata; class Amphibia; order Caudata; family Salamandridae; genus Calotriton; species Calotriton arnoldi. Next base: position 1,793,133 of record CAWUFW010002921.1, read on the forward strand.
GTCAAGGACTGAGTTGAGATGGGATGTAACGGGTCAGCAGTCTAGCTGATCTCTGCCGGCACGCGCCGGATCTGTAGCACCCACGCGCTCCCGCTGGAAGGCGGAGTGCGCAAATAAAGGGAGGTGGGCGTGACCGCATGGGGTCAGTCCACAGTGATACTGCAGACAGCGTGTGGTGTGTTTTTTTCGTGCGCGGCGGCAGCGGCTTACGCGCGCGGCGCACCGGGGCTCACACCGCCCCAAACACTACAATATCGACCCTTTCCTCTGATTTTTGGAAACTGGTGTGTCAGTGTCGAAGTGCTCTGTGTTGTGCTGTTCGTGGTGTAGGGGTGGAGGGGTAGAGGTGGTGCCTGGTGCTCAAAATGCCCACATGGACGCGTCATGACGGCACACAGTCTCTCAGGCATCTGAGCTCTCTCACCGGCAGAGTCGACTTGAGTGTGCACTGGAGGGGGAGTTGACCGGAGGCTGGAGCAGAGCGCCAGCAGTTTAATGTTGGTAAGTGCTTGTGAAAGTCTAACTTCAGTCAGTCAACTTTACTGGACAGAGAGTAGTTCAAACTGCAGAGTGCCGGCAGCGGGGCAGGTAGCACTATCAGCGCTGTGCAGGGGTCGACTTTTACGGGCGATCAAATATGACCGGCAGCATGAAGCTACACCTGGCACTGAGCCCGGGGGTGCTGCTGTGGAAAGAACTCTGCAGAGTTCTGTTATATGTCCAGCAGTTTTCAGGCAACAATGAAAATGTCCAGGGAAGAATGAGGCAACTGTTGAGAGAGATCAGAGTTATAGTGGCAGTTTTGACTCACGATAAACTAGCACAGGCAGGTCCATTAAATGCCTGCTGCAGAATATGTTTGTGGTGTAGCTCAGGCTCTAGAGGGTTATATGGGCTGCCCCCTCCTTTCCATGTACGCAGCATATGTACAATGCAGATGGAACAGTATTTTATGTGGACAGCGCAGTGGGTTATGGCTTTTGTCACAGAGATCCTTTTGATGCTTGCAGTTCATTAGTTACAATCACCAAATAACACAGTGACCTATAAACTGTCATCAACGAGCTCAGCTGCATGAAAACTGCATGGTATAGGCTAGAATGTTATGTTTTTCCCCCAGTCTTTCATTATCCTAATGTTGCTAAAAGAGGGTTGTTTGGGTAGAAATGCATTCCTATTAGCAAAGCCATCCCCACCCACTGTGGAGCCGATTGTGTCCCCAGAAAACAAAGGCGATTGCCCGAGTCAGGGACTGAAAGAAAGAGGGGTGTGCAGCGTTGACTGTGATTTACGTGCAAGAATCTGTACTGCACTAAAGCTATTATTCATCAGCCACGGACCGCAGCAGTATGGAGCAGGGAAGTGAACAGGGGCGGTGCGTCCGTTGGGGCGTTGGGGCGTAGCCCCCCCGCCCGCAGCTCCCTCGGCGTCTTTGAACCTAAGTAAACTGAATCAGTTTACTTAAGTTCAAAGAGCCGAGGAGAACTGACAATCATGTCAGTCAGCATGACGTCGGACCGCCCACCCCCTTCAGAGTCTGAAGGGGGTGGGCGGTCCTGCGTCATGTTGACTGACATGATTGTTAGAGGGACCAGGGGCAGCAGGCAGCACTGCAGCACAAGTTCGCATGAGTGGGCAAGGGCACCGAATTTTCGCGCCGTGCCCAGTCATGCGCACTTGTGTGTGCACTGGCTTGCGCATGCCCATTAGGAGAGCGAGGGTTGAGCAAAGGCTCAAACCTCGGTCTCCTAATGGGCAGGCGGGCGAGGGGTAACCGTGCCCTAAGCCAATCCTGGCGCTGCCAGCAGCGCCAGGATTGGCTGAGAGGGGCTGTAGGCAGGGCCAAACAGAGTCGGACCCGAGGCGGCGCGGACGGCGGACCTCCTCAGAGTCAGGTAGGATTTTTGTTTTATTTGAAAAATTTCCCGGGACCCCGACACCCCCCCCCGCGAGCCGCGTCTGAGACCGTTCGCCCCCCTTCATGAAACCACCAAAGGGTGTGACCTCGCATATCCTCGTGCCCTGATGACACTAAGTAGCATTTAAAAGTTTAAATAGTTAATCAAAAGTCGAGGCAACAACATGTTGCTAAAACTACACCTACAAACAATTACAAACACCCAGATTCTACAAGCGACAATTTTGAAGGCATCATATTAATTTGTGTGAGGTTTTTCGATTTGGAGCCTCAAAGCAGATGGTCCTTGATTGGTGCATAAGCAAAGGGTTGATTGAGGGAGTCCTGAGGGGTGGCGGGAGTCGGCATAGCAGAAGAGGGTAAGGGTGGTGTCAGTTGTCGGATGCGGACGGATCATGTACCTCAAGTTTCAAATTAGCCTCCGGATTCCATTCCAACAGCAACTGTGGGTGTAGGTTGTGGCACCCTCGCGCCCGCCCTGACAAGTGTTCCCAGGCCTCCCTGCTGACAGGCAGAGCTCCGTTACACGCGCGAGGGCACACCCCGGCATGTGCCCCTCAGTTACCTCATCCACAGGCCTATTTCTCGTTTCATTAACAGCTGTCCCTGAGCACATGAGGTGCGCCGTTTATGGCGCAGTTATCGCGGCTGTAAATCTGTGACGTGATGTGTTATTCGTGGAATATTCTGTCATTTCTGCGAGAGCGGCTGTTGGAGAAGAGCGACGTTAAGTCAAGATAGCCAATGGAATGGCTTTAAGAGTGAGTGGAAAATTGGCCTTCAGGTAGGGCCTGTGTGGGTGAAAGTTTAATAGAGCTATGGTTGACCTGGCCAGGGCTGCTTTGTTAAGTCTGTTTGCTGCTCTACACAAATAAGCGTGCGGGAGGGGGTGGGGGGTGGGGGGAGGCGTACTGTATTCAAATCGTTCGACCGCGTTTCAACATTTTACACACAAAGGGCGCTACATGCACTTCATCTGCCTTCTATAACATACATTTTATCCTACCCTTCACCCCCAGTCTACATTCCAGATGTTCTACGCAGTTACTGATATTTTCTACACACTTTAAATTACATTTACAGTTCTTGATCTTTGACACATTTGATCAAATATGTCTTATACCATGTAGCCGTGTATTCCCTAAGTCCTCATAGCGCTATGGCTTCAACGCACTATGCTAGCTTGTCCGTACAATTCAAGTTAATCTCCATCTAGGTTGGCTCACCTCTATCAGGAGGAACTAAATCTTATCTCCCCTTTCTCAATGGGATTCCTCACCCTCGTTCTTTGGTATCTTTACAAAGTTTGTTGTACACTGGACATGTTTTCATATCTCTCTAGGAGCTGCTGGTACCGCCATTACCTTAAGGTACGTTTTCCTGTTTACTGTGCCAGCCACACTTATAAATAAATAATCATATTACACAGCGTGTAATGTGATTATTTCATTACTAATGTGGGTGACACATAAACAGTAAAGACATTAGTAGGTTATACTACTTCAGCCAGCATTTTAGCAATACTTACAGGGGTGGAATGTTACACTGGTGTAGATTTCAAAGATCTTCAAAATGACTCACATTTTAAACGTTATGTTTAATCCTGTACGTTTACAACTTATAAACTTCAAAGAGTGTGCCACCATTGAACATTTGTGCAGCTTCTTAAATTAGATTAAGGGCTCTTAGAAAATACATTGCTGACAATTAGCATTTGTGTCATGTCTGGAGATTTTTGTTGGCAATTCCAAGTGGCTGTGCGAAAATGTTCGCGTATTTTTCATTTCTGCCGAGCACCGGATATATAGAGCTTTCATATAGCTGCTGATTTGTGTCAGTGCTGGTTGGTTTGTAGTAAACAGGTGTACTTGTTTGATTGTACGAGTGAGATTAGTTGAATGCCTCTTGCCCTTTCATTCAAGCATACACACCGGTAATTGACAAGTAGAAGATCACAGACTTTTTTCTGCGTTTTGCGGTGAAGCAGGTCCTGGTGCCGGTTTTTCATCCGACCTGAGGCTTTCTAAAGCTTGCTGTTTATATTGTTCTGTCTACAATGGGACTGTTGAAAACAATCCTCTAATTAGGCTCGACATAGCTGGTGCGTTTCAGACCATACCTAGATTGTTTATTTGTAAATTAGAAAAAGGCGAGTTGGTCTTCCCAATTTAAGTTTGTTTTACCTCGTTAAAGAATGGATACTTGTTTTTTTTAGGTTTAGATGGGAGGTAAAGAGGACAGAAATCTGGACAAACAAAAACATTAAAGAAGCGATAGTATAAAACAAATGATTTGCTTGTCATAACTTAGTTAAATTAAGAATTACAAGTTACGGGGGGCGTGCCCTTCCGCAAAAGAAAATGGCTGCAAGCTAAGAGAGCTCCGCCACGCTTACCCGGAGAGGACTGGATTTCTGCAAGCAAGAGACCCCGCAGGAGCTTACACGGAACGCTCCGGCTGGCAGTCCAAGGGACGAGGATCAAGGGCACCGGGCAGGGAAGCCAGCAGGCCACCAGCAGTGACACCACACCATAATCGAGTCACTGCCACCACGCCCTTAGTACCCCTATAATATTCAAGTCACTACGATAATGTGTAGTGGTATCCCTCACTAGGTGTGTTAATGCAACTGTGTGCTCATTTCCCAAAATGACACCCAATATGCCATCATGTGCCTGGCCTGCCTTTATGACAATAAATGTCCTTGATGTGATCTCTTTTCACTGTATGCCAGTGATTGCCCATGATGTGCATAATTTAACCCCAGGTATGAAACAGGGCCTGTGACATGGCACAGTTTCGCACATTCCATCATTGCCTAGGATATGGGTGTAAACAAGGACAAATCATGGTATTGACTGGAATTTAGGGTGGAAGATGGCACACCATGGCTTTGCCAGGCACAGTAGTCCTATGCCAGTCAGTGCCACAATGCGGCTATTTTTCCACCACATGCCAGTCAGTGTCATGTTGTAACTGATCTCCCATAGTTAGGTCAGTGCTCCTGATGTGCTCTTTGCATGTCCACAGGCCAGTCAATGCTCAAGAAGCGCTCTTTCTCCTCAAGTATGCCAGACAAGGTTACCATGCATAGGAGAAACCACCTCAAATTCACACTCACAGACGTGTGTGCATATCCACATACAAATGCACTTACAAACAAATACATTCAGAAAAGTAAGAGCACACTCACTCATAGAGAAATACACAAACACTAATATGGAAACACCCATACACAGAGAATTGCTAGCGCTCCCCAACAGAGAATCGCTTGTAAAACACCCCTCACCCTGCACGTACGTGTCAGGCTCAATATAAAAGAAAACATAGTTTTGGCAAGGATTTTTCCCCCTTCTTCATGAAACAAAGTTTTTGCTGAGGCCGTTAAAACTGTTTATAGTAAATTGTGCTCCCTCTGTGCTCAACACCTGATTTCATCTGCTGCTCTGCAAGACATGGCATCTCCCATGATGCCTTGCACGAACTGCTGGTCTCAGCTGAAACGGTGCCTAGTAACTCCAGCACTGAACATCTGGCGCGGTGTTTATTTGTTCTATTGCCCCTGTTAAGTGGTTGTGAAATATCAGAAGCTTTTGTAAAATTGTTTTTTCAGCCATCAGAATTACCACTTGCTATTGTTTAATATGCTAAACTGAGGAGACATTAAATGTACTGTGTTCTGCTATAGGTGATGAACTTGCCACATAGAGAATTGTATGGCGTTCCGGAGCATGAGTTGTGTTTGAGTGTTGCTCCCTTCTTTATTCCTTTTTGTTTCCTTTGGCTCTCATTCATAGTATATGTACAATTGCTAAGTGCTTGTATTCATAAACCTTCTACTCTATTTAAAGGTATTTTCTGTATTCCTGGTATGAATGGCTCCAAACTAAATGGCCAAGAATGAGTTCTGGTGTTGGAATATGCAGAAGGGTTCAGGTTTGTGCAGTAGAATGTGATGAGTTTTCAACTTCCAGAGAAAATATAGAGAGGACATGAGATGAGAGAACTCTCTTAATGGCATACTTTTTGAGGAGGCCCTCTGCTTTTGATTGCAGTGGCTCAGTTTATTTGGTGATTCACAATTCCAATCATGGGTAAAACATGGCTTGTTGAACATAGATGAGATGTACTTGCAAATTGTTTGATTGCATATTGCATTTCAGGTTTTCAATTTGACCAATCCTTTGACTTCTTACCAACAAAATATGAGTGTCTTCCTGGTCGAGGACCACACTGCTTTTTCTCTTATCTGTCTTGTATCAAGACCCTGCTGGACTATGGGGTGAAAGAAAGCTTGAATAAGCAGCTACCTATGTTATATGACAACTCTTTATTAATGTAATAACTGCACTTTCACAATTGCTTTATTAACCTTCCTGCTTTCTCAAATTTGCTTGAAAATGCACCATTTGTCCACTCTTTTTCAAAATTTTCTCGGGGGGAAAACCCCCCCGAACCACCTTAGGTTGTTCGGGCTCGCTCGCTGCGGTGCAGTATGCCAATAATTTTACGCCCCACCACTTTCAAATGTCACCAGCCACCACTGGAAGTGAACATGGAGTGCTGGCAATGTCAATGATGAAAAGGCATTTACACATGTCTTCAATGCTCCTTTGCAGCATGATCTCTAGATGAGCTCTCTCACTGAGTGCTCAGGAGCCCAGTGCAGCACTGCATGCGAGACTGGCCTTAACGCTGCCAGAGAGAGCCTGACAGCCTGCACTGCAAAGTACTTGTGCACTAGCAGCAGCAGAGAGGGGCATGTAAAACTGGTCTAACACTGTCAAAGGCAGCATTAAAACCCGCACTGCAAAGCAGCTCCGTGCAACCAGTAGCAACGAGGTGACCTGGTCTGTGAGACTGGCCTGACACTGCACTGTCAGAGGCAGCCTTACAACCCGCACTGCAAAGCAGCTCCGTGCTACCAGTAGCAACGAGGTGACCTGGTCT